>JAQPPZ010003103.1:3029471-3635366 GCA_028583015.1 Wollemia nobilis
CAAATTACCTCTTTATTCCAAGCTTATACCCAAGCAATAACATTTGAAAAATAGTTGAGTTTTCAAGGTTATGGTGTGGGTTTTGGATCGTATAATCCTCAATCATTTAATACCTCCCTTACCCACCCAACATTTTGTGCACCTCAACCTACCATTCAAAATAAACCATCATTCTCAAGTGCGAATCAATTTTAGAATACCCATCTTGATCATCTTTCAAATCATGTTCCTGAGATAAATTTCAATGATTTTCACAATAATATTATTTTAGACAATGAAGAAGTCTTAGATATAACTAGTATTGAAATGTGTGATAGGTCGGGACTTTCCATAAAGTTGAATGAAAGGATTAAAGCAGATGATCAAGAAAGCCAATGTGTTTCAAATAATGACCCGCTAGAAATAAAAGGTTTATAGTCATTATTTACAAAGGAGGATTGGGATAATCATAGAAAGATGAATATAAGAATTGATCCAATTATAGAAACCCTTGACCCACTAAAAGATGAATTTGAGGAAGATGAATTTTTTAAAATTGAAGAGCATGAAGCTGAAGAAGATGAATGTTTTGAAAGTAAGGTGGAAAAAGGTGAAAAAGAATTTATATATTGAGTCCAAATATTGTGAAGATGCGACATAATTTCAATGCTTAATTTTAGAAGATGATTATTATAATGGTTGGGGAAGATATGAGAAATTATTCATTTCTCACACTCCCAATGATGAAATTCTATCTCTCTTGGTATGCAGGATGTTGAAATCACCATATCATATGAAGATCTTGCAATTCCTATACAATTAGAAAAAGAGGTAATGGAGGAAGGGCTACAAGAAGAGGATGATGATAAAGACTATGAGGAAAAAGAAGTTACAAATCTTCATCAAGTCTTGGTAAATGGAAATGTACAAAAGGTAGAATATCACCTTTTATGCTCAACCAATCGAACTCCAAGCAAAAGTTTACATAATCATTTATTGGATTCGAATGTTGTTTATGATGAAATGCCATTGAAGTTAATAAAGAACTAGAGTTGATTTCTTGTCACACCACTAATAAGATTGCTTTGTTGAATGAAATAGAAGTACATATGCTTGAGTTGTTGAATCAAGTTCATCAACAATAAATAGTTGAATATAGGATATAAACTTATAATGATCCTCATTTAGTAGATATCCTAGATGCTTGCAAAGTGTTGCGTAATCATGTTTGACCTAAAGATGTAGTTAATGACTTGGCTTCAATTTTTTCAAAAGTAGCTTCTTATTTGAAGGAGATATTATCTATTTGTGAAAATGAGAACTTAAGTCAGAGTGATGAATCAGGGCTTGAAATTTACACCTCTTTAAATAAGCAAAAGATAATTGAAAACCATGTATTTGCTTGCAAATTTGATGAATCAAGGTTTCAACATGAAATTGTTAATATCTTGGAATCAAATTGGTGGGGAGAAAGAGGCAAAATGAGAATTGGTGTATTGTTTGGACTAATCTTGTTTTGGCTAGATTCCTATAAGGCTTGGCATGCATATCATGATATATATTTTAAAGTGTGCTAATCGTGTTTGGGATCCAGGGAAGTGATTAGCCTAAATTTTGCATCATCTTGTACATTATTGTATATTATTGTACATAAATTTGGTTTTCTTGCTTTAGTTTTTAGTTTTTATTTTTATTTTTGTGCTTTGTCTCTAATTTTTGGTTTGGTATATTTTATTTTTGCTTTCTTGTCAGTTGTCATTAGGTTAAGTTTCGGTTTTTTCTCTAGGTTGAGTTTCGAGTTTTGTGTTTTAGGGTTGGTCCCTCCGTTTGAGGTGATGTTTTATGGTAGACACTAATATATGGCCTCTTGATAATTTTTATGTTTCTTTGTCATAAAGGGTGAATTTCCTATCATGTGGATCAAGAAAAAGGAGATGAAGTTGTATAGTAACCACTCCTAGATTTTGGGACTAAGATAGTGAATTTTGAAATACTGAATCATTTTGCTAAAGCCATGCATGAACACATCATACTAAGGGGTATGCTTTGAAATATTGAATAATGAAATTATTATGGTATGCAAATTAAGGCAAAAATACATCACGCTCCATTTCAAATATTTTCTAACCCATATAGTGTATAATACTTTTACAAAGCCATTAAAAAAAAAATGCAAGCAAAGGAAAACATGCTAAAATCAGTCACCAGGTTTGGATAAACTCTACTGGGGCTATAGATGCCTGATTGGCAGTAGGGCTCTATCTAGACAAAGCTTGTTAAAAAAAAATGGCATTACAAAAATATCAATTAAACACAAGGGTAATTTAGATAAACTCTACTGGGGCTATAGATGCCTTACTGGTAGTAGGGATCTATTTAAAGAAATTATTTTAATGAGCAATATTTCTATAGCCTAAATGCTAAAAAGGTGATGGATTTCGAATGATTTTCAAGCATGCAAAATGAAATCACGTTCACACACATTAAGCTATAGAAAAGTGTTAATGTGTTTTCATTTGAAGCTATCTACCCCCATCTTATTTGGATGTTGCTAGATAATGTATATTTTTTTATCTTTATTTTCTTGTTTTTAGAATTGGGTTCTTCATCCGAAATACTCAGGAGCATTTTCTAGTAGAGTCGCCATTTTTTGTGGCCATTGCACAACTAGCCCTAAATTTGGGGACCCACCTTAAAATTTTGGTTTGGTTGGGATTTTGCTTTTATTTGAGTGATAATTTTCACAGATCTCTACCCATGAGCTTGCATTCCAAAGTTAATTTTTGGGTTGCATCTCTTTTCATTTATATTTCAATGGTTGATGTTTTGTATTAGATTGATAGGGTTAAATTGTTGTTTTAATATTTTAAGTGTGGAGTTTAATGTTTTATTTTATTTTGAATTTTGATAGTTTTTTTTTTTAATTTACATGGTGGAATCGGTAGACACCACGAATTTGGGCAAGTTGTCCAGATTTTATGGCCACCACAATATTCTACGCTGTCTACCTTGGAAGTCGCCATACAATTTTTTGCATAGTTTGACCCTATAACCACCATGCCACAATCATTTTAAACCTTTTACACCGCTGAAAGCATCTGGAAAGGGACAAGCATTCAGTTCGATAGGCCCGAGATATGAAACTTGGACCTTTAGCCCCATTACGAGGTTTGGTCAAACCAATTGGTCTACACCTTGGACCTAAACATTGATTTTTTTAATTAATATTTCTTATACACATCCTTGTGGGGATTGAACCTAGGTCACATCATCGATATTGCAAGTGGCATATTTACAGGTAGACCACACTCATGCGGATTGAATTTTGATAGTTAGAGTACTCAAAATTTATTGTTTTGAAGTTAATTAAGCCCATGCCTTTAATAAAGTTAAAAAAAACAAAAACAAAATAAAAAATAAAAAGAATATATATATAAAGAAAATATTAAAGTAGTCGTTGGTTGTAAAGATTAATTTAATTTTAGGTCATGTTTGCAAAGCCATATGATGCTTTATTAATTGATTTTAATCTTTGGTTCTAAATATTAATGTTTGCAAAGTCATGTATCGATTTTAATCTTTGTGATTGACTGTAACAGTGTATAAAGCAACAATTAGATAATATTATGTGATATTGAAGCAGTTGGACATCTTGGACTCCAAGGTAGACCAACTATGACACATGGATGATTCTAGCATCATCGATGGACAACCGAGCATGACCCGATAGAGACCTACATGCGACGATGATGCCACGACAGTTGAATAGGAGGAGATGATAACAACATGGTGTCCAATCAGATGTAGTATGAGGTGAACAATTCAGATTGATAGACCTATGTAGTCAGGAGTAGACTGTTGAGTTAGCACCATATAGGAGCACATAGTGTGGCAACCAGTAGCGTTCATCGGGGCAGTTGAAGTGATTACATCGAACAACCCATAAAGGGCATGATGGATGACTATATGGATCATGGACCCACCAAATAATGTGTGGACAAGAGCAAGGTTGATGAAAGCTTAGGCATGTTGAACACGGTGGAGGTGGATGGGATGGATTAGATATTGTACACCTAGACATCTAGGATATAGATAATTTATGCAAACAACATGAAATGAAGACCATAAACGTAGACTAGAATTGGACATCGTAAATGAACTACGTGGAAATATTGGATATAGACCTAGGCAGTGATTGGCACCATGGACCATCACTAGGGATCGAGAAGTAGGTGGCTAGAACATCTTATCGTCGGGGCCCAGATCGAACGGTAACGATAGCTCCCCGTCGATGATGGCTATCCCATTTAGCAAAAAAGGATCCAAAACTTCTAGAGAGGTTAATTAAACACACCCACCGTGACTCCTTTCTCTATACTCAATGAAACAACTACGTGGTACGATCATCAACATTTACATACAGAATAGGATGAACGTGATAAAAGGTTTAATAGTGACAGTATAACATCTGAAATAAATAAAGAAAAGTTATGTAGAGGTTTCCACATAAAGGTGGTCAGAGACGAGATGCCAAGTAATATCATATTTCAAACCACTATAAGACAAGAGGAAATTAATAAGTGTTCATGCCATTTGTCTAACATGTGATATAGTGGAACATTATGAAAAGGAGGTGAATAGTCATTGATTCCGAGGAATCTCTAAAAATCTTGGAAACAAAAATGAAGAGATTTTCTTTGAGAAGGATGTTTTGAAACCAAGGAAGAAGAAATGAAAAAGTGATGGTAAAATTTTAAATACAACATGTAGATATAGAGATAGGGAGGCTAGAATTTTTTGGGGAAAATTTTAGAGGTTGGAAATTTTGTAAAGGAAAATAGGGATAATATTTTTCTTTGTAAAATGCAAAATACTACAAAAACTTGCACTTTATAAGTTGAATCAGAGGAGAAATATTTTTTGAATATTTTGGGCTAACTGTGTATTTTTTCTTCCATACTTTTTAGGCTTATAGATAATGTTTAATGCAGATTAATGATTGCATTGTCGAATTTTTAGGAACATGGAGTTGTTTTTGTTTCCTTAGAAGATTGCACCTAGTTTAGTTTGGATCGTGCGAGTGCAACTCCGATTAGATTAGGTTACATTAAAAAATTCTCACATATTTGGTTTTGCAGGATAGGGTAGCATTATACTGATAGTAGTTTGTTTTCTAACATTTTCAGCATTCCATTTCATGTATTCTAGATTTTTATTTTTATTTTTCTAACCCTACCTTTTTTTCATTTTTTTTAACTTCTTCAAAAAAAAAAAAAAAAAAAAAAAAATATATATATATATATATATATATATATATATATATATATATATATATATATATATATATATTTAAAACTCCAAAAATAGATGCATGGATCTCAAGAATGAGCTTTAATGTTTCATTTTAAGCCATTTTGATTTTATTTTGAAGCAAATTCAAAATTCCAAAAAATTATTTAAAGTTCAGTTTTTAAAGGAATTTTGTAATTTCAAATTTGATAGGATTTCACTTTTTAAAGGAGAAATGAACTTCAAGCTTTGCACTTTTGCTTTTCAAGCAATAAATTAACTTCTCTTTATGAAAATTACAATTTCATTAAAGAGGGGTAATTTATATGGCATTCCAAAGGCTATTGTATTTAAAGCAATAAATTAACTTCCTTTATGAAAATTACTATTTCATCAAAGGGGGGTAATTTATATGGCATTTCAAAGGATGCTACATTTCAAAGTTAGTCATTTAGATGATTTTATTTCATGCTCAAATTTTAACAAAGCAACATAAAATCCATTCATCAAGCAAGCTAAAATGAATCCAATCATCATTTAAGATTCACATTTAGAGATAGATTTTAATCTTTTGTTTCATGCTCAAAGCAAGATTTAAGGAAGATAAAACTTGTTTAAAATCTGCTTAATAAAGGAAGATAAAATCTACCTAAAACACTCCAAGATAAAAAGAATTAAATAACTTTTCATCTTGGTTATATGAGGGTCAATCACGAAAACTCAATTGCATTATCTAAAATTTAATAGTGGTGAAAGTTTAGAACTATTCGGTCCATGGGATTGGACATTTTTCGTAGGACTGCCCAAACTGCCGAACTCGTTTTGGCCATATCTCACTCATCCAGACTTGGATTGAGCTGAAATTTTGAGGGTAGATGCCTGAAAAACCCTAGAACGTCTCCACAAATTTTCATATCATTTGGAGCAACACAGATCCTAGCACATCCCTATGTGTGAACGATATATTTGGCAAGCGGCTATGCGAGGGTTTCATCTGGGTTGAGTGCAAGCAGCTCCAGAGGTTGGTTTTTAGGGCCTTTGGGCCCTAGCGGCCAATATTTTTGTGGTTTATGCTCAATATTTTAGCAGGAAATGTTGTAGGGGATACAAGATGGGTTAGAAATTTGTCTTTCAACAGATCATACTGTGAACTTGAGTGACAACGGCTTCCAATTTGTTGCACAAAAGAAAAGTGAAAACCATACCTTTCCACGACGTCTAGGGCAAGGATTAAAGAGATCACGAAACAAGTTTCAAGCAGTTGATCAAAAAATGGCTCATATCTCAAGTGAATCTGGTGCTAAGGTGCACCCACAAAATAATTCTACTCGTGAAAACCCCTATCAAGGGTAAGAATTTTGAAGACTCAGTCCCAAAAATGAATTTTAGGGATGCCCTTCATGGTGGACAGCCTCAGCCCAATGCTAATATCAATATTAGGGCTTCCCATAAACCTCTAAGAATGCCTAAGATTGATCCCAGGAAAATGGAGTCGGGATGTCTTAAAGCAACTGATGGAACTCCTATTGTTAAGCTTGATATGGGTAACATTCAGACTGGCATTGAAGATTTGGAAAAAAGAGGACTAATTTGTCGGTTCGTGGGTTTTCGTCTGAGTCTATCTGCTTTCAAAGTCTGGGCTGCAAAAAGCTGGAAAACTAAAGGTGAGTTACAAATCTCTATTTATCCAAATGGTTATTTTCTTGTTTTATTTGCTAATAATGAAGATAGAGAGAAAACTTTTCAAGGGGGTCCTTGGTTTTTTGGAAGGGCAGGGCTTTTCATGAAGCCCTGGCATACTAAATTTAAAGCCGAAGAAGAGATGCCTTCTATAGCTCCCATGTGGGTTAGACTCTTTGGCCTCCCTATTGAATTTTGGAATCCTACTATTTTTTCTTCAATTGGAAACTCTTTAGGAACTTTTATGATGACTCCTGATTGTACTCAAAATTTTGAACATATTATTTATGCTCGGATTTGTGTTTTAATGGATTTTGACAAACCCCTACCTAAAAAGATCACATTACAATTTGGGGAAGACACTTGGGAGCAAGTAGTGGACTATGAGAACATTCCTTTTCATTGTAGAATTTGCCATGAATATGGTCATTTGGCCAGTGCTTGCCCAAATAAAATTCCTGATCAAAAGAAAGAAGATATAAACTCAACGAGTTTCCAAATACCTAAGAAGAAGAACACTCAGAAAAAACCAGTTATGAAGGATCAATCAAAGTCATCTCGCTAATATGTTTGAAATCCTTTCCACAAATGATGTCCCAAGTGAGGAAGAGGAAATAATGGAAACTGAAATCTTAGAAACACAATTTAAATATGAAGGGAAGAACTCGAGAGACAAACCAACAAATCAAAGGTTTTCAACAAAAAAAAAGGAGAAAATTTACACAAGAAAAACAATATTTCAAATGTCAAAACTTCAAATAATGCAGGTCCCAATATAGACTCCGTTGAACCATCTAGTAAAATTTTGGTCGTGTACGAGCATTCTTCAAGGTTAGAAGCCATCTCAGATTCAATTGGAATAAGTCAAGAAACAGGGAAAAAAAATTGAAGATGGATTCTAATAAAAAAGTAGGTCGCAAGACCAATCAATATCATATGGTAAAAGAAGGTGAAAATCTTGTAGAGGAAGGTAAGATTAATGCCCTTCCCAAATTTTTTAGCCCTGGTATTAATGAAGATCATCACTTGGAATATTAGAGGACTCAAAGGGAGTCTTTCAAAACAAAATGAAATTAGAAGAATGATTCGGATAAATCATCCACATCTTGTTTTCCTTCAAGAAACAAAGATGTCAATGGAGGATATGGACTTAATTGCCGATAAAATTTGGCCAGCTGGAAAAGTGGTTTCCCTCGGCTCCCAAGGGACTTCGGGTGGCATTGCTTGTCTTTGGGACCCAAAAGAGGTAGTTATTCACCATATGGTTGGCAGTTGGGGTTTGTTGGCTATAGCTATTCAAAGTAGACATTCCAACCAGATTATGCTCTGCATTATTGTTTATGCTCCGACTTCTTTGGAGGAAAAAAGAAGATAGTGGAAGGATATTACTCATATTATCTCTCATTTTCCTAAAGCTTGGATCTTGATCGGAGGAGATTTCAATACCATCCTCTCTCTGGATGAGAAAATGGGGGAAATAGAAATTTGGACAAAAGCACTGACCTCATGAGCGAATATATTGCAAACCTCCATCTTGTGGATATCCAACCAGATAATGGCCTTATGACTTGGTCTAACAGAAGGCAAGGCTTAGCTTGTATAATGGAGAGATTGGATAGGTTTTTGCTCTCTGAAAATTTCTTAATCCATGGTCACATTCCTAAAGTGAAGACTCTTAATAATGTTGGTTCGGATCATTGGCCAGTCATGGTGGAAATGTGGAAAACCAATGTGAGTTTCTCTCCTTTTCGTTTTCAATTAATGTGGCTTAGAGACATTTCCTTCAGACCTCATGTGCAACAATGGTGGAAGGAAGGTAAACCTAGGCATGGGACTAAGATGTTCTGTTTTGCCAAAATACTGCAATACATTAAATCCAAAATCAAGACTTGGAACTGGAAAGAGTTTGGGGATGTTCATAAAAAAAACATGAAGTTATTGCTCATATTGAAAATTTGAATAAGAAAATCCATTTAGATGGCCTCACAGAGAAGAGAAGTGCAGATGAAATTAAACTCACAACTCAGTTAGAGGAATGGAAAAAAAGAGAAGAAATCTTATGGAAGCAAAAATCTAGAATTCAATGGCTCAAAGAAGGAGATCGAAACACAAATTTCTTCCACAAATCTCTTCTAGCTCGAAGATCTCACAACTTTATTTCTTCCTTAAAATCAGATTCTGGAGATGTTGTTTATACTTGGGATGGCATGAACTCTATTGTTGTTGATTACTTTTCCAATATTTTTGCTGCTACTCCTCTTGACTCAGCTTCTCAACATAATGTTCTTCAAGCAATCCCTTCTCTTATCACTTCTGAGAACTCTATTTTGACTGCTCCTGTTACTATCAATGAGCTTCAACAAGTAGTTTTTAAAATGCAAAAAGGGAAAACCCCAGGTCCTGATGGTTTTCCTATTGAGTTCTACCAAGAGTTTTGGGATATCCTTCATGTTGATTTATTAGAGGTGGTGGAAGAAGCCAGAAAGCCAAAGAAATTTTGAAGGTTATCAATAAAACTTATATTACTCTTGTTCCAAAAGCTCAAGAGGTTGATCATATCTCAGCTTTTAGACCTATTGCTTTATGTAATGTTCTTCTCAAAATCATTACTAAAATCATGGCAGAAAGGTTGAAGCCTCTTTTGCATAAGATTATTTCCCTAGAGCAAGGGGGTTATGTGGAAGGACGTCAAATAGTAGATGAGATAGTTCTTGCTCAAGAAGCCATCCATTCCATGGATATGCAAAATTCTCCTTCCATGTTCATTCGGTTAGACTTATCCAAAGCTTATGACAGAGTGGATTGGCACTTCCTTATCAAAGTTTTGAGGCAATTTGGTTTCTCTAAGGATTGGATGGATTGGATTATGGGATGTATCTCTTTAGTTTCCTACTTAGTTCTTATCAATGGCAGGCCTTCTCAGTATTTCCTAGCTTCCAGAGGTATTAGGCAAGGTGACCCGCTATCCCCTTATTTATTCATCATTCTTGTTGAATGCTTGGGTAGGACTATAACCAAAAAGAGGGAAAAAAAAACCCTTGAGGGAGTTACCATTGCTCATGGAGCTAGACCTATCTCTCATCTTCAATTTGTGGATGACTCTACTCTTTTAGGTAAAGCTATAGTTAAGGAAGCTTCTAATATTAAGCAAATCATTAGTTATTTTTCTAAGGCTATTGGGCAGTTGATCAATGAAGACAAATCTAAAGTTATTTTCTTTCACTGCTCTACTAGACAAGAATCCATGGTCTTGGATAAATTAAGATATAAGAAGACCTCTCTTCCAATCACTTATTTAGGTATTCCCATAAATATTCAAAGGCAAAAAAATAAATATTGGAATTGGTTGTTGGACAAAGTCAAGAAGAAAATTGGAAAGTGGACCAACAAGTGGCTTTCTTCGGGGGTAGAATCACCTTGGTAAAATCAGTCCTTCAAGCTATTCCTATTTATGTTTCTTCCATTTTGAATATCCCAAAGGTTGTTCTTCGAGAATTGGATCAAATCAGTCATCGTTTCCTTTGGAGTGGTACTAAGGAGAAAAGAAAATGGGCCTTGGTGAAATGGGATACTTTATGTCTTCCTAAGAGTGAAGGGGGGTTAGGATTCCGGTCTTCAATTAATAACAACAAAGCTTTAGCTGCTAAATTATATTGGAGGATGTTGCATAACCCCAATGCTCTTTGGGCCAATAATCTCCGTGCTAAATATGCTGAGAACAAAAGTCCTGAAGACCTTGTTCGCTATCAACTTCCTACCAAAGGTTCTCCCATTTTAGCAGTTCTTAAGACTGGTGAGGATTTGATAAAGAAAAAATTATTTTGGATCATTCATAATGGTCAACATGCAAATTTTTGGACAGATTCTTGGGATGGTCACAAGCCTTTGATAACTCAGTTTCTCGATTGGAGGCCTTGGATGGAGGAGCTTCACCGAGCTAATTGGATAAAGGTGGCTAATTATCTTCGGTACCATACTGGTAATTCAAATGTTGGTAGATATTGGATCCCTATTGAGGACTGGCCTATTCAAATCCTAGAAAGGCAAAGACAAGATATCCAAGGCATCCTTCATATGAGATCCCTCTCTTGGTCCCATGAAAAAGATTGTTTTGGATGGAACAACACTACTAAGGGTGAGTATTCAGTTGCTCAAGGTTATTTGACCTTATGCCATAATAATCCCAACCATTCTTCTGACATATTTTCTCGATTGTGGGCTCAAAAGCTCTGGCCTAAGGTGAGGTTCTTTAATTGGCTTTTATTGCATCGTAGGGTGCTTACCGGTGAGCAACTTATGAAGCGTGGTTTTCATGGCCCTTTTAGATGTGAAATGTGTGAAGAGAATGTAGAAAATATCAACCATATTTTTATTGAGTGTACTTTAGCCTCTGAGCTATGGAGGAGAATGGCCACTTTACTTGGCTTACAATGGTCCAATTTTTTTACTTTTGAACAACTTTGGAGGGATTGGCCTAATCAAGAGGGTGTTGATCATTTTATTAGGCAATTAGTTTGGATGGGTTCTACCATTCTTCTTTGGAATATTTGGAATGAAAGGAACAACCAAATTTTTAATCAAGATAGGAAGGATATTCACTATATTTGGCAAAATACCATAGCCAACTTAGTTGAATCAGTCCATCAACTCCTTAATCACCCCCAAAACTCCCACCAAATATGGGATCAAGTGATGCAAATATTGAAGATTAAACCTTCTAAGGGCAACCAACTTAAAGGGAATGTGAGTATTAGTAAGATGGATAGGACTAGAAATTGGCAACCTCCTCCTAAGGATTTTGGAAAAGTCAATACTGATGGAGCCTCTAGAGGGAACCCTGGAAAAGCCAGTGTGGGAGGAATTGGTAGACTTTCAGATGGCTCCCTGGTTTTTACTTTTGCTGAGAATTTGGGTATTCTTTCCAATAACCTTGCTGAGGGGTATGGTATCCTCGAGAGGTCTTCAAGAGGCTACTAAGGTTGGATGGGAAAAGGTGTTAGTTGAGTCTGACTCTCAACTTATGATTAATCTCTTGAAGACTCCTTCTAAGAATCATAAGGTGGATTGGAGAATAAAAAGAATTATTGAGAAGATTCAGTTAATCCAGATGGGATTTTTGAAAGTTGATTACAATCATGTGGTTAGAGATCAAAACAAGAGTGTTGATGCTTTAGCTAATTGGGCTTTGGACAAAGGTGATCTTACTTGTTATGGCCACCCTCCTATATGGTGGGCTTCTCAAATTAGGGAAGCTCTTCTTTCTATCATTTCTTTGGATGGCTCCAGTTCAGAAGGTACCTAGTTTCTTCTTGTTTTTTTTTTTTGCTTCTCTTTGGTTCATTCAGTTTTTTTTAGTTCCCTAGCTCATTCTATTCTTTATTTTGTTTCCTCTGTTGATTCTTGCCTTAATAGTCTTCTGGTCTAGATAGGTCATTGTTTTGTTCATTTTTTTTTTTTTTTTTTTGTTTTTTTTGTTTAGTTTTTTAAGGTGGGTGGGTTCTTTTGTTTTGTTTTGTTTTTGTGTTCTTTGTGTTGTTTTTTGTTGTTCTTGTGTTTTTTTTGTTTTTTTTGTTTTTTGTTATTGTTCTTGTGTTTTTTTCGTTCTTGTTCTTGGGTTTCTCTTTGTTTGTGTTATTTCGTGTTTTTATGTGTGAGTGTTTTCTATGTATTTTGTTTTTGTTTATTGTCTGTTGTTGGTTGTTTTTTATTTTTATTTTTTTTTAATTTTTTAGGTTTTGGTTGTGTTTATTTTTCATGTTTTTTTGGGTTATGTCTTTGTAGTGTTCTGTTGTTTTTGTCTTGTTTGTGTTTTGTTATGTGGTTCTTGTGTTTTTCTATGTGGTTTGTGTTGTGGTTTCTTTTATCTTATTGTGCGTGTTTGGTTGTGCTTTTGTTTTTGACACACTCAAGGAGCATGTTTTTTATTTTATTTTATTATTTTTGTTGTTATTTACTTATTTTTAAATTGGTTTTGTGTGTTTGTTTGCTCCTTGAGTATGTCAAAGGTGGTAGGCCAGGTCCGAGTCCTGGGCATTTTTGGCGGAATGGATACCCCCGCCTCCTTGGGTCTTACCCGAAAGTGGCATCCCTTTTGGGATGTTTTCCACAAAAAAAAAAAAAATATGAGGGTCAATCACATTTTCTTTTCTTTTAAGTTTCATGAACAATCAATAACATAGCACAAAAAAGTAATAACAACACAAGGCCCTTGTTAATAGTTGCTTGTAAATCACTAAGGTATTCCTAGCACTTATTTGATACATATTCACAAGATGACAAGCACACATTAAGTAAAAGTAACCTTGGACAAATTTATATTTCTTTTCAAGAGAGGGTTTTCTAATCAAAATCTTGACTGTAATGGTGATTTTGTAATTGGCAAAATTACCACTCAACAAGTGGTTGATTTGTTTGCTTATAGAGGAAAGGTCCAAAGTTTGACTTGGTGTAAGCCTCATTTTTTATTTTGTTATAAGACAAAAACTTAGGGTAGTGTGTTAAAATTAATTCTACTTCTCTTTGGTCTTAGTGCATATGTGTGGTGCATCAGTTAATGATCTTGATTGCTTATAGGGGGTCTTGGATTCAAGCCCTATTAGCTCCAAACCCATAATAATCAAACATATATAAATATATGATGAGAAATCTTGCCTATCATATTGTACAATTTTTCAAACACAAATTTATTAGTTGATAATGTAGCATCCAATCTAATTGCACCAAAATGGTGGTTGATTTTGGCTAAAAAATGTAACATCCCCACTATTTTATTACCATTTTGTTGAAAGAATGTGATACTACTGAAAGCGTTTGTGAGTGCAGGTGTAGATTTCTAGTGAGTTGGACAAGAAGAACACCCACCTCTAGCAGAGACAGTGGTTGAAAGCATCAGGTAAGGTGTGATATGTTGTTGTGCTTAAAAAGCACCATGGTTTGTGGGTACTTGGAAGCCCACAATAGGAATTTCATATAGGTCATTCTGCTTGCTGCTGCATTCTGTGCATATATTTAACTAATAAAAGTTCTTTGTTGCTTGCTGGATGAAATTGATTTCGTGTGGTATTTATTTTTGTAAAAGGAAAATTATTGTTTTAATAATAATAAACTCATAGATAACATATATATATATATGATCCAAAAATATTAATTATGAATATAAAATAAAATTTAAATTAAAATAATATATGAATAAGATAATATAAGACTAAATACATAAATATATTTTAAAACATATATAATAATAAAAAGTTTTGTTTCCATTCATCAAATGGATAAACAAGACATTGCCATTTGGCAACTAATGGAGTAAACCTTTTTGCATGAATAATTCCTAGGTGTCATATTAAAAATTAAATGAGTATTCTATTAAATAAAGGAAGTTGAAGTTCGATGGACATGGCATAAGAGTTGAGAAAACGAAGGTGTTGTGTATGTATCCGTCGCTTTGCTGGATCATGAAAACATTGGCTTTGAGTCTACAATTTTCTTCGGTTAACAAGAGGTTGGCCTTTTTTATGGCTATTGATAGTGGATATTTTTAAGAATGAAGTAATTTTTGTTTAGATATTTGATGTTTGCTATGTGTGGAAACTGTGATTTGTTACTTTTTCCCATAAGCTATGGTGTGGCTAAATATTTAAATTATTTGACTTGTTGGTTGAGAAACCATTGATTATAAACCTATTATCATAATAATGCTTTCAATACACAGAGTGCTTGGGTGATTAGGATGCATTATATTTAGTTTGGTATGAAATATTGTATGTTGTGCATTGTTTTCATATTGCATCCATTAAAGGGCCACACTGACCCAAAAAGAGTTTTCAACCATTCGTCGTCCCACTTTTTCATGGATTAAAACAATGGTCACCGAGTTTATAGTTGCCTTGACATGTTGGAATGTCTTCTCTCGGTGGAGCTTCGCACTTCGGAATAAACCAATTACTTGAAAATCCTGTTATAGTCGTTTATGCTCACAAAATGTAACCATTTTGTATGGTTGTTCCTCTTTTCAATGGCTACAACAAAGACAAAAGCTTTATTTTAAGAAATTCCAACTAAAATTATTTGATTTGGCATAGCATGTCTGAGAATTAGTATGTCATATGTAAATTATTGGTCTGCGTTTTTAGGAAAGATGTTGGTTGGGAATTCTTACATGTTCCTATTAAAAATACTATCATTCTGGTAACATTCGGACATAATTGAATGAGTTGAAAATTATTTCATTTGAAGATTAATTTTTGTTCGATTTTTCTTATGTCCATGTTTTGACGCTTTAAATTCAAATTTTAGACCATAGTTTTCTTAATTAATGAATAATAAATAGAGGAACTGGAACTAAAGTAAAATTCTTTGATATGGATTTTCATAACTCAGATTGGTAGTCTTTAGTAGCTGGGATAAGAGTAAGTCGCCCTCACTAAGTGGATGTGTTCCTTGTATTTTATTATGAATGATAATGTGATAGGTAAGCAACCATTTGTTTAATATCGTAAAAACCAGTGTGAGGCAGCTTTGCTTTTGATGTTTGATGGGATGAATGTCTAGTCTTGCTTGGTAACATAGTAATTAACCAAGACCTGGTTTTGTAGGCTTAGTAATGTTGTTGTTGTATAGTATTTCACCCTTCACCGTATGGTAATCATGTATTGCACTTAATTTTTGGAGAAACAAATTCACTAAAAATTCTTCCTTTGCTGTCTATCTGTGGAGGTATGTTATAGTGGAGCAAAGCAATGCTATCAAGTACGTATCATTAAATCATGTTAATGTATATTAATAGCCTTGAGCGGTGGTGTTAAAATGATGTTTGGCCTGTTCCAATGACATAAGAACATAATCCTCCAAAGACATTTTAATTTTCTATAAAATTGAGTCGGTTTAAGAGCGACTATCTTGGAGTTGCTAACGAAAGATTTTAATGTGTTTAAGATTGCAACAACTGACAACATATGCTACTTTATTTTTTGAGACACCATTAAACCTTGTTTTTGAATTTGAGTTCAAGCACATTTTATCAAGTTTTAACATAGAAAATTTGGTCAAGTTTTGACTCATTTCTTTCATTTTTATTATTCAAGCAGAGGTCAACTCTCGACATACTTAAAGTAGGCTTGTGGAATAAATGTATAGAAAAATATAAACCTTGAAAATGAAAATTTAGATCACCTGTATAGATATAAGATTTGAGAAACATCGTCTAACTCGAATTTGGTATATTTGAATGTTCGAATATTAAAAAATTAGTATGCAAGCTTTGCTTTACTTAAAGGTAGGCGTAGCTCTCGTAGGTCAGGAACATAAATTATTTATAATATTTTATCTTATAAATTGAAGGGAAAAGTCAAACCATTATTAAACCTTTAATATCAAGGGTATGTGAGTACAAAAGAATTAATGTTTTCCTCTATAGGTAATTGAGTTTTGAAAATTTGAGAGATTAATTGAAATAATGTTTATTAGAAATTATTTGAATTAATGAAATCTCTCTTGCAATTAAAAAGTGAGTAGATTATTTAATGTATTAATTCTGTTTAGGATTATTTGAAACAATGAAGTCTCTTTCGTATTGGAAAGTGAGTAGATTATTTAAATGTAGTAATACTGGAATTTTGAATGTTAGAATTAATTATGCTTTCTAGTATTAAAGTTAATTTATGTCATCAATGTTACATTATACTTTTACTAAATTATAATAATTTTTATTCATATAGCTCAATTTTAACAAAGAGGGAAGAAACAAAGTTGTAAACTTAAAGAAAATTTGAAAAAATTTATACCTAAAGTGACCTCCGGAAGTGATGCCCAAAATTTGAAAACATATGATATTTACAATACATTGGGAATGATGTCAACTATTTGAAAGCCTATCGAGTAGGATGGCTTAATATAGATGATATTGGTAAGGATTTCATCCAACCAACTCTAATAGTTTGTAGTGGTGGCTATTTGAATCAGGTATAACCGTTCTCCAATATATTTATATGGGTCAAGACCTTCTACTATAGAGAGTAACGAATGATGGTATGAGACACTATTATAGGTTGTCGTACGAGGTAGTACATGAGGATTCTCATGATCTATGTCTCGATTGTAATATGTATAATCAATCAATTCACAAGTTCTTTCTAGCCATCAGTTTGAAGATGGCAAATTATGGACATGGTTAGCTTCGTATTCATCATGATCCATAGGATGGACCAAAAATTGATTAGAAATTTGTTATTCCTATTGAAGACAATGGAATTTGGCATGCCAAAATTGATCCACATATGACTAAAATAGAGCTTAGTAGTCTCCAAAGCTAAAATGGAATTCAATGAATCACATAGCCATTTTTAAAATATTATCAACTATTACATAAACATAAACATTGTCATGCTTAGAAGTTGGAAAAATTAAGAGAAAATCCATGGAGATGGACTCCTAAGCATTTTATGGAACTACAAATAGTGTATATGGTGCCTACTTCTTGTTATTTGGTTTGGTGCCTACTTCATGTTTCATTTTGGGCTAGTAGTAGTACTTTTGAAGAACTAACAATGTTTTTCCTATCCTAAAGTGACCTGCTACTTTGTTGAAGTTTGCTTCATTAATTATCTTTAAGCTCTCATTAGTTGGTAAATAAATATATCCCTTATGATAGAGGATATTATTTAATAGATAAAACATAAAAAACTTAGTATGTATCTAGAAAATTAGAATCTGCTTCATGCAAGGTGGACCAATTGAAAGTTGCATGTCCACAAGAATCAAGAATGGTGGTGAGTGTTGTGATTAGAGGTTAACCCTATTAGATTTTTATGCTATATGCAATGGGATATAGCAATCACAACATGAAATAAAGTAAATCTGTGAGATGACTAAAAATATACTATAAATATAAATGATGAAAATGAATACAATATAGCTATGGTTGAAATGAACACTCCATGAATAATGCTACTGGACTACATTGCACCTATCTCCAATATGGGTGACTTTATCTATGCCCTATGATGCACTATGTGCTTCTCTCTATGATACTATGCTATATGTGTTCTCTATATCTATGACTATGACAATAAGGCCATTATATAGGAAGATAGGTTCCTTGGCCAACACTCTATCTAGCTGTGCAAGGGATAACTTGCACATGTACAACTTGCACATTGACACTTGTGCATTTATTACATTGCATGAAGAAACTAACTTCCCCCTAAAGTAATCTAATGTCCTAAGTATGTATCTTGGTAGATACATTTACATGACCCAAATAATGTAATATGATCTATTTCTAACAACCCCCTGTATTACAATATTTGGGTATTGGAGACTTTTAGTCTTCAATATGGATCTTCCTCCAATGAATGATCTTTCGCTTGTTCAGGTTCTTCTTCAGCTACTTCAATTTTCAAGTCATGGATTTTGATCTTTTCCAGCTCTTTGTTTCTTGATGTCAGGTACCTTTGATGAACAATGGTTCTCATGGTCTTGCATGTCATGAGTGGATCTAAATATATTCAATTTCTTTATTTTGTACCTATGTAAGACCTATTTCTCTATCCTTCATAAGTGTCAACCTTGAGCTCAATATTAATTGAACCATATGAAATAATTTCCTATAGATAGAAGTTTGTTCTTTGTAGCAATATTCTTTCATAGCTTTTATAGTACCTGTATTTGGAATGACAAGAAAAATATGAGTGATTTGTCCCATTACAATATCTGCATGGATGGAAACTCCAACAATTGGATTTTTCATGACCATATTGATTTCAATAGGTGCATAATAGAGATGATCTCACAATTTTGAAGTTTATTTTAGGAATATCATGTCTCCTTGATGAAACCTTCTAGCCATATGTGCACAATTGAAGCTATTCCATCTTTCCCTTTTTGTATGAGGTTTTGTTGATAATTTGTTTTTTCTGTTTAGGATCTCCTTTGGTACAATAGCCATCAGACTCATTAGATGAATCTTCCTTTTCAAAGTTGTTGATTTTAGAACTTATTTCACATTGTATTGATTCTTCCTTTTCTTTCCCCTTTTCATCATTGTAATCCATCAGGTTTTTAATCCATATTGGTATTTTCTTTATTCCACTCCTAAGAGTGTTGTTTAACATACCAATAGTCATTTGTATTACCTGAATCCTTTGGGATAGAGTAGTCTACCTTATGACTCTCCTGATTGAAGTATATAAGCTTGATTTTGATGAAACCTTTATTGTACCTTAGGTTGTAGGCTTATGTATGTCTCCCTAGTTATGAGAGTATATACACCTAATAGAATTTTAGGTTTTGTAAAAGCTTAGAAGGCATCTCTTCTTTAGCTTTAAATTTAGTATGCCAGGGCTTCATGAAAATACCTGCCCTTCCAAAAAACCAAGGACCCCCTTGAAATTTTTTCTCTCTATCTTCATTATTAGCAAATAAAACAAGAAAATAACCATTTGGATAAATAGAGATTTGTAACTCACCTTTAGTTTTTCAGCTTTTTGCAGCCCAGAATTTGAAAGCAGATAGACTTAGATGAAAACCCACGAACTGACAAATTAGTCCTCTTTTTTCTAAATTTTCAATGTCAGTTTGAATGTTACCCATATCAAGATTAACAATAGGAGTTCCATCAGCTGCTTTAAGACATCCTGACTCTATTTTCCTGGGATTAATCTTAGGCATTCTTAGAGGTTTATGGGAAGACCTAATATTGATATTAGCATTGGCCTGAGGCTGTCCATAATGAAGTTGTTTTTGTAATTTAAACATTGTTGTCCCATATGCTAGGTGGCCTTCTTCCCACAACTTTGGAATTTTATTTTGAAGTTCCTCTTTTTGTAACCAAAAGTTTTCAAATTTAAATTGTTTATGATGTTGCACTGTCTTGATCCCCCTTCCAACAAAATGGGAAAGTGATCTGAAATTGCACCCTCCAAAATCTGAAATTTTATATTCCATTTTACAAATGCTTCCTCTAAAATAAAAAAATGATCTAACTTCACCTTCCTACTATGTGGCTCTCTCATCTCCAAGTATAGATGATTCTAGGGCATTTAATATCCACCAAGTGTAATTTTTGGACTTGGGCAATCATAAGTCGATCCCCTAGGTTCAAAATTGGGTTTCCCCCATCCTGATATCTAGAGGATAATTTAGCATTAAAATACCCAACAATAATCCAGTCTAACTCTTCCCTTGAGACTCTCATGTTATGCATAGCTTTCCATTGATGCATCTAACCATCTAGGTTTTGAGCCCCATAAAAATTTATGATTAAAACATGTTCAACTATGACATTGTTCCTAAAATATGATGTGAGGACACCCCTACAAGCTATATGTTCTATTGTAGTCCATTGAAGAGAGTTACAAAATATAATTATCCCCCGTGAGGCCCCTTGGGAAGCCACTTCCATATGACCAGCACCCCTCCAAATTCTATTTATTTTTTACACATAAGATCCAATGATATTTTTGTCTCTTGGATAAGCAAAAAATTTGTTTTACATTTTTCTAAGTCTTCGAATAGCAAATTGATGAGTTTTACTATTTAAACCCCTAACATTCCATGATTGTATAATCATTGGTTACCTTGAGAGCAATAAGAGTTTGTTGGCCTCACCGATCCTCTAGTGATCAATTTATCTCCTTGAACTGTTATCAATTCCTTATTTGATTTTCTACCCACTCCTTGAGAGCTACTATTTTTTTATCTCTTTTCCACCTAAGTTATCCCTAGATTTGGTCTTTCTCTATTATTTTATACTATGCCCATGATGACATCCTTAATTATCGGTTGCTCTCATCTATCCACTATCAATGCCCCTACACTCTCTGATTGTGGTAACTCATTGCACTCAATTAATTGCTCTATGATGGGAGGAGGTGAAAGAGGTGCTTGAACATGGTTGTTATTATTTTCATTAATCCCATCCACTCCTTCCATGAATTGTTCTTCTTCTTGGTCCATTAGTATCTTAGAAATATCATACCTATTGGAGGGCTTGATTTGGGTTTTTTCTTTATCATATTTTTTCATTTGCTTTCTCTTTATTTTGGGTTGTTCAAAACCATCCCCCTGTGCTTCTTTACCTTGAGAAATATTGGTTGTTTCTTTGTTGATTGTTGACTTACCCTCCTTAGGAAGATTTGATATTCCTAGAGGATCCTCCATTTTTATGTTCATATTATTTGGGCAATATCGGGCAAAATACCCATATTTGTGGCAAAATCTACATATGAAGGGCAATGTCTCATAATCTAGTTGTTGAATCCAAGATAGTCCTGCAATTTTGAGTTCCACCTCTACCGATAAAGGTTGGATAAGATCCATTTCCACACATAATATTGCATAAATAGTTGTGTTTCCTTCCATTGTGTCTTTGGAAACACCCAAATGTCTTCCAAGGAAATTACCGATAATTTCCAATACCTACTCACTCCAAAAATCCATTTGAAGTGCATACAAAAAAATCCAAACTGAGAAAACGATGGTTGAAAAAATAATCTTGCCAAACCATGATTTCTCTTGTTTGATTTTAAAGCCCTATTTCTATCAAAAAGTGAAGAAAAAATAGCAATAAAATATCCATTTCTAATAAACCACAAAGAATACTCACCAAGAGGCTCCCAGTTTTTTTGGACCCAAGAATGCAAAAAATTCAGGGTAGGGTGAATACCATGAATTTATAGATCAAATCATGATTGGATCTATATAAAACTATTTCTTCAACCATCCTTTGCTCAATGACAATCTTTGGCCTTGATTCTGACTATGGCAAGCATCCATTAACTCATTGAGATATTGATCTATTTCCAACAGTCGTAAAGATAATTTTTAATGTAGTTTTTTATGCTTCTTCAGTCTCTGAGGAGATATATCCTTTAACAAATTTGTAAAAGAACTGTATCTCTAAAAGATTATCTAGAGGTGTCCCCATTGGGCCCTCCTGGGGCAACAATATTATATTCAAATCCATAGTAACCAGAAATATCTTCAGCTACCCAACTGATGTCCTAGTTTTCTCTTCCAGATCTCTCCAAACTTATCGATCTATTAGCTCTCCAAAATAACATTTTCAAGACTTTGATGATGTTGCAATGTTACTTGGTACATTTTTTTGTAGATATCAAAGCATTATTAGCTATTTCAACTTTGACTAACTTTCCCACTTCATATCCTTGAATTATAATGACTAATTCATCAAAGGTTGTTTCCTTAATTAACACTTGAAGTGAAGTGACTAAATGTTTGTAACTCTTTGGAACTGCTCTTAATTTAACTTGGACAAGAAACTTGTCTTCAAATTTTTCTCCCAGAGTTAATAGATTAGATTTTATATCTACTATTTTTTGAAGAAAGAGTTATATACTCTCTCCATTATTAACCTTCAATGAATATAATTGAGATTGTAAATTCAAGATGGCTGTTTTATTCTTTCCTTCAAAAAAATTATATAATTTTCCCCAAGCATCTATTGAAGTCTCTGCTTCACTAAGGTATGGTTGTAATTTATCAATTATACCAAATGTAATAAACATAAGGTCTTTTGCATCACTTTCTTCAAATTTTTATATTTCTCTTTTATTTTCAATAGATTTTTCTTTGTTTCATTCACTATTTCCCAAAGTTTTTCTACAATAAGAATTGATCTCATTTTATTTTTCCATGAAGCAAAATTAGATCCTTTCAAAAGTTGGGATTCTAAAATAAATATCTTGTTATTTGACATAATGGAACTCATTAATTTTGTTTAGATTTCAAATTCCATCTATTCCTTTGAAGTATAAAATCTTATAGCTCCAAAAATTCAAATAACCAATTTTCTATTTCAATTTTTCAAAATTTATCTTGGAGTAGAACCTTCTCTCTCAAAACTTTAAAAAAATAAATCAAATCTTTAATTTATTTCAATTTCAAATTGCAAACTTAATTTGCAAATATCAAATTTCAAATCCAATTTGGAAGCAGAATTCCTTATGGCTCCTTAATTAATAATCAAATTTAAATTGCCTAAGTCTTATTACTTCATCAAAAATTAGGTCTTTAATTTAACACCCAATATAAAATATTAAATGACTTAAGGTATTGTTTCTTACCTTAATATCCAACCCACCAACTTGTATTCTGTTGATTTTGAATGCCCGCATTGCTTCTAAATATCACTCCTTTCTACACCTCATTTTGAGCATTTCGTTTAGGATAATGAGCTTCCAACTATTACATCCTTAGTGATTTTCTCAAGAATATAAAATTACTCTGTTGTGACTACACTTTCTATATCAAACCAATCCTCTTAGATGGTTATACTCTAGTATTTGGTGCTCAATTATAACATTCTCCTATATTGAATTTACTCTCAGGTAGATTAAATTATATTAGCCCTTAGATGCACCATCTTCAGTAGATTTGATCTTAGGCAAATGCAATTTTATAGATAGTGATGTTTGTTGTCTCAACTTAGACAAACCTAATCTTCTTCAGACGATATTCTACTTCCTCTGGTCAAAAAATTTTTGGGACCTAATATTTCTATGTTGGTGCTATTTTGGATGAAGTTTTCCAAATAAATATTTGGTGGATTTTGAACACACTTGCTTTTTTTTTCTTATTTTAGCAAAAATAAAAAAATATCTCTTCAATGTATTTCTTCAACACTACTTTTGGATTGGATACATCTCTCAAATGTCTCTCTTCAACACTACTTCCAAATTGAGTTCTTATCTTCACTCAAATTGTATCTGAGAGGGTAGACTCTCTAGCAATCCCCTTTCTGATTTATATGACTTCTCCCTAGGATGCTTGCAATGGCTCCCTCTTTTTTCTTTATTTGTTGCTTCTTATATGGGGGATTTTGCCACTCTCTCTTATGTTTCTTCTCCAGAAATATAAGTCTTCTTTGTCTAATTTCTTGACAAAGGCTTTCAATGTATTCATCAACTTTGGATGGCTCAAATTCTATAATTCTTGGTGGCTCTTGAAATATTTGCTTTCAACTCGTAGCCAAAGACTTCTCTTGGTATATTCAACCATACTATTCTTTTTGCTTCTATCTCAAAATAGAATATATTAATTCTTGCCAATGTTAGTCTCCAAATTTATAATTTTAAGATGATACCAATCCTAAAAAATTAGGCAACTTTCCTCCAAAAATAATCAATGATTTTGAGTCAAGATCAAGCCTCAAAAACTCTTCTATTTTCAAGTTTCTTCTTTAAAGATTCAAATTCAAATTCACATAGAAACTTCCTTCTAATGCTAGCTTTGAATATGCTTCTTCTAAAATGGATAGAGTGTGGTAGCTCTGAATATTTTTGGCTTTTCAACCAGATTATCACACATCCCAATATTTGGGATCAAATATTATAATCAATTGTTTGAGAATTTAATATATGTGATCAATATTATTAAACAAAAATTCATATAAAATACTAAATAATAATATGAAGTAAAATGGCCAAATATCATTCATTCAATAACATGAATAAAAATTTCAACTAAATTTCTCAAATTGTACACAAGCTTCAACATACAATGATTATTCAATACTCTATGATTTTTTGATAAATTACATGAAGCTTTGTTAGGACCCCATCCTAACATTATTTTGTAATTCTCATTTGATTATGTAATGACCCACTTCCAACATGGGGACCCCATCTATAATGTTATTTTGTAATACTTTGTAATGGTATGTGGCAAGCAAGGCGCCTAGACAAGTGGGGCCATTTCATGTAACCATTATCAAGATTGTAACCGATGTTTGGTAGAAGATTCTAGCTCGAGTGGCATTTTGCATGTAAGCCAACTCTTGAGCTTAGGGTTAGGGTTGCATGGAGTTTTTCTTTAAAAGACATGGAGCCATGTACGAATGTATATTTTTGCAAATTAATGAAATATTGAAGGAGGTTGCCCCCTCGAAGAGGCCCATGATTCTGAGTTATTTTGTGAGATTGTTTCAATTCTGCAATTACTTTCTGCATAGTGTTATTATGTTATTTGATGAATTTCTATTTATTTTTAGTATTTTGTGTGAGTGAGCTTTATTTTAATAGTAGGTTCCTAACAAGTGGTATCAGAGCACTTTCCAGGGTCGAGTTCTACTATGACTGCGACAATTCTTGCCCATCCACTCCAACTGTTAGGTATAATTTTCTTATGTTTTTCTATTTTTTGTTTGTCCTTTATATATAAAAAACCATAAAAAAAAATTACAATATTTTTTTCTATAGTAGTTGTGTAGGTTAGAAACCCTATGTCGGGGGTTTTAAAATATCGTAGAGGAGTTGTCATTATTGGCTAAGCTAGATAGCCCATAAAGCATCTAGTGAAGTGAGGGGTGATCAAGCTCCAATACCCAGGCCTTAGACAACACCTACGCATAGAATTGAGCTCCCACGTATCTTTAAGTATTTAGGGAGACCATCTAGGGTTAAACAAACTTTTATCCATTAGGAAGCTTTTTGGCCTTGTATTATCCATAGTACATGGGACACAACATCCCAAAATATTACCCTCTCATACTGATAAAGAGGTAGATAGTGTGCTCAAGGGTATGTGTGGAATCCTCCTTGAGTAGTGGCCTAAAATATTGGTCTAAGCACTATTGTTCATCACTACGATATAATAGAGGGCCTATGGGTATTACATACTCCCTTGCCTAGCATACCTTAGTTCTATCAAAAACTTCAACCTACAAAAACAAAAGCCTTCATATTCTACTAAACCTACAAATTTTTCCCACAAAAGTGAGCATACGGAGGAGACTTCCCTATCATGAAAAAAAACTACATGCACCAAATAGTCAAGGTAGAGTCTACAAGTGTCTATGATAGTCAAGAAATATTTCAATAACATTCAAGACAATGATAGTAATAGTCAAGTTAGTGGCAGTAATCATCAGTCAATAGTAGCAATAATATCAATAGTTAGTGACAATAACAATCATCTATAATAATCAATAATTATAGGGTTGTTAGTGATAAAAATAGAATAGATAGTGTCAATAACCACTTAGTATAAAGAATCCTAGAGTTAGTAACTAAATAATGATAGTGGTCATAGTACAAGTGATAAGATAGTGTCAAGCATGGTCAGTAGTCAAAATAGATAGGGTAGAGTTAGTTGACATAGTACCCAACTTTTGAACCCAACCTCTAAAGGAAAAATCGACCTCACTAGTAGACTCATCAAAACAATAGTAAAAAGTCTAGGGTGTCCAAAATTAGTGTTGAGATATATAGCTCATTGTGACCATCTTTTCAAGCTGATCATTTTGATATATAACACCCAAGCACTTTTTTGGACTCCTTACTAAAAATAGTAACTCCTGCAATCACACTTCTATTTTTAGTAATTCAGTGAAAGAGGTTCAAGACTTCCCAAAATGGTTGGTGGCACTCATGGACATCAAAAAGAGGTAGATCAAGCCACCATAATGTTTGAATCCATAAAAAGCACCCTTGATAGCCTTCTCAAGGACAATACCATCATAAGGGAAGAAATTCAATCCTTTAGAGGTGAATACCTTCACTCCAAAGACCACTTGGAAGAACAACTTGCCGAAGTTGAGTCCAAATTGCAAGGTGGCCCAAAAGGGTTTGATTACCATACTAAATAATCAGGTCGAGGAAAAGGAAAGGAAGGGGAAGACTCTCACCCTCTCTTTGACCATGATCCTACTTTTAAGATGCCTAAATTAGACTTTCCTAAGTTCAATGGGAAGGACGTAGATGGGTGGTTATGTCATGTTGATCAATTTTTTAAACTCCATAATGTCCCTCGATATTATTGGGTCTAGATGGCTTCCTTCAACTTGGAATCTGAAGCCTTACAATGGTACCAATGGTTGCAAAACACCACTCTTGATCCTTCTTGGGAAGAATTTGAGTCCCAATTACTCACTCAATTTGGCCCTAGTGAGTATGATAACTTTACAAGAGCACTAACAAAGTTGAAACAAACCTCTACAGTTCGAGATTACCAAACCCAATTCAAGAAATTGGCTAACAAAACTAAGGGGTTGAATGAAGGGTTTTTTATGAGTTATTTCATCAATGGCTTGAAGGATGATCTCCAAGCCGAGGTCAAGATGTTCAAACCACAAACAATGATGCAGGCTATAAGCTTGGCATGGTTGGCCAAATCCAAATTTTTAGCTCAAAGGAGGACATCTAAATTTCCACAAACTAGACCCTCTTTTCCTTCCAAGTTCCCAACTCATAATGAAAATAAAATTATTCCCCACAAATGCTTGACTATAGAAGAAATGGATGCGCAACATGCTCAAGGTTTGTGCTACAATTGTGATGAAAAATATGTTCGAGGACATAGGTGCACCCAAAATAAGTTGTTCCTCATAGATGTCGATGAGCCAACCAACAGTGACCAAAGTGATGATGACATGGAACCAGTAGAGGAACCACCCCAAAATGAGGAAGAAATACATGAAGAACCATAGGCAAAAAATTTTATCCATGCTCTTGCTAGGATAACTACTCCACAAACCATGAAAGTTGTGGGTTTTTTCAAAGGCCAATGTTTTACAATCTTGACCGATTCTAGTAGTACACACAACTTTATTGATCTCTGCATTGCCAAGTAGGCTAATTGTTACATACACACATGTAATTCCTTTGAGGTTATGGTGGCCAATGGAGGGACTTTGCCTTGCAAAGGTAAATGTCATAATGTTAAAGTGAAAATAGGGGATTATGAGCTCAAACAAGATATGTTTGCTCTCCAATTAAGGGGATGTGATATTGTGTTGGGAGCTCAATGGTTAGGTACATTAGGAACCATCTCATGGAACTTTGTTGAGCTCTGGATGTAATTTTCATAGAATGGATAGTCTTATACTCTTCAAGGTTCAAAAGTAGGGCCTCCTCAGATTATCAACTCAAACCGTATGGAGAAGTTATTGAAAAATCTTCTCAAGGGGTCATAGCTCAAATATTTGTAATCCAACCACCCACTTTAGAGGTGGACCAAATTCCTAAATATTTACAACTTGTTTTGACAAAGCACAATGTAGTTTTTATCGAACCATCAGACCTACCACCATGTCGCTCCCATGACCATGCTATTCCATTGGTACCTAGTAGTGTACCACCTAACATCAGGTCATACCGATATCCTCATGCCCTTAAGTCTAAGATAGAGAAGTTAGTACAAGAATTGTTAAAAGTGGAGTCATTCAACCAAGTAACAATCCTTACTCTTCTCTAATCTTATTGGTGCGAAAGAAATATGGGTCCTAGAGATTATGTATCAATTTTTATGAGCTCAATAAGCTCACCATCAAGGATAAGTTTCCTATCCCTATGGTGGATGAATTATTAGATGAGTTGCATGGGACTATATTTTTCTCCAAATTAGATCTTCACTTTAGGTACCATCAGATCAGGCTCAAGGATGAAGATATTCCCAAAACCACATTTCGTACTCATGAGGGTCACTATGAGTTCTTGGTGATGCCATTTGGCTTGACCAATGCACCTTCCACATTTCAAAGCCTCATGAACAACATTTTTCATCCATTCCTTCATAAATTCATCCTAGTTTTCTTTGATGATATTTTGGTTTATAGTCACTCATGGGAAGAGCACCTTGTCCATGTGGATCAGACTTTACAACTTTTGGTACAACATCAACTTTATGCTAAGTGGTCCAAGTGTTCTTTTGGGTTGATAAAAGTGGAGTATTTGGGACACATTGTCACCAAATATGGAGTTAAAGTTGACCCTAAGAAGATTCAAGTGGTTCAAGAGTGGCCAAAACCTCACACTCTAAAAGATCTTCATGGATTTTTGGGGCTTACAGGCTATTACCACAAATTTATCTATAATTATGGTAAAATTATCACTCCCTTAACATCCATGTTAAAAAATGATTCTTTTACTTGGACTAGACCCACTGAACAAGCTTTCCTTGAGTTGAAGCATGCTATGACAACCACGTCAATCTTAGCCATGCCTAATTTTTCCAAGCCTTTTGTCATTGAAAGTGATGCTTTAAACCATGGTATTGGTGCAATGTTGATGTAGGAAGGGTGACCCTTGGCTTTCACTAGTAAAGTGCTCTCTAGTCACAATCTAGGAAAATCCACTTATGCTAAGGAAATGCTTGCAATTTTGCATGTGATCAACCATTGGTGACCTTATCTCATTGGGCATCATTTCTCCATTAAAATAGATCATCAAAGTCTCAAATATTTCTTGGAGCAATGGGTTGCCACCCTCGAACAACAAAAATGGGTCTCTAAGCTCATGGGCTATGATTATGATATTACTTATAAAAAGGGCAAGGAGAACATTATGGTGGATGCCCTCTCTCACCAATTTGAGGCTCATAGTATGCTATGTGCCATTTCTTCACCCATTCCCTAGTGGATAAATTCTCTATGTGAGGAGGTACTTAAGGATTCTAGCTTGCAAACTTTGGTTGCCTCCCTACAAACAGAGCCTACCTCATGTCCTAGATACACTTGGGATGGACAAGATTTGTGCTACCACCAATGCCTTGTTGTTCCTCACATATCTTCACTCTAAGAACTTCTCATGAAGGAAATGCATGCCTCACCCTCTATAGGCCATTTTAGGTTTCTCAAAACATATGAAAGGATTAAGCGTACTTTTTTTGGAAAGGTATGAAGAAGGACATTCATAAATTTGTGGCTGCATGTGACACCTATCAATGGATGAAAGGTAAAATGGTGCATTCTCCAAGCACTCTTCAACCCTTGCCCATTCCTGAACAGGTTTGGATAGATATTTCCATGGACTTTATTGAAGGGTTACCTAAGTCTGAGGGAAAATCAATTATTTTCATGGTAGTGGATCATCTTTCGAAGTATGCTCATTTTTGTTCCCTCTCCCATCCTTACACAACCTCCATAATTACCCAAATTTTTCTTGATTCTATCTTTCACCTTCATGGCATGCCCACATCCATTGTGTCCGATCATGACCCGACCTTCACTAGTAACTTCTGGCAAGAATTGTTTAAGTTGTAGGGAACTCAACTCAAAATGAGTTCAACTTATCATCCATAAATGGATGGCCAAACCAAGATTATCAACAAATGTTTGGAGATCTACCTTCATTGCTTTACCTCTGATCATCCTACATAATGGGTGAAGTGGCTTCCCTTGGCCGAGTGGTGGTATAATACTTCCTATCACATGATGACCAAGGTCACCCCTTTTGAAGTAGTTTATGGATGACCTCCATTCACACCCTCCTCCTACATTCTAGGTAGCTCCAAGGTCCATGCAATCGACACTACACTCAACCAACATGTCAACGTCCTCCATCAACTAAAGATGAATTTAGAAGTGGCCCAGAATTAGATGCACCAACAAGCTGACCAACACCATTCTGAGCGTAGCTTTGATGTTGGTGATATGGTCTTCCTTCACTTGTAGCCATACAAACAGTCATCCCTCCAGCTTTGTAGGTGCCAGAAACTCATTACCAAATACTATGGGCCCTACCAGGTTTTACAATGGATTGGTGCCATGGCCTACAAATTGGCCCTCCCATCTACATCCAAGCTCCACCCTATTTTTCATGTCTCCTCTCTCAAGAAGGTTGTGGGAAATCAGGTATAGGTTCAATATTCCCTCCTAGAATTGGATGAAGAAGGTTCTATCTTGCTCGAGCTAGAATAGTTGTTGGATCATCGAACTCACACTCTGTGCAACCGAACCATTACTGAGGTCCTTGTTTAGTGGCATGGTCTACAACTGAAATATGCTACATGGGAGTCTCTCCAACAACTCCAGCACTAGTTTCCTCATCTCCAACTTTGAGGACAAAGCTTTTTGAAGGGGAAGGACATGTTAGGACCCCATCCTAACATTATTTTTGTAATTCTCATTTGATTATGTAATGACCCACTTCCAACATGGGGACCCCATCTATAATGTTATTTTGTAATACTTTGTAATGTATGTGGCAAGCAAGGCACCTAGACAAGTGGGGCCATTTCATGTAACCATTATCAAGATTGTAACCGATGTTTGGTAGAAGATTCTAGCTCGAGTGGCATTTTGCATGTAAGCCAACTCTTGAGCTTAGGGTTAGGGTTGCATGAAGTTTTTTATTTAAAAGACATGGAGCCATGTACGAATGTATATTTTTGCAAATTAATGAAATATTGAAGGAGGTTTCCCCCTCGAAGAGGCCTACGATTCTAAGTTATTTTGTGAGATTGTTTCAATTCTGCAATTACTTTTTGCATAGTGTTATTATGTTATTTTATGAATTTCTATTTATTTTTAGTATTTGTGTGAGTGAGATTTATTTTAATAGTAGGTTCCTAACAAGCTTTATCTCTACAATATAACCTTAGAAAGGTGACTCTTCATGACTTGTCTGTTGCACTCCTTGCATATCCAGGAGATGCATCTTTTCATATTCCATGCATAATATAAACCTCTCATGCCTCTTGGATTCTATTCTTACCATTTGTATACATGAATCTTGAATCTCTATTTACTCTTGCACACTTTACTCTATGACACTTGCACACTCCTACTTGCACACTCTATTACATAACACTTGTGCACATTCTCACTCTTCACACTTGCACACATAATTACATGACACTTGTGCACATCCTACACATGAACACATACATAAAGGGGAAATATAAATCACACTCCTAAAATATAGAACCATACCCTAATCTATTACATATTTATATTTTTACCATTAAGGTACAACGAGGATACATTAGCATGTACCAAATAATATAATATTCTCCAACAATATATTTGGCATACACTTCATCACTCTTTACCTTACCTTCTACCATAGCTAGATTAGCTTTTAGATATTTGAAGTGAGATATATAGTCTTCAACATTACTAAAATCTAAAATTTTGAGATTGGAAAGATATTTCTCTATCTTGTTAACTTTGCTGGCACTTAATTTTCCATGGATATTTTCTAAAGTAGATGGTACCTCAATAGGATCAATTTTTTTTAATGTAGAAAAGTATATCTGGTTGCATTAACATGAAGAAAATTCTAGGAGCTTCCTCCTTTTTCTTATCAAGTTCATGATCACTAAGAGATTATTTTGATTCATTATTGAACATGAACTAGAGATTATTGGTTCTGAGTAATCCTACTATTTTAACTAACCAAGTTCTATGATTTTTTCCATTGAGACTAGTAACATGCCCTAAGGAATCTATTTTACACCAAAATCTTAAATAAATTTATAACATGTCCATAAACTGATGTCACCACTACGTAGAGCATGAAAAATTGTGCAATCTAGAAAAAGAGCTCCAAATGCTTTTGTATGCAAAGATTATTACCTTTAAAATATTTGGTATATTAGAACTCAAATAAAAATATCAAATGCTAAACCTTAGAATTTTTTGTAACAACCCAGATCTACTCATCTAGTTGTCAAAAACATAAACTAGGTGGAAGCATATTTTCCCTATCTCGTAGCATAGAGGACATTGGTCTATGACCCTATCTTCATCCTAACAGTCCACTGACCTTATATTTATTTTGATCAAGCTTTTAAGCCCATGCTAGAGCTAGCGTATTATGCTTGTGTCTATTGGTTGTTCATATTTTCTATGAATGCTTACAAGGCCCACCAAAACCTTTGCTACTGGGTCCATATATCTCATATCAAATCTTGGTTGACGATAATGCTACCCATACCATCTATCGTTGGACCTTCCAACCTCAAGGACTAGCTCCCTAGCCTTGAGTAGTCATTGGCTATTCTACAACTGAGACATATATTGTGAGAATCCTCATGTACTACCTCATACGAAAACCTAGAATAACATCCCATACCACCATTCATTACTCTCTATAGCAGAAGGTCCTATGACCTGTATAAATCTACTGGAGAACAGTTATCCCCGATTCACAATAGCCACCACTGTGAACTATCAGAGTTGGGTGGATGACATCCTTCCCAATATCATCTATATTAAACCATCCTACTCAATAGGTTTTCAAATAGTTGACATCCTTCCCGATGTATTGTAAATATCATATGTTTTTAAAGTTTGGGTCATCACTTTCGGAGGTCAATTTCAGTAGAAACTTTTTCAAATTTTCTTTTAAATTTTTCAACTTTGTTTCTTCCCTCTTTTTTAAAATTGGTCTATATGAATAAATATTATTATAATTTAGTAAAATTATACTTATTTATCATTAATGTAACATTGATGATATAAATTAACTTTAATACTAGAAAGCAAAATTAATTCTAACATTAAAAACGTCAATATTATTGCATTTAAATATTCTACTCACTTTCCAATATGAAAGAGACTTCATTGTTTCAAATATTCCTAAACAAAATTAATACATTAAATAATCTACTCACTTTCTAATTGCAAGAGAGATTTCATTAATTCAAATAATTTCTAATAAATATTAATTCAATTAGTCTCCCAAAATTTTAAAACTCGATTACCTATAGAGGAAAACATTAATTTTTTTGTACTCGCATACCCTTGATATTAAAGATTTAATAATGGTTTGACTTTTCCTTTCAAATTATAAGAGAAAATATTGTAAATCATTTATGTTCTTGACCTACGAGAGCTATGCCTACCTTTAAGTAAAGCAAATCTTGCATGATAAATTTTTAATATTCGAACATTGAAATATACTAAATTTGAGTTAGACAATGTTTCTCAAATCTTATATCTATACAGGTGACCTAATTTTCATTTCCAAGATCTAGATTCATCTATACAGTTGTTCCACAAGCCTACTTTAACTATGTTGAGATTTGACCTCTGGTTGAATAATAAGCAGAAAAAAATGAGTTCATTTGTGCTACAAAACCTGACCAAATTTTCTATGTTAAAACTTGATAAAATATGCTTGAATTCAAACTCAAAAACAAGGTTTAATGATGTATCAAAAAATAAAGTAGCATATGTTATCAATTTTTGTAGTCTTAAACACATTAAAATTTATCGTTAGAAACTCCAAGATAGTCGCTCTTAAACCAGCTCAATTTTATAGAAAATTAAAATGTCTTTGGAGGATTGTGTTCGTATGTCATTGGAATAAGCCAACGCTCATGAATATATTTTTTTTATAGAGAAAAACCCCTTGTGGGGCCGCCTTGGTCTGAGAAACCACAAACAAGGGGTTCTACACCGTAAAAGTCACCCAGGAGTCACACTCGACCCTGCTCGCACCAACATTATCAATTGGATTTTGGATACCCAATTCAGCTTTTTGGTAGGGTGGAGATTTGAACCTGGGATTTCCCTTGGAGGATTGCCCTCTCCTCTCCAACTCACCTACAACACCTGGGTACCGCTCAAGGCTATTAATATACATTAACATGATTTAATAATGTGTACTTGATAGCATTGCTCTGCTCCACTATAATAAACCTCCATAAACAAACATCAAAGGAAGAATTTCGATGAATTTGTTTCTTGGAAAATGAAGTGCAATACATGATTACTGTATGACGAAGGATGAAAGACTAACTAAGCTTACCAAATCGGGTATTGGTTAATTACTACATTACCAAGCAAGACTAGACATTCATCCCATCAAACATGAAAAGCAAAGCTGACTCACACTGGTTTTTACGACATTAAACAAATGGTTGCTTACCTATCACATTATCATTCATAAGAAAATACAAGGAACACATCCACTTAGTGAGGGTGACTTACACTTATCCCAGCTACTAAAGATTACCAATCTGAGTTATGAAATCCATATCAAATACTTTTACTTCAGTTTGCAGTTCCTCTATTTATTATTCATTAATTAAGAAAACTATGGTCTAAAATTTGAATGTAAAGTGTCAAAACACGGACATAAGAAAAATCGAACAAAAATTAATCTTTAAATGAAATAATTCTCAACTCATTCAATTATGTCTTTTTTTTGGTAAATAAGGTACAAATTCATTAAAACCGGGTTTTACAGGTTGACCCAAAACCTATTACAAAATTAGCACAAAGCTTAAGCGGAACAAGACCTCAATAGGGACAGTCTGTCCTTAGCCCCCTACTGGGGCCACACAGCCAACAAAGAGCAACATGCTTACAAAGGATTACACACACCTTAGAACACAGGCAGTCGACAATTTTGCCTCCTAACACTTTCTCTTCTCTTTTGGTCGTGAAACTACGACATGTCGCGATATCACGACACTTTTCCTTCCTCCTCTTTCTTTTCTCTTTTGGTCATGAAAAAGTGACATGTCGTGATATTGCGACACTTTGCCTTCCCGCTCTTTCTCTTCTCTTTTGGTCACGAAAATACGACATGTCACGAAATCGTGAAACTTTTTCCCTCTTGCTTATTCTCTTCACTTTTGGTCGCGAAAAAGTGACATGTCGCAATATCGCTACACCATTTCTTTCATTCTGAACATGTCACGAAATCGTGACACTTTTCCTTCCTCCTCTTTCTTTTCTCTTTTGTTCATGAAAAAGCGACATGTCGCGAAATCATGACACTTTTCCTTCCCGCTCTTTCTCTTCTCTTTTGGTCGCAAAAATTTGACATGTCGCGATATCGCAACACTTTTCCCTCTTGCTTATTCTCTTCACTTTTGGTCACGAAAAAGTGACATGTCGCGATATCGCTACACCCTTTCTTTCATTCTGAACATGTCACAAAATCGTGATACTTTTTCTTTCCTCCTCTTTCTCTTCTCTTTTGGTCGCGAGAATGCGACATGTAGCGATATCACGACACTTTTCCTTCTCGCTCTTTCTCTTCTCTTTTGGTCACGAAAAGATGACATGTCGCGAAATCGTGACACTTTTTCCATATTGCTCTTTCTCTTCTCTTTTGGTCGTGATAAATTGACATGTCACGATATCACGACACTTTTTCCTTCTTGCTCTTTCTCTTCTCTTTTGGACGTGAAAATTTGACATGTCGCGAAATCGTGACCCTTTTTTATTCAAGCTCAACACATCGCCAGAAAGCGACACTAAATCCTTCTTGCTCACCATGTCACGATATCGCGACACTCTTTCTTTCTTTCTTAACATGTCACGATATCATGACACTTTTCCTTTCTTGCTCTTTCTCTTTTCTTTTGGTCATGAAAATGTGACATGTTGCAATATTGTGACACTTTTTCCATGTCACGAAATCGTGACACTTTTTCCATGTTGCGATATCGTGACACTCTTTCTTTCATGCTCAACATGTCATGACATCATGACACTTTTTCCTTCCTCCTCTTTCACTTTTTTTTGGTCGTGAAAATGCGACGTGTTGCGATATCACGCCACTTTTCCTTCTTGCTCTCAGTCTTCTCTTTTGGTCGTGAAAAGATGACATGTCACGAAATCGTGACACTTTTTCTTTCTTGCTTTTTCTCTTCTCTTTTAGTTGCGAAACAACGACATGTCGCGATATCGCGACACTTTTTCCCACTTGCTCTTTCTCTTCTTTTTGGTCGTGAAAATGCGACATGTCACGATATCGCGACACTTATTCCTTCATGCTCAACATATCGCCAAAAAGTGACACATTTTCCTTCTTTCTCAACATGTCGCGATATCGTGACACTCTTTCATTCTTGCTCATCATGTCATGATATCGCGACACTTTTTCCCTCTTGCTTTTTCTCTTCTCTTTTGATCGTGACAACGCGACATGTTGCGATATCGCGACACTTTTTCCTTCTTGCTCTTTCTCTTCTCTTTTAGTCGCAAAAAAATGACATGTCATGATATCGCGACACATTTTCCCACTTGCTCTTTCTCTTCTTTTTTGGTCGTAAAAATGCGACATGTCACGATATCGTGACACTTCTTCCTTCATGCTCAACATATCACCAAAAAGCGACACTTTTTCCTTCTTGCTCAACATGGATCGACATCGCGGCACTCTTTCATTCATGTCGTGATATCGCAACACTTTTTCCCTCTTGCTTTTTCTCTTCTCTTTTGATCGCGACAACACGACATGTCATGAAATCACTACACTTTTTCCTTCTTGCTCAACATGTCATGATATTGCGACACTCTTTCTAGCATGTCGCGGCATCGTGACACTTTTCCTTTCTAGCTCTACATGTCGCAAAATCATGACACTCTTCCTTTCTTTCTCAACATGTCACGATATCGTGACCCTTTTTCCTTCTTGCTCAATATGTCGCGATATCGTGACACTTTTTATTTCTTGCTCAACCTGTCGTAAAATCGCTACACTTTTCCTTTCTTGCTAAAAATTGCTTTTCTTGAAACTCGAACAATTGCCCCTAACCCCATAACATGAAGCCACCAAGCCATTGCCCCTGACCCCATAACATGAAGCTACCAAGCCACCTGGATCCTTCCCTTGTTGCAAAGAAAGCTAAAGTCATCACAATAAGGACCGAAGCAATCCTGACAAAACCACATTGAAACTGCTCTCCCTTTTTTCGATCCCCACAACTTCACCATCATTGGCGATCATTTTGAATTATTTTATCCACTTCACTTGGGACCCCATGTTCCCAAGTGACCAACCCAACGACTTCCACCCCTAAATTGGCCAAGATATCAGCTATTTTATTTGCTTCCCTAAAAACATGTTGGGCCTTCCGATCATTCCTGGCATGGTAAAGGATCCTAGCCTCTTTGATGACAGTATTAATCTGCCATGGAAGATTTTTCCCATTGCTGAGAAGGTTTATGACCTGCACCCAATTTCATTCGATAATTAGTTTACCTTCAATTTCTTGAGCCAACTAAAGACCCCTCCATAACGCTCTTGCTTACACCTTGTTAGTCCTAGTTCCCAACTGTTCAGAGAAGGCCATCACCAACTTGCCTTGATGATCTCTCACTACTCCTCCAGCCCCTGCATTGCCAGGGTTACCTTTAGAGGCCCCATCGAAGTTGAGCTTGAACCAACCTATCGAGGGCGGTTTCCACTTGACATCTAATCTGGGATTGACCTTGATTATAGGTTTCTCGTCCAGAGTAATATTTAAGAATTGAGCAATCTGCATCTCCTAGGGGAAAGGATTTTGATCCTCATAAGGTATAAGGCTGACGTTTTCACGAGTGAAGGTAAGAATATTATTGGTAATGGAGGTGACATCATGGCTTGACTCATGGAAAGCTCTAAGGTTTCTTTCAAGCCACACCTGCCAAAGAAAATGATGGAGACAAATCTTCCAAAAAAACCTCATCCTAAGGCTAACAAAGGGATTTGGCCATTGGTGGAAGAGGTCAAAGATGGTAGCTGGTCTGACCCAGCAAATTCTAAAGGCTTGAAACAACCCATTGAGGACACTCAGAGAGACTAGAAATTTAAGGAAAATATGGTGGGTGGACTCCCAATTACCCCTGCACAAAGAACATTGGTTAGCAATTATCACACCTTTCCTTAACAAGTTGTCAATCGTCAGAATCCTACCTTGGATCACCAACCACGAGAACATAGCAACTTTAGGAATAAGGTTTTTGACCCACACAAACTGATTCTGGAGTGTGGGTTCCTCGGTATCTAACATTAGCATATATGCATATTTGACTAAGAACTGCCCATTTTCGGTAGCTGCCCATATTACATGATCCTGCTTAGGACTCGTGGAAATGAATTGTTGATTCAGGATGCTTTGGAGTTCTTCTGATTCAGCTTCAAAGCCTTGAATCCTTATCTGTTTCCAAATAAGCCTACCTTTTTCCTGTCATATGTCATTCAATTATGTCTGAATGTTACTAGAATGATAGTATTTTTAATAGGAACATATAAGAATTCAAAACCAACATCCTTCCTAAAAACGTAGACCAATAATTTATATATGACATACTAATTCTCAGACATGCTATGCCAAATCAAATAATTTTAGTTGGAATTTCTCAAAATAAAGCTTTTGTATTCATTGTAGCCATTGAAAATAGGAACAACCATACAAAAATGGTTACATTTTGTGAGCATAAACGACTATAACAGGATTTTCAAGTAACTAGATTATTCTGAAGTGCAAAGCTCCAGAAGACGTTCCAACATGTCAAGGTAGCTATAAAATTGATGACCATTGTATTAATCCACAAACAGGTAGGATGGTGAATGGTTGAAAACTCTTTTTGGGTTAGCATGGCCCTTTAATGGATGTAATATGAAAACAATGAACAACATACAATATTTTATACCAAACTAAATATAATGCATCCTAATAACCCAAGAACTTTATGTATTGAAAGCATTATTGTGAGAATAATTTTATAATCAATGGTTTCTCAACCAGCAAGTCAGATAAAGGAAAGATTTAGCCACACCATAGCTTATGGAAAAAATAAACAAATCACAGTTTCCACACATAGCAAACATCAAACATCCAAACAAAAATTACTTCATTCTTAACAATATCCACTATCAATAGCTAGAAAAAAGCCAACCTCTTATTAACCAAAGAAAATTGCAGAGTCGAAGCCAACGTTTTCATGATCCAGCAAAGTGACAGATACATACACAACACTTCATTTTCTCAGCTCTAATGTCATGTCCATCAAACTTCAACTTCCTTTCTTTAATAGAATACTCATTCAATTTTTAAGATGACACCTACGAATTATTCATGCAAAAAGGTTTACTCCATTAATTTCCAGATGGCGATGTCTTGTTTATCCATTCGATGAATGGAAAAAAAACTTTTTATTATTATTATTTTTTAAAATATATTTCCGTAGTTAGTCTTATATTATCTTATTCATATATTATTTTAATTTAAATTTTATTTTATATATTTTATATTCTTAATTAATATTTTTTGATCATATATATATATATATATAGTCTCCGAGTTTATTATTATTAAAACAATAATTTTCTTTTTACGAAAAGAAATACCACATGAAATCAATTTCATCCAACAAGCAACAAAGAACTTTTATTAGTCAAATATATGCACATAATGCAACAATAGGCAAAATGACCTATATGAAATTCCTATAGTGGGCTTCCATGTACCCATGGGCCATGGTGCTTTTAAGCACAACATCATATCCCACCTTACCTGATGCTTTCAACCACTATCTCCACCAGGGGTGGGTATTCTTCTTGTCCAACTCACTGGAAATCTGCACCTGCACTCACAAACGCTTTCAACAGTATCATATTCTTTCAACAAAATGGTAATCAAATATTTGGGATGTTACATTCTCCCCCACCAAAATTTAACACAGTCCCTATATTAGCCAAAATATTATAGCAGGTCTCAAATCATTACATAAGTAAATAGCCAGCCTTCTATTATCAAAAGATGCATACATTACAACATTACTATTTTGAAATGTTTCATAAATTCATAATATATAAAAGTTAACATATCAAATGTTCATTTAAATATAAATTCTCAAATAAAAATGAAAACTATCTTTTCATTTTTGCCACATCTTCCCACCTAGCATTCTTTTCGGAGTAGAGATCCCACTGGACTCTACATTGGTCGATAGTTCTTTTTCTTAATTGTTTATTTCTAAACCCCAGTATTCTGATGGGTTAAACATTAATGAGCTATGGGTCCGATGTCTGCAAATGAGAAACATCAAGTATATAAGATGGTTCAACCACATATTTGTGAAGGAGGAACACATGGAAAGTACTATGGATCTTGGATAAATTAGGTGGTAGAGCTAGTTTATATGCAACAGGACTAATTTTGGTAATGATCTTGAATGGACTGATGAATATGGGACTAATTTTTGTAGACTTTATAGATATTTTGGTAGGTTTGACTCTTTAAAAAACTTTCTTTACCAATAGTAAACTCTCTAGGAGTTCATTTTAAGTCAGCATAGCTCTTCTGGCGATCTGGAGCTCATTTAAGTCGCTGGTGGATTTCTTTCAGCTAGAAATCCATTCTTATTACTGAATTAGGACCAATCATTTCTTGATCATCCAAGTTATCCCATGTTAACGGTGTTCTACACCTGCACCCATATAGGGCTTCAAAAGGGGCCATGCCCAATGTGGTATGATAACTATTGTTATAAGCAAATTCCACCATGAAGAGGTAATATTTCCACTTAATCTGGTGGTCCATGAAATACATTTGAAGCATATATTTAAGAACTTTATTGACCCTCTCAGTATGCCTATCCATCTCAGGATGATAGGCTATGCTGATATTAAGCTTTGTGCCCCATGCTTGGCACAAAGCTTGCAAAAATTTTGTAGTAAATCATGAATCCCTTTTAGAGATGATTATTTTAGGGAAACCATGTAATATCATAATTTCTTGAGCAATATTTTGTGCTATAGTAGGGCATCATCATGAAAATTTTCTAGTATAAATTGTGCCACCTTAGTCAACTTATCCACCACAACAAAAATTGCATCATGCTTGAATCGAGTTTTGGGGAGTCTTGTTGGCAATTTGAGTTATTTTGTGTTATCATTGATGTCACATGGATCACATTGAGTTTTGGTGGCAAAAATACTTGATAAATAATCATTTATGATATTTTTGAGAGCAAGGATATATACAGGGTTTTGTGGCACAAGAGGCATATAATATTTAATTTTTTAAATATTATATTAATGGTTTTTATTAAAACCAATGGTAAAGGTTTTTATTAAAACCAATGGTAAAGGTTTTTATTAAAACCAACGACAAAGGGTTTTTTATTAAAACCAACAGGAAAGGTTTTTTCATTAAAACCATTGGAAAGGATTTTTCATTAAAACCACTATGCTAAGACTTCTCCAAATTATGATGGATGAAAAAGTTTTCCAATAAAACCTAGGTGCAAAAAGTTTCATGATGAAATTCAAAAGAATGAAGGAGATATCCCAATTCAAAGTTAAAAGGTGAATTATTAATTTTTTATTTAATAATTCTAAGGTCTAAGGTTGTATTATATTATCCGTCGACATGCAAAGGTTGGGGAGATAAATAAAGATTCGTCGACGTCATTCAAAGGCATGGAGGTGCATATAAATAAAAGGTAAAAACCTTTGATTATAGAAGACTTGACATAGCACATGAGAGAGAGTCGTTGAAATATGAGCAGCAAAGAAAGAAGGATAAATAACTTTCAATTTGATAGCAAGGTCAAGTAAACAGTGCGGGAAAGTAACGTCACGCAGTAGCCTATAGTGTAGTTGGTAGCGCATGAACTTTGCACAAGGCAGGTTCGCTGTTCGAATCCCACCAAGGGCAAAGTGTTTTGCTAAGAAAGTAAAATTGAGTTTTAGATTTGAGCGTAGGTTAAAGTTGGGTGTTTGGGATTAAAATCCCAACATGGGCTAGCACCCACATGGTAAGCGCTTCACAACGCTAAGTGAGAGGAATGGAGTTTAACTCCCATGAAGGTGTGAAGATGCATTAATTTTGGTAAGGCATTTTGGCAAAGACGATTTCGAAGGTTACGAAGGCAACGAATTTCATATAAAGGTATTTATCTCCAGTGCATGGTAATATTTATTATTATCAAATTTTTGGTGCATTAAAATTATCTTTGTGATAACTAGGGAGTCATAAGGATTTTAGGGAAATAAATGCTTGCTATTATGTGTTAATGTGCTTAAGGAGTTATAATATGTAGAATTAAATATTTGTTATTGTTGTGTGTGACTAGGGAGATATAAGGCGTGGAAATAAATATTTGTGATTGTTGTATGTGGAGTTATAATATGTGGAATTAAAAATAAAAGCATAGGTGCTTGTTGTATGTGTTAATGAAATTAGGGAGTCATAAGGTTGAAAAGTGTTGAACTTGTAATATGTCCTAGTGCATGATTTAATTATGAAATTAAACTAGGAACTTGAGACCTAGTTAATTGCTACCTTGAGTTAGAAGACATGCACATGAGTTAGGGTTTGAAGTTGATTATGTGCCTTGGCTATTGAGAGGAAGTGGATGGATTAGAAAATCAATTTTATGGATAAAATTGATGCTTGAGTTTCATGATTGCTTTAGTGGAGTTCATTGAGAGTATTGCCATTATTGAGGAGATCTTTGCTATTGCCTTGAGAAGCATATTTTTGGTTACTTTTTGAGTACATTGCCATTAGTTGATACCATTGAGGAGATCAGTTTCCAGTCACTTGTAGATACATTTGTCTTTCATTTGAGGAGATCATTGTTGGCTATTTGAGAGCTCTTTGCTTTAGGGAATTGTGCTTGTTTCTTGAGAGCTTATTGACATTGCATGAGGAAAATATAATTGAGAACCTATTGCTATTACTTGTGGATATTGTCCTTGGTTGGTTGAAGTCCTCATTGTTATTGCTTGGAGAGGTTTTCATTAGAGAGCTCATTTTCCATACATTTGAGAGTACATTGTTGAGCATTGTTGTTATCCATTTGAGAGTACATTATTGAGCATTGTTGTCATCCATTTGATTTGTCATACATTGTTGATATCATTGTGGATCATTGTTGTCATCCATTGAAGAGTACATCACCATTCATTGTTGAGCACATTGTTGAGTATTGTCATCATTCATTTGTTATCCATTGTTGATTTTGTCATTGAGCCTTGCCTTCATTAATTTGTGGTTGAGATTTGAGTGCTCCTTGAAAGTCATTGGTTGAGCCTTTGGAAAGGATTTTAGGATAGAATTTCTAGACATATTTGAGACAGCTTTTGTGCATGATTGGTTGAGCCTTTGGGAAGGCTTTTGGGACAAAATTTTTGGACAGATTTGAGATAGCTTTTGTGCATGATTGGTTGAGCCTTTGGGAAGGCTTTTGGGATAGAATTTTTGGACAGATTTGAGATAACTTTTGTGCATGATTGATTGATCCTTTGAGAAGGCTTTTGGGATAGATTTTTGGATAGATTTGGGACAGCATTTGAGCAGGATTTTTTGAGCCTTTTGTGAAGGCTTTGAGAATAGATTTGGGATAGCATTTGAGCAGGATTGTTTGAGCCTTGTGAGAAGGCATTGAGGCAGATTTATGAGCAGTGAAAGAGACAGGACAAAAATAGAAAACACATCAACACTAGTTGCCTAGCTAAGTAGATCAGTGGATAGCCTAGCTAAGCAGATCAGTGGATAGCCTAGCTAAGCAGATCAATGGATAGCCTAGTTGCGCAGATCATTAGATAGCCTAGCTGAGTAGATTAGTGGAGAGCCTAGATGAGCAGATCAATAGATAGCTTAGCTAAGCAGATCAGTGGAGCCCACATGAGTATATCAGGATAGCCTAGCTTTGAGTAGATCAAAGTAATCATTTGTATTGGGATAAGGATCCCTATTTCTTTGTTAAATATTATGAGATTATCTTGTGGACTACCCCACATTGGGGGAACCACGTTAAATCTTGTGTCTCAATTGTGTGTGATGATTTGTGCACTTTCTTACTATTTCTATCTATGTTATTAATGCACACTACTATATTTGGTTATTGCAATTGAGGACACTAATTGATATTGGTTTGGAAAGAAAGTAAAAAGTGGGCGCTATACTGTTCACCCCCCCTCTCAGTATAAGCTTGTGTTCTTCAAGTCCAACTATAAAATCCATGGAAATTACTTGCCATTTTTATTCTGTAATATCAAATAAGTGTAGTTTTCCCCAGGATGTTGATGCTCAACCTTAAATTTTTGGCACTTAAGACACTTTGCAACAAAATGAACCACATATTTCTTCCTTCCAGGCCAGTAGAAGTTTTTTTTCAAATTCTCTCTCATTTTTACCACTCTGAGATGAGTAGAGTATGGAGCACAGTGTGCTTCTTACAAAATTATTCTCTTTATTACATCATTATTGGGTACTATTATACAGTATCTAAAGTATACTAGATCCTATTTTATTTTTAAATCCATGTCGTTTCGATCCTTGATTGATCTTAGTACAACATTGGTTATAGAACTCATCATTTTTTTGCAACTCTTTAATTTATTCCTTTAGCCCATACTGACATCATGTTAAGGTAGCTATGTGTCACCTTCTGCTAAGTGCATCATCCAAATTGTTTACTTTCCCTTTTATATATTCAATCCCAAAATCATATTCGGCCAAAAATTCCATCCATATCCATTGTCTAGCATTTAGTAATGGTTGAGTAAAAATGTACCTAAAACTCTGGTGATCCATTTTTTATTCAAAGGGTTTACCCAAAAAGTAGTGTCACCATATTTTAAGAGCATGAACTACAACAACTAACTCTAGATCATGAGTAGTATATTTAACCTCATGTTTCATAATTTTTCTAGATTCATATGCCACAACAGCCTCATTCTGCAATAAGACACCTCCTAGTCCTTCTAGACAGGCATTCGTACAAAATATAAATGGTTTACTAGGATCCAAAATTTTAATAATGGGTGCAGTTGTCAAATTTTCCTTAAGGACCTTGAATGCCTCCTCACACTGAGCAATCCATTTGAATACTTTTGCCTTTCTTTGTATATTGGTGATAGGAAAGGTAATTTTTAAAAATCCTCATACAAATTGTCGATAATATCCAACCATTCCCATAAAACTTCTTACTTTGGTAACATTGGTGGGTGTTGGCCAGTCTACTATGGCTTCTATATTTTTAGGATCAACTGCAACCCCATTAGCTGAGACTATGTGCCCCAAATATTGTACTTGTGGTGTATAAAATTCACACTTAGACAATTTTCCATACAATTGATTTCTCCTAAGGATTTCTAGAATTACTCTCATATGTTGGTCATGTTCCTCCCTATATTGAGAATAGATTAATATATCATCCAAAAAAATCAATACAAACTGATCCAATTGTTCCCTGAATACACTATTCATCAAGTTCATGAAGGTAGTTGGAGCATTTGTTAATCTGAAAAGGTAACACTGTGAATTCATAATACCCATATCAGGTTCTAAAAGTAGTCTTGAAAGTATCATCTTCCTTAATTCTCAATTGGTGGTATACTGACCTACGGTCAATCTTTGAGAATATGGTTGCTCCCCTTAGTTGATCAAATAGATTATCAATCCTTGGTAAAGAATATTTGTTTTTCACTATCATCTTATTAAGCATTCTATAACCAATACATAGTCTCAAAGATCCATCCTTTTTCTTGACAAACAAAATTGGTCCTCCCCATGGCGAGACACTAGGATTAATGTGTCATTTTTCTAATAAATATTAAAATTAGGTTTTGAGCTCTTGTAGTTCAAGGGAATTCATTCGGTAAGGAGTCCTAGCTATAGGTGATGCTCCCGGTAATAGCTCAAAAGAAAATTCAAATTTCCTATTTGGAGGAAGTCTAAGTAGGTCTTCAGGAAAAATATCCCTAAACTCATTCAATACAATAAACTATTGAAATAGAGCGAAACTAGACTCAATTTCTTCTTTCTTGTTTAATTTGACCACATAAAGCTTACATCCTTTTCTTAAAGCCCTTTTAACTTGTATAGGGGTCATCATGTGGGGTTCTAAAGTTACTCTATTACAATGAACACGAATTCGTTGTTTGGAATTGTCTATGAAATCTTCAAAATTAATCAAGGCTTTATAGGATTTTAGCCAATCTAAACCTAGGATAATATCAAAAGCATGTAAAGGTGCTACATACAGATGAAAATTTATTTTCCTTGAGGGATATCTATTTGGGAGTCAAATAGACATTGGTTGACCATAAAGGTTTGTCCTAATACATACTCAACTTACCACCCATTTGCCATAAACCTAGGTCTTACCGGTAAGTCCCTCATAATATTAGGTGATATAAAACTATCAGTTGCACCACTATCTATTAAAATACAAACTTCTTTCTTACCTAATTTTTATTTTAAAAGAAATAGAGTGGCTTACCCTAAAATATTGGGATTACCTATGGCAGCATAAATCCTATGAGAGACTTCTTCTACTGGTTTTCTCTTATCAGCTCTCTTTGGATATTGACTTGCATAATGATCCAGGGCTCCACACACATAACATACATTTGGACACTTATTATTTTGATTGTCCCCATTTATATTCTGGTTGACATTCTTTCCTTTTTCCTGGTATGTAGATCTTTGCATAGGTTTTTCCTAAAAATTCCTCCTATCTGATTGTCCCTTATTACCCTAAAATTTTCCTTTGTTCCTATTGTCTCCTCTATAATGGCCACCATATCTATACTTCTTATATTGATATTTATCTTTAACAAACTCTGGGTATTTTATTTTCTTAGGTTATTCCTTCTCAATTTTTTGAAAATAAGCCTTTGTATTTTTTTGGTTGATTTCTTCATAACGTGCAACATCAAAAGCTTCTATCAAATTTTTAGGTTTACCTCATCTAATAAGGGTCCCAATTTTGGGATGTAATCCCATTACAAATTTGTGAGCTTCAAACTCTTCTCATTTATCATATTCTAGTACATATTTTAATAGTTGGATAGATATTTCATAATATTCTATCACTAACATGCTTTCCTGATGCAAATTGGTGAATTCATAGCACTTCTCTATGTAAAATTGTGGTGTAATAAACCTATTCCTGAATTTCTTTTCAAATTCATTCCAAGGGATTTCTTTAGCTTCCTTCTTATTGGTTTTCTTGTAGGTGGTCCATCAATCCTTGGTTGGACCTATTAAACGTGTCACTACCCAAGTAGTTTTGGATTCTACACAAAGGGGTTGAATAGAAAAGTATCCTTCAACTTCACTTAACCAATTGATAGCTGTTTCACCATCCCATTTTCCATAAAATTTAGAAATGTTCAAATTTTTAATTTCTTTTTGTAATTCTACCCCAACTTTTCTTCATGAAGATCCTTTAGGAAATTCACTTCTTCTTTCAGATTCTTTACTCTATCAGATTTTCGATGACCTTATGTTGTTAAGCAATAATTTCTTGTTGCTTAGAAATTTTAGCTCTTTTCTAATCCATGTGCTCACTCATTTGAGCCCTTTGGATATCCATTTTCCCTCTATTAATTTAGTTTTTCTTGCATTAGCTAAATCATTCTTGTCATGTTTTCATCATTTTGTTTAGATATTACTACTACTGGCTCCTTTTTTTTCTTTAAACACACCAAGGCACTTCTACAGTTTGTATGCATTTTGACTCCCTCACGAGTCATCTTAGTCCCTTTCTTGAGACTTCTGCAATCCCCTCTTGCAGATTAGCACTTGCTCTTTTTGAGGTCCCCACAATTAGTACCTGGTGAAAAAAGAGCTATGTCAATTCAAAAAATCACTTTTGCAACCTAGGATTTTTGCAACCTCGACTCTGATACCAACTGTAACAACCCAGATCTACTCATCTGGTTTTCAAAAACACAAACTCAAATTTTTTGATTTATTTTCAAATAATTGTCACAAATTGACATATTCACACCCAACTTCGTATTAGTACTTTAGGCATAATTTTTAACACTTCAGGATATTATACTGTTGCAAACAAAATCGTGAGTGCTCAGGACCAGCCAGCTTCCCACAATAGATTGTCATTTATAAGACCCGCTTTCTCCTAGCTCGAGTTTTGGATTCTTGGTAAGATGTTGCCCTTCCAGGGCCCATAACACCTGGAAAGGTGGACGCATATTTTCCCTATATCGTAGCATGGAGGACATTGGTCTATGACCCTATATTTGTCCTAATGGTCCACTAACCTTATCTTTATTTTGATTAATCTTTTAACCCCATGCTAGAGATAGTGTATTATGCCTATGCCTATTGGCTATTCATATTTTCTATGAACGCTTATAGGGCCCACAAACACCTTAGCTACTAGGTCCAAATATCTTAAATAAAATCTTGGTTGATGATAATGTTACCCATACCATCTATCGTTGGACCTTCCAACCTCAAGGACTAGCTCCTTAGCCTTGAGTAGTCATTGGCTATTCTACAATCAAGACAGATCATGAGAATCCTCATGTACTACCTCGTACGACAACCTATAATAGTGTCTCATACCATCATTCGTTACTCTCTATAGTAGAAGGTCTTGACCCATATAAATATATTGGAGAACGGTTATACCTGATTCACAATAGCCACTACTACAAACTATTAGAGTTGGTTGGATGAAATCCTTACCAATATCATCTATATTAAGCCATCCTACTCGATAGGCTTTCAAATAGTTGACATCATTCCCAATGTATTGTAAATATCATATGTTTTCAAATTTTGGGCATCACTTTCGGAGGTCACTTTAGGTAGAAATTTTTTCAAATTTTCTTTAAGTTTACAACTTTGTTTCTTCCCTCTTTGTTAAAATTGAGCTATATGAATAAAAATTATTATAATTCAGTAAAAGTATAATGTAACATTGATGACATAAATTAACTTTAATACTAGAAAGCATAATTAATTCTAACATTAAAAATTCCAGTATTACTACATTTAAATAATCTACTCACTGTCCAATACGAAAGAGACTTCATTGTTTCAAATAATCCTAAACAGAATTAATACATTAAATAATCTACTCACTTTTTAATTGCAAGAAAGATTTCATTAATTCAAATAATTTCTAATAAACATTATTTCAATTAATCTCTCAAAATTTCAAAACTCAATTACCTATAGAGGAAAACATTAATTCTTTTGTACTCACATACCCTTGATATTAAAGGTTTAATAATGGTTTGACTTTTCCCTTCAATTTATAAGATAAAATATTATAAATAATTTATGTTCCTGACCTACGAGAGCTACGCCTACCTTTAAGTAAAGCAAAGCTTGCATACTAATTTTTTAATATTCGAACATTCAAATATACCGAAATCAAGTTAGACGATATTTTCCATACCTTATATCTATACAAGTGATTTAAATTTTCATTTCCAAGGTCTGGATTCATCTATATAGTTGTTCCACAAGCCTACTTTAACTATGTCAAGAGTTGATCTCCGCTTGAATAATAAAAATGAAAGAAATGAGTCAAAACTTGACCAAATTTTCTATGTTAAAACTTGATAAAATGTGCTTGAACTCAAATTCAAAAACAAGGTTTAATGGTGTCTCAAAAAATAAATTAGCATATGTTGTCAGTTGTTGCAATCTTAAACACATTAAAATTTGTCGTTAGCAACTCCAAGATAGTCGCTCTTAAACCGACTCAATTTTATAGAAAATTAAAATTTCTTTGGAGGATTATGTTCTTATGTCATTGGAACAGGCCAAACATCATTTTAACACCACCGCTCAAGGCTATTAATATACATTAACATGATTTAATGATACGTACTTGATAGCATTGCTCTGCTCCACTATAACATACCTCCACAGACAGACAGCAAAGGAAGAATTTTTAGTGAATTTTTTTCTCCAAAAATTAAGTGCAATACATGATTACCATACGATGAAGGGTGAAATACTATACAACAACAACATTACTAAGCCTACAAAACCAGGTCTTGGTTAATTACTATGTTACCAAGCAAGTCTAGACATTCATCCCATCAAACGTCAAAAGCAAAGCTGCCTCACACTGGTTTTTACGATATTAAACAAATGGTTGCTTACCTATCACATTATCATTCATAATAAAATACAAGGAACACATCCACTTAGTGAGGGCCACTTACACTTATCCCAGCTACTAAAGACTACCAATCTGAGTTATGAAAATCCATATCAAAGAATTTTACTTTAGTTCCAGTTCCTCTATTTATTATTCATTAATTAAGAAAACTATGGTCTAAAATTTGAATTTAAAGCGTCAAAACATGGACATAAGAAAAATCGAACAAAAATTAATCTTCAAATGAAATAATTTTCAACTCATTCAATTATGTCCGAATGTTACCAGAATGATAGTATTTTTAATAGGAACATGTAAGAATTCCCAACCAACATCTTTCCTAAAAACGCAGACCAATGATTTACATATGACATACTAATTCTCAGACATGCTATGCCAAATCAAATAATTTTAGTTGGAATTTCTTAAAATAAAGCTTTTGTCTTTGTTGTAGCCATTGAAAAGAGGAACAACCATACAAAATGGTTACATTTTGTGAGCATAAACGACTATAACAGGATTTTCAAGTAATTGGTTTATTCCGAAGTGCGAAGCTCCACCGAGAGAAGACATTCAAACATGTCAAGGCAACTATAAACTCGGTGACCATTGTTTTAATCCATGAAGAAGTGGGACGACGAATGGTTGAAAACTCTTTTTGGGTCAGTGTGGCCCTTTAATGGATGCAATATGAAAACAATGCACAACATACAATATTTCATACCAAACTAAATATAATGCATCCTAATCACCCAAGCACTCTGTGTATTGAAAGCATTATTATGATAATAGGTTTATAATCAATGGTTTCTCAACCAACAAGTCAGATAATTTAAATATTTAGCCACACCATAGCTTATGGGAAAAAGTAACAAATCATAGTTTCCACACATAGCAAACATCAAATATCTAAACAAAAATTACTTCATTCTTAAAATAATCCACTATCAATAGCCATAAAAAAGGCCAACCTCTTGTTAACCGAAGAAAATTGCAGAGTCGAAGCCAATGTTTTCATGATCCAGCAAAGTGACGGATACATACACAACACCTTCATTTTCTCAACTCTTATGCCATGTCCATCAAACTTCAACTTCCTTTATTTAATAGAATACTCATTTAATTTTTAATATGACACCTAGGAATTATTCATGCAAAAAGGTTTACTCCATTAGTTGCCAAATGGCAATGTCTTGTTTATCCATTTGATGAATGGAAACAAAACTTTTTATTATTATATATGTTTTAAAATATATTTATGTATTTAGTCTTATATTATCTTATTCATATATTATTTTAATTTAAATTTTATTTTATATTCATAATTAATATTTTTGGATCATATATATATATGTGTTATCTATGAGTTTATTATTATTAAAACAATAATTTTCCTTTTACAAAAATAAATACCACACGAAATCAATTTCATCCAGCAAGCAACAAAGAACTTTTATTAGTTAAATATATGCACAGAATGCAACAGCAAGCAGAATGACCTATATGAAATTCCTATTGTGGGCGTCCAAGTACCCACAAACCATGGTGCTTTTTAAGCACAACAACATATCACACCTTACCTGATGCTTTCAACCACTGTCTCTGCTAGAGGTGGGTGTTCTTCTTGTCCAACTCACTAGAAATCTACACCTGCACTCACAAACGCTTTCAGTAGTATCACATTCTTTCAACAAAATGGTAATAAAATAGTGGGGATGTTACATTTTTTAGCCAAAATCAACCACCACTTTGGTGCAATTAGATTGGATGCTACATTATCAACTAATAAATTTGTGTTTGACAAATTGTATAATATGATAGGCTAGATTTCTCATCATATATTTATATATGTTTGATTATTATGGGTTTGGAGCTAATAGGGCTTGAATCCAAGACCCCATATAAGCAATCAAGATCATTAACTGATGCACCACACATATGCACTAAGACCAAAGAGAAGTAGAATTAATTTTAACACACTACCCTAAGTTTTTGTCTTATAACAAAATAAAAAATGAGGCTTACACCAAGTCAAACTTTGGACCTTTCCTCTATAAGCAAACAAATCAACCACTTGTTGAGTGGTAATTTTGCCAATTACAAAATCACCATCACAGTCAAGATTTTGATTAGAAAACCCTCTCTTGAAAAGAAATATAAATTTTTCCAAGGTTACTTTTAGTTAATGTGTGCTTGTCATCTTGTGAATATGTATCAAATAAGTGCTAGGAATACCTTAGTGATTTACAAGCAACTATTAACAAGGGCCTTGTGTTGTTATTACTTTTTTGTGCTATGTTATTGATTGTTCATGAAACTTAAAAGAAAAGAAAATGTGATTGACCCTCATATTTTTTTCTTTTTTGTGGAAAACATCCCAAAAGGGATGCCACTTTCGGGTAAGACCCAAGGAGGCAGGGGTATCCATTCCGCCAAAAATGCCCAGGACTCGGACTTGGCCTACCACCTTTGACATACTCAAGGAGCAAACAAACACACAAAACCAATTTAAAAATAAGTAAATAACAACAAAAATAATAAAATAAAATAAAAAACATGCTCCTTGAGTGTGTCAAAAACAAAAGCACAACCAAACACGCACAATAAGATAAAAGAAACCACAACACAAACCACATAGAAAAACACAAGAACCACATAACAAAACACAAACAAGACAAAAACAACAGAACACTACAAAGACATAACCCAAAAAAACATGAAAAATAAACACAACCAAAACCTAAAAAATAAAAATAAAATAAAATTAAAAATAAAAAACAACCAACAACGAGACAATAAACAAAAACAAAATACATAGAAAACACTCACACATAAAAACACGAAATAACACAAACAAAGAGAAACCCAAGAACAAGAACGAAAAAAACACAAGAACAATAACAAAAAACATAAAAAAAAACAACAAAAACACAAGAACAACAAAAAACAACACAAAGAACACAAAAACAAAACAAAACAAAAGAACCCACCCACCTTAAAAAACTAAACAAAAAAAAACAAAAAAGAAAAAAAAAAAAAATGAACAAAACAATGACCTATCTAGACCAGAAGACTATTAAGGCAAGAATCAACAGAGGAAACAAAATAAAGAATAGAATGAGCTAGGGAACTAAAAAAAACTGAATGAACCAAAGAGAAGCAAAAAAAAAAAACAAGAAGAAACTAGGTACCTTATGAACTGGAGCCATCCAAAGAAATGATAGAAAGAAGAGCTTCCCTAATTTGAGAAGCCCACCATATAGGAGGGTGGCCATAACAAGTAAGATCACCTTTGTCCAAAGCCCAATTAGCTAAAGCATCAGCACTCTTGTTTTGATCTCTAACCACATGATTGTAATCAACTTTCAAAAATCCCATCCGGATTAACTGAATCTTCTCAATAATTCTTTTTATTCTCCAATCCACCTTATGATTCTTAGAAGGAGTCTTCAAGAGATTAATCATAAGTTGAGAGTCAGACTCAACTAACACCTTTTCCCATCCAACCTTAGTAGCCTCCTGAAGACCTCTGAGGATACCATACCCCTCAGCAAGGTTATTGGAAAGAATACCCAAATTCTCAGCAAAAGTAAAAACCAGGGAGCCATCTGAAAGTCTACCAATTCCTCCCACACTGGCTTTTCTAGGGTTCCCTCTAGAGGCTCCATCAGTATTGACTTTTCCAAAATCCTTAGGAGGAGGTTGCCAATTTCTAGTCCTATCCATCTTACTAATACTCACATTCCCTTTAAGTTGGTTGCCCTTAGAAGGTTTAATCTTCAATATTTGCATCACTTGATCCCATATTTGGTGGGAGTTTTGGGGGTGATTAAGGAGTTGATGGACTGATTCAACTAAGTTGGCTATGGTATTTTGCCAAATATAGTGAATATCCTTCCTATCTTGATTAAAAATTTGGTTGTTCCTTTCATTCCAAATATTCCAAAGAAGAATGGTAGAACCCATCCAAACTAATCGCCTAATAAAATGATAAGCACCCTCTTGATTAGGCCAATCCCTCCAAAATCTATTCAAAAGTAAAAAAATTGGACCATTGTAAGCCAAGTAAAGTGGCCATTCTCCTCCATAGCTCAGAGGCTAAAGTACACTCAATAAAAATATGGTTGATATTTTCTACATTCTCTTCACACATTTCACATCTAAAAGGGCCATGAAAACCACGCTTCATAAGTTGCTCACCAGTAAGCACCCTACGATGCAATAAAAGCCAATTAAAGAACCTCACCTTAGGCCAGAGCTTTTGAGCCCACAATCGAGAAAATATGTCAGAAGAATGGTTGGGATTATTATGGCATAAGGTCAAATAACCTTGAGCAACTGAATACTCACCCTTAGTAGTGTTGTTCCATCCAAAACAATCTTTTTCATGGGACCAAGAGAGGGATCTCATATGAAGGATGCCTTGGATATCTTGTCTTTGCCTTTCTGGGATTTGAATAGGCCAGTCCTCAATAGGGATCCAATATCTACCAACATTTGAATTACCGAGTATGGTACCGACGGTAATTAGCCACCTTTATCCAATTAGCTCGGTGAAGCTCCTCCATCCAAGGCCTCCAATCGAGAAACCGAGTTATCAAAGGCTTGTGACCATCCCAAGAATCTGTCCAAAAATTTGCATGTTGACCATTATGAATGATCCAAAATAATTTTTTCTTTATCAAATCCTCACCAGTCTTAAGAACTGCTAAAATGGGAGAACCTTTGGTAGGAAGTTGATAGCGAACAAGGTCTTCAGGACTTTTGTTCTCAGCATATTTAGCACGGAGATTATTGGCCCAAAGAGCATTGGGGTTATGCAACATCCTCCAATATAATTTAGCAGCTAAAGCTTTGTTGTTATTAATTGAAGACCGGAATCCTAACCCCCTTCACTCTTAGGAAGACATAAAGTATCCCATTTCACCAAGGCCCATTTTCTTTTCTCCTTAGTACCACTCCAAAGGAAACGATGACTGATTTGATCCAATTCTCGAAGAACAACCTTTGGGATATTCAAAATGGAAGAAACATAAATAGGAATAGCTTGAAGGACTGATTTTACCAAGGTGATTCTACCCCCCAGAAGAAAGCCACTTGTTGGTCCACTTTCCAATTTTCTTCTTGACTTTGTCCAACAACCAATTCCAATCTTTATTTTTCTGCCTTTGAATATTTATGGGAATACCTAAATAAGTGATTGGAAGAGAGGTCTTCTTATATCTTAATTTATCCAAGACCATGGATTCTTGTCTAGTAGAGCAGTGAAAGAAAATAACTTTAGATTTGTCTTCATTGATCAACTGCCCAGTAGCCTTAGAAAAACAGCTAATGATTTGCTTAATATTAGAAGCTTCCTTAACTGTAGCTTTACCTAAAAGAGTAGAGTCATCCACAAATTGAATATGAGAGATAGGTCTAGCTCCATGAGCAATGGTAACTCCCTCAAGGGTTTTGTTTTCCCTCTTTTTGGTTATAGTCCTACCCAAGCATTCAACAAGAATGATGAATAAATAAGGGGATAGCGGGTCACCTTGCCTAATACCTCTGGAAGCCGGGAAAGACTGAGAAGGCCTGCCATTGATAAGAACTAAGTAGGAAACTAAAGAGATACATCCCATAATCCAATCCATCCAATCCTTAGAGAAACCAAATTGCCTCAAAACTTTGATAAGGAAGTGCCAATCCACTCTGTCATAAGCTTTGGATAAGTCTAACCGAATGAACATGGAAGGAGAATTTTGCATATCCATGGAATGGATGGCTTCCTGAGCAAGAACTATCTCATCTACTATTTGACGTCCTTCCACATAACCCCCTTGCTCTGGGGAAATAATCTTATGCAAAAGAGGCTTCAACCTTTCTGCCATGATTTTAGTAATGATTTTGAGAAGAACATTACATAAAGCAATAGGTCTAAAAGTTGAGATATGATCAACCTCTTGAGCTTTTGGAACAAGAGTAATATAAGTTTTATTGATAACCTTCAAAATTTCTTTGGCTTTCCTGGCTTCTTCCACCACCTCTAATAAATCAACATGAAGGATATCCCAAAACTCTTGGTAGAACTCAATAGGAAAACCATCAGGACCTGGGGTTTTCCCTTTTTGCATTTTAAAAACTACTTGTTGAAGCTCATTGATAGTAACGGGAGCAGTCAAAATAGAGTTCTCCTCAGAAGTGATAAGAGAAGGGATTGCTTGAAGAACATTATGTTGAGAATCTGAGTCAAGAGGAGTAGCAACAAAAATATTGGAAAAGTAATCAACAACAATAGAGTTCATGCCATCCCAAGTATAAACAACATCTCCAGAATCTGATTTTAAGGAAGAAATAAAGTTGTGAGATCTTCGAGCTAGAAGAGATTTGTGGAAGAAATTTGTGTTTCGATCTCCTTCTTTGAGCCATTGAATTCTAGATTTTTGCTTCCATAAGATTTCTTCTCTTTTTTCCCATTCCTCTAACTGAGTTGTGAGTTTAATTTCATCTGCACTTCTCTTCTCTGTGAGGCCATCTAAATGGATTTTCTTATTCAAATTTTCAAGATGAGCAATAACTTCATATTTTTTTTTATGAACATCCCCAAACTCTTTCTAGTTCCAAGTCTTGATTTTGGATTTAATGTATTGCGAGTCTTTTGGCAAAACAGAACATCTTAGTCCCATGCCTAGGTTTACCTTCCTTCCACCATTGTTGCACACGAGGTCTGAAGGAAATGTCTCTAAGCCACATTAATTGAAAACAAAAAGGAGAGAAACTCACATTGGTTTTCCACATTTCCACCATGACTGGCCAATGATCCGAACCAACATTATTAAGAGTCTTCACTTTAGGAATGTGACCATGGATTAAGAAATTTTCAGAGAGCAAAAACCTATCCAATCTCTCCATTATACAAGCTAAGCCTTGCCTTCTGTTAGACCAAGTCATAAGGCCATTATCTCGGTTGGATATCCACAAGATGGAGGTTTGCAATATATTCGCTCATGAGGTCAGTGCTTTTGTCCAAATTTCTATTTCCCCCCCTTTTCTCATCCAGAGAGAGGATGGTATTGAAATCTCCTCCGATCAAGATCCAAGCTTTAGGAAAATGAGAGATAATATGAGTAATATCCTTCCACTATCTTCTTTTTTCCTCCAAAGAAGTCGGAGCATAAACAGTAATGCAGAGCATAATCTGGTTGGAATGTCTACTTTGAATAGCTATAGCCAACAAACCCCAACTGCCAACCATATGGTGAATAACTACCTCTTTTGGGTCCCAAAGACAAGCAATGCCACCCGAAGTCCCTTGGGAACTGAGGGAAACCACTTTTCCATATGGCCAAATTTTACTGGCAATTAAGTCCATATCCTCCATTGACATCTTTGTTTCTTGAAGGAAAACAAGATGTGGATGATTTATCTGAATCATTCTTCTAATTTCATTTTGTTTTGAAAGACTCCCTTTGAGTCCTCTAATATTCCAAGTGATGATCTTCATTAATACCAGGGCTAAAAAATTTGGGAAGGGCATTAATCTTACCTTCCTCTACAAGCTTTTCACCTTCTTTTACCATATGATATTGATTGGTCTTGCGACCTACTTTTTGATTAGAATCCATCTTCAATTTTTTTTCCCTGTTTCTTGACTTATTCCAATTGAATCTGAGATGGCTTCTAACCTTGAAGAATGCTCGTACACAGCCAAAATTTTACTAGATGGTTCAACGGAGTCTATATTGGGACCTGCATTATTTGAAGTTTTGACATTTGAAATATTGTTTTTCTTGTGTAAATTTTCTCCTTTTTTTTTGTTGAAAACCTTTGATTTGTTGGTTTGTCTCCGAGTTCTTCCCTTCATATTTAAATTGTGTTTCTAAGATTTCAGTTTCCATTATTTCCTCTTCCTCACTTGGGACATCATTTGTGGAAAGGATTTCAAACATATTAGCAGATGACTTTGATTGATCCTTCATAACTGGTTTTTTCTGAGTGTTCTTCTTCTTAGGTATTTGGAAACCTGCTGAGTTTATATCTTCTTTCTTTTGATCGGGAATTTTATTTGGGCAAGCACTGGCCAAATGACCATATTCATGGCAAATTCTACAACGAAAAGGAATGTTCTCATAGTCCACTACTTGCTCCCAAGTGTCTTCCCCAAATTGTAATGTGATCTTTTTAGGTAGGGGTTTGTCAAAATCCATTAAAACACAAATCCGAGCATAAATAATATGTTTCAAATTTTGAGTACAATTAGCAGTCATCATAAAAGTTCCTAAAGAGTTTCCAATTGAAGAAAAAATAGTAGGATTCCAAAATTCAATAGGGAGGCCAAAGAGTCTAACCCACATGGGAGCTATAGAAGGCATCTCTTCTTCAGCTTTAAATTTAGTATGCCAGGGCTTCATGAAAAGTCCTGCCCTTCCAAAAAACCAAGGACCCCCTTGAAAAGTTTTCTCTCTATCTTCATTATTAGCAAATAAAACAAGAAAATAACCATTTGGATAAATAGAGATTTGTAACTCACCTTTAGTTTTCCAGCTTTTTGCAGCCCAGAATTTGAAAGCAGATAGACTTAGATGAAAACCCACGAACCGACAAATTAGTCCTCTTTTTTCCAAATCTTCAATGCCAGTCTGAATGTTACCCATATCAATCTTAACAATAGGAGTTCCATCAGCTGCTTTAAGACATCCTGACTCTATTTTCCTGGGATCAATCTTAGGCATTCTTAGAGGTTTATGGGAAGCCCTAATATTGATATTAGCATTGGGTTGAGGCTGTCCACCATGAAGGGTATAAGCTTTTAGGTTTTGTAAAAGCTTATATTTTCCCAATGGATTTGCAACTTGATAATTTATGATCAATGTTGATATTACCAAGTTTTGTGGAATTCCTTATGACTCCCTAGGGATATAATATAGTGCTTTTGAAAAGATAGTTCAATTTTTGGTTGATTTTGTAAGGCTTTGTAAATATCAAAAATCAACTTTTATCTATCCCTTATTGCTCCTATTGAACTAAGCACTTTTTCTCAATATGTAGAGGTTTTAATGTTGGATTTATTTTATCCCTTTTTGATGTGTTTGAGACAAGTATATATATAAGTTTCCAACCTTAGCCTAAAGCTTTTAATAACCTATTTTTAAATATCCCTTATGTTTTGATTGAAGTGAATCTAATTTCCAATAAGTTAATTTGAAGTAGTAACCCTTATAACTCCCAAATGTTGGAAAATTAGATCACAATAATATTTGCAAATATTTTAAATAAATTCTAGTAGAAGTCCTTATTGCTCCTATGTTAATATTGCAAATATTTTATTGATATGATATATTATTCCCCTTTTTGGATATTGCTTTCAATGTAGTTGAATTCTTTTAATTTCAACCTTATGACTCCCAAGTAAAAGAAAGCATATTATGGTGGAATAAAGCTTACCTTATATCATTCAATATTTGATGTTGTATTCATTGTGCATGCACTGCAATATGGATATTGATTCTATGGCTCTTCTTTCAATGATTTGCTTGGAACCTTGGTGGCAAATAGACATTCCAAATGTGGTCCTTTCATCAATGATTTTCTTGGAACCTTAGACGTTCCAAATGTGTTTCCACTTACGTCTGCTCTTGACCTTCCTTCTTTAGAGCATTGAAGGCTCTTCCATGCCTTGCTTCCACGCTACCGCTACACCCTGTGATTGTAGACTTTAGATGTAAATTCTCTCCTTTCACTCTCTCTTTGCTGCATTTAATGGTGGTCAATGATGGACAAGTGGCACCTACATTTCTTGAGAGCATTGCCACTTCTTCTTGTAATGTTGTTGCACCGAATGTTACTCCTTTGTAATGTATGTGAACTTGCTTTGAGCGCTTGTAACTCCTCAATGTTGGTCTCTTGAGCATTAGAAATATGATAGGTGTTAGGGAATATTATGCCAAGTGGCATATGGACTTCATGCATGCAAATTTTGATGTAACACCTTCAAGAAGGAGATTGTAACTCCTTCGTTATTCTTCTCCTTAGCTTGCTATGCTTTCTTGGGCAGCAAGCAACATGTTTTTCTCTGCAAGCAATTCGTGAGCCATCTTGGAGCTTCGAACGAGGATGGGGTAGCTCTTTTTATTTCCTCTGTTGATGCTATTCCCAATGTAGCATCTATCCTTCTCTTTGTGCTTATGCCTTCAATGTGCTCCCTGTTCACGTTGATAGAAGTGAAGCTTGATGCGCCTATTCGTTGGATGTGCTCTATCCTCTTTTTTTATGTAAATAGCTTCTTCTTGTCCTTGCAAATGTCGATGATGAACTTGCTATGATTTACGTAAATTATTTTGATAGACTTCCTTTGGCTTACGTAAATAACCTTGGTATGCTTGCTGTCATTTATGTAAAATCTTCCTTTGTCTTGCAGGTCCATTCCTGGAGAGAATGCCCTTTCATTGTTGGAGAACGCTCGATCCTTTGGCCCTTCTTTTGGCTGCCTTTTTCCTGTACCTGTTGTGCCTATTGTGGCACCTTTAAATCTACTCCTTTCCCTATGTTTGATGTATTGTAGAAGTGCAATACCATGTAACCTTTACATGTATATAGAACCTTTTTATTGCACTCTTTTGCAGGTCTGAGTTTCTAATTTTTGTAGCAGATTAGTGAGTGCAAAATGAGGGTTTTGAGGATGTCTCTTTGGCTAGACTCCTTACCCTTTTTGCTTGGATGATTGATGGTGAATCCAAGCCTTGTAAATGTTGTAAAATGAAGCTTTCTTTTAGTTGCACTAACCCCTGAGTGCTTTGGATTTGAGATTCACCAAATCTCAATCTTTGAAGCTTCTTTTGGTTAGTTTCCTTTTGCATGTACTAACCAATTTTGGTGGCTTCTATTGGCCACTTAGAGTTGCAGGTTTTGTGCTTTCAAGAGTGTCTTTAGACACTTGATACAAACTAGATTTTGTAGCCTTTTTCAAAGTACAAAAACTAATTTCTTTTGAGAGTAATAGGATAGTGCAAATAAATCTAATAAATTTTCCCTTTTAATGCACTAACAATTTCACCTTATCACTCCAATTAACTCTAAAAAATTAATGCACTCAATCAATTTACTGCAACTAATCAAGAATAATCTAGAATGAATCTTCAAGACTTATTCTACAATTTTGTTATAAGCAAAGGTAGTAGGAGCTAGTCTTCTTTTACTTTCCAAAGTAGATGATAGGTAGTTGATAGATAGTTGGAATTCTAAAATCTAATCAACTCCTAGAGTGCAAATGAACCTAAAAGGAACCTTTCTATTTTGCACTTTTGAAGACTTTAATTCAATTCTCCTATTTGCAACTTCAATTCAAATTAAGGTGCTTAAACAAATATGATAAGTAATCCAATTAATGAATCTACTTGCACCAACAGTTGCATACCTTTTTTGAAAGCTCTTTTGCCGCTTCTGTAGAGGATGTAGATCTTGGTGTCTAGGATCACCAAGTTGCTGCCTTGTGTAGGATGTTGCAGCTCTTTGTAGGCTACCTTGAACAACTTTATCTTCACCAAAAGATGGTCTCAAACTTTCTTTCATGAGCCTAGGATTTTGGTGGCTTGTTCTCCTCTTGTAGTCTCCTCCTTTTGTTGTAGATTTGAAGAGATCTTCATTTCTGAAGTGGTGCCTTTTTCTATGAGAGGTAATCTCCAAATCTCCTAGATTTGGTAGGCTTCTTCTATCTGAATCTTCCTTCAAGCTTCTTGTTGAATTCTGACTTCAAACAGGATCTTCTTCTCAAGATTCTGAGTGTCTTGAGGTCTTCACTGGATTCTTCTTCTGGGATTTGGCACTCCTTGCCAAATTCTTCTCCTCTTGGGCTTGTTGTCGGATGGCGATAATTGTCCCAAGTCCTTCACTATCAAGGGCTTCTCCTTGGTAGTGGATTTCTCCAATGAGTTCTTCTTTGATGATTTCTTCAGTAAGGCTCTCCAAGCCTTTTACTGGATGCTCATTGAGACCTCCCCAAGGTCTTTGATCTCGTAGCTACTTCTGGTCTTCCTTGAGACCTTTTCTTCAACCTTCTACTCCTGGAAGTGTTGGTGGTGAGATCTTCCTCTGGATCTTCACTTCTGTTGCTTCTGGATTCGAGCAGGACTCTCCTAGTCCTTCTTCTTCCAAGACTGGAAGTTCTTCTCCTGATCTCTTTGCCTGTAGGTGTTGGATTGATTATGAAGAAGATACTCTTCCTAGATTTCTTGTAGGAAGTTTTTCCGACTCACTGAATCTCCTTTCCCTACAACAAAGTATTAGTACTAAAATCTTAATCTCCTTCTAAATTAGATACTCTCTTCTGGAGTCTTCTTCAGGATCAAGGCTACTATGGCCTAATTTTAGTATCAAGGCTCCTATGGCCTTTTTTAGGATCAAGGCTTTTATGGCCTTTTTCTTCAATATCAAGGCTTTTATGGCCTTTTTCAGGATCAAGGCTTTTATGGTCTTTTTCTTCTAGATTTAGGCTTCTATGGCCTTTTCTTTTAGATCAAGGTTTCTATGGCATTTTCTTCTAGATCAAGGCTCCTATGGCCTTTTATTTTTGTGTGAAGTTTTCAATTTAGTAATGGAGATCTCCTATCTCCTAACTTCACCACAACTCTTTTCCAGAAGTCTTCTTCCGTAGTATTCTTTTCTTGGACAAGAAACTAACCTCTGCACTATGAAGATACACCGACCTTCGGGCAATGAAGTTGAAGTCTCCTAGCTTTTTGTTGTAGGAGGAATCCCAATATTCTGAGAATTAGATTTTTGCAACAAAAAGAAACTATGGGCAATAGTTAAGAAATTCCAGATATCCTGACTTCACTAGTTGATTTGTCAATCTAGTGGATTGAATGTTGAGTCCTAGTCTTCACGAGTTTTTTTTGCAACTCTATGGAAAGACTCTAGCCAAAAGTAATCTCAGTATTTTTGAAACTAAGATTTATTTTAGTCCTCACTTGTGGCTCTCCCTATTTCTACCACCTAGACTCTTTTGAGAGTTTTTGATAGTGACTGGTCCAAAGGCACGTCAGGTTGACAAATAAACTCAGGCTCATTGATAATGGTGGCTTTCCTATGGCTAGATCTACCGTAGCTCTGATACCATTGTTAGCTTTTGATGCTATATGCAATGGGAGATAGCAATCACAAGATGCAAAAATAATAATATGAAAGAAAGTAAATCTACGAGATGACTAAAAATATACTATAAATAGAAATGACGGAAATGAATACAATGTAGCTATGGAGGAAATGAACACTCCATGAATAATGCTACTGGACTACATTGCACCCATCTCCAATATGGGTGACTTTATCTATGCCCTATGATGCACTATGTGTTGCTCTCTATGACACTATGCTATATGTGTTCTCTATATCTATGACTATGACAATAAGGCCATTATATAGGAAGATAGGTTCCTTGGCCAACACTCTATCTAGTTGTGCAAGGGACAACTTGCACATGTACAACTTGCACATTGACACTTGTGCATTTATTACATTGCATGAAGAAACTAAGTAACTTCCCCCTAAAGTAATCTAATGTCCTAAGTATGTATCTTGGTAGATACATTTACATGACCCAAATAATGTAATATGATCTATTTCTAACAAACCTAGGCAATATTTTATTGAGTTGGAACTCCTTTCTTTTGCTTAATGACTATATGAAATTATTGTAGATATGTTACCCACTTTTTATGACTTTCATTCCTTAGCATACTCTATATTTGAATGAATTCTATAGGTCTGTAATATGTATAGATGATGGTTTCCTTACCCAAGATGTAGTGCTTCTAATGTTTCTATGATTAAACAATATAACATAGTTATTTATCATATGTGGGGTATTTTTAAATTGCTTCACTAAATGTTTCACTATTATAGACAATTGGATACCCATGTTGTGTGAGGACAACTCCTAATGTGTACTCTGATACATCAATTATTATATCAAAAAATTATTGTAGGTTAGGTATGGAATGTGTAAAAGTTAAAATCAATTGATCCTTCAACCTCTCAAATTATCTTTGTTGTGTATATCCCTAATGGAAATTATATTTGGCATCTCTTTTGGTCACCTGGTACATTATCCAAGTAATGTATGAGAATACCAATACAAATATTCCATAGAAATTGGCAAGACCTAAAAATATGTGAAACTCTATCAAAGTCTTTAAAGTAGGCCAATCTCTAATTACCTAAATATTTTTAGGATCAACATGGACTTCATATTTTTTATAATATATCTAAGGTACTTAATTTTTGTCATGCTAAATGAACATTTATCCGATTAGCATATAGTGTGCATCTTCAAAGAGTCTAAAGTTCCTATCTAACATGTTGTAATGTTCTTCCTATGTCATACTATAGATGATAATGCCATCTAAGTGGACTACCATAAATGATTCATTATAGGGACATAGGATGTCATTCATTATCCTCATGAATATGGTAAGTGCATTGATAAAGTGAAAAGGTATAACTAGTCATTCAAAAAAACACTCCTTATATTTGAATGTAAAATACATCAATGTGATCAATAGGTACTTGATAGTTGAATTTGAGATCAATCTTCATAAAGAACTTTCCACCATAGAGTTTATCCAACAAGTCATCTATTTGGGAGAGTGGATAGCGGTTCTTCATAGTGACTTCATTAAAGATTTGTAGTCAATACAAGGTCTCAACATTCCATATTTCTTTAGATCTAAGACAATTGGAATACCACATGGTGAATAACTTAGTTTGATATACTCATGATTTAATTCTTGGATTTGCCTCCAAATTTCATCATTTTTAAGGACTATTCTGTGATAAATAGGTGCATTAGAAAAAGGAGAACAAGGAATAAAATAAATGAGATGTTTTACCTTAAAATTAAGTGGAACCTTATTTGGTGATTTGAATAAATTATTGTATTTGAATAACACAAGCTTATACTGATAGGGGGGGTTAACAGTATAAGATAAAACTTTTACTTTTCTTTCCAAATCAATAACTTCTAATATTGCAAATAATGAAACAATGCACAAATCACCACACACATAAGAGATAAAAATTTAATGTGGTTCACCCAATATGGGCTACATCCATGGAGAAATATTGCTTATTGATTTATCAACAAATTTTGTGGGCACCAACCCACAAGAAACACCAATCTCCTATTACAATGTTCATGGACACCAATCCATGGGAGACACAAATCCTCTTGCTCAAGTTTATGGACACAAATCCATAGGATATACCAATCCCCTCTCAAGTTCATGGAAACCAATACATAGGAGACACTAATCCCCTCTATTGGTTTATGGAAACCAATCCACATGAGACACCAATTTCCTCTACATGTTTATGGACACCAATCCATAGGAGACACCAATCCCCTCTACTATTTCATGGGCACCAACCCATAGGAGACACCAATCCCATCTACTAGTTCGTGGACACCAATCCACAAGAGACACCAATCCCCTGTACTGGTTCATGGACACAAATCCATAGGAGACACCAATCCCCTCAGCCCACAAGTCTAGTCCAAACTCTACTCAAGTATTTTCCAAAACCTACTCATAATCACTGTTTAAATCTACTCCAAAACCCACTCAATATCTACTTACAAAACCTGATCAATTTTACTTATAAAACCTACTCAAATTTACTTACAAAACCTGCTCAAATATGCTTACAAAACCTGCACAAATTTGCTTACAAAAATTGCTCAGATATACTTACAAAATCTACTCAAATATGCTCACAAATATTGCTCATCTACTCCCAAATCTAGTCATAAACAATGCATAAATTTGCTCACAAATTTGGTCAATAATATTATTTTTGCTTTTTCAATTAACAACAATACACACACATTCCACCCAAAAAGATTTAACATATGGAGGATGATATGCACTAACGTAGCAAGATTCAAATCACCAATATGTTCTTCACATCCATTAAATTTGTTGCTTCCACATATCTCACATTTATTAAATTTTTAATGTAGCTCCAGTTTAGCATTGGATAACTTACTTGCCACTATCATGTGCACCTCTCCTTCTTCTTGAAATGGTTGATATGGTAAATATGTGCACTTGATACCTTGACTTGTTCCAAATTTGTTCTCTCCAAATCTGCCTTAGTGATGATGATCTTCCTCTTGCATGTGCTTTTCACATCTAGACAATAATTCTCTTTTTCCCTTTTTTATTTGAATATCAAATCAACCACTGTAACATTTATCACTTCTTCCAAACACATACACAATAAATCTTAAAATAACTCCTTATATATCCATTTTAAAACTTACAATATAAAGCTTTATTCTAACAACATCTCCCTTTATATCTCCCAAAAATCAAATCACAACATTTCCCATACTATAATTTGCAAAAATAAAATCACAACATTTCCTCTTTATCATTTGCAAAAATCAAATCACAATATTTCCTATTTATCATTTGCAAAAATTAAATTACAATACTGAAAGCAGAAAAAAATTTGCGTACCGATATGATGCAAACAAAAATAGATATAGATGCTAAGTCCTAGGAATGCGATGAGCAATGCATGAAGGAAATGACTTAGAAACGAGATGTGAGCAAACAAAGCGGGGCCTCCTTTATTGATATTGCTTTTAATATTATTACAATACGTCCCCCCTCTAGGGCTCAGAACATTTGATACAATTTGTTACATTAATGGATGCCCGAAAGAAGCCACGCTTCCAAGATCGAACGGTATGCTTCCAACGTTTTCCACGTGCCCACACTTGAAGTGGGTGAGCTAAAATTTGCCACCACTTGTGTTCGTGTGTTCGTCGTTCCTTGCTACTCCTCTAGTATTCCTGGTGGCAAGATCCTACGCACAGAAAGACAACAAATCGTTAATAGCATATGCGTATCTAGAAAAAAATGTAATCCCCAAGGCCTCCAACGGGCGCTTAGAATATATCAGTGATAAGATTGATAAGTAGATTACAAAATGATATGGAAATGTAAATGACAATGTCTAGAATTGGTATCACCTGATTTTGTACTGAAGCGGCATTAGACGGCCCCGTTATGCTCGTTTACCCGTAAGGGGCCTCTCCAAAGTGAGTGCTCCAATGTCCAGCCTATGCTTATCCAAATCACCTAAAACTCATGAATTAGGCATTATATGTAATTCTAAGACTACCCAGATGCTCAGAATTTGCATATCCTGCCCAGATTCTCCTATATGTGACAGGGGCGCCCTACGAGCTAGTTAATACATAAAATAATAAAATGATCATCAAATCATGTCAGAATGAGTTCAAATTTTAACAGAGGCATTAGGATATCATCTGGGACATATTTCAAGAGGAATAGTAAGGAAATCATACATATATTTATAATCGCTCTAGGGTGGGACGCTAGGGACTGTCGCAAAACCTGTAAAAAGTGACCTTGCAAATGTCCTGCCCATAGGCCTCTAAAACTCCTGCAAACATGTGGTTAGACTAAAAACAACATTTTGAGATGACCCAAAAGTTCATATTTGGCATATTCTCCCTAGGTTATCTTGTATCTGAAGGCGCTCCCTGTAGGTTAGTAGACATGCATAAAATGACAGAAACTAGGTCAAATCATGTCAAAAAGCAATGAAATTTGGACAACAACATAAGTACATTAGATATAAAAGAATGCAAAAGAAATAGTAACAAAACCATGCACAAATTTCTAATCACTCTGGGGTTGGGCGATTAGGACTACAACAGTTTGGGGGGCGCCCAGGGGTGGGACGCCCATCGTTTAGGGCCTAGTTTTGACACCAATCCAAGTGGGATGGGTCCAAAACTTCCTAGGGGGTTGTGTCAATGAGTTTGGGGTGGTATTGTGGTCAATTTATTGGGTTTTTAGATCTGTATTGTGTTCCTAGTGTTCACCTGATAACATCTCTTCCAGAAGAGAGATATTAGGGATGTAGAAAGCACAAAGATTAGTGGGGGTATAGTTTGGCAGCACTTCGTTGCTCCAAATGCTCCAGCTCTATCTTTTTTGGGGGTGAGGAGGCTCACCCTTTTATAGACCTAAGGGTCTCCTTTTACTATGCATGCGAGGGTGCCACTTGGCTCATTATGTCTGTTTGGGGGAGATAAGATTCCTCCCTGATTAGGGCCTCCTTGATTGAGGCCTCCATGATCAGGGCAAGCTTGATTGAAGCCTTTATGTTTTGAAACCTTCCCTTAAAATCCCATGCCTTGAAGATGGAGTTAGGTGGCAAATTTGGGCTACCATTTGTCAAGGTTTGAATTTTTGCCAATCAAACCTGCTAATCGTCCCACCCTGGAGTGATTGCTGCTAATCATCCCGGGGTGGGACGAATAGGATTCTAATCATCCCAGGGTGGGACGAATAGGAAGCAAAGTGCTTAAAGGTGCAAAACTGACCTCTGACCTTCCAAAACTGATTTGGGAGTGGTTAGGACCACTGTTTAACCTCTGGAGGCTGCCCTAGGAGGCATGTATGCCAATTCGGTCAGTTCTTGTAGTCACATAATCGGATTGGTGTTGTTTTGGTGTCTATAGATGCCCCTTTTTGGGATGCGCTGTGTGTCGCAGTGCTGAGCAAAAATAGATGACCAAAGCACTTAATGATTAGGGTTTCTTAGTAACCTAACCAAATTTTGATACCCTAAGTATGGAAAGGGCACGCATTCTTGAATCCTTGCTTCTAACGAGCTAAGGAGCTTAACTCAGGTGTAAACTTTTTCAATGAGGTGTACTTGATCTTGGACATTGTTCAGACATGAATAGGCAAAGGGCACAACCTTTTGTCTGAGGAACCTTTTCTTCATGCTTCCAGAATACCAAGTGTTTGTTTAGCCTGTTATTATTGCTTGTTTGTTGCCCCAAGCAGGAGCGTGATTGTCTTTGTCAATGCTTCTTTGAATGAATGCCATTTCCTTGATTGAGTGTGTATTTGTTGATTGGTGACTAAGTGTGACTACCCCCTCAAGCGATGAATCGATGAGGGAATGACCAAAAATGAGAAAAGCGACGAGTCGCTTGACCTAAGATGACGTTTGTAAGGGTGCCTTCAGTTGTTTTTGGTGAATGCTTATTGCAGTTTTCCAACCATAGGACCTATTTTTGGTGGGTTTTGACCCCTTTTTTTTTTTACACCTATTGGGGTAAAAATTATCGAAAAACCTCCTTCCCGTGGAGCGGTCTGGCTATGCTAGCCTTCTTACGGAGTAGGATAGTGAGTATTTGTGACCCCGACGATGGTTTTTCATGCCATGAATGTTAGGTGCAAAGGTACCTTTGTTCGACAGATTTATTGATGTTCTTGATCTTCGAGTGGAGGAGCTGAGGCGAGACCGATATGATGTTCCTTCTCTCTGCCTGTTATTCATGCGTGTTTTATATGAAGTTTAAAACTCACATATAAAATGTTTGTTCACTTTATTTTGTTTTTAAGGTTTTAAAAACCTATTTTTTTTTGTTTTTTGGTTTGATTGTTTTCGTATATCAAGTCAAAAACCTAATATAGGAACTTTATTTGCTTTGTTTTTTTTTTTTCTAGTACACAACTGTTATCCGTAATTTGTTTGTGTTTGTATTTAGGTTTAAAACCCAAAAAATTTTCATTTTATTTTGTTGTTTTTGTTCATATTATGGTTGAAACCCTAATATTTTTTATTTCATTTTTATTTTTTCCATATTAATGTTGAAACCCTAATATATATATATATATTTTGTTTTGTTTTGTGTTCACATTAAGGTTGAAACCCTAATATGATTTTTGAAGTTTTTTGTTGATTGTATAGTTATTTTCATGTATGCGTCGTTGTTGTACAGTTTTATTTTAATGATTATGTACTTTTGCTATACATTTGTTTTACTGTACTTCTTATGTTGTACTTCTGCTATACAATTGTAAATTGTAGTATGTATTTCTGCTATACAATTTTTTTTTTTTGAATTTGTGTATATTAAGTGTGTACTTAATATATATTTTTGTTTTATTTTGTTGTTTCAGGTTGTGAAGAGTCGGTACCGCCAGTCAATTATTTTCTCTGATGCCTGGGATGCCCTGACAGTTTTGAATTGGGAGTGGCTTGATGCCCTTGGGCTCAAGCATGTGACACATTTGGAGCCTGTGGTGGGGGATCGGGCATATTTGACTGTCCTGATCAATCTGTGGGATCCTCGCACCAACACTTTTCATATTCCAATAGGGGAGATGACTATTACTCTAGAGGATGTGTATCGGATTATATGGATTTTGATAGATGGACTACCTATCCGGATGACCCACTGTGACTAGCGGACAACAGTATTGACACGGTATTTTGGTCCAACGATGGATATGGGGGTGGAGAGGGTTGTGGAGAGGGCAGAGGCTGACTACCAGATAGGTGGTATTCTGGTGCAGTGGTGGCTGGAGAAAGGCGTATTAGGGGTGAGGCATGCTTTGATCATGACCCTCATCTCCAATATGCTACTTCCTGACTCCTCAGGTGTGAGGTTCCCTTGGAACCTGCTTGAGTTGGTTTTCACATTGGTGAAGTGTCCTACATCATCTCCACTTATTATGATATGGGATCAGACGTTATTGGCACAGTTGTACGACTAGTTGTATGAGGTCTACTACCAAAAGCAGAAGGGGATTAGATGCAACTATCTCTTGTAGTGGTGGGGGTGGCATCACATAGCTGCGAAGCGACCGCAGGGTTTTCCTTGGACCACCCGAGGTGAGATGGTGGATCTAGAAATTGGATATGCTGATTTATGGTGAAGGTCAGAGGAGTATGGATAGAGTAAGCAATGGGCAGGTGATGTAGGTCACTATACTGATGCCTTATCTCGTCTAGTGCCAAGGCAGGTATTCTGGTGGCCGTACCAGGACTGTCCAGCCTAGCCTAAGGCTAGAGAGTGGCTTTGGTGTGTGCACAGGGGTAGATGGTTGATTGGGTGGCACGAGATAGATCAAAAGTACTTCCCATATGTCTAGGTGATGCGACAGTTTGGGGTGCACCAGGGATTTCCTAGTGATCCCTTGATCTATCAGTGTCACAGTGACTATAAGACTCTAGTCTAGCCTACCATTGAGAAGTTGGGTGAGGGGTTCGATGCAGTTATTGATGTACCTGATGTGGACAATGTCGAGGTGACTACAAAGTATGAACGGTGGTGGATTATGTGATGATGGTGGAGTGAGAGACCTCTAGGAGGTATGGATACTATAGCAACAGGAGGTGGGGGTACAGAGGCACCGATGGAGGGTTGGGGGGCTTCGCTTGATGATGTTGACATGGTGTAGGTTGATGACTCCATCGATTATGGAGATGATTTGGGGGTTCCAGAGCAGCCAAATGTACAAGATGTCCCAGAGCAGTGGATGCTAAAGCAACAGGCCGTCCTGGAGGTGCCCATGCCTCAGGCTGTCTCAGGGGATGTGGAGGTTGGGCTTCATGCTGAGATAGCACGATTGGAGGGTCTCCTATAGAGATTGGAGGAGGAGCATAGAGATGCTTTGGTGGAGGTAACACAGGAGAGGGATATCCTATGGACTCAGTTGGCATAGTAGGATAGTGCATTGGTTTTGTATCACCAATGAGATATGGAGTGGGGTTGGTATCGGATAGAGTTAGAGATAGAGGTTATCCGCCTCGATGGACAGTTGCCTGTGCTTGATGGAGGTGGTTTGTCGTATCGTATGAGAGGCAGTGATACTGAGCAGTCTGCATAATCTCATCACAGGTGGCTATGTGAGGGTAGTGTTGGTGGGCAAGGTGCGAGGGTTGGCAGCAGCCACCTTGAGAGGTCCCATAGGGCCCATACTACTGGGGGTAGTTCCAGTCGCACTGATCCTGCGTGATCATGGTGGTCGACTCCCTAGGATTTGGGGATTTTGAGTTTTTAGTTTTTGTGAGGTCAGAGGACCTTCTTATTGTAGCCTGAAGGCATTTCATCTTGATATATCTACATGACTCTCTTTTTTATTATTATTATATACTTGTCATGGTTTATTGTTCTTTATGCACATTTTGTTGATGTATGCATATGCTATTATGACTGTGGATAATTTTAACTATATGATATAGATGTATACATATGGAATGGATGGAATGATTTGTTGGTATATAGGCGGTGGCACCATAGACTGTATAGGATTTACTGGATTTATGTACTATGTGATTTCTTTATGAAATAACTTTTGCATTTATAATAATTGTTTTGTATTTTATGATGGTGATGTAAGTAATGAAATATACAACAATTGTTTTAGAATGTAGTTAAGGTTTTTCTGAGACTCAGATGCTTTAACTAACTAGTCAATACTGTACATTATCTTACAAGATTTTCGAAGAAGGTACAAATCAGACTTGAGTTTGACCAAGTTATTTCACATCCCTGTGTGTGCGATTGAGTTTGTTTATGTGGTATTCGTAAGGATATTGTCAATGCAAGGTAGGCTGTCCACAAAACCTATACTGAGGATCACCTAGAATTAGATTTTTAGGATTTTTGATAGTGGTGAAAACTACTATTTATTTTGGGGAATTGGATGGGGAAGAGCTTGTCCTTTTATCAATTCTCAGCATTCTTGAACCATTCGCACAGGGGGATGAGCAGGATAAAAATTTTGCTCAAGGTACCCTAGACCACTTTGTAGGTTTCATCTTTTGTTCACACAACTTGGGAATTTTTATGTGTTTTAAGCTTGTGTTGGGATGCTATATAACAAGGCTTGATCCAAGTAAAACTCTACCTTGTAAAAATTGGTCTAACTTTGTACAACATTTGACTAGAAATCTAAAGACAACTGAATGACGAAAACCCTAAAGACATTAGAAGACAACTGACTATGATATGGTGAAAATGCGAATGGTGTTATTCTTGTTGGATCATTTACAAAATGGACAAATGTGGAAAATTATGGAATTTTCAAGTAATTACAGTCTATGGTGCGTTTGACATGTATGACCAGCAAATATGCAATGTATGTATGCGATGCCTAATGCAGCTTTTTTTTTGTGTTTTGATTTTTAAGATTATGCATGAAAGTGAGATGCAATTTTTTTGTTATTTTTGATTATCTGTTGTTTTTGAATATTCGTTATGGTGGTTTAACCCGAATGGGTGTGGACCAACGGATCCTTGGAGGTTTTGACCAAAGGGATAATAGATACCTTTGGGGCATTTTGGGTGACCAAGCGGTGGCGAGAATCCTTGGAGCTTTTGGTTTGACCAAAGGGATTATAGATACCTTTGGGGCATTTTTGGTTGACCAAGTGATTGTGGGAACCCTTGGAGCTTTTGGTTTGACCAAAGGGATTATAGATACCTTTGGGGTGTTTTTGGTTGACCAAGCGATTATGGGAACCCTTGGAGCTTTTGGTTTTACCAAAGGGATTATGGATACCTTTGGGGCATTTTAGGTTGACCAAGCGATTTTGGGAACCCTTGGAGATTTTGGTTTGACCAAAGGGATTATGGATACCTTTGGGGCATTTTGGGTGACCAAGCGGTGGCGAGAACCCTTAAGGCTTTTGGTTTGACCAAAGGGATTATAGATACCTTTGGGGCATTTTAGGTTGACCAAGTGATTGTGGAAATCCTTGGAGCTTTTGGTTTGACCAAAGGGATTATAGATACCTTTGGGGTGTTTGGTTGACCAAGCGATTTTGGGAATACTTGGAGCTTTTTGTTTTACCAAAGGGATTATAGATACCTTAGGGGCGTTTGGTTGACCAAGCGATTGCGGGAATCCTTGGAGCTTTTGGTTTGAACAAAGGGATTATAGATACCTTTGGGGCATTTTAGGTTGACCAAGAGATTGCGGGAATCCTTGGAGCTTTTGGTTTGACCAAAGGGATTATAGATACCTTTGGGGAATTTTAGGTTGACCAAGCGATTGCAAGAATCCTTAGAGCTTTTGGTTTGACCAAAGGGATTATAGATACCTTTGGGGTGTTTGGTTGACCAAGCGATTAAGGGAATCCTTGAGGCTTATACCTTTGGGGTGTTTTGTTGACCAAGTGATTACGAGAATCCTTAGGGCTTTTGGTTTGACCAAAGGGATTATGGATACCTTTGGGGCATTTTTGGTGACCAAGCGATGGCGAGAACCCTTGGAGCTTTTAGTTTGACCAAAGGGATTATGGATACATTTGGGGTGTTTTGGGTGACCAAGCGGTGGCAAGAACCCTTGGGGCTTTTAGAGTGGGCCATGGCTCTCTAAATGTTGAATGGCCTTAAATGACTGATGTTCAAGGGTTCTAGTTCCTTGATTCCTTCAAGAGAGGCGAACCGGTATGTTCCAAGTCCTATTTTACTATCGATTACATAAGGACCTAACCAATTTTCCATGAACTTGTCCCTTAAATGGGGTGGCAAGTTAGAATTCTGTCGATTCTCTTTTAAGACCAGGTCACCAATCTGAAAGTCCCTTAGGTGAACTTTCAGGTTGTATGCTTTCTTAAGTCGCTCTTGATAAATACGTAAATGCTCAAGAGAATTGATGTGTCGTTCGTCGAGTAACGTAAACAGGTCTAATCGGGCCTATCATGTAGTGTCATCATCGATGAATTCTTGCATTGATATACGCAGGGAGGGTATTTCCAACTCGAGAGGCATGACTGCCTCAGAGCCATACACTAGCAAAAATGGAGTTACCCAGTGGGCATCCGAATGCTAGTGTGATAAGCCAATAGGGCAAGTGGTATTCGAATGTGACAATCCTTATGAGTATCTGCGACCATATTTTTAAGGATGGTAACTAGCATTTTGTTTGACATCTCTGCTTGCCCATTTGCCTGCGAATAATAGGATGTCGAAAAACTATGCTAAATTTTGTACTTTGTTGTCAAAGCACGCACATATTTGTTCTTAAATGACGTCCCATTATTTGAGATGATCTTGGATGGAATACCAAAATGACATATGATATGTAAAATGAACTCCGCAATGCGGGGCCCAGTCGTAGAGGTAAGCGAAATTGCTTCCACCCACTTAGTGAAGTACTTTGTGGTCGTTATGATAAACGTGTGATGACCTAACGACACAGGGGAGATCTTTTTGATGAGATCTAAGCCCCACTATGAAAATGGCCAAGCCGATTGGATCGGCTACAAGGCTTAAGAAGGTACGTGTGTCAAGTTAGCATGGTGTTGACACTTCATGCACTTTCGTACATATGCGCAACAATCTTTCTCTAAAGATGGCCAATAATAGCCCATGCAAAGAATGCACTTTACGATGGCCATACCATTGAAGTGGCCATCGCATGTACCATTGTGCGCTTGGGTGATCTTCCAAGTGGACTCCTACTGGTCTAAGCAATGAAGGAGGATTCTTTCGTAGCTCTGATGATATAAAATGTCTCCTAACAAGACATGTTTTGCCACTTTCTGTTTGAATGATCTTCTCGTGGCGTGCAAAAATCCAAGTGGGAGGCTACCTAACTTGAGATAGTCTCTTATGGGTGTGTACCAATCTTGCTAATCAAAAACCTTGATGGTATGAATGATCGATCCCTCTTGAAGTTCGTCCCTAGAAAAAGCTGAGTGGGAAAGAACTTGTAAAAATAGCATTGTGTTGCTATTAAGAGGGGTTGGAGAGAACAAATACCCCCAATTGGTGTGATTTAGACTATCATGGATTCAATAGAACCTATCTTGAGATGGTTTAATCTAGATCAGGTGGATTCCTTACATTATGTCAGAGCTTGCACGCTCTATCGCAGATTGCGATAATGTTTTGACTTGAATTGTTGTCATCTCACCAGAAATGTCTTGCGGGATTAGTGACCCCAAGGAGGCCATAGTATCTACAAAATGATTCGATGATCGAGGGAGTGCCTCGATGTCGTACCATTCAAGCTTTACCAAGAATTTATCCACAAGGGCTTTGTAGGCCTGTAGAACTGGGAATTTGCATTGGAATACCCCTTTCACTTGGTTGACAATTAACAGCAAATCACCAAAGATATTCAAGCGTTTGATGTTCATGGTGATGGTTGTCTAAAGACCTATGAGCAAGGCTTCATATTCAACATTGTTATTGGTGCATGGGAAATCAATTTTAAATGATAAAGGCATTGGAGCCCATTGCAATGTGAAAAAAATGATTCCTACGCCACCCCCTTACTCATATTTAGAACCATCAAAAAATAAGGTTATGTCGGCCTGTGACTCAGGATCGTCAAAATTTGGCCATTCTGAGACATGGAAGACCCCATCATCAGGCAACTCTATGGTTAGAGGTTGATTGTCTTCGATAGGAGCCTCTGCTATCTGATCGGCAATGACTTGACCTTTGATGGAATTTTGTCCAATGAATTCGATGTCAAACTCTGTCAACAACATGATCCATTTTGTTGTGTGACTACTGTGATAAGTACAACTCATCATGTACCGCAATGGATTCTCCTTAGACACAACATACGTCATATTGCTCAGCATGTAATGGCATAACTTTTTGGTGGTAAATACCATCGCCAAGCATAGCTTCTCAACGTATGCATAGTTAAGTTCATAACTGACCAGGGTGCGGCTAAGATAATAATTAGCCTGTTCTTTATGTAATTCATTTTTTTGGGCTAGCATGGTACCTAGTGCCACCTCAATAGTTGATATGTATAAATAGAATGACACTCCTAGTCTAGGTGATGCCAATACTAGCAGCGAAGCCAAGTATTGTTTGATGTCGTTGAAGGCTAACTGGCACTCGTCATCCCAATGAAATGCTACCCCCTTGTGTAATAATTTATTCATGGGTCGACACTTGTCAGATAACTATGTTATGAAGCGCTTGATCAACGTGACCTTACCCTGCAAGCTTCTAAGCTGCCTGATGGTGGTTGGGGGAAGCATTTCAAGGATTACCTTGACTTTATTTGGATCTACCTCGATGCCTCATTTTGAGACTATGAAACCCAAGATTTTTCCAGATGTGATGCCAAATATGCACTTCTTGGGGTTTAGCCTAACCTTGTGTTCAATGAGGCGATCAAGGATCTTGCATAAGTCATCAAGATGATTTTGAAGCAAAAGAGATTTTGCCAACAAATCATCCATATAATCTTCCAAATTTTTATGCATGTGATCATGGAAGATGTATGTCATAGTATGTTGGTAGGTGGCGCCAACATTTTTAAGGCCAAAGGGCATGACCTTATAACAAAATTTCCCCCAAGGCATCGTGAACATAGTTTTTAGTTGATCATCATGATTGATACGAATCTGGTTGTATCTCGAGAAACCATCCATGATGGAAAGCATTTTGTGGCCTGTTGTAGCATCTACCAATGCATCGATGCTAGGCAAGGGGAAATCATCCTTGGGACTCGCTTTGTTTAAATCTCAAAAATTGGTGCATATGCGAATCCTCTCGTTAGGCTTTTTGACGGGTACCATGTTGGACAACCATGGTGGGTAATCTACATAGATGATAAACTATGCATCCAATAGCTTTTGTAGCTCATATTTGATAATTAAGGCCACTATTGGGTGCAACTTATGTAGCTTTTGCTTGACTAGCTTGTTAGATTATGTGTGACTAGTTGCGGATCTAGCTCCGACATGTCTTTGTAGGAACATGCAAAAACCTTATTCTTTTTTAGAAGGGCAATGTAATCAGATTGCTCTTCGAGGGATAAACTTACCCCCAGCTTGATGATTAATGGATTCATTGGATCAGAACCGATGTCTACATCAATCGTCTCTTCGACTGACATGTGGAATCCGTCCTCCAACTGGTGTGGAGTAGGGATCAGGTGGATATCATTTGCTAAATTTAGATCTACATTGGGAATGTCGAGTTCCTCTTTAGCATGGAAGATATCCTAAGTCTATCCTGGGGTGAAATGAAACATCTCACCACAAGGCTAGTACTCTGATGGGGATGGTGGTGAGTCAGCGCGATCCCAGTCTATGGCATCTAGGTCTAAATATAATGGTCATGTTGGATCGGTTGGATTGCATATGGGGGTGGTTAAATCAATGGAGATCATGTTGATGGAATGAATTTTGTCTCCATTGCTACGTGGGTGTTGATTCAGACATCCTTGGTGATTCTTGTACCCTGGATCTGGCTCTGTGGGTACTAGCACAAAATGATCAACCTTATGTGTAGATAGAAGGATAGGGTCTACCCTTGGCACTGATGGCCCTATAGGGTCTCTAAGTGGGGGGTGCTCCCTGTATGCCCAAATTTTTGGATGAAGCACTTGGTTTAACTGTACTTGGTTTAAATGCCACCTATGCCTTGGTCCCATATTTAGATGTTCAAACATATCATCGATGTCTATGGGGTATTCATGTTGCCTCATATGGTTGAGATATGCCATCTCAGTATCATCCTCATAGTCACTATCGGATATCCATAGGCCTTCATTGGCTTCGACAACTATGTGCCCCTCTAGCTGGTATAGCCTCCCACTAGGCGTTTCTTGATCACTATCCTCACTCTCTATGAAAACCAAAAATCTGGCACGCAGGTAGTCGATTTTGAAGAAGATATTTAGATCTTCTTCCTCCGATGGATCACTTGGCCTTATTGCTGGCATGGGAGGCTCATTTTGTTTGACCAAGTTGATTTGGTCCCTTCTGGGTTGTTCCGCTCTCTATGGGAGGGTTGGATTCTCTAGAGGTAGCAATTGCCTAATTGAAACATTAAAGGGGAACATTACCATATTCTCCTGATAGTCGTCAATGGGTGTCACTTGCGAGTGATTGCTATCGGACTCAAAAGGGTCCCAAGGTGCTACCTCATAATATGAATCATATTTAGAAGACCCCCCTTGATCTTGTTCATATCCCTCTTGGAGGTTACATCTTGAAATTTCCCCTTCCTCGATCAAAGGGAAGGGGTTGTTGAGGTCAACAAGGTTTGTTATTAACAATGGGAGATAATCCCCCAATGTGTATGTTGTGTTGGGATTGGCATATGGATCTTGTGCCAACCCATCCCTATTGCCTAGACCTAGGCCTTGCATGGTTTCTACCAAGATGTCGAGGGGCAATGGGTGGTTGAACCCTACTCCTGATTTATCATATTGCATCTGGTATCTCGGTTGACAAAGAATGTGCATTCCTTTTTCGTATCTACCCAATCCATATCCATGCCAATTATATTGGTCTAGGTATTTCAAGGCAAATTCTAGGTTGGACAAATAGTCAACATTCTCAGCAAATGGCTCTTCATCCTCTTCCTCTTGTAGGTAGGGTTCAATGCCATTCTTGAGGCCCCCATATACAAAATTGGTCTGATTTTGCAGGTAGCCTAAAGGGATGATAGTGCCAATGGGGAGGTGAGGTCTCCCCATGTCTTGCATGGATTCGAGCATGGGTGTTGCCACAACATTCCGCACTAGGTACTCCTCTAGGCCCATATTGGCCATCTCAATGGTAATCGTTGGTGGTTGAGGGGGGGGAATGGGAGTTCTCCCTTAGTCCACTCCATGTTGGATGAACCAGGTGTCTTGACTTTCATTCGACTCGGAACCTCTTCGGTAGAGATGGTTGATACTAATGGTGGTACCTCCTCTAGGGGCTTCTTCTTGTTGTCCTTCGGTGTGGCCACCATAGGTGGCATCGTTGGTGAAGGAACAGACGATGACAATGGGACAGGTTGGTGAGTTGAGGGACTCAACAACGAGGATGTAGACAGAATCAGACCCTATGTGGATGAATTCAATTTAAAGTCCAAATTTGTTGATGGGAGGGTCGATTGTGGCATCAGCTACATCGCATTGCAAAACTTAAAGGGCTCTAAGTCTGCTGGGACTACATGTACTTGCTCTTCATATGTGTATTTGAGGCATTTATGGGCTATCAAAGGGACACACTTCATGTCCCTAATCCAAGGTCAGCCTAGCAAGATATCGTAGGACATATCACCCTCAAGGATGTGACACAACGTAGGAATGGTCTTTTGTCCTACTTGGATGGGCAGGGCAATTGTGCCAACCATTGAGAATAACACGTCATTGAATGCTCGAAGAGTGTAACTAGATGCCACAATGTGGGATGCTTGCAGCTTAAGGTGTTTTAATGCCATTATTGTGATTATGTTGCTGGATGAGGGAATATCCAACAAAACCCTCTTGAAAGGAATCCTGTTGACCCACGCAATGATGTGCAGGGGTGGATCTACCATATCATCAGTCACCAGTTTCAGTTCGTCTTCCCTGAAGGTTATGACTGGTTCTGTGCATTGTCTCACATGTCCCATGAAATTATTGAAAGAATTGGCTTCATGGGGTTGTATCTCAATGGCTTTGAGTATCTCCATCAGAGCCTCCCGATGGGGCGGCGATTGTTGGATGAGCTCATAAATGGAGAGCCTAGCCGATGTGGTTCTTAAACTTTGAGTAAGCTTAGTCCGAATCATGGCCACTGGTCTAGGCGAGGGAGGTTGCATAGGGTGTTGTGGAGGTTGTGATGTTGATGGAACATCTCTTGTAGTTGTAGCGGGTGCAGCCATGTTTGGGTATCTTTTGTTTCGTGTCATGATGCTTATCATCCCTACATATCCTTGCATGGGGTAGTTTTGTGTTACCTTGTTCACTTGTAAAGTCTTTGCCTACGCATCATGGGAATGTAGGGGGTCTTTGAAGACCTCCATATGTTGGTTGCTCAGCGCTATGGGACTATCTACCATGAGTGTTTTGTTGTCTATCAAGTCCTGCACTAAGTGTTTGAATTTCTAACAAGTGGAGATTTCATGTCCTTTCTGCCGATGAAATATACAATATAAGTCTTCCCTATAACCCTTGGGTTTTTGCGTGTTGGGTTATATGGGTCGACTTTTCAACAAGTTTATCAGGTTTACCACAAACAAGCGGTCAAACAAGGAGTCTCTAGACTCCGTGAATTGTGTGAATTGTCGCCTAGGGCGATGCTGCTAATTTTGCTCTTGTTTATGATTTTCTTTTTCATAGTTATCAAGAGGAACTACTTGATAATTAGCCTTTGGGGGCTATGTCATTTGTGCAGACTTTGGTATAGTTATGGCAACCTGATTGACCACGGCGGGTTTCGGTTGCATGGGCCCAATTTTAGCATTTTTGGGCCACTCTTTCTTGTATGGCTTGGCAATCTTTTCGTCTTGTATTTTGATCTCATCAATTATCTTGGCTTGCGTTAGGGCTTCTTCGAGGGTGGCATATTGCTATAGATGCAATAGAATGGATATCGACTTTAAGAAACTCTTTGAAAACATTTGAGTGATGTCGGCCATGGAAGGGAGGTAAGGTACCTTTGAAAGAAATTTCCTCCACCAATTACCATAAGTAGCCATGGTCTCATCATCATACTGCTTAAGGCCAGCTAGGTCACTTAAGGATGCATTCTTCTTGGTGTTGAAGGCAAAACATTCAAGGAATGCGTCCACTAGCTAGTCTATATTATTGATGCTATGCTTCGGCAACTGGGTAAACCAATCCGAGGTAGGGCCTACGAACGTGGTTATAAAGATTATCAGAAGCAATGCATTGTTGTCCTAAATGCCAAAGCATTGACTCAGGAACCTTGTTACGTGCTCTTGGGCATCCTCATGCCCTCTAGAAATTGCCAATTGAGGCACTTTGAAGTGGTCGGGTATGGGGTTGTCAAAAATGAAGGATGCAAAGGGTGACTGTGGAGTTGGCGTAAGGTGGGCTTTTGGGGCCTTGAAGTCTTAGTCTCCACAGACTCTAAGTGCTCTAGCAGTGCTTTATATGCATCAGAGGATTTGATTTCCTCTTCTTTGGTTTTTTCTTGTTGTGAATTACGAGGAACTTGAGGCCTATGGGGGGGTAGCCAGATAGCACCCCCCCTACCTTGGTAGGGCATTTTAGACCACTCTTCTTCTCGCTCAAATTCCTCATAGGCCTCTTGTGGAGTTTCTCGATGTGACCTATAAACATGGACGGGTGCCCGAGGAATATGCCCATCATTGGTTCTAGGAGTGGCCTCCCACTCGGGTCTAGGAGGTCTTGGAGGCAATGCTTGATAAGGTCGTGGAGACTTGTATCGTACTAAGGGGTTGTGTCTCTCATAAATTTATGTCCTATGCATGCGAGGGGTTGGAATCCTCTAATGCATAGTGTTCTGGAACAACTCATCTGTCTGGAGTTGAATGCACTATTTGTTAAGATGATACAATTGTTCTAACTACTGATGATCTTGCCTAAGCTATGTGATTTGCGCTTGGCGGGTGGCATGTTTGGCAAATGCCATGTTGATTTGTTCCATCGTCCTAGTTCTAGGATGCCTAGATGCCTCCCCTACATATCTATCTCGATTGTGGTGATCCGAGATCTCTATGGGTCACTTTCCTCTGTCGAGGTTAGCAGCATTCACTCGAGGCTCTGGCCTCAATAGGTGATCTTGATAATCAACAGGTGTGGAGGTGCATTTCCCCCGCACGGTGTATTGCTCTTGAGGAATATACTGGTTTTCCTCATGCTCCCTTTCGTACATGTGAAAGGGACGGGTAGAGTTGGCTCGCCCTATCTGAAGAGCCTTACGCTCTAGATTTGGCCTATTAGTTCTAACAGTAATGAGGGGTGGAGGAGGAATGATATAATCATGTGGGCCCTCCTTATGAATCCTATGCTGCTCTAGCACTTCATCGCATAGTGGCCACTCATAATGAGTGTCTAAGGGGGCCTTCCCATGTGTGTACTCCTAAGAGGGTCTATGTTGAACGGGAGTGCCCCTCAAAGGGGTGCCTCTATAGTCCTGTTCTGTAGTGGTATAGCGTGGACTATGTTGTGGGTTAGGCTACCAAGGTGGTATAACCAGGTCCTTAGGGCTATAACGGAGGTGACTTGTGCCTCCTTGCATACTTTCCATAGCTTCTACCCATGATTGGGCTTGGCTACGAGTATACACCATGATGGTGGTTTTTCTAAAAATATATGTACATTTTTATCTCCTTTACAATTTTTATGCTATACCAAACAAAAGGGGATCACATAAACAAAAAAATGATTATCTTGTTTATAGATTAAATGTGTGTCCTAGATCTGGTTCAGTGTGTTTGATTTTTTTTATGTAAATCTTGTAAAGAAAAATTTGTTATACATGCATAATGAGGGCTCTTGTATCTCCAAAATGGTTGCCCCTTCAATATACCATTACCAGGCCGTTATATCGAACCTCTCAATATACCCGCCCTTACATGAGGGAAACTATTGGTACGCGAGAGCAAAATAGTAAGTGGAACATAGGCGGTATGAAAGGGGGATCGCTTTGTTTTTTATACCTACCTTAGAAGACTTATCCTCATGCACGGGGAATCACCCCCGCTACACTTGGTCAGCTTTCATCAGGATTTACTTCTATCAATAGTCACGATCAGGGTATATGTATGCAAAATTCAAGCGAAAGTGGTGATGAAACCCACCGTTGGCCTTGATCAAGTGTTGGGGTATTAAGACCAACTCCTTGATGTTAATTTTATTAGGTGGTGTGTGTGGTTCCTTCTAATTGTGTAAAGAAAGAAAACATACAGTAAAAGATGATTTTCACTAATGCAATGCTTTAAAGTATGTTTTATCTTTCAAATACAATTAGTGGCAAAAAATAAATCACAAAACCTAACTAGAACTAAAACCTATAATGAGGACTTGCCATTTGTGCAAGTATCATGCAAGCAAACCAGAGAAACATGCATTCCTAATCAAGTTCCTTCCATTTAATTTACTCTATGTTTTATATTTTTTTCTTTATTGCAATAAATGAAAACAAACTACTTAACCTTTCTATGCAAGTGTCTAAAAATAAAGCAAAGAAAACAAAAAATTGTAGAAACAGAAAGTAGAAAAACACAGAGGATGTTCAAAAGGCCTACCTCTTCTCTGTCTAAACCATATGCCTCTGAGTTTCTGCTCAAAAAATGCACAAAGCTCTAATCATATCGGGGTGGGATGAATAGTAGGTCTACATTCGTCATAGGGTGGGACGAATACGTATTCATCTTGGGGTGGCACGAGTAGTAGTCCAGTGCCCGAATGAGTAACACCTGCAAAGAAAAACCATAAAATTTGGATCAAAAACTTGATCCTAATAGTAGGGGATAGGGTCCCACCATGATTGCCACTAAAAGCAGTAGAAAAATTGCATACCGATATGATGAAAAAAAAAATAGATATAGATGCTAAGTCCTACGAATGCGATGAGCAATGCATGAAGGAAATGACGTAGACACGAGATGTGAGAAAACAAAGCGGGGAATCATTTATTGATATTGATTTTAATACAATTACAATATGTCTGCCCTCTAGGGCTCAGAAAATTTGATATAATTTGTTACATTAATGGATACCCAAAAGAAGTCGCGCTTCCAAGATCAGACGATACGCTTCCAGCGTCTTTCGCATGCCCACACTCGAAGTGGGTGGGCTAAAAGTTGTTGCCACTCATGTTTGTGTGTTCATCATTCCTTAATACCCCTCTCTTATTCTTGGTAGCGAGATCCTATGCACAGAAATACAACAAATCATTAATAGCATATGCGTATCTAGAAAAACATGCAATCCCCAAGGCCTCTAGCGGGTGCTTAGAATATATTAGTGATAATATTGATAAGTAGATTATAGAATGATATGGAAATTTAAAGGACAACATCTAGAATTGGTATCACCTGATTTTGCGTCAAAGTAACATCAGATGGCCTCGTTATGCTCGTTTTCCCATCGGGGGTCTCTCCAAAGCAAGCACTCCAATTTCCTACCTATACTTATACAAATCACCTAAAACTCATGATTTAGTAATTATATGTAATTCTAAGACTACCCAGATGCTTGGAATTTGCATATCCTACCCAGATTCTCCTATATGTGACAGGGACGCCCTACAAGCTAGTTAATACATAAAATAATAAAATGATCATCAAATCATGTCAGAATGAGTTCAAAATTTAATAGAGGCATTAGGATATCATTTGGGACATATTTAAAAATGAAAAGTAAGGAAATCATGCACAAATTTCTAATCGCTTTAGGGTGGGATGCTGGGGACTATCGTAAAACTTGCAAAAAGTGACCTTGCAAATGTCTTGCCCAAAGGCCTCCAAAACTCCTGCAAACTTGTGGTTAGACTAAAAACAGCATTTTGAGATGACCTAGAAGGTCATATTTGGAATATTATGCCCAGGTTATCTTGTATCCGAAGGCACTCCCTGTAGGTTAGTAGATGCATAAAATGACAGAAACCAGGTCAAATCATGTCAGAAAGCAATGAAATTTGGACAACATCATAAGTACATTAGATATAAAATAATGCAAAAATAACAATAACAAAACCATGCACAAATTTCTAATCACTCCAGGGTGGGGCGATTAGGACTACAGTAGTTTGGGGGGCGCCCGGGGGTGGGACGCCCACCGTTTAGGGCCTATTTTTTACACCAATCCAAGTGGGATGGGTCCAAAAATTCCTAGGGGGTTGTGTCAACGAGTTTGGGGTGGGATTATGGCATATTTATTGAGTTTTTATATCTATATTGCATTCCTAGTGTTCACCCGATAACCTCTCTTCCAGAAGAGAGATTAGGGATGTAGGAAGCACAAAGAGGAGTGGGGGTATATTTTGGCAGCACTTCGTTGCTCCAAATTCTCTAGCTTTGTATTTTTTTGGATGAGGAGGCTCACCCTTTTATAGACCTAAGGGTCTCCTTTGAATGCATATGCGAGGGCACCACTTGGCTCATTATGTCTTTTTGGGGGAGAATATTCCTTCCTGATTAGGGCCTCCTTGATTGAGGCCTCCATGATCATGGCAGGCTTGATTGAAGCCTTTATGATTTGAAACCTTCCCTCAAAATCCCATGCCTTGAAGGCAGATTTAGGTGGTGGATTTGGGCTGCCATTTGTCAAGGTTTGACTTTTTGCCAGTCAAACCTGCTAATCGTCCTACCCTGGAGCGATTGCTGCTAATCGTCCTGGGGTGGGGCAAATAGGATTCTAATCATCCCAGGGTGGGATGAATAGGAATCTAAGAGCTTAAAGTTGCAAAAATGACCTTTGACCTTACAAAACTAATTTGTGAGTGGTTAGGACCACTATTTAACCTCTGGAGGCTGCCCTAGGGGGTATGTATGCCAATTCGATCAGTGCTTGTAGTCACATAATCAGATTGGTGTTATTTTGGTGTCTACAAATACTATACCTTATATTTCCTCTTATATCATTTGCAAAAATTAAATCACAATACTATACCTTATAACTCCCCTTATATTATTTGCAAAAATTAAATCACAATACTATACCTTATAACTCCCCTTTTACAATTTGCAAAAATCAAATCACAACATAACACCTTATATTTTCCTTTTTATATCATTTGCAAAAATCAAATCCCAATACTATGCCTTATATCTCCCTTTATCAAATTTAATAAAACAAAATTTATAAATACCTTGCACAACCACGGATGGGATTTGATCTCTTGACCTCTAGAAGTGCAACGCCCTAACTTGGGCTAGTGACCAGCTGTGCTAACACAGCACATGAAACCAAATAGTGCAAAATAATATTTATTTCCTTCGGCGCTCTGGTTTCTATCCTTCAACAAAACAAAATAATGTCGAAGGGATTCGATCCCTTAACCTCCTGCACAACAGCGCTTCCACACAAGCTAGGTGACCGTCTGGGCTACCCTAGCAGATGGAATCAAAAGCACAAAAATGATATTTAAATCCTTCGAAACTCTACCTTCACTCTTTAGAAAAATGACATCGACCAGATTCGACCCCTTGACCTCTTGCAACACAACACCTTAGCGCAAGCTTGGCTACCGATTGGTCTAACCGGTCGATTGAGATAGATGTGGCACGAACCAATATTTAAGGTTTTCTTTCTATTGTGATGCTACCAAAACCTATGCTCCTCTCCTCCTTCCTCCTTCTCACTCTCGCTCATCGCTTAATCGATATTATTCAATTTCATTGCTTACACCAAAGTGAACTTAGGGTCTTCCATTTATATGCTTTTTCATGCTCCCAATGAAGTCGGCCCAAACTTTTGAATATTTGAATTTTCAACCTTTTGCATGGTCGGCCCATAATATTTTTTGCATGGTGTTTTTAAGGAGGTCGCCCATCATTTGAATTTTAAAATATTTAAATATTTAAATTTTAAATATTTAAACTTATACATTATATTTAAATCCTTTGATTTAAATATAAGCCTCCAAATCTCCTTTAATATTTAAATATTTATTTAAATATTAAAGCATATAAGATCACTTTTGCTTTGACAACTTTAAATCACCTTTTAAGATATCTACCTTGTACTTCAATGATAACTCATCATTTCAACCTTGAAGATATTTTTGCCTTTGACATCAACATTTTATCCTTGAAGATATTTCTGCCTTTGATTTCATCCTTGAAGATATTTCTGCCTTTGACATCAATGACAACTCAATATTTCCAACAATATCCCCCTTTGTCATTGATGGCAACCCTATAATGAAACTGACCTTTACTGAACAGGATCACAAGTTGCTCCCCCTGACTAGCTACTCCCCCTTACTAAAAACTCTCCCCCTTTGACATCAATGGCAAAGGCTCCTTGGGGCTTGTAAGATAAGTCACTTGACAATGCCCCCCACTCCCTGCTCTTACTGAGACAATCAATTATGAGATGGGAGTGAAACTCCCAAATTACTATGCTCCTCTTCTTGTTTCATTTTCTTTCTCCAAACTTTGGAGATCATACCCTTTTGAACATTTTGACCATTCTCCTTTTTGCTTGACTTCGAAAGTTTAGGGAACACTGTTCTACACCATCTAGCTGTATGCCCAAAATTGTTACATTTGTAACAAATGATATTGTAGTCCATGAGAGGTGCAAATGAATTGAAATTCCTCTTGGTGAAGCCAAAATCATTCATAGCACGGACTCTGTAATTTATAGCTTTATGACCAAAATGATTACATGAGAAACAATGACCATGGAAGAAATTTTGAAACCTGTCTGATTGCCTTGGAGGATATTGTTGCATGGTTCTCTCATTGCTTTTTCTATGATGGTCCATGTCCCTTGATGGTGCTTTGTTTTCTTCCTCATTGATGCTTCCACTTCTCAACATATCAGCATAGGTCTTAGGCTCTTCTTCAATTTTCTTTGATGCCTCTTTTCCTTTTGAGCTTGACTCCCCCTTTTGTTTCTCTTGACCTTCTTCAAAACCAAGTCTAGTCTTCATAAATGGAGATCTATGTGCTTTGATAATATCATCCAAGTTTTTTGAGATTTTCCTAAACTGATATATCTTATCATTAAAATTTTCAAGTCCCTTCCTTAGAATGACAACTTCATGTTCTAGTCTTTCACACTCTAGTTCTTTTACCTTTAACTATTCAACCATACCTTCTTCAATTTGCTTTACCTCTTCAACTTTAACTTTTAGGTCAATGAGTTCTTGTGACAACTTTACCTTCGTCTTCTCATCCTCTTGTACTTGAGCCTTCAATCTTGAGTTCTTCTTTCTAACCCTTTTCAATTCTTCAAGAGCAACAATAAGTTCCTCTTCTATGTCAACTATGGCTTCCTCTTCATTTTTTGAATCTTTCTCTTCTTCTTGGTCTTCAACAATAGGAGCATCTTCTTTCTCTTCTATGGCCAAAAATAGGATTTCTTCTCTTTCACTATTTGAGAGACTTTCATCACTACTTCTAGAGGAATTTCTTGCTTCCTCAACATAGAGACTCTTCTTGTGTCTTTGAAAGATCTTCTTCTCATGCTTGTTTTGACCATACCTATTTTTCCTTTCATGATAAAATTTTCTTTCTTTCTTTTTCTCATATTCCTTTTCTTCTTCACTGCTACTACTTCTAGCTTGTGGACAATTAGATGCATAGTGACCAAGGTTACCACAATTAAAACATTTCACAGAATGCATACCTTTATGTTTTCTTGGACCCTTCTTATTCCTTCGCACAAAGTTAGCTTCTTCTCTACCGCTTGACTCTTCACTTGATTCTGGTTCCTTATTCTTTGCCTTCTTTGAAGCTTTGAATGTTGCCTCTCATTTGGATGTTTGATCTTTTTCTATCCTCATCTCATAGGTTGTGAGAATCCCATGTAGCTCATCCATGCTCAAAGTTTTGAGATCCTTCATCTCTTCTATTGCTGAAACCTTTGCATCAAACCTCATGGGAAGTGACCTCAAGATTTTTTGAACAATCTTAGAGTCTTCAATACTTTCTCCAAGTCCACGAATGGTGTTGACAACCTCATCAACATGAAGTAGATACCTAGCAATATATTCCTCATATTTCATCTTCAAGTCTTCAAACTTCCTCCTGTGGGTTTGAAGTTTTGCCATTTTAACCTTGTCATCTCCTTCATAAGTTCTCTGTAACTTGTCCCATATTTATTTTGCTGAAGTGCATTGCATGACTTTCACAAACTCTGATTCACATAACCCACTTAATATTGCATTCATTGCCTTGGCATTATTTTCATATGGTTTCTTACCATTTGCATCCATGGGAGGAGTTGTAGGTGGTGTGAACCCATTCTCAATGGATTGCCATGTATCATATCCATGTGCCATCAAATAAGTCTTCATCCTCATGCTCCAGAAAGCATAGTTAGTCCCATCAAACAATGGTGCCCTATTTGATGAAAACCCTTCCTGATGTGCCATGTGTGTTCCTGTAAGATCTTCCTTCAAGCTATTAGGCTTTCATGAAGGAACCCGCTCTGATACCAATTGAAGAACACAAGCTTATACTGAGAGGGGGGTGAACAATATAAGATAAAACTTTTCACTTTTCTTTCCAAAGTAATAACTTCAAATAATATCAATTGCAATAATGAAACAATGCATAAATCACCACACATATAAGAGACACCAGACTTTAACGTGGTTCACCCAATATGGGCTACATCCACGAAAAAATATTTCTTATAAATTTCTTCAATAAATTTCATGGGCACCAACCCACAAGAGACACCAATCCCCTATTACAATTTCATGGACACCAATCCATAGGAGACACCAATATCCTCTACAAGTTCATGGACACCAATCCATAGGAGACACCAATCCCCTCTCTAGTTCATGGACACCAATCCATAGGAGACACCAATCCCCTCTACTAGTTCATGGACACCAATCCATAGGAGACACCAATCCCCTCTCAAGTTCATGGACACCAATCCATAGGAGACACCAATCCCCTCTCAAGTTCGTGGACACCAATCCATAGGAGACACCAATCCCCTTTCTAGTTTATGGACACCAATCCATAGGAGACACCAATACCCTCTCTCTAGTTCATGGACACCAATCCATAGGAGACACCAATACCCTCAGATCATAAGTCTACTCCAAAATATGCTCAAATCTGCTCCAAAACCTGCTCACAATTTACTCAAATCTGCTCCAAAACCTACTCAATATATGCTCACAAAACTTGCTCAAATATGCTTACAAAACCTACTCAAATCTTCTTACAAAACCTACTCAAATATACTTACAAAACCTACTCAAATCTGCTTACAAAACCTGCTCAAATATGCTTACAAAACCTGCTCAAATATACTTACAAATACTGCACATTTACTCCCAAATTCAATCATAACCAATGCACAAATATTCTTACCAAACTTGATCAATAATGGCATCAAGTTCTTCACCTTTGCTTTTCTCAACTAAAAGCAATTCAGACACATTCTACCCATAATTATTTTATCTTCATGAACATATAGAGAATGATATGCACTAATGTAGTAAGCTTCAAATGGTCAATATGTTCTTCACATTCATTAAGTCTGTCGCTTCCACATATCTCACATTTATTACATTTTAAAGGTAGCTCAAGTCTAGCATTGGATAACTTACTTGTGTGTTGACTTGGAGATGCTCATACCTTGCTCTTCTTCCTCTATCATGTGCACCTTTTCTTCTTCTTTGAATTTGCTGAATTGTCCTTCCTTGGTAATTGAATGCTTGGGTGAATATGTGTATTCTTTGACACCTTGACTTGTTCCAAATCTGTGCCCTCCAAATCTACCTTAGTAATGATGATCTTCCTCTTGCATGTGCTTTTCAAATCTGGTCAATAATTCTCTTTTTCCCTTCTTGATTTAAATATCAAATCAACCATTTTAACCTTTATCACTTCTTTCAAAACATACACAATGAAGCTTAAAAATAACTCCTTATATCTCCCTTTTAAAACTTACAATATAAAGCTTTATTCTAACAACATCTCCCTTTATATCTCCCAAAAATAAAATCACAACATTTCCCCTTTTATAATTTGCAAAAATCAAATCACAACATTTCCTCTTTATCATTTGCAAAAATCAAATCACAACATTTCCTCTTTATCATTTGCAAAAATTAAATCACAATACTATACCTTATATCTCCTCTTATATCATTTGCAAAAATTAAATCACAATACTATACCTTATAACTCCCCTTATATTATTTGCAAAAATTAAATCACAATACTATACCTTATAACTCCCCTTTTACAATTTGCAAAAATCAAATCACAACATAACACCTTATATTTTCCTTTTTATATCATTTGCAAAAATCAAATCCCAATACTATGCCTTATATCTCCCTTTATCAAATTTAATAAAACAAAATTTATAAATACCTTGCACAGCCGTGGATGGGATTTGATCTCTTGACCTCTAGAAGCGCAATGCCCTAACTTGGGCTAGTGACCAGTTGCGCTAATGCAACACATGAAACCAAACAGTGCAAAAATAATATTTATTTCCTTCGGTGCTCTATTTTCTATCCTTCAACAAAACAAAATGGCATCGAAGGGATTCGATCCCTTAACCTCCTACACAGTAGCGCTTCCACACAAGCTAGGCGACCGTCTGGGCTACCCTAGTGGATGGAATCAAAAGCACAAAAATGATATTTAAATCCTTTGAAACTCTACCTTCACTCTTCAGCAAAATGACATCGACCAAATTCGACCCCTTGACCTCTTGCAACACAGTGCCTTAGCGTGAGCCTGGCTACCGACTGGTCTAACCGGTCGGTTGAGATAGATGTGGTACGAACCAATATTTAATGTTTTCTTTCTGTTGTGATACTACCAAAACCTGCGCTCCTCTCCTCCTTCCTCCTTCTTACTACCACTCATTGCTTAATCGATATTATTCGATTTCCATTGCTTGCACCAAAGTGAACTTAGGGTCTTCCATTTATATGCTTTTTCATGCTCCCAATGAAGTTGGCCCAAACTTTTGAATATTTGAATTTTCAACCTTTTGCATGGTCGACCCATAATATTTTTTGCATGGTGTTTTTAAGGAGGTCGCCCATCATTTGAATTTTAAAATATTTAAATATTTAAACTTATACATTATATTTAAATCCTTTGATTTAAATATAAGCCTCCAAATCTCCTTCTTTAATATTTAAATATTAAAGCATATAAGATCACTTTTGCTTTGACAACTTTAAATCACCTTTTAAGATATCTGCCTTGTACTTCAATGATAACTCATCATTTCAACCTTGAAGATATTTCTGCCTTTGACATCAACATTTTATCCTTGAAGATATTTCTACCTTTGATATCAACATTTCATCCTTGAAGATATTTCTACCTTTGACATCAATGACAACTCAATATTTCCAACGAGTATTGTGCTACAATCTAGTCCATATGCTTTTATTATACAAACTATAATTTATGTAACAACAATCCTCCTGCTTTATGGGTTGATCATCAATATAGTAAATTTTCTTATTTTAGTTATCATATTCCTATATTCTTTAAAATTGATAAAAAATAGAGGTAGGAGGAGGTACCTCTAATATCTTGAAGAATTAACCTATGATAGTGGCAATGACACTTTGGAGTCCACACTTATAGACACCATGACTCTTCCATATGAATCATTGGCTAAAATCACAAAAAAAACTTCATCTTTGAAGGGTTTGATGGTATAAGCAAAAAAATATTATTTAGTGACACACATGTCTCTCCAATTTTTTAACCATCCAAGACTATATGGTTGTAGTAATAGTTCACTATATGCTACCACCCCATGACTTACATCATGAGGTTTCTTATAAGGTTGATCAAGGAGATTATTTGATGGAGGCTCAAAATAATTTTTGAAGGCCTTGGATCGTGTATCCATACCAATTGTCTATTCTAAGAATCCAATGTCTTGAACCATCTATAAAAACCCTATCAATGATATCTATGTTGGACCCCACTAGCAGAAGAAGCCATAAAGCCATCCCAATGATAACTATTGAGACTTTTCTATTGGTGGGGGTTTGATCAAGATAAAGGCTTTTGATTGACCTAAATTTCCCATAGGAGAGCTCATGAAAATGGATAATGCCTATATTTTCTTTGCCTCAAATCCCCTACTGTAGTATAAGTCACCTATCCACCACATTAAGGATATCAGGCAAGAAGAAGTTAGAGGCCATAGGACATATAAGGAATCCTTATAAAACCCACCATGAAGAGGATTCTGAGGGCTACTTGAAAGAGTGCTCTAAATCCATCATCATCCATGAAGGCCAAATAATCTATGATATCCAGTAGTGGAATCCATGTATGAACCTCTGTAAGCACCTAGCAAACTTAGGTCCATAATCAGCTTTGGTTATGAGATTTATGGAAATAAGACAAGTTAAAGAAGGTCAAGAATAGCAATTATCTTTCAATAGAAAGAGTGAGTGTCTACTCCAAAAATAAAAGGAAAGGTGAATGAGCTTCAAACCATGACAATTTCTAGATCCTTAACCAATGGTAGGTGCCTCTTTTTTTCCTAAGAATAACAACTCAAAGGTGTCAAGGCCAATAGGCAATTTATTTTCATATCTAATGGCTCTTGTTGATCCTATAATGGGTAGCAAGCAAAATAAGAAGGGAGGCCAACCTCAGCATCGAAAAAACACATGGTAACCATTTGAAAATAGGGGAATAAAAGCATAGGAATGTAGTCAAAGAAGACCTACCATTGTCTAAAGGATATCCCACCTTAGCCAAAGATATGTGGCAATTGCACATACGTACAAAAAGGTAGTCCAAGAGGGCATTTAAGAGGACATCCACTATTGGTCACTAAGGTTGACTTTTATGGAATGACCTATTAGAACCATCCACTTATCAATGTGACAACCACTCATCACATGGTTAGGCCTACCCTACTATCCTATGCTAGGTAGGAAGGTCATACTGCTACATCAAGAAGTAAAAATTTCTAGAGTAATCTTGACAAGATTTTAGTGGCTCAACGATTGTAGTACAACAACAATGAGATATATCAGCAAATATTTATCATTTGAAGGCCCAAAGACCTCCAAGATTGATGGAATTAGATCTATATGCCTCAAAGCTACCAACCTATTGGAGTATATTATAGTATTTCATGTATTCTAATGTACCACCATTTCACCTTCATGGTACATTTGTAAATAACAGATTAGGGTTGAGTCATAGTTTAGAGTGTGAGTTATATTTCACCTTTTATATAAGTATGAATGCATAGAAAATCCACATGTCATTTGAGTTAGTGTGCAAGTGTAAGTTGAGTTTATGTGCACAAGTGTCTTGTATGTATGAGATCAAATATATAATGTAAATATGTGCACAAGTGTCTTAGGTTAGAGTGTACAAGTTAGAAAAGTGTAAGAGTCATGTATAGGTGTGCATACAATATAGTGTCAAGTGTTCATCAAGTATGCAAGTGTTAAGTAAAGAAGCCAAGATTCATGAGTCTTGGCATATGGAAAGGAATAGTCAAGTATCCAAAGAGTCACATTGCTATGGCTATATTATGGAGGTAATGCTCCATAACAAGCATAGAAGAAGAGACAAATACAATCACACACATTATCATTGTAAGAGAAAGAGGAGTAATAAAGGTTGCATACATTTTGAGCAATTAATATTGTAAGTTGTTCTTCATGCATAGTACATGAATGATTAAGGATATTACATTCATATTGCTGATTATTATTGAATATTATTTGATTTATTATAAGCCTTCTTTTAAATATTAATTTGCTCATATTATTCTACTCATATCATTATCTTTTTTTTTTTAAGAAAAAAACCCCTTGTGGGGCCGCCTTAGTCTAAGATACCATGAACAGGGGGTTCTACACCATCAAAGTCACTTGGGAGTCGCACCCAACCCTGCCCACATCAACATTATCAATTGGATTTTGGATACGCAATTTAGCTTTTTGGTAGGGTGGAGATTTGAACCTGGGACCTCCCTTGAAGGATTGCCCTCTCCTCTCCAACTCACCTACAACACTTGGGTGCTCATATAATTATCTTGACCTTATTATATTATATTTGATCTTGTAATACTTGTGGTAGTATTAGATCTTAAAAATCCATCAGTAGTATGAGAGCTACCACCTGACTCTATCCAAATTAACAAGAGTTTATTTAGCCACTATTAGAAATCAATTTTATCTAGTTTGATAAAGTTTATTAGGAGTCTATCTACTTTGAAGACAGTAAGACTTAGACTCTACTTTTAAGGTCATATTGAGCATAAAGGCTAGGGTATTTCCATGGTTGAAGAATAACCAATGAAGACTAGGATTTAACTATGTTGATTGAAAGGTAAATCAACTTTAAGATAGTTGATTAGTCAAGGTCGTAGCCAATCCGTGACATTTAATTTTTGAATAAATTAGAGATATAGGAACATTAAAAGTTACCTTTATATTATATTGGTTTCTCTAGTAAGGAGGAGAATCATATTAAGATCTTAGGTTCAACCTAAGACATTGTATTGGGTTCTTAGGTTTGACCTAAGATATTATTTATTTTAGAAAATAATTGTAGTAGAGATTAAGCTATAGAAGCATGAGAAGCTTCCTACAGAGGATAAAGAAGTGTTTCAACTTCTAGGAGTAGATAATATTGATAAAGAAAGATAGCAATGGATTTAGAAGCACTCAAATATTCCTAAGAAAAGAAGAAAGCGTAGCAGTAGATTGAGAAGTATTTAGAGCTTCCTAAGATTAAAGAAAGAAATCAGAAAAAATATTTTAGAAGATTGATCTTGAATAAGGATAAAGAAGCATCTAGCTTACTTTATATTGCTTCAAGCATTGGATTATGAATATTGATATATCATACTTGAAGAAGGATAAAGAAGTACCTAGATTACTTTATATTACTTCAAGCATTGTATTAGTGTCTACATTGATAAGAGCAACAAGATTTTAAGAAGATTTAGATATTGACATTAGTTCAAGAAGCCAATAGTGAAGAATATAGACCCTTCAAAGAAAGATGTCCATATAGAGAAGAGAAGCCCTTAAAGAGAAGAAAGAAAGAGGCTCATATATAATAAATAAGGAGACCTTATAGAATAAAGTAAAGAGATTCATATAAATAAGAAAAAGAAGCTCATACAAAGAAAGAAGGTTTTATAGAGAATAAGGAAAGAGGTATGTATAAATATTATAAGATATACCTTTATAAAAGAAGAAAGTGGTCCATACATAGAAAAAAGAAAGATGTCTATTTAGAGGAAAGAAAGTGGTCGTTATTACTCAGCATAAAGAGTTTATCAAAAGATTCAAATCAAGAAATCAATTAGGTAAAGAGTAGTCATATTGCTCTACAGTATTGCAAAGAGTAGTTATACATAATATAATAGAAGGAAAAGGCACCTATAGTCAACATCAAAAGAAATAGATAGTTTGATAGATATTTTAGACACTCAAAAAAAACAAAGCAGAGAAAGAAAATTAGAAATATATGAGCAAAGAGTGCAATTTAGACATAACAACACTGAAATAATAATGGATTTGATCGAGTTTCAAACAAGAGCATAAGTAATAAGCATTAGTAAGTTCAAAGTGCAAGGTTAAATGTTAAGAAACTAGTGACATATTTATCTCACAAGAAGAAAGAGTCTTCTATACTCGCACCTATAATAAAGAATCATTCACAGAGATAACTTAAGAAAATAGAAAGTTATCTAAATTAGAGTGATCGACACTCGAATAGAACAACGAACAATATATTGCACAACACAAAGAAATCAACGTAGGCTCTAACATGTAACATCATAAAACATTATACATAGAGTAGTGTAACATAGAAGTAAGGCTAAGCCAAGCAGTTTTTTGGAGATATTGGAAGATGTAGCATCATAAAGGACAATACCAAGTGAATCGCTACTGAAGTTACAAAAGAACAAGTGAATCACTGTGGGAGGAGAATACTAAGTGCATTGCTATAGTAGATACAAATAAGACAAAACCTTATTGTAATGTTTCAAGAAACATTTCATTCTAACATTTTCATGTCTCAATGCATTCTAACATTTCCAATCTAAATTGAAAAGTCTAAGCAAAATTTTTAAGTGGTTATAAAAGAACAGTGTAATTTTTGCATGTATTCCCACACTTGCCAGTTTCTAATCAGTGTAACATTATCTTCAAAATTATTGTGAGTGTGTAGAATGGAATTCTAAGTTGCCTAAGAGCTACGAGCATGTAGACTAAAATCCTAAATCACCTGAGAGTTGTGAGCATGTAGATTAGGGCGTAGACATGAGTCACAATCAAAGAGCAAGTCATAAATGGAGAGCAAATAAAAGGTATTCTAAAGTTTTTTATTTTTGTTAAGTTAATTTAAAAGGAGGTATAAGGTTAGTACGTAGTAAGTTATAAAGTTTTTTAATTATTTTTAGATATGGAGAAATAAAGTTGTCTACATGGTTAAATTTTGATTCTTAGGATTATTAAAGAAAATATAAGGTTAGAGTAATAAGGAATTAATATGGTTTAAATTTTATGAGTTATTTTATAAGCTTAAAGTTATTTTTTAGTATTTGAATTATTTTTGAAAAGGAAAATTTGAATTTTTAATATTAGGAGATTTTTTGAAATTTTGCAAATTTAATTTTGGAGTTAAAAGGTTTTCGACATGAAAGGTTAGAAACACAGAAATTTGCAAATATCATATTTTTAGTTTCTAAACTAGGGAGACATAAGGATTGCTAATTCATAGGAAGTAAATTAAAAAATTGAATTATTTAAACTTAGGAGTTATAAGGTTGTCTACTTCAAAGGAGACAAAATTACAAATTTTGAGAATATGGAGTCCATAGTTAGAAAAGAAAGATCATAGGTGATAACATTTGGGATTATTAATTTGAATGAAGATTTTGAAAGAAAGATAGATCTAGTTTCAAAATTAATATATAATGAAGCCATAGATGAAAATTTTGAAACATTTGAATACTATCTACATTCAAGACTTATTGAAGCAATTGATAATGGAAAGGATAATATTATGATACCTCTAGATATTGGTAGCATAATGTATATGACATTACTTTCACTTAAGCTTCATAAATATGAGAATTTGAAACAAAAATATTTGATTGGATCTCTTAAGGAGAAAGTGGAAATATATGAATTATTTCTAGAAAGGATATTTCATTCTTCATGCAGTATTGATATTCCAAGTTCATCTAATTTAGGAATTTATTATGATGCTTTAAGTGAATGTTCAAAAGTTACTATAAGGAAAAGAAAGAATCATATGATTCTAAGAACAAATTCAAAGAAAGGATTCTTATGCAATAATATGATGATAATGGGATAATTCAAGAAATTTGTAATCTTGAAGACACAAATATCGAAGATGAAGTTGAATCCCAAGATGAACTCAAAGTAGAAGTCAAGCAAGAAGATGAACCTAATGAAGATCAAGTAGAAGATTACATGCATTGCAAGGTTACTTGAAGCCTAAATATAAATACAAAGACCATGTTTGTATACAAATCGGAACAGGAGGTAATATCAGAAATTAACTAAATAAAACAAATTATTAAATATTAATCTCACAGAGCCATTACAACAACTTAGAACATAGGAAATAGCCACTAATTTATATGAAGAGGGAAGGGAGGAAGTCGACGGAGAGGAAAAGAAGGGAGGTTGGAGGAATAAGGGGAAAGGAGGTGGAGTGATAAGGAGGAAGAGGGAATAAAGGAGGGAATGGAGGGATAAGGGGAAGAAGAGATTATTCATTTAAAAATCATGCCGACATTTGCCGACAACTAAACTAACCTAGCCTAACCACTAAGCTGACTATGTGTTCACACTGCTACATTCTCCCCCTTAAAGGTGAGAGGACTGACAATACAGTCTCTCAGCTTTACAAATTGAGCTTTAGCCGACGCCTTGGTGAAGATGTCCGCAACATTCTCCAAAGTGGGGCAATAGTGAAGCTCAACAGTTTCAGTTTCCACCATATCTCTGATGAAGTGGTACTTCATATCAAAATGCTTTGATCTACTATGGTGGACAAGATTGTATGCCAACTGAATGGCACTAATGTTGTCACAGAATATCCTTGTTGGACCACTTTGTTGCTCTCCAATTTCTTCTAATACCTTTCGTAGCCATAGAGCTTGAGTACTAGCATGAGTGACCGCTATATACTCAGCTTCTGTTGAAGATAGTGCTACTACTCGTCCGCTTCTTGGAACTCCAAGTTATTAGTCCCGATCCCAGACTAAAACAGTTCCCATAGGTTGATTTTCTGTCATCAATGTTGCTACCCCAATCACTATCACCGAAGCCTACAAGCTTGATAGTGTTACATTTATGGTAATGGATTCCAAAATCCCATGTACCCTTTACATATCTGAGAATTCTCTTAGCTGCCTGCAAATGCAACTCGGAAGGGTTAGACATAAATCGAGAGACAAGAGAAACAACATACTGAATATCAGGTCTGGTGTTGGCGAGAAACATCAAACTCCCAACCATGCTTCTGAAAGTGGTCACGTCAACTTTTGATGCTCCATCATCTTTGCTTAATTGGATCCCATGTCCAACCGGAGTTGCAACTCGGTTTGCAATGCTCCATAGCAAACTTCTTAAGCATGTCCCGAGCATACTTATGTTGACAGATGAAGATCCCTGTATCTGACCGATGAACCTCCATTCCAAGGAAGTAGTGCATTAAGCCAAGATCCTTCATCTCAAACTGCTCCATCATGGAGTGTTTGAACTTCATATTCAGTTTTTCATTACTACCCATGAATATGAGATCATCCACATACAAGCAAACTATGAGGATGTCATTTCCTTGTTGTAGGTAGTAAAGGGTGGGTTCATTTCTACTTCTGGTGAACCCAAATTCTTTGAAGTACCCATCAATGCGTGAGTACCAAGCTCGTGGTGCCTGCTTGAGGCCATAAAGTGCCTTCTTCAGTTTGTAAACAAGATGTTCCTTGTCTTTCTCTTCAAATCCTTGTGGTTGCTCAACATACACTTCTTCTGTCAAGTAACCATTTAGAAATGCACTTTTCACATCCATGTGTTGGACTTTCCATCCCTTATTTGCAGCTAAGGCAAGAACTGTTCTAATAGTCTCCTGTCTGGCTACAGGAGCAAAAGTCTCTTCATAATCAACTCCATATTTCTGAGTGAATCCCTTTGCAACTAGTCTCGCCTTGTGCCTTTCAATGCTACCATCAGCATTAAACTTGGTCTTGTAGACCCACTTACATCCAACACATTTCTTGCCTTTAGGAAGCTTTACCAACTCCCAAGTGTCATTGTTTTTTATAGAGGTTATCTCCTCTTTCATGGCATCTTGCCAAATTTTTTGAGTACATGCCTTCTCATAACTAGAAGGTTCAAGTTGTGCACTAGTTAACAAAGCATAGTTAACTTGATCTCCCCTAGGTTCCTGCTGGGAGACATCATCACCATACAGGTGCATACTTTCTAATCTATGTAAAACAGAATCCATTTCACTAGCTTGACTCCTAGTGTATCTTCTTGAAAAAAATTTATCCAACATCTGAGATGATGGATGATACTGTAGAGTTCTCTTACCTCTGGATGGAGAATCAATGTCCATTGGTGAGGAACGTACAGATCGCTATGGAGAAGGACTTGGTGAAGAAGAGGAATCAGAAGATGAACTTGGACTTGTTGGAGGAGACCGCTTTCCTTTCTGTGGTGTCTGTTGTTGCACCTGCTGAGAAACTACATCAGTGGATTCAACATCACTGAATATTTGGGGCTTACCCCATTCTCCCCCTTCATCAAAAATCACATCCCTGGAAATCACAAACTTTCTAGTCCGGGGATTATAGAGTCTGTAAGCTTTTGTATTCTCACAGTATCCTACAAAGATACATGCCTGACTCTTTGGATCGAGCTTCTTCCTAAGCTCATCAGGAATGTGAGAATAGGCCAACGAGCCAAACACTCTGAAATGCTTAACATTTGGCTTTTTACCATACCAAGCTTGGTAAGGTGTCAGTCCTTTCAAACTTGAAGTAGGACTTTTGTTCAAGATATATACGCTGGTCCTGGCTGCATCTGCCCAATATGAATTAGTCAAATGCTTCGTCTGAAGCATAGACCTTGCCATCTCCACAATGGTGCGATTCTTCCTCTCTGCGACACCATTCTGTTGTGGAGTGTAGGCAGCAGTGAACTGCCTCTTAATGCCATGTTGCTTACAGAAATTCACAAACTCATTAGAGGAATATTCTCCTCCCCTATCTGATCGAAGACATTTTACAAAATATCTACTCTCACTTTCAACTCTTGTTTTGAAATCGATAAAGCATTCATATGCTTCATCCTTATGTTTCAAAAAATATATCCAACACATTCTAGTATAATCATCAATAAAGAGTAGAAAGTAAGAGTTGTTACCCAGACTTTGTGTCTGCATCGGACCACAGATGTCGGTATGCACTAGCTGGAGTGGATAGCTGGCCCGCCATGCTTGTCCATGAGGAAACTTTGATCTGGCATGCTTCCCAAGAGCACACCCTTCACAGACTTCTTTACTATCTTGAACTTTAGGAAGTCCAATGACCATGGCTTGGGAAGTTAGCATTTTCAAACTAGCAGAATTCAAATGGCCATATCTCAAGTGCCATAGAACACTTGGATTGGAAATAGCAACACTTGCTAACTTATCTCCCCCTGGCTGGCCAAACTTTAAAGGAAACAATCTATTCTTTGACATTGGCACTTGAGTAATGATTCTATTATTGTTATTTTTATCAAAAATAGTGCATTTACCCTCATCAAAAAGCAACTTGTAGTTCTTTTCTAACATTTGTCCAACACTTAAAAGATTATGTTGGAGATGGGGTGTATAATAGATATCACTTACTTGTTTGACTCCTTCTTTAGTTGGAACTGCCATAGCTCCAATGCCTTCTACCGCCAATGATTTATCATCTCCCAATTTGATGTTGGATTTGTAGGAGGAATTTAGAGTAGCAAAGAGCTCTTCTTTGCCACTCATATGGTTTGAACACCCAGTGTCCAAGATCCATGTATCATTCATGTTCTGATCCGCTCGACCATATGAGAGAAAGAGATTTGTGGCCTCTTCCTCTTCTCCAAAGTTTCCAAACTGACTGCTCTGGTTGCTACTAGCTCCTTGTGAAGTCTTAGTCCAACAGTCACGAGCATAATGGCCAAGTTTGCCATAATTGTAGGAAGATTGTTTCGACTTATGTCCTCCTTTACCTCCGCCTGATTGTTTCCCTCTATTTTTCTGTCCTCCTCTATTCTAGTCGTTGTTCACTATTGTTTGAGAATCCTCCTCTGTTCTGATTTCCTCCTCTCGTTAGGAGTTCCACCTCTCTGATTATTTCTGCCTCTTCCTCTAGACTTTCCTCTGCCATGACCTCTACCTCTCGCCTTCTTGAGAAGCAAAGGCTTTATCATCTCCTCCATAACTTGTGGAAGGAGTTGGCTGTAATCTCTCCTCATGTGAGAGAAGTGAGCCAATGAGGGTTTCAAAAGACAGAGAAGTTAGGTCTTTAGATTCCTCTATAATGATGGCTACTGAATTCCACTTAGGAAGAAGTGTCCTCAACACTTTCTTCACTATAACTTCAGGCTTTACATCTTCTCCTAAAGTGACCATCTTATCTACTACGGCTTTCACACGCACGCAGTAATCACCAACCTTTTCATTTTCTTGCATTTTAAGAGTTTCAAACTCTCTTTTCAAGGTTTGGAGTTTAACTTGTTTGACTTGGTCACTACCCCTATAACTTTCTTGTAAAGCATTCCAAGCAGATTCAGCAGTTTTAAAAGAAGCTATTCTAGGGAAAATACTTTTATCAAGGGCGGCGTGAATGTGATAAAGGGCAAAAGAATTATTCTTCTGTGCTTCTTTTCTAGCCCTTTTATCAAGCACCACTCAAAACTGCCCACTCAACAGCTTGAAGGTTCAGTATATCCCTCTTCAATCACATCCCAAAGACCTTTGCCAATCAACAGAGTTTTCATTTTAATTGACCAATACTCGTAATCACCACCATTGAACTCAGGGATTGGTAAACTAGTATTGGAAGCCATTTTAGAAAGCAAATTTTATTTCAACTTCAAACAAGTTGTACAAAGAAGTACAAAATAGATCACTGATTTACTGATTTAAATCAAATCTAGCTTTCTTAAAATGCTCACTGATTTGGCGTTCTTCTTCTTGAGGATTTCCCAAAACTGGAAAGGTGAAGTTGTCTGCTTCGTCGTCACTGATTATAATGACTTCTTTTGCTGCTGCTGCTGGCTCAAGATGCCTTTTGAGAACAACTCGTTCTTCAATTGCAGGTTTCACCTCCACTGGTTCTTTTTCCTCTGCTTTTGCTTTTACTTTTGCTGGTTCTGAATCAGGAGAGTGAGGTGTATAGCTCTCACTCGTTTCAACTTCAGGCACTGCAGGAGTATAACTGTCACTTGATTGTCCTTCAGGTACTATTTCAACCGTCTCGGATTCAACTACTCTTTGCCCGAAGATATTATCTTCAGAATCCGCCTCGTATCCAGAATCTGGTTTTCTCTGATGTGCAATCACTTGGTTTTCCAACTGACAAAACACTGTATGAAGTCCACTCTATTGGACTTTCCTGTCAAAGGAATCATGAGTCTCTCTTCTCAACAGAGAGAGCAATGCATAATAGCATCCAGATGACCGAATCATCTACCCAAAATTACATCGCATGCACTGGGTTACAATAATGATGCTAAAAAAACTTTTCACCCTTTTATTTTTTTAAACAATTTTCCAAAATTTGTTTTAATAAAGCCCTTAAAAATTTTTAACAATTTTCTATATATATTTTAAATTAGTTTTTTTAAATAAAAGTTTATTTAAAAAAACATAATAAAAAATATAAATAAAAATTATTAAATATTTTTAAAAAACTTTAATTAAAAAACAAATAAGAAAAATTAAATAAAAAAACCTTTTTTTTTTTTCGCGAAATCCCCGACGGGATTCGAACTAAGGACCTCCGCGTCCTACCCGCAAGCACTAGCCGCTGCACCACGCGGCTCCGGTGAGAGGAATGCAAACCTCCGCCTTCTTAAACCCTCCGTCGTCCGCGATGACAAAAAAAATAAAAAAAACTTGTTTTTTCACCCCGATGGGATTCGACCCCGGGACCTCTCTTCCGCAAGCAAGAGTCTCAACCGCCTATGCTACGCGCTTCGGCTGGAGAACAAAGGAACTTGCTGTTCCTTATACTGTTGTCGACGGCAATTTTAAAAAAAAAATAATTAGGGATTTATCCCACATGCAGTGGGAGGAAGACAAATTTGTCTTCAAATATGCGTGAAGGCGCATTAACCTTCGATTGCCTTCGGGCAATCACTCCCCAATGCTATGCTTGCTCCTCGACAAATCTGCGACCGCCACATGTCTCCCTCAGATGAATTCGCTTTCGCCATGTGGACAAACCAGTTTTTGCCATCGCACACGCTCGACCACCTTGCCACCTCAGCTCGCCACGTCGACCACCACGTCAGCACCACGTTGATCGCCATGTCAGCACCATGTCGCCACCACGTCGCCTGTTTGCCCGCTTATCACTCGTCAGCGCCCGCCACGTGTCGGCTATCGCCACCTCAGCGTCCACCTCAGCTCCTCGAGCTACGTGTCCACGTCAGCTGTCTGCTCTGCGACTGCTTTGCCACGTGTCACCTCAAAATTCGTGCCCAGCTCTACGCTCTGCCACCTCCTCGATCCGATCACCAGCTCCTCGAACACGATGCACCCTCGGGATACGTGCCCAGCATGCTCGCCAGCTAGTCACCGTGTGACCTCGAGATTCGTGCCCGTGCGACCTCGGGATTCGTGCCCAGCACGCTTGCCCGGCTGGCTCTGATACCAAATATACAAATCGGACCAGGAGGTAATATCAAAAATTAACTAAATAAAACAAATTATTAAATATTAATCTCGCAGAGCCATTACAACAACCTTAGAACATAGGAAATAGCCACTAATTTATATGAAGAGGGAAGGGAGGAAGTCGGCGGAGAGGAAAAGAAGGGAGGTTGGAGGAATAAGGGGAAAGGAGGTGGAGTGATAAGGAGGAAGAGGGAATAAAGGAGGGAATGGAGGGATAAGGGGAAAGAAGAGATATTCTAATTTAAAAATCATGCCGACATTTGTCGACAACTAAACTAACCTAGCCTAACCACTAAGCTGACTATGTGTTCACACTGCTACAGTTTGAAGACTAAAGTCTTCAATAACCAAATATTGCAATACAGAGGGGGTTTTGGAGTATATTACATTATTTGGTACATGCCAATGTACCCCCATGGTACCTTCATGGTACACTTGTAAATAATATATTAGGATTGAATCATAGTTTAGAGTGTGATTTATATTTTCCCTTTTATGTAAGTGTGAATGTGTAGAAAATGCACAAATATTATGTAAGTGGAAATGCTGAAAAAGATCATACATCCATGAAATAAAATACAAGATCAAAATATAGTAAATCAAGATGTAACCATGAATATAAAAAATTAAATAAAAGAAAATGATGGATGGTGCCCTTTTTATTAATAGTGTCTTGTTCTTTTCTAAGAAGGTTACATAAGATCCCCTTTGAGGGATTACAACCAATCTTGATACAATGAGTTACAAATGAAATAATTTATATGTACTATGCAAAATCTTTTCACATCCACAAAATGAATTGGGATAGGTTTTCATGATTGTCGCAATGGATGATGATATGTGAGTCTTTATGGTATTGCTTCCTCGTGGACACATGTGATCTATACACAAGAAGATTAAAGAACATTAAAAGCATATGCAGAGCCTTTCAAGATAAGGCCCATATTAATAGCAAGAAAAATGACAAAGAAATTGAATTAAGATAAATATATGAGTGAAAGTGATATCTACCTATGCTAAACAGTAACTAGAAATGCTGCTAAAACTTAACAAAAGAAGAGAAACAATAGAAAAATATTTGCCTGGAAGATCGTCTATGTGCAAAATAGTCGTACCTATAGGCCATATTTGAGAGAGATTGTCATACTTGTGAGCCATCTTTGAGAGAGATGGTCATACCTACGGGTGATTCTCTTGTGGTCGATGCAAGGCGATGTTGGGTTTGATCTATGGATTGGTCAAAAAATTGGTGTGTTCATGGGTAACAACTTAGGGGGTGGAATTCAATGCTAAAACAAGGATGTTAGATTGCACAAAGAGCATGAATACGATTTTCAACCTTCAAAATAATCCATTGGCATGCTTTCTACAGATAAAAGAATGCAAAAGGGATTGGAAGCTTCATGGTTGAAATTCGACAACACTTCATTGCTTGAAAATAAGACTCTCTTTGATAAATGTATGAATGCTAGGTGTAATTATATAGACTTCCAAAAGGGAGTCCAATATTACATGGGAAGCCAAGAAGTGGTTAGATCCAAGAAAGGTAACTGTCCATTCTTGAAAATTCTTTGCAACTAAATTTGTATACTATTATGCTTAGCTGGTTTGTGTAACTGCTTTGACCATGGTGTGAGATTCAGGGTTTGCTATGTGCGTGATCATCTCAAGGTGAGATGACCTTGAATGGAGGTCATCTCAGGGTAAGACAGTCTTTGGATGCCATCTTTTGGTGGGATAATCCTAGATGCAAAGGGAAATTCCTCCCTATTTGAGTGGTGAAAACCATTGTTGAGCCCTAGGGCTGCCCAAGGTGGGTCATATGGCCTAAAAGGGGTCCATATAAGTAGTCTCCTCAACATGAAGTGTTTTAGGTGTCTACAGATACCCTTTTTGGGATGCATTGTGTGAAAGCACAATGTAGAGTAAAAATAGATGACCTATAGTCAAATTGAGGGTTGGTGGTGTTCATTGATCTAATCAATGTTAAATGCCCTAAACATGGAAAGAACATACATTTTTGAATCATTGCTTCCAACACTTTTATGGGCTTGAGTTTTATTGGAAATATTGAGCACATTGAGTTGTCATTGATGTCAAAGGATTGGTTCTAAAAAGTGCATAATATTTAAGGTAGGAATATTCTTCAAGGTTGATGAATTTATGAGGCTGGATAGTTTCTCAAGGTAATATCATTTAAAGGAAAATATTATAATATTTAATATCATGTTTAATATTATACAGAAAAGGTTTAAGAGAATTGGACCAAAATGTTTAACTACTTGAGACAAAGGATTTAAAAATATAAAGGTTTGAAGGTATGGGCCAAAAAGGTTTAAATAAAAAAGGTTTAAAGGTTGAGACTAAGGGCTAAAATAAAAAGGTTTAAAAGATTGAAGACCAAGGTTTACATGGGCCAAAAGTTTACATTATTTTATTCAAAATGTTTTAAGATAACCATGGGCCTAAAATTTTATGTTATAATATTTTAATTAAATATTATAACCAAAGTTTAAAAAAAAGGGTTTGAGGCACCAATGTATTTCGAATTGCAAGGATGCGTTGATGTCTTGGAGCTTCGAAGATTTTGGCTTATGCATATAAATACTTATCATTTATCCTCCATTTGTGGAATGCAAACTTTGATATAAAATATAATCGGGTGCTTTATGCGAATGGCAGAACATAAGAGATACAATGAAAATTAAAAGTGTGCAAGAGCTAGAAATGATTTATCCGAGTGCATACCTACTACATTTCACCCAACTGGGGTAGCCCAATGGTTGGTTGGCTTGCGTAAGCACTGTTAGATGAAAGGTTACAAGGTCAAAACCTCTCAATGTCATTTTGCTATGCAGATAAGGTTTTGATTTATGTATAGATAACAAAGTTAAGGTTGGGAAGTGCCCTTTTGGTTTTAGTGGTGAAACTAGCACAACTGGTCATAGGTGCCTGGGAAAGAGCTGCACTAGGGAGGTCATGGTTTCGAGTCACATCAAGCATGAGGTATTTGAAATTTCAATTTTGCATTGATTTGACTTGAGGTGGTCACAATAGTTTACAAGGAGCTTAAATTATTTAATTTGGATTTGAATTGGATTGAGTAGGAGCTATAAGGTGTGCAATGTTTGTTTGATTTTTGTATTGTGCATAAGGACTTTATCTTTGAAATATCATAGTGGGAGTTTTATGGTGTATTATGATTTGAAAATTATACTGTTGTCTAAGTGTAAGAAGAGTTTACTTTTGCAATATTAAAAGACGGAGTTATAAGGTGTATTAAGAGCTTTTTGTTGATTTTATTTTTTCTTGATATTTTGAAGGATTTGGTTCATTATTAAAAGGCTTTATCGTATGAAAACAAGAGGAGTTATAGAGCATTATTTTGGTACATTATTGTGCACATATTTTGAAAGGGTTTATGTGTATTATTTGAAAAGGAGTTTTACTAACTTGTTTTAAAGTGGCCAAAGAAAGGGAGTTATCTTGAGATAGTTTTTTTTTTTTTTTGGTAAGTAGTGTTTGTATTTACAGCGGGTTTTAACAAGGATCCCAAAACCTGATTACATAAGCAATGGGCCTAGGGCATCAATCCCTTGAAACTGAACACCAAAACAGAAATCCCGCCCAACGGTAACAGTAAGCATGAAATAATCCCTCTCAGCGGGAAACAAACAAATAAGAAAGAAAGTAGTTTCGGAGATCTCGCCCAGCGGGGAGTAGCCAAAAACCACCATCGAGAAGATCCCGCATAGCAGGAAGCAAAGAAAAATCGTTACAATAAAATCCCGCCTCGCGGGAAGCAGTCAAAACCACCACAAACAGTCCCGCCTAGCGAGAAGCAACAGGGAAATCCCGCCATCCGGGAAACTAGCAGAAAAGAAAGGATCCCGCCTCGCAGGAAAACCGACGGATTTGGCGGATGCCGCCCTATGGAGAAACCAGCCGCCCATCGAAAAAACATTCCGTTCAGCGAGAGCCATCCTGTAGGAAGCCGACAGCCAGCACAGAGAGGATCTAGCCCATTAGGAAGTGACCAAAGAGTTGTACCACAAGGAACCCGCCCCAGGAAAATAGAAGAGGATCCCAGCAGCAGGGACCAAGAATCTCGTCCAAGCACAGAGCCCGTCGAGGATTCACAAGAAAAAGGGGGAAGCTGTCCAAACCCTAAACCATCACCTCCATCGCACCGAGAAACGCAGGGGACCAGATCCACGCGAATAACCTGCAAAAAATCCCAAGGGGAAGCCTAAGGGAAAAAGGGAAGGGATCCCCAACCAAACAGGGATCCCTGGGAAGCACCAGTCCGAAAAAACAACCAAGGAAACCCTAGCCAGCCGGGAGGGGCGCAGATAGTGGAGAAGGATCTCCCCCCAGGAGATCATCTGCAAACAACCACTCCCCGGGAGGGATGACCTGGGTTGAGCCAGGGACTGGGTAGGAACCAGAAGCCATGGGAGGGGGAGCAGGGGAGGGACCAGAGCCCTCCCCTCTCTACTTTCTTCCCTCTTCCATCATTATTTTCCATCTTGAGATAGTTTTTTGAGGGCACATCTTCATCAAGGTATTTTTAGAGGTATGTTATTTTAACTCCTTCTCAAGGTGGCTTGTTTGAAAGAAAATAGTTTCAAGTCATAAGGTGGAGATATAAGGATTGATTTTATGTGCATTGTTGGAAATATAAATGCTAGAGTGTGAAAGCAAAGTTGTGCATCATTGATGAATGAAATTAGAAACACATATGCTAGGGTTTGAGAACAAAGTTGTGCATCATTATTGAATGAAACTGGAAACACATGTGCTAGGGTTTGAGAACAAAGTTATGCATCATTTTTGAATGAAATTGGAAATATATGTGCTAGGTTTTAAGAACAAAGTTGTGCTTCATTGTTGAATGAAATTGGAAACATATGCTAGGGCTTTTGAACAAGTTGTGCATTATTTTGATTGATATTAAGAGAAAATTTGTAAGGATTAAAGACCAATTTTTGAAAGTAAACCTATGCATTGTTTATGTTTGAAATTGAAAAAAAATTGATGAAAATTATAGATCAATTTTAAAAGAAAACTTGTGCACTGGTTCTGAGTGATATTGGAATTAAAAGGGCAAGAGTTATAGATCAGTTTTGTGAAACAAATTTGTGCATATTCATTATTGACTTTGTTAGTAGATGAAAAGAACAGACTTATGGATTTTTCATAATTGACATTGTGAGTAGATGAGAAATACTTGTGCATTGTGATTGGTCTTCAAGTAAAGGTGTAACTCAAAAATAACCAGGTCAGTTATCAAGTGCTATACTAGAGCTACCTTTAGAATGCAATAAATATGAGACATGTGAAAGTGATTACTTAATGAATGTGAAGAACATATTTGAGAATTTTTTAGTGCATATCATTATCTATATGTTCAAGAGGTTAAACAAATTCTAGGTAGAATATGTCTAATTAGTCAAAGAAAGCACTTTTGGGAAAGATATATGAAATTTGTTATATGCAATAATTGGGAATGTTTGAGCATTTTCTATGAGTAGGATTGAGGCAGATCTGAGAAGGTTTGTCTGAGGCAGATTTGAGTTGGTTTGAGCAGTGATAGTAAGCTGATTTGAGTAAGCCTTGTAAGAAGACTTGAAGCATATTTAAGCAGGTTTTGTGAGCTCGATTGAGCATGCATTATGAACAGGTTTGAGCAGTGATTTGAGCAAGTTTTAAGAACTGGATTGAGCAGGCCTTATGAGCATATTAGAGCAATTTTTGGAGTAAAATTGAGTAAACCTTATGTGTAGTCTTAGAGCAGAATTGAGTAGGTTTTGGTGAGAATATTTGAGCAAGTCTTGTGTGTAGACTTGAGCAGATTTGAACTGAGTTAAGAGAAAATTTTGTAGTAGAATTGAGCAATATTTTTGGAAAGGCTTGAAGCGGTGTAGAGGGGATTGAGGTCTCCAGTGGATAGAGGTCCACAAACTAGAGTAGAGGGGATTGACGTATCCTGTGGATAGAGGTCCATGAACTAAACAAAAGGGATTGGTGTTTCTTATGGATAAAGGCCCACGAACATGAGCATAGGGGATTGGTGTCTTCTTTGGGTTGGTGCCCATAAACATTGTAAGAGGGAATTGGTTACCAAGAGTCTCCATGGACATAGCCCACATTGGGTGAACCACTTTAAATCTGTGTCTCTCATGTATGTGATGATTTATGCATTGTTTCATTTACTGCATTGATATTATTGCTATTATCATTTTGAAAGAAAATTAAAAGTTTTGATCTTATACTGTTCACCCCCCTCTCAAGATAAGCTTGGGTTTTTCAATTTTAGCTAAATTTTTTAATCGAGGGTAGATTTTCTGGAGCAAATGACTTTAGGTATATCTAATCATGGCAATATTAAATGTTCCAGGTAGATTTTCTATGGGATGGGTTTTAGACCTACCAAGTGTTTGTTGAAATTTTTGCTTTTGCCCCAGCAAATAGGGAAGTGTATGATAGTTTTTGGTAATGCTTCTTGAATGAATGCAATTTGTGTTGATTGAGTGTTTGATTATTGACTTTAATTATGAAATTTGTAATTATATGACTACCCCCTCAAGTGACAAGTTGATAGAGGATATTAAAAGTGATGAAAGCGATGAGTCACTTGACCAAGATGACTTGTTTTGGGTTTTTCAGGACCTTTGCAAAAGTGGAAGGGTGGGAAGATCCTGTTACAACTTTTATTTCAACCACTATTGTTAATTGTTTTTGTTCAAGTGACCTTATGGTGATCTACCCATTCGATTGGATTGCATGGATAATTAGTTGTTGCAATCACCAGGTGTATAGGGTAAATCACTAGATACAAGGATCACTTGAGAGAATTTAGACCAAAATATTTTGGGTATCTTTGGAGGTCTTTTTTTTTGCAATTTTTGTAATTTTTGGGGTCGTTCCTTAGTAGGATGGTCATAGTAAATGCGACCATCTGACCTAGATATGGTCGTACACTTTTGAAAATATTTTTTTTTTTCATATTTTTGACATAATTTGCATAACTGGAAGTTGGAGAAAAGGGGAGGTAAGGAGGAGGAGAACGATTTTTTATGCGGAGTGCTGCTAAAACATTTACCTACTACCACTATGGATCAACCTAAGACTTTTAATGTTTGAAGGAATCCAAAAGGTAAACACCACTTTTCCTCCTTTGCTATTTTTCAAAGTAAAACAAACCTCACTAATTAAAGCAGAAAATGAGCCTTAAAAATTTTAAGGCAAGGAATCACACCCTATATTAGGTTGTAGAGTAGGTTGTTAAATGTTTATTGTTATTGGTTTGATTTTTTTTTTTGAATTTTAGATGCATATACCCTAATATTGAGGTTGTCTTAGGGGGAGAGGTCCATTTATGGGCTTGGAGGTCATCTCGATTTGGGATGACCATGTTTGAAATGTAACGATTAAATTTTTTACCATTACAAAAGGTGTCTCCACCCAAGATAACCTCGCTTGGAGACTGTCTTGATGCGAGATGACCTCATTGTGCTTATATTTTATATTTTTTGAATGTAGTTGCTAGATTATTTTCTTTTTTATTCAAATTATTAGGGCTCACCATAGATTCTCAATGGTATTCAGGAGTGCACATCGTCAGCTCTCTAATGATGATTGGGAATGGCTTAAGGCCATTGGCCTTAAGCAGGTGGCATGGTTAGAGGTAGTGACAATGGACCAGACCTATCTGACAACCTTGATAGATTATTGGGACAATTGGACTAACACCTTCCACATTTCGATTGGTGAGATGATAGTCACTTTGGAGAATATCTAAAATATTCTCCATGTGTCGATTGAGTGTTGCTCCATCATCTCAACATACATTAGTCAGCAAAACAGAGTGCTCTAAAGGATTTTTGGTGAGGATTGGAGGGTGGCTCGATGTGGCTTAGGTAGCAGTGGGATACTAGTGGAGGTATGGTTTGATGCTGACATCTTGACTAGGAGATATGTGGTGCTAATGTCATTCATGTACAACATACTATTGTTGTATTATTTAGAAGTAAGGTTTCCATGAAATCTACTCGAGTTGGTCCAAGAGTTGGTGGAGTGTAGTACTAAGGACCCATTGATCATGGTGTGGGGAGCACCCTACTTGCACATTTATATGACAAGTTGTATGAGATTCATTAGTGGGTTAGGCACAAATTGGGTTGCAGCTTCATTTTTCAAGTTTGGGGGTGGGAGCATATCTGGGTGGATATACTAGAGGGGATTCCATGTGTATCACAGACACATATGGTAGACTATGATATTGGCTATGCAGCTCAGTGGGGTCAAGATTATGAGTGAGATCAAATTCATCCCCATTCAGGCAACATTTATCGTTACACAAATTCCTTTGAGGGACTAAGGCTAGGATAGGTGATATGGTACCCTTATTAGGACTACCCACCATGGATAGAGGTAATGGACCAATTGAGGTGTGTGAGGTGCAGGCAATGGGTGATTGGACACCATGGCATGAAGTGGGAGTACATCCAATACTCTCATGTCTCTCAACAATTCAAAGTTAGTTAGGATATCCCTAGTGAGACCATCATCTACCATCATTGAGGAGATGAGGTTTAGCTAGAATGGTTATGTATTGGACTAGTGGGTGAGAAAGCATATCCGCTAGTGGTAGGTTTAGATGTAGAGGACCTCAGTACAAATGTAGAGTATGATACCTGGTGGATCACTCAATTATGGTAGGGTGGTGGACCTATAAATGAATAGGTCAAAGTGATAGGAGATGAAGGAACTATGGAGGCTGAGGCTGAGCAATGAGTACATCATAAAATGGAGGAGGAGTGGGGTCAAACCTTAGAGGGACTGGAGGAGACACAGGATGAGGTTAGGGATGATGAGGATCCCTAGGACAAGGATGCTTGGCTTAGAGGATAGGTGCAGTCTCTATAGGTATAGTTGGTAGAGTAGGATACCATAGTGGTAGTGCTCTAGAGCCAACTAGCTAGGGGGAGATAGCAATGGAGGGGATTCTCTAAGGAGAGGGACTTGTTGAAGACCTAGGTGGATAGTTCTCGGGTATATATTTTTAGGTTTATGGTAGAATGAGATGCTCTATAGACATATATGGCTATAAGGATAGTAGAGCAAGATGCTCTATAGGCTCAGGTGGTAGCCTTGATTGTGGTTCACAGGTAGGTAGGTACAGGTGGGCAGGCCATAAGTGATGAGGCTAGGCTACAAGCATGAGTGGCAGAGCTACAAGGAACAATGGCCCGCTATGTCTCTCAATAATGATTAAATTGAGAGTATATATCTGGTTTGGAGGATGAGGTGGTGTGGTTGGGAGGTAGGATACCTTCGTGAGCCTCGTTGGGGGCATCTCATTAGAGCTAACACAATGAGGTAGGGGAGCCTTCAGTGAGGTAGTAGGTGCTCAGGTTTCAAGATACTCTATAGAGGTCAGAGTCCAATGGATTTGCATAGCCTTATCAAGATGAGTTCAAGGATGAAAGTGATTATGGAGGTGTAGGCCCTGCTTTATTTAGATTCATATATTTTAATACTATTTTTGGGTGTGAGGTTTGAGGATCCACTCGTATTGTAGCCTACAAGAATTTTGTATCATGATGTATTAGACTCTCACATATATATGATATATTTTTTATTATGGCCCATCATGTGTTTATGTCATGTTTTAGTTTATTTGATGTATGGATGCAATTGTAGATGATGGATGTGTACTTATACATTGTAGTATAGATGCATAGATGTATGCCTATATATGCATGTATATGATGTACTAATGATATGCTAATGCAAAATTTTTTATTTTTATTTTTATATGTTAAAACATAATGAATGAATCTAAGATGCTCAATAACCTATATGTAAGCACCATAGAATGTATAAAAGTCATCAATCATAATGTTTTAACCCTTTATTAGAAGTCATACATTTGTTAGATGAATTAATGGATGTGAAACCATTAGGTGCTATGAGGGATGCTAAGGGTTTTTATGAGACTCAAACACCCTAGTTGACTAATCAAAAGTTGTATACTAGCTATACATGACTATGTAAGATAAAAAATATGCTAGGAAGACCCAAATATTCAATATCCTTGTGTGTGTATGTTTTTTTATTATGAAGCATAAGAATAATCCATTGTCATGTGGGTTTCATTCAACCCATTGCTATAATGAGGATCACCTTATGGTCATTATTATCCTAATTATGGACGTAGTTGGAATGGACTACTAGGAAATACAAGCTACCAAAAGCTAGCTCATCCACAAGCTGACATTGGTTCATACAAAAGAAGGCTATTAATGTGATAGATATATTACCATGCTTAATACTCGTCCATTGCCAGGTCGGTCTCATTCAACCCATTGTTGTAATGTATATTGCTTTGAATAACTAAGAAATACAGGAATTCAAACTCATTACCCCCTTATTTTATTTTAATTGCTTAGGGGCACTTGCTCATTTTGAGGGAAGCAAGGAATTTATTATTAGTGGTGAGAACCACTATTTATTCTTTCTCTTTATTTTTTTTCTCTTTTTTTTTTGGGAACTTGCTCATTTTGTGGAAGGGCAAGGGTATTTATTAGGTAGGGGGGAGTTTGTCCTTTTATCAATTCTCAGCATTCTAGACCATGCACATAATAGGATGAGCAAGGGAAACCTTTCACTCAAGGTGGCAAGGACTATGTTGTAGCGTCATCCTTCCTTGTTCAAACTTGAATTTTAAATGTGTGAATTTGTGTTTGGGATTTTTCTATATGAAAGGTACTTATAAAAGTAATACCTTCCCTTATGAAAGCCAAGATAGATTTCTATAAAATATAAAAGGAAAAATAGGAATGGTTGAATGACCAAAAAACCTAGTGAACACCCTATAGCAACTTATTATTTGTATTTAAAAATATAATTACTCACAAAGAGGAATGTGGATGGTAGTGGTATGTGGGATGTGAGGATTTTCCCTATGATATTTTGTAAAATAGTCAGTGGCCATCTAAACATCATTATTTATATTTGTCTGATATCTACCCTATATTATGAGGACCCCTTAAAAAAAAAGTCCATAAGGAAAACTGTAACTGATGGATAAGGTTGATTAAGAAAGATGACAACTATACAGGTGTGGTGCCAAATACTAGCATGTAAGAACCAAACTAGTCCTAATTATAATGCAAATGAAATGATATGCCTTATGTAAGTTAACAATGCAACTATGTGAAATGCATAATATTTTGTAATGCGAGTGAAAATGCAATGTTTATGTATTTTTGCGATCTTCTAATTTTTTTTGTGGTTTTTGTGGTTTTTTTAATACATTATGTGTTATACATGAAATGTTCATAGATGGATAATGTTAAGAGGTTTAGGTTCCTCAACACCCTCAAGAGAAGTTAGGTGATAAGTCCTTGGTCCTATTTTTTGTGTGATGATGAAAGGGTCTAACTATTTGGCTACAAATTTATCCCGTAAGTGGAGTGGTAGGTTTGAATTTTGTTGGTTCTCTTTAAGCACAATACCTGATTTTAAAGTCCTTGAGATGGAATTTTGTATCATAAGATCGTTTAAGGTGATCTTGATAAACACGAAGATGCTCAAGACCATTAACATGATGTTCATCAAGAAGGGTCAATTGGTCAAGGTGAGCTTGTCGTACGGTGTCATCATTGATGAACTCTTGCAATGTTATGCATAAAGGAATTTCTAATTCCAAGGGCATGATAGATTTAGTGCCATATACTAGTAAAAATGAGGTTACCCCTGTGGGTGTTCGAATTCTAGTTTGATAAGCCCATAATGCTAGAGATAGTTGAAGATGCCAATCAAATGTGGGTGGCTCTAGATATATCAGAGGTGGTTGAGGTGGTAATGGAATGACTAGATTAGACCTAAGAGGAGCCAGGATGACCATATCTTTTGGGGGAAAATTTTACCTCCAGATGGGTTGGTGCATAGGAAAACCCCTAAGATAAAGCTCATCTAGGTCTATGAGAGGCTCAATGGGGGTAAAGTTTTCTCCTTCATTGCTAATCAACTAAATGCGATGGGGATCTAGATACGCCAATTCTATCTCATCCTCATATTCTTCTGATGCCTCACTAAAATTGTTGTAATAGGAATATGATCTCCTAGTAGATGAAAATAGCCTAGGTCAGCGTGATCATTCTCATCAATATCATCCTTATAGCCTATGGTTAGGTGTTGGAGGGAGTTTTTAAGGAGTTCATCGAGCATATGTATGGAATATCTTAAGCCAAATTTATTTTTAGGGAGCTGGTATTGTGGTTGGTAAGGTGTTTGGATACCTTGCTTGTACTAACCAAGACCATTCCTGTGCCAATGGCAGCAAAAAAAGTATCACAGGGTGAAATCTAGGTTTGATAGATAATTGATGTTCCCTAAAAATAGATCATCATTGTCCTCCATCGTAGGGGATGAACTCATAGGATTGTCAATACCTCTATAGATAAAGTTCATTTGATTTGGAGGCACCCCCAAGGGTACAATTTTACCAATGAGTAGTGATGGCAAGCAAGGCCTGCCTATGTCCTAAATAGACTCGATGAGAGGAGTAAATGTGATATTTTGCACTAGATATATCTTGTGATTTCGAGGATATGAAATGTTAGTGAAAGTAAAAATATCAAGAGTTTTATGAATGTGAAGTGTTATATGTCCAAGTTGTATATTAAATATAAAGCATTGTAATGGTGATCGAATAAGCTCTGCAATACGTCGTACTTGTATTGCTTAAGAGTTTCCTTCCTAAAACACAAGTTCAACCACAAAAATTATAATAAATAGCTTATATGAAAACACATTATTATTATAAAATAAAGCAGATATTACTAATGGAAAACACTAAAGTAAATCGTAATCATTATTTGATTCAAGCAGTCAACATTTTCTTGTCAACTTCAGCTAAACTTACTATCTTATTTAACCATGGAAAGGAGAATTTAACTTCACAATCCTCAATCAAAACTCCTCTATTGGCTAGCCTACCTACACATTTGTTTCTGTCCCTTAATGTATGTGTAAACCTGATTTCTTCAAACTCTTTAGCAAGACCTTGAATTTCCATAATTATCTCTTGTATGTTTCATGGAGCCTTTGCTTTCCTCAAAATTGCATTTATTTCTATGAGAGAATCACCTTACATCCATACTTTATTCCATTTCATTTGTTTGCATATTTTTAACCCTTCTAAAGTGGCCCAAGCTTCATCTTCATTATTTGTTTTAAATCCAATATTGAAAGCGTAATGAGATAAAATCTCTCTATTATTTCTAATTATTCCTACTCCTCCTATTGGTCCTATATTTATTTTAGATGCTTTATAAAAATTCAATTTAACCCACTTCACATTTGGTGGTTTCCACTTTATATTCTTTGTCTTCTTTTTGCTTCTCTTGTACCCAACATCATAATTCCATTTAATGACTTGACTCTATCTATCAAGGCTCTCTGCTTCCATATTAGGGATTGGGTGAGTTGATAGGGTTGGTTTAGACTCATCTATGGTTAAACATATCTTCCTTTTTATTACCTCTAAATTGTTTTCCTATCCTTTAAATATTCTTTTATTCCTTTCCAGCCATATAGTCCAAAGTATTGTATCTTTTGATATTATCCCATATTGTCTATAAAGCCTCACTTTTATAAGTGCTCTACCATTGCTTTAGTCAATATTTAATTCTGCTATTCATCACCATGCATTTACTAAACATATTAAGAATCCATTGTCATAGTTTCCAGACTATTGAGCAATGTCCCAAGAGATGGTATATACTCTCCTCCTTTTTACAAAGAACAAATTGAGAGGGGTCATGAAAACCCCTTTTTATAAGGTCATCATAGGATAAAATTCTTCTATGACCTACTAGCCAAACAAACATTTTAACTTTAGGAATTCTTGGGCTATCCCTAATATCTTCATATTCTAGTGATATTATTATTTTTTTGGTTCTTTACATTATATCCACTTCTTGTTGTGAATTCTCCCGAGTTATTCAACTCCCAAATCAATTTATCCTTGGCTTCCCTCAGAATAATCATAGTTGTTATCTTTCTACTCAATTGCCTCCTAGCATAAATGTCTTGTATACTTGTAAACAAATCTTCTTTCCATTTGTATCTTCCTTCCTAACCCTTGTACAAAATATTTGAAACCCTATATTCATATTTGTCTTGCAGCAATCTCATCCAAGGTTTCAAAATTGGATCTAAATTGAGTGGTTTTTTATCACACCAAGTATCCATCCAATTAGAAATTTTTTCTCTAGTTCCCACCACCCATATTAAGCCTTTAATCATTAGATCAATAGTTTTTTTAAAACCATTCCAAAGAGTAAAACCATTTGGTAGATAGAATGCAGTAAATATTAGACTTGGGTCATTGAGCTCAACATACTTTTTTTTTTTTAAGCGAAAAATCCTTTACGGGGCCGCCTTGGTCTGAGAGACCACGAACAGGGGGTTCTACACCGTCAAAGTCACCCGGGAGTCACACCCGACCCCTGCCCACACCAACATTATCAATTGGATTTTGGATACCCAATTCAGCTTTTTGGTAGGGTGGAGATTTGAACCTGGGACCTCCCTTGGAGGATTACCCTCTCCTCTCCAACTCACCTACAACACGTGGGTTTGAGCTCAACATACTTACTTAGAATAATTCTTGTCCATTGTCTTTGACTCTCTTTGTACAATCTCTAGATTACTTTTCCCCTAAGAGCTAAGTTTGCATCTATAAGAACTCTTAAACCAAGACCTCCCCTAGTTTTATCATCACATACCTTGCTCCATTTCACCAAAGAAAATTTCCTTTTATCATGTAAACCTGACCATAAAAAGGATCGAATGATATAAATTAAAGTTTTTTCAACTGATTTTGGCATAGTATACTATGATATATAATATGTTGGAATGGATTGTAAGACTAAATTAACTGCACTCTTTCTGCTAATGATAGTCATCTACCTTTCCAAGCTGGTAGTTTATTCTAAATTTTACTAATAATTGGATTCCATAATTCTATCTATTAGAGTATATCCTAAGTTGTTACTAGGATATTAGGATATTTATTGTGTGGTTGAGATCAACTCAGTTAGTTATGATCCAATGGATCATGTTGTATGCACTTGCTATGTAAGCAAGGTCTACTTTATAGAATAACAAGAAGTTTTTTATTTTCTAACATGGTATTGAGCATGCAATTCTCCAGTACTAAAATATTGTGGAATACAGATATTTTTTAGCAGAGACAATGATTTTTGGAGATCCAATGATTCGACGAAATGTGAAGAGTCTTTTATGGTGCCAATGTAGGTGATCATTATCAATATCAAAGTGCGTATTAGTCTTCTGCCATTCGTATCCATGCATGTAACTGAAAAGCAACTCAATATAGCAAATGGCACCACAGATTTGATCAGTTTGTTATGATCCAATGGATCACATTGTATGCACTTGCTATTTAAGAAAGGTCCATTTCATAGAATAATAAGAAGTTTTTCATTATCAACATGGTATCAGAGTGCATTGTGTTCGTATAGGTGGACACCACATATTTGTGCTTGTGGAGTCATTTTGGACTACCCTTGCAATTGTGATGCTTCTTTTTCCATCCTATCTTCTCACTCTCATTTTTTGTGAGGCAACAATTATTTGTGAGACTGTGACTTTTTCATGGTTTGCAATCTTTCTCATAGTCACAAGCACCAAATTTCATGTTGTTTATCATACCTTCTTAGAGTGGGAAAACATTTAGTTCGAAGACAAGGCATCTCTATTTTTTGAGACATCACATGGATCCTTTGCAAGCCCTTCTTGATGGAAGTTATCCCAAGGGGGTTGAAGAGGACATATTCCACTCCATTCTCCTTGCACATCCTCCTTCTTCTTTCTTTTCTAGCAATGTTTTTTTCATCATCTCTCTAGTAGAGTTTCTTATGGATATATTGTACATGAGTACCTTATCAAGCCTTGTTGCCAGGACTCATATCTATGGATATGCCACTTGTTTGGTTTTATTATTTTTCACTACCTCTTACTACACTTAAGGGGGGGTGTTAGAGTATATCCTAGTACCACTTAAGGGGGGTGTTAGAGTATATCCTAAGTTGTTACTAGGATATTTAGGATAGATTGTGTGGCTAAGATCTGATCAGTTAGTTTTGTATGCACTTGATATTTAAGCAAGGTCCCTTTCATAGAATAATAAGAAGTTTTTCATTCTCAACAACAACAAAAATTGGACGCTTCCTAAAAAAAGAAGACTGAAGTTTTTCATAGAATAATAAGAAGATGATTTTTTTTATAAAAAGGAGCATGAAATTCTCTTGTATTGAAATATTGTGGAATACAAATATTGTTTAGAGGAGACAATTATTTTTTGAGATTCAATGATTCAAAAAATCATGAAGAGTCTTGTTTGGTGCCAATGTAGGTGATCATTGTCAATATCAGAGTGCGTAGTAGTCTTCTACCATCTGTATCCATGAATGTAACTGAAAATCAACTCAATTTAGCAAATGGCGCCACAAGGTTGTAAAAAATGGTTTTGATGATGGTCGTGGGTTTGAGTCTACCTCCAAGACAAACATCAAAAGCCAGATGGACATTGATAAAGTACTTGCCACATGGAGTTTTGAAAAATATCAGGCCATGTTGCCACATCGTGCAGTATTCAAGGACATGCCAACATGGCTAAAAAGTAAGAGCGAATGCAGTTTTTTCTCAAATTGTCATGGTGGCATCCACTTCGCATTCATGTGGCCACACATCTACTGGCGATGTGTGACATCGATGGCTCTGAATTTGATCGTCATGTTGCCATTGTTGCGCTCCTTTTTCCACATGAACTGCACCGTGGTCAAAGGATTTAAATTGTTTTAAAATGTTCTTTCACTTTGAAATGTGCAAGTTGGTCGACAAAGCCCATGCAGAAAGTGTCCACCTCATTTCTTCACCTAGAACCATATTTCTTCATTGCATCACATTGTCAATGGCCACCTCATCTAGTGTGCTATAGATACAGTGATATTTGTTGCCTTCCATACTTCAACGTTGAAGAGTTGCATATCTTCGTGCTTCCACCACGTTCTGTGTTTATGGTGGAGAGGTATGTGACCTGTATTGAGTCGTTTACTCGTAGAAGAACTGAGTAGATTTAGATGTAGTTGGCTCACTGAAAGTGATTGCGAGGAGTATACTATTTCTAGTTTCATGTGTAGCTACGGTGGTGCAAAAGATCTTGCAGATTTGACCTAGACATCAACGATCGACAGTTCTGTTATGTTCTCTATCAAATATTCTTTACGATGTTTCATGGCCAAAATTTTCTTTGACGATGGCAAGAAATGGGAAAAGGTCCCCAATGTTGTCGAATGAGGGGATAAAATTTTTAATTTCTTATGCAAAGGAGGCAATCATTTTAAAAAGGGATGAAATTTCTTCAAATTGGGACTATCGCCCATCTTACATCCCTATCAGAGTAATTAATTTTTTTTTTTTAAACATTAAAATATGGGGCCACATTTTTTGGGGTTCTTATTCAAAATGTGAACAAGGTGGATGGCCCTAGTAGGCCATGTAAGGCTTTTGAAACTAAGAAAAATCCAAAGGTAAAATTTCAAAATTTGTTTTCTGCTAGATAGCAATGCCATCAAAATATTCCAAGGAATATTCTTTAATGTTAGGAATTTTTTAGATTCTTGATGAAGAAGATTGTTGTTTTTATTGCAGGTGAAGGCCTCATTGACACCCAATCATAGGGGTGTTTATAGTCGTCGAAAAGATTTTTTCGAGCTGAACACAATGGTGGTGTCCATTTTCAATTTTGAAACTATTTTCCATACTTTTTTGTGGCTCAAATATTGTTGTATCATGGAGTGCAATCTTGGTTGAACCCGACACTCCCAAGGCATTTGTATGTGATCCTAGTATCTAGTCACCTTCTCTATAGCACCTGGCGGATGCAGTGGCTAGCTACCCATGCATTCTAGTAGGATGAGGAGGTCACCATAAGGACACATTCGATAGCCATTGGTGCCCTTTCATTCCCTTGTTTTAGCTATTTGTCCACACATTTTGGACCTTGTTATCAGCCCATTGTGTTCGTATAGGTGGACACCACATATTTATGCTTGTGAAGTCAATTTTAGACTATCCTTGCCAATGTGGTGTTTTTTTCCACACTATCTTCACACTCTCCTTTTGTGATACACTTTGGTTTCAGGGGGCTTTCTTTGGTGACTTTTTTCATGGTTCACAACCTTGTTCATTGTCACAAGCATCATATTTCTTTTAGTTCGACGATGAGGCTTCTCTACTTTTTTGAGACATCTCATGGATCCTTTGTAGGTCATTCTTAATGGAAGTTGTCCTAGGGGGGTTGAAGAGGACATCTTCCTCTCCATCCTCCTTCCACATCTTCCTTCTTCTTCTTTTTTTGGCAGGTGGTTTTCTCCCTTGTGGTTTTTCATCATCTTTCAATAGAGTTTTCTTATGGATATATTGTACATGAGTACCTTAAAAGGCCTTGTTGTTGGGACTCATAACTGTGGATATGCCACTTGTATGATTTTATTGTTTTTACTACCTCCTAGTACCACTTAAGGGGGGTGTTAGAGATATCCTAGTACCACTTAAGGGGGGGTGTTAGAGATATCCTAGTACCACTTAAGGGGGGTGTTAGAGTATATCCTAAGTTGTTACTAGGATATTAATATATTTATTTCATGGCTAAGATCAACTCAGTTAGTTATGATCCAATGGATCATATTGTATGCACTTGTTATTTAAGTAAGGTCCACTTGATTGAGGTGTTGCCATGCTTATTGTATGGTAATTTTTAAGCAGATGGTGTGGTTATGGTGGAAGTGGAAATAGGTGAGGTATGATTGTTGGCCATATTGGTTGAGCTCGATGGAGAGTAAGTTGTGAAAGGAATTGCAACTGAATGAGTGGTGGTTGATGGAGTGGGGGATGAAATCTACGAAGGAGCATTGACTTGTGCTTCGTAGAGTGGATTGGTATAAGTAGTGGTATAGGTAGATGGGATGAAGGTAATTTGGATGTATGGTAGTGGAGGAATTTTATTTGAAGGGGTGGATGTTGCCTCAAAAAGAGGGTTGGTGTAGACTTGGCTGAATTGGTGGGATGTAAGTGAGCAAGTTTCAACTGAGAATAAGAAACTTGGTTGTGTGGGACATTAAGTTGTTCTAAGACTAGTTTAAATGATCTTAAGTAAGCTCCAACTTTATCCATGGCTATATAGGTGATGCAAGGATCAGTTGGTGTGGAAGGCTTTGTTTCTTGGATGGAGGTGTGAATGGCTCTATGCATCACATCAACATTCAAAATGAATATTGTGTGTGAAGGTCCTGCAAATAGACTAAAATAACTTGTTTATGTTGGGTTGGTTGGGTTAGCCATAAAAGTGGCTGAGGAAGGAGTGGAACACTCCATAGATGATTTTGGTGCTTGATTCATGGCTCTGGTTTGATTTCTAGTCAATACCATAAGCTATGAGCAAGTAGGGATAGTGGATGTGAGGGATGTGTGTGGAATGTGATATGGTAAATGCAAATTACACAGAATCAAAAAATCAATTGAAACTTATGTCTTGCAACAATATTTTTTATTTTGATTTTTTTTTATGGTTTGTGTGTTTTGATGCACATACCCTAACCCTAGACTACTATGAAGGATGGGTTCCTAAGGTGGATGGCAAGTGGGGATTTTTTTGGTGATGAAATCCAAAAAAATCACTCATGGGCTGCTAAGGTGACTATGGGGCGAGCTAGTAGATGGATATGAGGTCCACCGTCATTGTTCTCAATCAGTGGTTGGTGATGAAGTCCAACTCACTGATGTTGAAAGTGAAGTGTGCAATTGTGTTTGATTTTTTTAAAAAATTTGTTGTCTATGGTGTTCAAAATGCAAAGAAACCCTCTTTCACTCAACCAAGTTGGTGATTAAGAACACTAATACTAAGCCCCTCAAAATAATCTAGGGTACACATCTTAAGATTCACCCTGAATCAGCAAGTGATTCCAATAGTGGAGGGTTCGCCTAGTTCTTCCACTCTGAATCAACAATGTGTTTCCAAAAGTGGGAGAGACTTGAGTACCAATGACTTGTTCCAGCTTAGAAAAGTGGAAAGTGGGAAACTTTAGACTACAATGCAACTATTATGCTTTTTTGATTTATTACAAACAACACTCAGGGGAGAAAGTAAAAACACCACAAAAGACAACAAAACTTAAATCTAGTGTAATGAATGTCTAATGCAACTAAAATGAATGCACATATGCAAATTTATCCCTATGTGCAATTCTATATGATTTTGAAAATACTTATGAATGCCTAAGATGTTTAACAATGCAAAGTATGTTGCTTTTTAAATAGAAAATAGATATTTCTTTTCCTTCTTTTAAATAGCAAAAATGTGAGTGGATTTTAAACAGGAATTACCAAAAGGCCTACATATTTTTCTCCAACTCTATAAATGCAATGCAGAATCCCATATTTTTCTCTATCGAAACCTACAATTTTCCCTACCAAATCCACAATTTTTTCTATCAAAACCCACAGATACTCTGTGGCATCCACGTAGATATTGTGTGGTGTCCCTCGAACACTGGATGGTGTTCGCACGACCACAGATCAAATCCCACTGCTTCTAGAAACTCTAGCCCTATATCTCATGATTTTTGCGCAAATAGATTTCCAAAACCTGCAAGTAGAAATAGAAAACGTAGATAAAAATATAGACAAGGTAAGTTAAAATGTGAAACCCTTTGGGGTCCCACCGTGATCGCCATTTTGTAAAGTAAACGTGAACAACACCAATAAAGCAATATATAAAAGCAAACGATAATATATGCACAAAATTGATAGATCTAATTTATTATAACTCAAGGAGCCTAGATCTCCAATTTGTACAATAGATTTGCCCCAAATATGGGGTTATAATGCAGCGTATGCTTCAATATAATTATTACAATGCGAGGGTTTTAAAATCCTATTTCAAAATAATGTTGGTGTCTTCTAAAATTGTCTTCACTCCAAAAAATTTGTGGGTGGTCTTGCATATCCCTACAGGACCACCCAAGCTACAACAACCATCAAAGAATATATTTCTTGTACCTACAAACATATCACAACACAAATAAATTAGTAGCATATGCAAGGGCTCCACTGGGTGAGACCCTTTGAATGATCAAATCTACAAACCCTAGGTGCATCAATGATAAAATGTAAGGCAATCACAAAAAATATAAGTTGTAAAGTAGTAATACCTTGTACCTTGTTAGAAAATACCTGATTCATTCGATCTGTGTTTATGTTTTCGTGATTTGATGGCGCACGAATGCCCACGAGCATTTGAGGGTTTGTCAACGATAAATTGGTTTAGGGGGAAATTCCTAGGATTGTCTAGGGATAGCTACAAATGCCCTATAGTGTTCCTAGGATACTCTAGGGTGTTCAAGGAACACCTAAGAGTGTTTGTGGGTGAGGGGGAACGCTTTGCAGAATCCTGGTAGGGTTTGTATAGGTATTAGGCAACATAAATGGAGGATGCAATGACAATGAGGAGGAAGGGTGTTAGCAAAATGCTAGGGTTTGGATGATGATGGATGAAGGGCTCTAATGATCTCAAGAATCCACAATCAACTTTCAAATCAACTAACCGCTTAACCTCATTCACAAAAGTGAATGATCTTTTATAACTTGCCTTCAACATGTTAGGGTTTTGACGACACCAACAGGCGACTGAGATTAAAACATGATGAAGGGCTAAGATTATGACTTTGATATGTGATATGGATCAAGTTAGATGAATGGTTGAGATTAAATCATGATGAGTGGCTAAGATATATATATATTTATATATAAATATAAATAAATAAATATATATATATATATATATATATATATATATATATATATATGTATACATATGTATATATATATATATATATATATGTATACATATGTATATATCTATATATATATATATGTATACATATGTATATATATATATATATATATATATATATACATATGTATACATATATATACATATGTATACATATATATATATATATATATATGTATACATATGTATATATATGTATACATATGTATATATATATATATATATATATATATATATATATATGTATACATATGTATATATATATATATATATATATATATGTATACATATGTATATATATATATATATGTATATATATGTATACATATGTATACATATGTATATATATATATGTATACATATATATATATATACATATGTATACATATATATATATACATATGTATATATACATATGTATATATATATAGTATATATATATATATGTATATATATATATGTATAGATATATGCATATATATATATATACTATATATATATACATATGTATATGTATACATATGTATATATATATACATATACATATGTATATATATATATATGTATACATATATATATATATGTATATATATATATATATATATATATATATATATATATATATATATATATATATAAAGGAGCCTCATCTTTCTGCTTGTTGTGTTGCCAACCATTACAAATAAAGAGCCTTCTTAAAAATGTCCAATTCTATGTTACAACAATTTCATGAATGCTATTTTGATCTAAGTGGTCTTATTTTGTGTCCCATGCTGGGGAGCATTATTCTTCTTTCCATTCTAAATTCGAGAATACGATTGATACGATTCATTGGTCTGTGCACCTCTCTTTTGATTTTCATGTACTCCCTTGTTCTTTGGATACAATTTGATTCTTCTATGGCCAAATCCCAATTCGTGGGAACCATTCGATGGCTTCCTTATGAAAACATCAATTTGTACATGGGTATAGATGGTATCTCCCTATTCTTTGTGGTATTGACCACATCCTTAATCCCTATTCGCATTTTAGCAGGTTGGTCCAGTATAGAGAGTTATGCGAAAAAGTATGTTATAGTATTTCTAATATGCGAATTTCTAATGATCGTCGTGTTTTGCATGCTGGATCTCTTACTATTTCATGTTTTTTCCGAAGGCGTGCTAATCCCTATGTTATGTGGAGCTGAGCATCTTCTGTTCGCTGGGAGCTTCTCCCTCTGATTGAGACCCGCGAAGCTCTCGGGGAGAAGGGTAGTCTTGTGTGTAGGCATAGCATTTCCGAACCCGTCAGATGACATCTATTTCCTGGGATCGTGGGGTACTCCGGGTAGTGGGTCCCTCGCACGCCCCGCCTACTCGAGTATCGTATGGATATGCGGGAAAGGGTGCTCCTAGGTGTAGGGGGTTCGCCTACCAATTCAACTTTGAGAATTCATTCCTTTCTCTCTTTAGGGGAAAGCCTGGGGGGTGCAGACACACTTGCACGAATTCGGGTGATGGCTACAAGGCGAGGAAGAGAAAGGGAACTGTACCCGACCAGGGATGGACGTAAACTCGGTTGCTATCAAAAAAAGGGGGATAAACGTCTTGGTCCTCGAAAAAAGCCGCTACCTAGGGACCAGATCGTCGTCGGCTCCCTCTTGGCGAGGAGGGGAAAGGAGTTGCTGAAACGAAATGGACTAGTATGATCACGAAGAAAGACTGTTGCATTGATATTCTTTATTTAAGGATCTGAATCTGAGCAGGAAGAAGAGATTGGTTAAGGAATCAATCCCGGGCTCGGTTCTAAAAGCTATTTTTAATTAAGCCGCGGGGCTTGGCTTTAATGAGTGGTGAGTCTGGTCCTTAAGAGTTGAGAGAGCATTCTTAGTTCTTAGTTCCGCCGGTCTAAAGTGATTATATATATATATATATATATATATATATATATATATATATATATATATATATATATATATATATATATATATATATATAATGGATGGTTGTGATTGGATGATGCGTGGAAGACAAGTGGCTAAGATTTGGTGTCTACACTCACTTCAAGTTTTAAGATCATTTCTCACTTTTCTTGAAGTTGTTGAATGCATGAGCTACTATGATCTCATCCAAAATTGGTCTCCCTTTAACAAATCCTCCTCTCTCCTAAAATATTTTTGTCCCTTTAACAAATCCTCCTTTCTCTTCTAAAATATTTTTGTCTAATAGTGGTTTTAACTAATTTGCCATCACTTTAAAGATTATATTATATGCCATATTACATAGGCTTATGGGCCTAAATGAATTAAACAATTATGCATCCTTATTTTTTAGAATCAAGGTAAGATATGTTGCATTTATTTTATAAGGTATGTACTATTTTACCCTAGATTGTTTTTTTGTCACCAATAAAGAATCCTTAATTATATCCCAATTATGCTAATAGAGTGCTACAAATAGCCCATTCAACCTGAGGATTTATCCTTATAAAAATAGAAAAGATCTAAATAAAATTCGAAATTAATAGACTCCATTAGTTTCCTATTGTTTTTATTTGTTATAAATAAAGGTATTTCTTATAGTAGTTTATCATTAAGAACTTTAAACTCTTCCAATCGTAGAAAATTTTAGTAAAAAAACCTTACCATATTTCTGATTTCACTTTGGTCTTCAACCCAAGCCCCTTCTATTGATTTAGTTCTATTAATTCTTGATGCTAATCTATATACTATTGTCATCCTATAAAACAATTTGTATTTTTATCTCCTTTTAACAAAGTGTGCTATGATTTTAATCTCCAAAATTTATCTTCCTTACTCAAAATATGATTATATTCACTAAGCAAATCCCTTTCCTTTGAGTTTGGATTATTATGCTCACTTTTTAAAATTTTGAAAGTTTCTCTTTTAGTTCTTATTTATTCTAATTTTTTTTTCCAAAAGTGTTCTTATTTCATTCTTTTAATCTAAGATGTCATTGATTTAATTTATTTTAGAAGTGTATACAATCCATTGTTTACTAAAAAAAAATTTGTTTGTGCTATCATATAAATAGATTGAAGATGGTCTTCCCAAATTCACTCATATTTAAAATATGATATTTTTAATTCACTTTTCACCATTTTAACTCTTTTTAGGCAAGGATCCGAACCAACACTTATCAAGGTATTAATATTAGCACAAGTCCCTTCATCTAGCCAATGATCTGAGAGTATGCATCTATCTAATTTTTCTGCTATTAGGTTCTAGCCTCTCCTATTGTTGGTCATTGTATAGTTGTCCTCTTCAAAGTCAACCTCTCATTGACTATTGTTTCGAATAAAAATTGAGAAATCTCTCATACTTTGGGTTATTTTCCTCATTCCCCTAAATTTTTCATCTATCTTGGTTATGTCATTAAAATCTCCTATGATAATGAAACAGATTTCTTGGTCTTTATTTATCATAAAGGCTTCAATACTACACCATACTTTAATCTACCTGACTAAGTTATAGGTCCATAAATATTAATAAGGATGAAACAAATATATGCAAAGTAGCATATGACTAATGAGGTTATCCAATGCCTAGTTTTATGAATGGTTGCACAAATGGTTCTAATAGGATTCCAACATGTTAGAATCCTCCCTACCACTCCTTTAGAATCACAACATCCCATTCACATCTTGCTCATATCATTTTCAAAGTTTTGAAAACTTCTTCCTTTGTCATTTTAATCTCTTGGATACAAAGAATATCAAGCTTAACTTAAACAAAGGTCCTTGATACACCTCTACTTTGAGAAGGTTAGCACCCATTATATTCCATGATATTGTAATCATATCTCATCAGGGGCTACTGGCCCCACCTATGAATTACCAATATCATTTTGTTGTTTTATAAAAAGTTCAACCAACTAAGATTGTGTTCCTTTCTCTACGTTTGCTCTTGCATCCCTGGATCTTGCTTGATAATTTGAAGGTTTTCCTCTTTTTTCCTTACTTGTATCAAGAGGAGGTCTTATTATTCTATTCCTCAATTTTCTTGTACAACTTTCATTTTAATTGTATTTATCCTCTTCAAGCTTTGCTATGGAAGATTTTCACTTGTCTTGCTCATTTTCTAGTATTTCCTTATTAATGGTAGAGGTATTAACATCTAACATTGGATTTTCTCTATCACTTTTCTTCTATTGAATGGTGCATGGTACTTCAATATAGTTTTCAAAATTTCATGAGGCACATTCCTTAGGTTCAGCAGTGATGGCCTTTTAGCCAAATTATTTCATAGGTCCTAATATTTAGGATCTAAAACAAACTCAATATTAGAGTATTCAATTGATTTGACCAATATCAATGAATATAACATTTTTGAAATAACAATATACTCAATAATAAACTCATAATATTATTGATGAATCAAATATACAACTTCAAATTTGTTCAATACAATACATGGAGCTTTATCTCCATAATATAACTTTAGAATATGACTCTTCAATACTTGACTATTGCTCTTCTCACATATCCGAGAGATGCATCCTTTCCTATTCCTCACATATGACAAAAATCTCATGTCTCTTCACTTTACATCTTGCCACATACCATGTGACTCTTGTATATATGACTCTTGACTTACTTACATGACACATTGCACACTCTCACACTTTACACACTTGCACACTTTATTACATAACACTTTGCACACTCTCACACTCTACACACTTGCACACTTTATTACATGATACTTGGACTCTTCTCACACATTAACACATACTTTAGGGAAAATATAAATCACACTCCCTAATATAATATTTATAAATGTACAAATGTACCATAGGGGTACTTTATCATTCACCAATGCTAGCAAATAATGTAATATCTTAAGCACACCCAATTTACTTTATTTGGTTTGAAGACTTTTAGTCTTTAATGTTCATCTCTTGTTCTTCTTTCTTTGGCTCTTTGCTTTGTTCTTATTTTCTTGGTCTAATATTTTTCTTTTGTTTCTCTAAGTTCTTTCTTGTTCCTGATACACTTCTCAATAAATTATTACAATAGTATGACTCATAACCTTCATCAATATACAACCTTATGAAGTCATCCATTGGAATAAGGGCAGTGATGATTTTTCAAGTTGCAAACAAATAAAATTAAAAATATTTGTGAACCAGGGTTCATATGATGGGAGGAACAATTGAGGGCTAGGGTTTCAATGAGTTAAGACATTCTATTTGGGCATAGAAATTTTCAACTAAGTTTCTTTTTCCCTTTTTTTTTCAAAAAAAATTGCTTGCAAATTATTTTAGGTTTTTTTTTCTATATTATAATTATTATATGATATTTTGGTAATTTTCAATAGATTTTGAGTTTTATTTTCCTTCCTATGGACCGATTTATAGCTAAATACTTAGAATCATCTCTAGTAGTAGAGGTTAGTGAGAGCCTCATAGAGGAGCAATCCTCATATAATAAAGATAGGATAGTTTTTGATAAATTTAATGGGTCTTGGCCAAGGGCTTCAACCTTGAGAAAATGGATTGATAGGAGTTGGAAGTCTCCAAGAGTGATTTTATCCTTTCTTCCCAAAGGTTTCTTCTTAGTCATTTTTTGTTCCAGGGAGTAAAGAGATAGAATCCTAAAAGGTGTTCCTTGGTTTATGGGAAAAGTAGGACTCTTCCTCACTCACTGGTATGAAGGCTTTGCACTTAAAATGTAAATATATCCCTAGTACATGTTTAGGTTATGATGTATAGATTACCCATTGATTTTTTTGAAATAGGAACCTTTAAGTCAATAGACAACACTTTGGGAGAATTCCTTGAGATTTCAAATACTACAAAAGGTAGATTCTTGGCTATTTATGCTTGAATATTGGTCATGATTGATATAAGTAAACCTTTATCATAATCAATCATTATTATGTATGGTTGTAAGTTGTGGATCCAAACCATAGATTATGAAAATATATCTTTTAGATGCAGAAGATGCCATGAGGTGGGGCATATTAAAAGATCATGCCCTAAGAAGGATCCAGTAGAATCATATATAGATAACCGCAAGATAAACTTACAAATGGATACAAATGAGGATATTTTTCAACTTCTAAAAAATAGGTCTATATAGATGAGAGTAAATAAAAATTGGAGACCAATATTGGAAGAAATACCAATTCTTTTGAGGCTTTAGCCTATGAAGAAAAATCAAATTAGAGCTTAGAGGTCATAGTACAACAGGTTCAAAATATTAACAAGGAACCATCTATTCAATATGATTATAATTTAAGGATAAAAATTCTCGATGAACCTAAGAAATGTGTCTCATTAGATTTTGAAGTTCCATACACCATTCATGAGAAGAAAATTGGTAGAGAAAATGCAATATTAGATGTTAATACCTATACCATTAATAAGGAAATACCATAAAATGAGCAGAATAAGTCAAACGCTTTCGTAGTAGAGCCAGGAGAGGATAAGTCTAAAAATAAAGTTGTGAAAGAATATTGAGCAATAGAATAATAAGACGTACTCTTGATATATGCAAGGAAAAAAGAGAAAAACCCTCAAATTATCAAGCAAGATCCAAGAAAGAAAGAGCAAATATAGAGAAAGGAACACAAACTAAGTTGGTTGAGCTTCTCTTTATCAAACAACAATATAATATTGGTAATTCGTAGGTGGGGCCAATAGCCCCTAATAAGACATGATTAACATCTCATGGAATATAAGGGGTGCTAATACCCTCTCAAAGTAGAGGTGTATCAAGGACCTCTATTTAAGTAATAAGCCTGATATTCTTTGTATCTAGGAAACTAAAATGACAAAGGAAGAAGTTTCCAAAACTATGAAAGTAGTATGGGCAATATGTGAATGGGATGTTGTGGATTCTAAAGGAGCGACATGGGAGATTCTAACATGTTGGAATCCTATTAGAACATCTTGTGTAACCATTCATAAATCTAGCCATTATATAGCCTCTTTAGTCAAATGTTACTTTGTAGACATTTGTTTCATCCTTATTAGTCTATGGATCTACAACTCATTTAGGTATATTATAAGTATGGAGTGGTATTGAAGCTTTTATAACAAGTAAAGACCAATAAACTCGATTCATGATCATAGGAGATTCCAATGCCATTACCAAGCTAGGTGAAAATTTTGGAGAAATTAGGAAACTAACCTAATCAATGGGATCTTGAGTTTACATTATAATCAATGGGATCTTGAGTTCGAGGAAGACAACTATACATGGATCGACAAAAGCATAGGTCATAACCTAATAGCAAAAAAATTAGACATATGAATACTCTCAAATCATTGGCTAGATAAAGGGACTTGTGCTAAAATTAATACCTTGACAAGGATTGGTTCATATCACTGGCCAATAAGAGTTAAAATGGTGGTAAGTGAATTAAAAAAGATCATATTTTAAATATGAGTAGATGTGGGAAGACCATCCTCAATTTGTTGATATGATAGCACAAACATGGAATTCTTTAGGAAATAGTGGGTTGTATACACTTCCAAAACAAATTAAATCAATGACATCTAGATTAAAAGAATAAAATATTTTTTAGAAGAAAGAAGAAAGAAATAATCAAACTTTGTGGCAAGGCCTTGTATTTCCACAATTATCTCTTATATGTTCCATGGAGCATTTACTTTTCTCAAAATTTCACTTATTACTATTAGTGAATCACCTTCCATCCATACTCGATTCCATTTCATTTTTCTGCATATTTTTAACCCTTCCAAAGTCACCCAAGCTTCAACTTAATTAATTATCCTAAACCCACTATTGAAAGCGTAATGATACAAAATCTCTCTGTTATTTCAAATTATTCCTCCTCCTCCTACTAGTCCTAGATTTCTTTTAGATGCTCCATCAAAATTCCAACTCCAATTTTGGTGGTTTCCACTTTATATTGTTTGCCTTCTTTTTTTTTCTCTTATACCCAACATCATAATTCCATTTGATATATTGAATCCATCTATCAATGCTTTCTGCTTCAATATTAGGGATTGGATGAGTTGATATGGCTGGTTTAGAATCCTCTATGGCTAAACAAATGTTTCTTTTCATTACCTCTAAACTACTTTCTTTTTCTTTAAATATTCTTCTATTCCTTTCTAGCCACATAGTCCAAAGTATTGTATCTTTTGATATATCTTAGATTTTCTGTAAAGCCTTACTTTTGAAAGTGTTTTGCCATTGGTTTAACCATTATTCAATTATTCAATTCATCACCATGCATTTAACAAATATATTAAGAATCCATTGATATAGAGTCCAAAATTTTGAGTAGTGTCCCAAGAGATGGTCTATACTCTCCTCCTCCCTTTTACAAAGAACACATTGTGAGAAGCTATGAAAACCCCTTTTCATAAGGTTATCCCAAGATAAAATTCTTTTATGACCTACTAGCTAAACAAACATTTTGACTTTAGGAATGCTTGGGCTATTCCAAATATCTCTTCATATTCTTATGATATTTTTATTTTGTTTGTGCTTTACATTATATCCACTTCTTGTTGCATATTCTCTTGAGCTATTCAACTCCAAGATTAGCTTATCCTTGGCTCCCCTCGGAATGATCATTATTGTTATTTTTTTGCTCAATTTCCTCCTAGCATCAATGTCTTGTATACTTGTAAAAAAATCATCTTTCCATTTGTATCTTCCTTCCTTATCCTTGTACAAAATGTTTGAAACCCTATCACCATATTTATCTTGAAGTAATCTCATCCATGGTTTCAAATTTGGATCTAGATTGAGTGGTTTTTTATCACACTAAGTATCCATCCAAATATAAATATTTTCTCTAGTTTCCACCATTCATATTAGACCTTTAATAACTAGATAAATATATATATTTTTAAATTATTCCATAGAGCAGGAACCATTTGGAAGTGAGAATAGAGTAATATTAAGCTTGGGTCATTGGGCTTAACATATTTGCTTGGAAGAATTCTTGCCAATTATCTTTGACTCTCTTTGTATAATCTCCAAATTACTTTTTCCCCAAAAGCTAAGTTTGCATCCATAAGAACTATTAAATAGATACCTCCCTTAGTTTTATCATCACACACCTTGCTCCTTTTCACCAAAGGAAATTTTCTTTTATCATGTAAACTTAACCACAAAAAAGACCACATAATATAGATTAATTTTTTTCTATCGATTTTGACATAGTATACAAGGACATATAATAAGTTGGAATGGCTTGTAATATCAATTCAATTAGTTGAACTCTTCTTGATAAAGATAACCATCTACCTTTCCATGTCGATAGTATATTTTGAACTTTACTTATAAGTGGATTCCATAATTCTATCCTCATTCTCCCCTAAAATAAGGGTATCCCTAGATAATTTGTTGGTAAATTTACCTCCTCCATTTGAAGTAACCTTCATATCCCTACTTTGATTCTAGTTGGGGTGTTTAGGAAGTAAAATTTGGATTTTGTCCTATTAACTATCTGCCATGATGCTCTTTTATGTTCCTTTAATAAGTTATTCAAAACTCTACTCTTGTTTATCATTGCCCTCCCAAAAAGGGTTGTATCATCTACAATTTGTTGATGGATGATGTTGTCGATGTTATTACTAACCTTAAAACCACTTATCAACCCATCTTTATAAGCCTTCTTCAAGTTCCTACCCAAAAACTCTACCATAATAATAAACAAATATGGTGATAGAGGATCTCCCTATCTAAGACCTCTCTTGGCTTTAAATGATTATGTTATTAACTCATTGACCAACACTGAATATGAAACTGTAGAGACACAAACTTTAATCCATTTAATCCATTTCTTACCAAATCCAACTTTTCTAATACTACAAAATGAAAATCCCATTTAACCCTACCATAGGCTTTACTCATATCAAGTTTTAAGATCATTGCTCTCTCTTTTATCGAAGTTGTTGAATGCATAACTTTATGAGCTACTATGATCCCATCCAAAATTTGTCTCCCTTTCACAAATCCTCCTTGCTCTTCCAAAATAATTTTGTCTAACAATGGTCTTAAATGATTCACCATCACTTTGGAGATAATATTACATGTTATATTATATAGGCTTATGGGCCTCATGAATCAAACAATTCTTCATCATTCTTTTTTGGAATTAGGGTAACATATATTGCATTTAATTTATACGGTATGTATTATTTTACCCTAGATTTTTCCACTGCCACCAATAAAAAATCATTTACTATATCCTAATTATGTTGATAGAATATTGTAGAGATCCCATCCAAACCTAGGGATTTATCCTTATCAAAATAAAAAAGAGCTAAATGAATTTATTCCATAGTAATGGGCTCCATTAGTTTCCTTTTGTCTTTGTCTGTTATAACTAAAGGTACCTCTTATAGTAGTTTATTATTAAGAACTTCAAATTCCTCTAGTCTTAGGATATTCTGGTAAAAAAACCTTGCTTCTTTTCTGATTTCACTTTGGTCTTCAATCCAAACCCCTTATGCTAATTTAATTCTACTAATTCTAGATGTTGATCTTTGTACTATTGCCATCTTATGAAAAAAATATGTTTTTATCTCCTTCTTTTAACCAAGTTTGTCTTGTTTTTAATCTCCAAAAAATTTCTTCCTTACTCAAATTATTATGATATTCACTAAGCATCTCCCTTTCTTTTGAGCTTGGATTATTATTATTACCTTTTTAGAATTTTGAAAGTTCATCTTTTAGTTCTTTCTTCTAAAAAAATGTTTTCATAAGTGTTCTTGTCCATCTTTTAATCTAGATGACATTGATTTAATTTATTTAAGAAGTGAATACATCCCATTGTTTCTTGAAGAATTTCACTTTTGTGCTATCATATCAATAAATTGAGGATGGTCTTCTCACATCTACTCATATTTAAAATATGATATTTTTGAATACACTCATCACCATTTTAAATCTTATTGGCTAGTGATCTGAACCAATCCTTGTCAAGGTATTGATTTTAGCACAAGTTCCTTCATCTAGCCAATGATTAGAGATAATACATCTATCTAATTTTTTTGCTATTGGGTTATGGCCTCTCCTATCGTTGGTCCATGTATAATTGTCTTCTTCAAACTCAACCTCCCATAGATTATTGCTTTGAATAAAAGTTGAAAAATCTCTCACACTTTGGGTTAATTTTCTAGTTCCCCAAAATTTTCATCCAACTTGGCTATGGCATTAAAATATCCTATGATCATGAATCTGGATTTTTGGTCTATACTTCTCATAAAGGCTCAATCCCACTCCATACTTATAATCTACTTGACTGAGTTTTAGGTCCATAGACATTGATAAGGATGAAACAAATATTTGCAAAGTAACATGTGACTAAAGAGGCTATCCAATACCTAGTTTTATGAATGCTTTTTTTACATGGTGGAATTGATAGCCGCCATGATGATCCAAGCATGTTATCTGTTTCTTATGACTGCCACAATATTTTGTGTTGTTCGCCTCGAAAGCTGCCACACAATACTTCACGCAGTCTGCCCCTATAACCACCTTGTCACAATCATTTAAAACCTTTTACGTTGCTGAAAGCACTTGGAAAGGGATAAACGCTCAATTCGATGAGGCCCAAGATTTGAACCGTGGGCATTCGTCCCCCTTATGGGGTTTTGTCGCACTAATTGGTCTGCACCTCAGACCTAGTTTTATGAATGGTTACATAGGAGTTTCTATTAGCATTCCAACATGTTAGAATTCACATCTTACCCATACTACTTTCATAGTTTTGGGCACTTCTTCCTTTGTCATTTTAGTTTCTTGAATACAAAGACTATCAGGTTTATTACTTAAACAAAGGTCCCTAATACAACTCCGCTTTGAGGGGGCATTAGCATCCCTTATATTTCATGAGATGGTAATAATGTCTCATTAGGGGATGCTTACCTCTCCTATGAAATTTACCAGAATATCCTATAACAATAATAATATATAAAAAAAATTATAGTAATTTAAATGCAACATTTATAGGATAAAGAAGGGGAAAAAAAGAAATTTAGCTGAAAATTTCTATGCTCAAATAGAATGTCTTGCCTCACTCAAGCCCTAGCCCTCCATTACTCCTCCCATCATCCGAACCTTCATTGATAGATATCTACAATTTCATTTTTTACGACTTGAAAATCATCACTATCTTTGTTCGAGACGATTGACTTCATAGGGTCGTATCTCCCTCAATATTACTCAAATTCCTTCATATGACCCCTCATTTTAAAGCTCTTCAAATTTTACATAGATTAATCCAATAATTAATTGAATCATACAACCCTTTGCAAAAATATAACTCTTAAAAAATGAAACACTTTTTAAAAAATTGCCCTAATATTACCCTAGTTTTGAACACCTATCTTCTAATAATCATATCTACCTTAATATTGTTTGGATTCTTTAAAATGACCACTCACTTCCAAACTTTTCAAAACCCGCACAATATAATACAAAAATTATATGAATAAAATAACTTTATTCAAAGATATGACTCCTCAAAGATTAATCATTTAAAAAAAATTGTTCTAACTTTAATTTTCTGTTTACATTAGATATGATGAAACTCAACCCCTCGTCTTTTATCATCAAATTAAATATTAATTAATTTAATTTTATATAATAAATAATATAATTGCTATGATTACTAAAGGAAAATAAGTTTAACAGCATGAATTTTTAAATCAATTATTTTAATAATTTTCTCTATTAGAGATTAGAGATGTTACGGGTTTAAAATTTAAAACATGTAATATAAAGAGATTACGAGTTTAATTCATTTCGTACTCCATAATACCCCATAGGATCTCATAATAACATTGAAAAAAATTGATGGCCTCTAAACGTAAAAAAACTGTTGATTTTCCTTCGTTGCCTAAGCCCTGTATAAGTTCGGTGGCCTTGTGCACTGTCCCGTCAACTTATTTGAATGATAGATATCAAAAGGACACTGTTTTATTTTGTCGTCTACTACTAGCATTTGCTCCAATCACAATCCAGAGATCGTCCTTTCACGATTTTAAGTTGCCTCAAAGAGACTGCCACTGACAAACAAAACTCTTTAAAACATCGCTTCTGATGTGGACCAAGGCCCCGGCTGGTATGGTAGTCTCTATTTACCTAAAAACCTTCCTTTTTGCCCCAACTGGTATGGTAGTCTCTAGACCCTCTAGACCTTCATATAAAGGATTAAGAGCCTAACCTATCACCAACCCTCAAAATTGAAATTCATTTTAATTTAAATTTTGAAGGTAACTTGTTAGAAAGGTAGTAGTTTGATTTGAATACAAGCATCCTCTCTGGGTGTCAGAATGACAATGTAACTATGTAACTAGATACAAGCATCCTCTCTGGGTGTCAGAACGACAATGACAACTAAATACAAGCATCCTCTCTAAATGGATGTCAGAATGACAATGACAACTAGATACAAGCATCCTCTCAACTAGATACAAGCATCCTCTCTAAATGGATGTCAGAATGACAATGACAACTAGTTACAAGCATCCTCTATAGGCGTTAGAATGACAATGCAACTAGATACAAGCATCCCATTCTGACAACTAGATACAAGCATCCTTTATAATTTGAATCCTATACCTATCAGTTACTAATAATAATGAATCTTCCAAATAGGTCTTAGAATGACAATGACAACTAGATACAATAGATTTAATAAAAACATCCTCTATAATTTGAATCTTATACTTATCAGTTATCAGTTACTAATAATAATGTGGTTGTAACCACCTTTTCTGTAATAAAATAACAAAAAAATAATTTTTTTGGACATCCACATGACTATCCATTCTTCAACCTATCTTCCCTGCAAATTGCAATTCATGCGCGCTGCCCAGCTTCCCCTTAAATTGTTTAATTTCTATTTTCTTCAACGATTACGATGTAGCTAAGCAACCGTGTCATTTTTCTACTCAAGTTTTTTTTTAAAATTAATTTTATGGACTCTGTTGGGTGATGACTAGGTAGAATAAGGTTGGTGCTCCAAAGTCTGTGCTGACCGAGAAGACGAATCCTTTGGTCGTCCCCCACGTGGACATTGTATTTTATACGAAGTTTGATGGATTTTTAATTCCTTTCCATATGCTTAAAGTTTTATGTATTGTGATCGAGTTTTATATATTGTGATCGTGTATACATATGTCTACATGTGTGTTTGGTTGTGGTGGGTTTCCTTGCTCGGATCTGGCCTTGAATACAAACTTAGGAAAACAAGGTTACATCTGGTATGGTGCCTATGCTTTGCGTTTGTTCGAATCTTAGGTTTAGATCTTCTTTGAATGCATCTGACATTTTTAATTTAATTTTAATTTTAGTAGTGTGTAATTTTATTTTCTGGTTTCTGTATTCATCTGTGAATGTGTGTGATTTGGGTTTGTTTCATTCTGTATGTGTTGGGAAATATTGGATGGTATATGTTTTATTCAAGGTGAGTTATACTCTCAGATGCTTTCCTCACAATACCGTTGGAATTTGTTCCGTTTTTGGACAAAGTTTTGGTTTGGGTGGAGAATCCATATTCGTGTGTTGTAAAATTTTCAATAGATATTGTAAAACATCTAAATTTATCTGAAACACGGTAGTATTAGGTGAATCTGAAGTATACAATCGCTGGAGATTGGAATGCTGGTTATTGTTAGGATTCATCACATAACCTACAGAAGGGTAAACATGATCTTTTGAGGTGTAGCAGAACCTAGAGAAGGCCAAACATGCTGTGAAGTCAAACTTCCACATATCATGTCTTTTTAATTTATTTTAAGGCATTTTTTTTGAAATTTGAAAGAGGTAATTTAACTTTATTCAACATCTTATTTTTTATTTATTTTTGTTGCAGAGAAATTTTTATAATATTTTTTTAGGTAAAGCATGAAAGGAGTTTTGTGCCCCTTGGATTCCTTGGATGAAAAATCCTTACAATATTCTTGAGTTAAAATATACCACTACAATAGCTCTAAAAATTTTGAACACCAATTTTTATAAGGATACAGTTCCCTCTTACTCTATTCAACATTTGTTACAAAAGATGGGCTTTAACTGAAACCAAATCTGTAAAAGGCTCACAACCACGTGCGTCACATATCATATCTTAGTCACACCCAGCTGAATAAGTCTATTTCATAACTGGATACAATGATCAAATCAGCAATGGTCTGGGTCGCATACCTGCTCAATGCCAAAATAAGTTCTTATTGTCTTATTTGTTGTCTTATTTGCTGTCTTATTTGTTTGTGAATGGAGCAGGTTCTTTCTTCTGATCTCCATCATTCCAGTTAACGAGAAATGATCATCTAGCCATTCTTGAATGGTATCAGTGGCTGTGAAATATGGAGCATTGCATTCGCTAAAAACTTCGAGGATCTTGGAAGATTTTGTAAGTAAATCTGAATAAGATATTTAAGTTGCCTGCAGTCAAGTGCTCTAGCATTGAGAGTGGAAGCAGTGGCTCAACATGGTTGTCTTCTAGCTATGAGATTTCCCTTGATACATTTTGTAATTAGAAATCATTCGTTTTGTTTGAATTTGGGGCTCCTACAGTTTGAGTTTAAAGGGGAGTAAGTTCTTATTGTCTTATTTGTTTGTGAATGGAGCAGGTTCTTTCTTCTGATCTCCATCATTCCAGTTAACGAGAAATAATCATCTAGCCATTCTTGAATGGTATCAGTGGCTGCGAAATATGGAGCATTGCATTCGCTAAAATCTCCGAAGATCTTGGAATATTTTGTAAGTAAATCTAAATAAAATCTGTAAATTGCCTGCAGTCAAGTGCTCTAGCATTGAGAATGGCAGCAGTGGCTCAAAATGGTTGTCTTCTAGCTATGAGATTCCCTTTGATACATTTTGTGATTAGATATCATTCTTTTTGCTTGAATTTGGGGCTCCTACAGTTTAAGTTTGTGGGGGAGTAAGTTCTTAGTGTCTTATTTGTTTGTGATGGAGCAGGTTCTTTCTTCTGATCTCCATCATTCCAGTTAACGAGAAATGATCATCTAGCCATTCTTGAATGGTATCAGTGGCTGCAAAATATGGAGCATTGCATTCGCTAAAAACTTCGAAGATCTTGGAATATTTTGTAAGTAAATCTGAATAAGATATTAAAGTTGCCAGCAGTCAAGTGCTCTAGCATTGAGAATGGCAGCAGTGGTTCAAAATGGTTGTCATCTCTGCATCCCCTTGGTGGCTCATTCTGTAGAAGAGATGGTGTCACAAATGCAGCAGGCTCATATCCAAGGTGCAGATTGTGTAGAACTTCGGATTGATCATCTAAAAAATTTTAATCCTCAAGTGGATTTGCAAACGCTTTTGAAAGCCAGAACTCTACCTGCTCTTGTTACTTACAGGTCTGTATTTTTTTTCCCTCCTTTTAATGTTGCATAGTTATGTTTAATTTCTTTAAGTGGGTTTGTCGTTGAGAACTTGAAACCTCTTTCATTTTTCTAATGAATGCTTTCAACTTAATTTTTCCTCTTATGTTCCAAGGCATTTTTGGTTTTTGGAAACTAACGGTTTCATGTTGGTGCTGTTGTACCTATCCTGTTGCCTGCCCACGTGTCATGGCTGAGATATAGCCTTGTGTTCCTCTAAGATCAATATTCTTCCAACTGTAATCCCATTGGGTAGGCAGGATTAAATGCCCAAAAGTAGGCTACTAAGTGGTTCTTCTACCTTTACCCCTGTTTCTTTCTCATTTATCCTGTATATTTTGCAGCTGACAACCAGTTATACTGTTCCCTCTAGCCGTGCCGAACATGGGACAGGGAGGGTGATTACCCAAACGTTGGAGCAGATCTGTTTCCTAGTGAAACTCGATACCAGTTTCAGGAATTTTATTCAATTGATGAGACATGGTTAAGTTGGCTATTGTTTTTATTTTAAATCTTTTAAACATGTCTCTCTGTAAATCCTCTAGAATCTTCCTTATTCTCTCCAAGACGCTTTCACATATATCCTTATTGTCTTAGAAGCTTCTTTTCTTTATAAGCTTCTTTGTATATCCTTCATATTCTTTACATGTACATAATACAATGAGTGCACTGTACAGCATGCGCAGTAACAATAATCTCTCTTATGGTTGTTTTCTTTGTTGCAATTGTGTTTATATCATGAATTTTTGGTTCAAAGTCATTGTTCTAATTTAACATATGAAGGTCTATCACTAGGTTTATTACTGCTTCACATGATTGTGTAAATGTTTCTCAAACAGTATGAAAGGCAATCATTTTTGGCAATTGTAGTTTCTGAATTATTGTCTTTATGACAGGCTAGCCAATGAATGGTTTGTTGCATGATGTTCACCCATATCTCTTATAATGGTGTATTTCTCCTGAGTTATGTTTTGTAGTAAGTTTGGGCGTCTTTCCTAAACGTATCTATCTACTATAATGTGCTTTAGTTGGTGGAAATCAGGCGATATTAGTGACCGAAACTATAATGTACTGTAGTTGGTGGAAATCAGGTGATATTAGTGACCAAAACTATACTTGGTTCCCTCTTTTATATATATATATATATATAAGTAAAATTTCTCTTGGAGTTAACACATAAATCAAGCTAAACCAAATTGATCTGATCTTACATTTTCTCTTATTGCACTCTTTTCTTGCCCATAGTTATTTGAATCAAGCTAAAGTAATATAGCTTTAAACCCCTTGGTGGCTATACAGTGAAGGTCAAAACAATATTGAAATCTATACAGGTTTTTGGCAAGAAATATGTAAATGCCTATTTTCTCTGGGATGCGGATTTGATGTCCTAACTAGGAAGTTTTGAAAGATACAAATAGTTCATTTGACATGAGTATTTCCTGTTTGGCTGTGTTGTAACTGACTCTAAACCCCTAATGGACTCGTTGAGAAACATAAAAGCTGTCTTAACAGATAGTTTAATTATCAGATTTTTTGTCGCTATCAGATTGTTAAGTGATTGAGTACTCAAAGCACGAGGATAATATCAGAATTTTGTCACTATCAGATTTAATTGCAACATGGAACCCCAGGATCTGAGGGCTCCAGAAGATGGTAGTAGGTCATATTGCTCATCTATGGTTACTTATTCCCTTGTCATTGCAAGCAATCTAAAAACATATGCGATATGTGTGATTTTAATCAATCAGTTTGATGACTGACAAGTGACTATCTACATTTTTACTTATATCCATACTGCAACCAATTTCATTTAAAGTGTGTTAATATCATGATGAGCATCCAAATATGTGGACATGCTAAATGTCAAGAAAAAATTGAGAGAGGTCTTATTCCTGTTTGTATTGCATAGAGAGTTTTTTAGTGTGATAGTAGAGATAGATTATGTCACATTTCAACAAAAGATGGAAAGGGTATCCTAGAACATGTGATTTAATTAAAAAGGATATTGCTTAAAATAGTAATTTTGATTCCTGAAGACTATATTTTAAACTTATTGCATTGTGCTTTATTGCCAATGCTAATTGCTGCATCAAAATGTATCATCAGTTTATGGAAAATTGAAAGCATTAGCTGTATCTGTTCTTTAACGATTCAGTCTAATATTATTCTTAAGTTTTTCTTTGAAATGCTGTTTGTACTTCAGGCCAAAATGGGAAGGTGGAGAATATGAAGGTGATGAAGGGAATCGCCTCAATGCACTTCATTTAGCCCTGGAGATGGGAGCTGATTATGTTGATGTGGAGCTTCAGGTTAGTCTAGTTGTATATACTCCTGTTCAATGGCTGATAACTGTTTCTTGAATGTTTTTTTTACCTAATTTTTTTTATTAACAGATAGTTGCATTACTATGCTATACCAAGATTTGTTAGTCCTTTATGGCTTTTATGGGAACTGCGTTATCAAGGAGGGTCTAACAGTCTTTTTCTATTTTTTAAGTTTGTTGGGGAGGGGAAGGTCATGATGGGTCATGAATTGGTTCTAGTTGTTGGGTTGGAGCTTGCTTAACAATGAAGTTATGGCAGATTTGTTCCCTTGTCTATGCAAGCTTTAATGCCTCTAGTGGTATTGGGATTATTGCTATACACTTTATTTGGGTTGGTCTGTTATTTGGCCTTGTATGTATAAACATGCAAAAAATTGCAAAGAACTGGATGGCAAGGTACCATAATCAATTAAATTTGTGGTTTATTTGTTGGACAGGTGTAGCTATTATGTGTGCTACACCTTCATTTCAAGAACCAACTCTGTTCCCAGAATGGGTAGTGATCAGCATGAACAAAAACCAAAGTCTATGAAAGATGAAGAAAACGATGGTTAAAAGCTAACATTAACCAAAGGGAAGTTGGCAGATGATTTGGAGTGTAGTCAAACCATGGGACTTTTTTGGCTGTGTCCACAACAGTAGACTTGTTGGATAGTCCTGGGAGAGCATAAAGTCGGACTTCTCAAAAAATCTCCTAGCATATATAGCCAAGGAACTAGCAGAAGAGGGCAAGAAGTTGGTAAGCTGGGTGGTGGTAGAGTTGATGAGTTTGAGTCAACAATGTCATAAGGAATTATGGAAGAGATGATATTTTTTAGCCAATCATCCTCCTATAAGTGGTAGTGGCAAAACTTGTGAGTTATTGAGCAATGTATCATGCATTGAACCAAAGGTAATATGACATATCAAGTGTGGCTTGGATTCATTGACAATTTCTTTCACATATATTGGTTGTAAGCATAATAGATTTCTTTCACATATATTGGTTGTAAGCATAATAAGGGATGAGTTTGCTTGCGGCCATTGGATGTGCACAACAAAGAATGCGGGAGGAAATGCAGCAGTTTTGTGAACAAAGTGAGCAAATGAACAACCGGATTACAAAGTTAAAGAGCGTGCACAAGAGCTATTAAGGATGCGATAAAATATTCAAGCAGTTGGTAGAAGCTTTTACAAAGACAAGATGAGTCCAGAGTAGACCCTTGGAGGTGCATAGTAGACAAGCAAGTGTTGGGAGTTGCTAATGATTGTGCGTAGGAAGTTTAGTTTTTGGAGACAGACTACCAATTCAGCTAGTAGACCTGCAACAGGCCAAGTGGAATGGTGAGATATCCACAAAGTACCTTAGAAACCACTGCCAAGTAGAGCAGGTGAAGATGGGAACTTGAGATAGGAGTCCAGTGGTGTATCCTTGACAAGTTCAAGCAGTGACAAGGAAGACTGGAGGAGTGTTTGTTTAGGTGTGGAACTTGGAAGGAGAGTGAGATGAGGAACACCAAGGAGACAAGTTGCCCAACCAACAGACAATGTGAATGTATTGTCGAATTTGGAGATGCAACAAGTAACTTGAACCTGAAATACCTTTGAGAAAGGAAGGTGGATGAGTTGAAGTCGTGATCTGCGAACAAATTTGATCGGTTCCATGGGAAGTCGAAGTGGTCTGCAAATGCTACCTGAAACCCAAGGCGTGCTTTCAACTTAGGCAATTCAAGCAATCTGGGAGGGTCGTTAGGGTCAGTTGGGCCAAGTGGGGAGGCCCTTTGGCCTCCTTCTCGACCGTTTGAGGGGAAGAAATTTCCCTCAGACTGCCCATATAGGCTGTATAGCCAGTAGAGTGGGTTTTCTGGGCCACCCCTTGGCCATTTATTAGTTGACAGATCCCAAACGACACTCGGATTGTTAGATCGAAGGGCTAGTAAGTTTGGATCTGCCAAAAGCTGTCCAAGGGGGAGAAACTTGAGTTAGGCCATGATTGGGCTGCTGCTCGAAAAATCAGTTTGACCATTAAAAATGGCAGGGCCATCTGATAGAAGAGAAATTGAAGGAGGAGAAGCCAGACTGTCCAAAGGGGAAAAAGTAGAGTTGCCACAAGAGTGGAGGATTGAAGGAGTTGAATTGGAGCTCAAAAGACCATTGCAAAGGAGCTAGTGACATTGAAGATAGTTAGGATGGAGAGGTGGGCAACTTGGCCACTTAGATCGTCCGAGGCAACTTGTTAGACCAAGTTGGAAAGTAGTCGGACATGGCAATTCGGATGAAGGAAGATGAAGGAGGCAATTCAAATACCCTGGGGCTGAGGAGGGGGAGAAGACTTTGATGGAGCGAAGGAGCAGCTGCCTAGTGCCAAGGAGCTAGTTAGGAAGAGGCAAAGACAGTTGGAGTAGTAGTGGCAGCAGATAGGATCACAACAACAACAACAACCGCAATCCCAACAACAACAACATCAACAACATCAACTAGTGGGTCAAGGTGCCAAAGTGTTTCTTTGGGACCCCTATAGCATGCCATGAAAAAGAGGACAGCGGACATTTATAGAGAGTTGTGGTGGGTCAGCAATCTCAATCACGTGGATTTGTCAAAGTTGCAGCGTCTTTAGGGACTCCAACACAATTGGGAAGCCAGACTATGCATGGAGGCATTATAGGTGCCATTGCAGGTACCAGGCGAATGGCTTTGAATGAGGCTTCCAATGGAGGACAAGAGGTAGGATGAGATGAACCTATTGCGTAGAGAGTAGGATGTGCAGGATGTTGCAGGCACAAGGGACACTTGTTATTTCAGATGTAGATTATGAGATAAAGATTGCAGTAGATGGGTGGAAGCATCACCATTATGGAAGTGTTTGGAGGAGGAGAATTTGCGGGTGATGTTTCAATACATGTTGACAATGGGGTTAAGCCATAGAGCTACACCACAACACTGTTGAGGCAGTTTGCAGACGAGGTAGAAAGATGTGGTTCATCTCTGTTGGACGAGGGACCACCAGTTGAGCTTATGATGAGATATAGACTGCAGTAGATGGGTGGAAACATCACCACCATGAGAGGAAGTGTTTGGAGGAGGAGAATTTACGGGTGATGTTTCAATACATGTTGACAATGGAAATACGCCATAGAGCTACATCACAACATTGTTGAGGTAGTTTGCAGATGAGGTAGAAAGATGTGGTTCACCTCTGTTGGATAAGGGACCACCAGTTGAGCTTACATGTACAACAATGCAGGTCACGACGCCAACTTCATATTTGTTGGAGGAGAAAAGCAAGAAAGGGAAGAAACCTACATCAAAGCATGTTTTATGGCAGAAATGCCAGAGTAGCCAACAACCTGAGGATGAACCTGATAAAGGCAAGGAGATGGTGGACACGAGTAGAAAGCACACTAATGTAGAAGGAGGTAATGTACTAGATATTTAGGAGGGCAAGGCAGCCAAACAAAAGATCAACATGAAAGGTCAAGGTGGGTAGGAAATTGAGGAGACAACCATCGAAGATGATACAGACATTGAGCTGGAATAGGGAGAAACAAGTGAGCATTTTATGATAAAAGTGCCTAAATTGAGGTAGCCTCTAGTTTAAGGTGAAAATATTAATGAATTGGTTGATACATTTTGCAAGAAGGTGAGTGGATTGTTTGATAGGGTCCGAAGCAAGTTCTACATGAGTTGTGTTGGGAGCTGACAACTGTACAACTGTGGCTATTGAGGATGGAAGTAGAATTGGGTAAATTGGTGAGTTGGGCTCAAGATGAGGAAAAAATGAAGAAGTTTGTAGACATCCATCAGATGTGGCCATGGGAGCTAGGTGCTGGCAATAATAGTGTCCATTCAATGCTGGAAATGAAGAAACTGCCAAAAGGAACTCCGGTTTTGAGTTGGCACCCACCATAAGTTTATGTAGATGAAGAAATTACGACACTGCATTCTAAATCTCTAGGTATCAAGACAATGAAGTTGGCACACAAGTTAGTAAAGTTATATGCCAAATGAACTTCTTGCAAACTTGATATAGTGGTTAACAACAAGGTTAGAGACATTTCGGCATATGGTTTGTAGCTTGAAACTGAAGGAGGAAGAATAGGCTAATCGGTTATAGATGGTGGAAGATCAACTTTGGCAAGCACAGTAGGATTCGAAGTAGAGCTAGCAGCATTGAGAACAAAGACGGAGAACATGAGGCAAGGGCAGGAACAAGTTTAGTTGATAGGACAATTGAAGTCAAAGTGTGGAGTAAGGGAGCAAACTTTGGAAGTGAAGTAGCAGGAGATTGCTCATTGGGATCAATTTATTGCTGAGCGTAATGAGTAGTTGGCAGAAGCTACAAGGAAAGAAGTTGAAGTAGCAAAGAGGGAGGTTGAGTTGAAGGCTAGGCGTGCAGAAGTCGTGCAAAAGTCACATCGCTATGTCTTCTAATGGGCTCACTACCAGGCCTACGCAAAGCGGTTGAACGGAGAAATCGAAGCCTTGAAGCTGTAGATTTAGGAGGTGGGAGGAGTACTTGTTCCTACACCTCCTCCTCAACACAATTAGAGCCCCAAGAGAATTAACAATCGTTGACGAGGACGTCGACCAATCTAGATGGGAGGGCAAATGTAGACACTAGTTCTGACTTGCCACCTTAGCATTAGAAATAGAATAAGTGTTGGAAACCAAGTACGCGCATGATAACGTTTTGTTAGAGTTTTGATATAGTTTGATGCCATAATTGAATAATGCAATAATGTATAATGTTGAGTGAAGTGCTAGTCATGTACGAATGAGTCATAAGTTGTTAGTTGTCATGCAATTTGTCTTGTAGTTGGAGATGAAATGAAATGTAAATGCATGACAAATGTAATGTGAATGGTGAGGTGTTGGGTTTGTTGTTGAGAATAACTACCTTCCCATAACTTTAAATTAGGGTTCCACGGGGACGCGTCCCCCCCCCTTGGGGAATGCGTCCCCCTCCCCTTGGGGAACGCGTCCCCCCGCCCCCTGCGTCCTCGAGGACAGGGGGATGGCATGGGGGATGTTTCCCCCCCGTCCCCCTTTTAGGGGACGGCAGGGCAGCCGTCCCCGAGACGGCTGGCCATCCTAGGTGGCCGTCCCCGGGACGTCCCTTTTTAGGGGACGTCCCTAGCCGTCCCCAAAAAAAAAAATTACAAAAAAAAAAAGTAAAAAAAATAAAAAATGATACAAACTTAAATTTAAAAAAAAAGGCTGTCATATTTGAATAGTTAGGAGAAACTGTCATTGCTTACATGGTGGGAACTGAACAATGGTGGTCGTCAATGTTTAAATATCATTTTAGTGATTGGACAGCAGTGCAGAATTGCTAGAGACTGAACAGTAAAGCTGTCTTGCTTTGAGGGCTGTAAACTGATAACTGTCTTGATTGACCATTGATGGCTGAAAAAATAGATAACTATCTTGCCTGAACAGAGAAAAGTGAAAACCAATGACTATCTTGCTTAAACATTGATGGCCAAAAAGTAAAAACTAAGAACTGTCTTTGTTTGAACATTGGTGACTGAAAACAAATTAAAAAATGGTCTTTGCTTAAACATTGGTGGCTTTAAAAATGATGATTGTTATTGTTTGAATGTTAAAAGCTGAACAGTGTGGGCATTCATTACTTGAGCAATAGCAACTATTTTGGTTAACTGTTAGAGATTGCACTTGATATCCTTGGCTGAACCTTCAAGTTACATTTGTTGAAATGGCTGCACTTAGTAATAGGCTAATAGCTGAGTTCAATTTAGATTGAAACATGTTTTAAGAACATACATACTTTTTAAGTTTTTAGTATTTTTCATTTTTGTTGTGTGTAGAATTTGTAGATTATTCTAAATTTCTAAAAAAAATTATAGTATTATACCAGCCGTCCCCCCAGCCGTCCCCAGCCATCCCCGAAACGCGTCCCCCCGTCCCCCGTCCCCTAGGCTCGTGGAACCTTGCTTTAAATAGACCCCTCATTCATTTGAGTGGGTACATGCCATAGAGGGTACACACATATGATAACTTCTGTACGCATATAGAGGAGACACAGTAGATTGGGTATATAAGGGAGAGATTCTGTACATGTTGGAGAGAGCACATACATTGTAAATGCTGTACACAAAGGAGATGTTGGAGAATGCATCTGTAAAGACATGTGTAATACATAGATGTATCTTTGTTTATATCAATAACACCGTTCAGCCATTACTGTTGTGTATGCTATTTGCATGTGTTTCTATCTGATGTTAGTGTTGAAAATAGATATTCCAAACTATTCTCATTCAAATTCTGTTTGCCGTACTTTATCTATATAGCGCTGTTTGGATCTGGATCCAAGCCGTTTGATTGTTGTGCTAAGTCATCTGGATTGCAAACTGGGCCGTCTAACTACCATGTTGTGCAGGGCCGTCGGAGAGATTGTGTTGTAGGCCTTCTGGATTGCATGTTGAGGAAGTTTTTTGGTCAATTTACTTGTCATTCATAATTGTACCTCCAACTATGGAATACCACCATTGTGCTATAGACATTTTGTGTCCCCTTGCTTTGTTCTTGAAGGTCAATGAGATTGACATTTTGGCTAGTTCCGCCCTTCTTAGGGCAACCATGCTTCTGCATGGTTCCTAGGTCCACACCATCTACACTCACTTGGCCACTAGGCTTGGCAACATTGGTGCAATTTCATGCAAAGTGCCCCTCTTCCCAATACTTTATGATAGGCCTTCTTTCTATGTCATACTAAATACGTCCTTCACTGCTTGCACCTTATTGGTTGCTGTCCCTTCTCCCTTGACGATTACTCCTATAGCTGCCACTAGTGGCATCTGCACTGCTCTTTGAAGTGGTAGGCTTCACCTTTGCTTATTTTTGGAGTTCTAATGTCTGATGCTTCATGATTTTGACATTAAATTGGCACCCTGTCACCAAGTGACCATGAACGTCATAGATATTGCAGTAACTTTGTTTTGGACAAATGGTGCTTGTATGCCCCCTCATTTTACATTTTGTGCATTGAATGTCATGCTTTTTCTCTTTTTTAATTTTGCACATGTCACGTATCATGGTAATCACATTTTTTTCAAAGTGCTTCCATTGATGACCTTGTCTTCTTATCATCACTGTCATTGTTGGAGTCACTCTTGTTCTCACTATGTCCACCATTGTTGTCTTCATTTTGCTATGCAAGTTGAGAGCTCTGTCGACTGTCTCTTTGTACAATGTTGGTGGAATCACCCTCATTGTCTTTTACAACTTTGGAAGAAGGCCATTCAAGAATCATTGCTTCTTCAATTTGTTTGCTAGGTGAACTTTCATTTTGTTGATCAATTCTTTCAAGCGAAGGTTATAGGAGTTGATGTCCTCATCCTTATTCTGTTTATTTTTATAAAGTTCCGCAATGATCCTATAGTATCATTGTGCAAAAGGCGAAATTCTTTTTGAAAAACTTCTCTCAACTCATCCCACATGTATGGATTTGCCAATTGTAAATTCCAGTCCATCGCCACACCTCTCAAAGTTGATGGGAAGAGTTATATCCGCGTCACTGTGTCCATCACGTTATTCTCCTTCCATATGGTGACACAACTCTCTATATGGCAGATGGGATCTTCCTTCCCATCGTCATAAAATTTTTGGCAGTTCTACTTGCTTGCAACAATAGCCATGAATGTTGGATATCTAGTTGTCAGTTTCTTGTCAATTGACCTATTGTTGGCTGATTTGCTTCATCCGACAATGTTGAAGATTCTTTTGTGTTGACCTCTTTGTCTTCAATTGTTTTTTCAAACTGAATGCCAATTGTTTCCTAGTTGGTATACTTGTGCTTGTGATTCGTGATTGTCTTTGTGAATAAACTGTTGTAGGTATCGGTCGACCCTCAAAGGTCCACCCATTCGTCAACATACTCCTTTGTGATAGTCTTTGCAAAAGACTCCTGTCTCATGCACCTCCAAACTCTCCCTTCTACACCTAATTGATTTCCCACTTTGTCATATTTACAATCTCAGTTAGCACCTTTATCATTGATGTAACCTTCATGAGGTTTGTCTTTGTCAACACCTTTGTCATCAACTGCTTCACCTTTATCAACATCTTTGTTGATGGCACCACCTTCGATGTCACGACTTTCGTCATCTTCAACACTCTTGTCATCAATACTCCCTTTGTCTGTACAACCTTCTGTTGCACTATCTTTTGCCGTAAGACCTTTCTCATCTCTATCTTCTTCATCCGTTGACATAGTGTCTCTAACAAATTCTCCCTTCAATCTTCTTGAGGGTCGACATGTGTCGGATCTTCGAGGCTAAGACCCTTGTCACTCAAAGAGTCTTGCTTGTATCCAAGCATATTTATCCAAGGATGGGCTTTATAGGAGGTCTGCCTTCTACACTTCCTTCTACTTGCAAAAAGGGCTGATACAAAAACTTATGGGCAAAAAGATATAAAATTGCAAATTCAATGCCAATTTCTTTCCATTGATATTTTTGAATATAAATGAGGCACAATTTAGAATGTGCCTCTACTGTGTAACTTTTCATAAATAATTAATAATTAATTAAATTTTGAATTTAATTGCTTTTAATTTCCTCATCATTCCTACCATTGGTCCCCAATGTGTTCAGAATAGGAGGAAGAAAAGATCTTGAGGAGCTTGACGTTCGAATGGTCCAGAAATGCGATCAACCATAGTGAAAGGACAAAAGATAGAAGCGACTTGATCCATAGGCGGATCGGTATGTCTAAAGGATCCAATGACCCTGAAGTAGAAGTTGATGCAGAATCTGTGTGATGTGCTTGATGTGACGCTGTCCTAAGAAGTCTGATGAGTCTACTTGGAAAGACATGTGTTAAAGTAGATGAGCCTTGATGTCTGAAACGGTCCGGTTACTTCAGATGGCCATATTGGAAGGACAAAGGTTGAAGCCAGGCTAGGAGCTACTAGGAATTCACTATAGAGACAACAATGACAACTCCAATGATAGGAGTTCCCATGTGATATCTTGTGATCAAATAAGAAGGGCTAAAGTCTTGAGGAAGTCTACTTCCAAAAGTGTCTCTTATGTGGGATATAGTGTATTCCATGATACCACCGTAAAGACCTCCATAGCCCATGGGGAAGAGATGCTCGTTTGAAGACTTTGGGATTAGTTTGGCAGTATATGGATTATTTCCAGGCTTAAAAAACTTTGGGATTTGTTCGTTGGTAGATGGATTACGATTCTCGACTTTAAAGAGGTCTACTATTTGTCAAAAGAAGGATAGAACATCCCCATTTTTGGTCCGGGAGGATTGGAAAGGAAACCCAAATCGGTGCACCATTATCTTGATTAAACCTTCACAAAATTGAAGGATTATGCTTTTATTGGATCTGGCTCGAAAAGAGCTTTTCGACAAGTATATATAAGGCCATAAACGTAGTTTGATTTAATGCCTCGAAACGCGAGAAAACGAATGTCTCATTGGGTAAAAGAAAAGGGATAGAATTCCCTTCAGGAGGAATCTTTTTAAGAATATTCTGCAGAGAATATTCTTTAGATTATTTTGTTATTTAAAATTTTTATTTGTCCTCCTTTTGTCACATATATCTCATAATGGGCAAAAGAGCATATAAGGGTTTAGGATGCGCCCTTTCCACTATCCATGTGGGATTAAAAGGCATGTGATTTTCCTTATAAGCAGAATATATAGAGAATATTCAAGTATGTGTTAAAATTTCATACGACTATATTCTTTGTAGCTTGTATATAATAAATTGAAGAGCAAATAATTATAAAGGCTAAAGTAGCCTTCATTATTGTGTATGTCATCGGTGCTTGTGTGTGCACGAAGGTAGGGCGCATGTTAGGGGGGCAAAATGGGCAAGCGGTGCGTATGCAAGGCAGTGAGACGCATAGAGAGTACGCTCGTGGCATAAGGGATGCGTGTTCACGTGGCATGAAGCGGTTGGGCCTGTTCGTGTGCTTTGTTGATAGGCCGAGGAGAGTAGGGTGAGCTTCAGATATCAAGGGTCACGTAGGCCGAATAGTCACGATGTTTGTATGCTTTGTAATCTGCCTTCACTGATATTGAAATCCCGGAATGGCAAAAAGAATCGATGATATGTGCGCATCTTCGACACGAGGTTGCGGGACAAAGAAGCAACGTGTTGGTTTTTGTCGAAGAATGAACTTAAGCATATTTTTCCGAGCGTAGTTTGCTCTGTTAAGCTTAATTGAAACTTCGAATCTGCTTAACCAGTGGTTTACAAACATAGTTTTGGCAATCAATGTTTCTAATCAAACCGCTAGCACGCCGTTTTTACTTCCTGCTCTTTATTTTATCCATTAGGCTGCAAGATGCATGTTACCCAACAATTTATTCTTCGAGGTAACACTAGTAAAATTTTATTACATAACCATAGAGGGCTTGCTTTTGTTTGTTCTTTCTTAAGAAGATCATAATGGGGCAATTAATCGTTTTTAGTACTATCCAAGAGCTTTTCAGTAACACCATCCAAGTACCGAAGGTCATATTCAACCTTGTATTTGTAAACTATATATTGGTATACGTACACAACTACAGTTTTAAGTTATTTCGTATGGTGTGCTTCTAGATATCGAATATGGTATGCTGTATATGCATTCTCTTCATCAAATTTATAGGAACGACTATATTTTTGGGACCGTAGATTTTATCTTCAAGGACTTTGCCGTGGTACTTCAGAACTACACCGTTGCATGGGTTTTGACTGTATTGTAGCACGACCAATCAATGGTGTTGCTTCGCCATCTGTTGTGCCTATACGCATGTCATGCGTAATCAGACCGTTAAAATATCTGTAAGGATATGGCAGCAAAGTGGAATATTCTTTGGAGGAGAGGGGGAATCTCACTTGTGGAGATTCCCCCTCACAGGCAGGGTCAACCTGCTCTGATACCAACTGATATGGAAACTTATAGGTAAAAAGATATAAAATTGCAAATTCAATGCCAATTTCTTTCCATTTATATTTTTGAATAAAAATATTACAATATTTGATGAGGCGCAATGTAGAACGTGCCTTTACAATGTAACTTTTTATAAATAATAAATAATTAGTTAATTGAATTACTTAAATTTTGAATTTAATTGCTTTTAATTTCCTCATCAACTCTTGATGTTGTTGCGCCTTTGTGTGCTTTGTCATGTTAACTGTTTTCATGTCTTGCATTTGCACATGTTTCGTCCTCATGATATGCGATATGTTGAGACCTCTGTATTGGTTCCTGTCCTTGTTGCACGGGTCTTCCACGTCTGTGTGCATTTCTTGGTGCTTCATTTATTCATCCTACTGCATTGTGTTTGCTTGTCATGCATCCTCCTCAATCTAGGGTCGTTATTGCAACAAGACCAAATATAGTATAGTTTATTTATTCCCAAGCAATCAAAGGGAACAAATCAAAAGAACATGCAACAAGGAACGAACAACAATGATAAGAACAGCAAAATAATTTCATTATGTGCAATTGATAAACATTACTTACAACATCATAGTCTTTATGTTACAACGACTAGATGATCTTTCGTCTTCACCCACAATACCAACAACATGACCATTCAACGATGCAATAATACAAGACTACAACGCTGCACTACTCTCATTTGGAATATATAGAAATTGAAGGAGGGGGGGGGGGGGAGGGTGTTGGATGGTTACAACTCACAATCATCATTCTTGTACCTAATCACATACCAAATTGCAAATTAATCACACAAAACATAACACATTGTCTTATCACGTTCATGATGTGTACAAAATGATCAACGCTCGTAACAACACTTTGATCAACGCGCGTAACAACACTTATGTACAATATAAAATGAAGTTAACTCATTGAGGTGGCAACACAATGGTCTGATTGGATGGGCAACCTACATTGACTTTTTCATAATCCTTCAAAAAATGTAGCAAGCATATTGTTCTATGCACCCCATGAATGATGTGGACAAAATTCAGTTTGCTTTGCTTCATCTTGAGGGAGATGCCTATGAATGGTGGCATCATTATGACTTGGATGTACAAGATGGTCAACATTATGTTTTATTCTTTTGACATGAATTTACTGAGCTGATTATTGCCGTTTTCAGCAAAAAAAACAGCTGATGAAAAGTTCTTGGAAATTCATTATATACATCAGATATAACAAGAGTTTGTGGACGAATGTAAAACAAAGTTAAGAAGACTATACATGCAAGTTCGAGGTATGTCCAGCTGTTGTCAGGTGTACCTATTTGTTGATGGACTGCTAGAACCAAGTATTAGAGTGGAACAATATTTCATCGTAGGAATATGCCACTGGCAAGAATGACTTGTAGAAGAAGAAGAGCATCACAATGAACCAGTTAGAAAGCAAGAGGGCAAACTACCCCCCACACACATTCTGCGAATTGATGTTAATAGGGGTCCAGGTGGAAGCTCTTCAATCAATAGAGCTTGACAAAGCTATGTTATAGGAACAGACTTATGAAAGAATGATTAAAAGCCGAAGCAAAAGGAAAGCCCTTTTTGCTGCTATTAAAGTACAAAAATATTCTTCCAAGCAAGCTATATCAATTGAGATGAAAAATTCCATAGAGACTGGCCTTAACGCACATAAGGCAGCTCGAAAAGGGTTCTGTAAGCAAGGACATTGCTTTTCATGTAAGAATCTACGACCTTGAGCCCATAAATGTGTTAATAAAGGCCAACTTGAATTGATTAAGATTGACGATAATTCTGCACACTTTAAAAACGAGAAAGAATCAATAGATTTTGATATACCACCGATTGTAGGTGTATATAAAAAGAACAACACCAAGCAGCTCACTGTATCATTAGTAGCTATGAGAGGTATATCTGCTTGTTCTACCTTATGCATTGAAAGCTTTATCAAAGGAAGAAAGATCATGGTTTTGATTGTTTTTGGAAGTACTCATGACTTCCTAGATTTGAGGTTAAATCTTTCTTTGGGTTTATTACGTAAACAATGCCCTTTCTTTGACATTGGTATTGCTGATGGGTTCGTACTCCATTGTGCTAAAGAACTCATCCTTCACATGGAAACTTATTTTGTAAACTCTGATTTTTATGTTGTGCCTTTGGCTGGTGATGTAATTCTAGGAATCCAGTGGTTGAGACCATACTAGAGAAACTTGGAATCGTATTGGAATCAGTCTGGAGAAAGAATCGGAAAAAACTGGGAATCGGAAAAAATCGGCAAAAAAAATATCTGAAGAAAACACAAATTTTCATTGAAAAAATGTTTTTTTTTATGCATATCACAATGAATTAAAATTATGCAAATCAAATATTAATAATGTAAGTGATACAAGCTTAAACTACACATGAAGTGGTAAGTGATACAAGTTTAAATCCTTAAACTACACATGAAAGTGACAAAACACATCTTAAATAAAGAAATTTTAATGCGTCCAAAATTCAAATATTCTTGTATTTCTTATAATATAAAACACGTGCAAATTACAAAATGTGTTATAAGTAATGACAAATACAATGTCTCAAGATCTTTGAATGCCTTCGCCCTTTGCCCTAGCAGAAGCTCTAGTCTCTCTTTGTCGCTATGTTGATGCCTCTTTTTGTGCCTTGGCTGCTAATACCGGTCACCACCTATGTCGGGGGTCAAGGGGCGGGAGCCCCCTTGCGGGGTCAAGGGGCAGTGCTCTTCTTGCGTATCCTGTCGCGATACAGGGCAGGGTCGAGGGGCAGCGTCCCCGCAACTTCAACAACAAAACCATTAATACCTTCACTATCAAAACTGATTTTTTCAATATACAAGCATACAAGCATATCATTTGTGGTTTTATATTATTCCTATATTCAAGTGTATTGAGCAATAAGTCTGGATTGATTGTTCAACATCTTTTTATAATAATGTATAGCATTGTCGTTGGTGGCTGTTGTTGTCGGATTCCTTCAAACCGCAATCCGCTTGCTGTTAGGATGCCCTAGCATGTTTGGGTTGGTGTGGTAGCAGGTAGGCAGACTCCTTTCTTCCCTTGCAACAGGTAAACCAAATGACAATTGAAAAAAAATGCACTTTTTAACTCAATTGGCCGTAGCCGCTATGCTTGCGGCTGCAGCCAATTTTTTGAAAAAATCATCAAAAATCGCTGAGTCGTCGATTTGTGGCAATTTGACTCAGCAAATGATAAAATTGGTAAAAAATGAGGAATCGGTGATATTTTGACGATTTCGCTACTATGGTTTAGACTACTTGGTGATATTAATATAAATTTTGGAGAGCTTTGTATGAAGTTTATGTAGCACTCAACAAAACACCAAATTTATGGGTTTAAACCTTGAGAAAACAAACTGACTTCAGTACATAAAATATGAAAAGAGATTAGAAAAGGGACTTTTGATTATGTGATCATTACAGTACATGATTGGGAACCCTATCAAATTCAGAGGGGTGGACTTCTAATGACCTTTAATATCGCATAGGGGAATAAGAGCTAGTTTATAGGAAGAGAAAAAGAAAGTACAGCTAAAATAGGATAAGGTAAGCAAGGTAAGAGAATAAAGCAAGTACAGTTGGAAAATATAGTAAGTTTTGGTAAGAGAATAAAACAAGTGACGTTGGGAAAAAATATAGAAAGTTTTGCTGGAAGGATAAAACAAGTACAGTTGAGGGAATCAATTTAAAATAGAACAAAGCACTCCATCATCTATAAGTAGGAAGCACTTTGTGACTAATGGGTCTTTGGCAAAACAGAAAATCGGTATTCGCACAGGAGACTGGTTATCTTTTCAACTGGAGTGGCTCATCTGTGATCTTGGGCTGCTTTGTTTATTAGTTGTAAGCAGAATATATTTCTTTTGCTTTTCTTAATAGGAGTTTATTTTCAGATCTGTTTTATTGTATGTTTAATCTCAGCATCTATACAAAAAAAATCTATGTTAGGATTGTATGATCCACTGTAAATTTCAGATTTGTGAGTTCCTTTTTGGATCCACTTGCTTGAGTTTCAGTTTCAGATCTTTGTAGGCTTATAACAGACTACCAACGATTTGGTGGACAAGTCCAGAAAGTAAACCAAATTATGAAAGACATGGTAAGATGTCATATACCAATGAGACATACAATATGTAATTATAAGTTACATTTTGTAGAATTTTTCTATAACTAAGAATGGTGTAAGCTTGGCCAGAAGAATGAGCCTTTTTGGGAGCAATATACAAGTACAAGCCCCTCATCAATAACTTTATACTTACGTGCCATCAGCGGGAAAACTAAAGCTTGTGTTGAATGTTCCAAGTAATGCATGGCAATTAAGTAAATGAGCTCAAATAATATGAAGATAACCCAACCAAGAGCAAAACCCTATCATGACAAACATAGAACACAACAATCATAACAAACAGGTGATGAAATTTACAAGTTAAACTAAGTAGCTCATTATGAATAATAAGAACTTTCATTGAACTATATTTTATGCTGTGGATCCTTTTAAACATTAGAAAAAACCAATGAAGTAGCCTATAAATTAGAACTACCACCATTTTTAAAATACACATATCATTCCATGTAAGCTTTATCAGAAAGCATTATAAAGATAATATAACAACCATCCCTTATGTTGTGTTGTGAACCATGTCCATGACATTATGATATATATTGGAGTTATGGAGTATCTTACATGTATATGTGGTCTTATGTTTATTATATTGCATTCTATGGATATTCTATAGGTTGGGTCATATTGGATTAATTGCATCAAATCTTATCAGGTTAGACAATAGCAGCAAAAAACATCCAAAATAATTTATTTATATATTTTTCCCTTCTCCCTTCTTTTTTGTTTTTGGGTGCTCGAAAGATTTAGCATTAATTCTAAGTGCTCCTATAAAAAAAAAAAAAAAAAAAAAAAAAATTGGTGGGTTCATAAAAGAATTTTTCAAAATGGAGTTAGTATGAAAAATGGCAAAGAAAATTTCAATCATCCTAAAATACCAACAGAGATGAAAAATCTCCATAACACTTGTGTGACCATATTGAATCCCCTTATTCCATTTTTAGTTATAAAAGGGGGAGAGTGATTTGAAATTGTGACCACCTCCTACGCACAGGCCAAGTGACTTAGCGAGAGCACCACAACTACTTAGGCAAAATGGATAGCCAATAATATGCTTAATAAATAGTTGCCACCAGATATATTTAAAAGAGGAATTAACCAATACATGAATTGATCCTATGTTCTACAAACCAATTGCATGCTGCCAATTATTAGAAATAGAAATACAAAGATGTGGAAATGTGGATCCCACAATGAGTAACTTCAATAATTTGATGTTAGTGCGCTTGTCTGAATTGTGTGCAATGCTTTAGTATTCGTGAAATAATTCGAACCACTCTTGGGTGCTTATGAGGCATTGCCTTCGATGCAGTCAGTAATCAATACATAAGCAGAGTGCATAGGAAGTACTGACTGTTTGGTGGGGCACCGATCCATGGTGCTCAATCAAATCCAGGGTATGTAGACCTTAAAGACACATAAAAGTTAAGACAATATGTCTAGGGTGAGTAGGAGACAGTACACCCATGATGATTAGGCACACTGTAGTTGAGGTGCACAGGAGGTGCTATCCACTCTAGGCTTTGCTACCTTGTCTGCATACAAGAGTGGCTACTGGAGATTCAGTTATTTCTTCTTGCTTGTGGCAGAACAGGATTGTAGTTCTCCAACATCGGGTTTCGACCACCCCTGATGCCAAGAAGTTGTAGACAGATGCAACTTACCAGTTTCTTGTCCTCTTCTATTGGTTCCGCAGCCATGGATGCTAGAAGAGCCTTGAGGGGTTGAACTCCGTCTGAGTATTATCCAACTAGGCCCTTGTACACCATGCTTTGGTAACTAGAGTATGGTTGGATAACCATATATTGGGTAAACAATATCCTCCATGAGGATCGTCCCATATGGCATATGGCCTTGTGGACATCAAAAACTACTTTACTTTTATTTTACTTTTTGTAGTCCTGGCCATTCTCTTGTAAGCATCATTAGATCTTGTTTTGGTCCTTTTGGGATAGTTGGTGATGATGATGACTGTGCTTCTACTTTACATCCCACTATAGATTAATGTTGGCACTTGGATCCACTGGAGCTCCTTTCTATCTCTGTTGTACCTTGACTTTTAGCTCTCTTTGAAAAGAGCTGTAACAGCTCTTTTCAATGAGTCCCATTGGCCTACTTTGGCCATCTGTGGACATTAATAAAATTATCTTATTATCTTATCTTATCTAGGGTGAACAGGAAGCATTTCCCCTATGATGACTAGGCACAATGGTAGTTGAGGTGTTTAGGCGGTGCTGTCCATGATAGGCTTTGCACAACCTTTAATGGGTGTTGATATGGTTGCTATGGGAAAGGCACCCTTGACAATTGCATGGAAATTGTTAGTCATTGCAGACACCAGATGGAGGGTGCTCTTCTATTGATGCAGACCCTGTATTATATCGGAGTTCTTCCAGTGAGGGTATATCTCTTAAAATTGAAACTTAAGAATATAATATAATGAACTCTGTAAATATGCAGTTATTTGAGCTTGATGAGGTTCTGTTCTGCATAAAATTTTTCTTCTTAGATGGGGAATTGGCTGAAATAGATTTGGTGACTCAAACCCCAATACATTTGATGGTAGATATGAAGGTAGAATTTTAAAATATAACTTTTGGAGAAAGTTATGAGCAATATGACACTAGAGGTGACAATAAAGCTTCAAATAAACTAGAGAGGTCAAATCTGAAACCACTTACACAGGTTTTGTAGGTCTATACAAGCCCATAAACTTCATATAATTTCAAATTTTCTATTGCAATTAATTTTTACTTGAAAATCAAGAATATAATTTAATGAACCCTACAAAAATGTAATTACTTGAGCCTGATGAGGCGCTTTTCTTCTGCATAATAGAAAATATCTATTGCTCTTCCTTCTTACTCGAAAATCAAGAATATAATTTAATGGACTCTACAAAAAAGCAATTCCTTGAGTTTGATGAGGTGCTGTTCTTCTGCATAATATTTTCCTTCTTAGAAGGTGAATTGACTGAAATAGCTTTAGTGACTCAACCTCCAATCCTTTTAATGGTAGACATGAAGGTAGAATTTTAAAATACAACTTTTGGAGAAAGTTATGAGCCATATGACTCTAGGGATGATAATAAAGCTTCTAACGAACTAGAGAGTTGAAAGCTGAAACAATTTCCATAGGTTTTAGAGGTCAATACAAGTTCACAATCTTCATATAATTTCAAGATATCTATTGCACTTCCAGATTTTACTGACAAAAGGTGCCAGGATATACAAGGCAGTCATAAGTGCACCCCTTGACTTTCAAGATGCACGTGAACATGCTCTTTTAACAGATAAGGGAGAACATGGCAAGGAGCGAGTATGTAATTATGCATGTGTGTGAAATAAAAGCACCACAGGCTATGAATGTAGAGTCATGACCCTATAAATATATCCTTTGACAACCAATGATACTTAATTACCTTTGTAAAGAAAAAATACAATGAGCTTGACATACCTTTGATAACCAATAATGCATAATTACCTTTGTAAAGAAAAAAGACAATGAGCTTGATGTCCAAGATGCACATGAACGTGCTTTTCAGTGAATTAGTAAGAACAGGACAAGGAGTGAGTTGTTACATACATACATATGATTTATACGGCAAGAAGTGAGTTGTTATTACAAATATATCATTTGATAATTAATAATACTTGATTAGATATATTACATGCTCTTCCTGGTTGGAAGGCTTCATCCTCTAAACATAAAAAATGGAATATGGCAAGGAGTGAGTATGTGTGTGTGTATGTGTATGGTATGGATTAGAGTCATAACCCCACATATTTACTTTTTGAAGTGAATTGTTTGCTCTTTATCCCTTCACATGTAACAATAACAACATTCACTTGAAGTGTGTTGATAAAAGATGTATATGTGGTGCAAAATATGTATATTTCATAGTTGGTCACCAACTAGTAAAAACATAGGTTACAGGCCCATGATTTAGAAACGGTCATAGACCAATGAAAGAGAATGACCACAGGGCATAGGAGAGAAGAATGGCCACAGGCCAAGGGAATTTGGGCTAGAAGCCCATGGTTTAAAAGTGGTCATAGATCAAATAGAAAAGAATGGCCACAGGATATAGGAGAAAATAATGATCACATGCCAAGGAATATGGGCCACAAACCACATGATTGAACTACAGGTCCAAGATTTTAGGCATAAAGCCCAAATGGCCCTGATAGTCACATGTTATACACCCAAGGGGATACATAAAAGATTCATGAAAAATCACATATATAAGATAGATAAGTTGTTGATGGACATATATATATATATATATATATATATATATATATATATATATATAGAGTCATAACCCTAGAAATGTACCCTTTGATAGCTAATAATACTTAATTAGGCATATTACATGAATTTTCATAAAATGTAAGCCTGCACTCAAGCTCTGTTTTGAAAAGGTGAAGCAAATAGTTTCCTTTTATGAGATGTGGTGCATGAACAAGTCAGGGTTGGGTCGCTCGACTTCAGAGCTTTGATACCATGTTTAGTTTAGTGATAACTGGTTTTAGGATCAAATGTCAAACTACACACAACAAAGAGAAAAATTAAGAGATACATGATATATAATGGGTACCCAGTACCTAAAATATTCAGTATGCTAAATATTATGATACACAATTCTACCAGTGGAGCAAGATACATGTTTTTCTATATTATGATATGCAGGACCTAGTCAGTCGTAGGGCTGACCTAAGGTTACTCTTAAAAATCGAAACTGTGACTAGGGATAAAGTGAAACCATTTGAGACCATATGTTGTCCATGTTTCAATAAGGCAAGTTTACCATCCACAACGCTAGGAAAGATTAATGCTAAAGAATACTGAAACTGCTTACCATGCACATTGTATTAACTTTTCCTTAATGAGTGACCATTTCTTTTCTGTATTTTTTCTTAAGAATTTTTGGGAAATACCAACTGCTAATATTTTCACCTGAACAGAGTTAATGAAAAAATTGAATCAAATTAATTCCTGGCTTCAACAGAGCCTCTGTATCCTCTTAGGCATGCATATCTTTAGTAGGCATGGTGTTGATGTTTTTACAGTAGGGAGTTATTACGGCATGGATTTGCTTTTGTTGGGAAGAATAAATCCAGCAAGAAGTTCTCAGTTCCTATTATTATTGTGAAATTTATACATATCAATGTGCCAGAGCTGCTCCCTTGTTGGATTTTTATGAAATAATGATAAATAAGAATTGTTCTGTGTACGTTTCAGGTGATATCTTTTTTGTTTGACAATATTATGGAGTTGAGATAGTCTCTTAATGTAACTCATGCAAGTTCTATTTAATTCATTCCAGGCTGCTTCTGATTTCATGAGGGCCATCTCCAACAAGAAGCCAGATAATAGTAAGGTCATTGTCTCAAGCCATAATTACCAAATAACTCCATCTCTTGAGGATCTTAGTCTTCTTGTGGCAAGAATTCAATCTACAGGAGCTGACATTGTGAAGATTGCAACAACTGCTACCAATGTTACTGATGTTGCTCGAATATTTCGAGTTCTTGCACACTGTCAAGTGAGTTTTGGACAACTTATAAATGCTGGTATTTGTTGTTTCTTTATGTCTCTGAGTTTGAACCACAACTTCCTGTATAAAGGAGTAAACTGTAGTAGTTCTGCTGGTCATTTATTCTTTTCAGATATTTCATTTGCATTTTATTTTCCTTATTCCATCATGCTTCAAATCCTTTTTCTGACTTGGACTTGTGTGTTTGCTGGAACTTTGTCATTGCGATTAAGATTCTATTGTATTATAGTGACTAGTCTATTTTCTGTGATGGTAGTTCATGTAAATTATCCTGACCCTAGATAACTACTGCCTTACATTTCTAAATAAAATCAGATCTGAGATGAATTTATTTTTAACATACAACAGTCACACAGATGGCTGGAAAAATAAACAGAATGAACAGCGAAAAATATACTACAGAACCTGCATATTTTATATAATGGAGGAGGTTACAGTTACAGTAGGACAGTCTGCTCTTTTGCTGCCTTTCTGGCCAGCAAATCACTCTTCACCTCTGCACAATAGCCTTGCAGTTCTCTTTCAACAATCTGTTCACCTTATTTTCTTTCTGTGTGTAAAACACTCTTGACCTTCTCCTTTTATCCTTGAAAAGGTAACCCTAATCTCTCTAACCCTAAAGATTAGATCTCATCTCATGTTGAGATGTATGGTTAAAAATAGAAAATCACTTAAGTGAATTACAAAATAGAATCACTTAAGTGAATTTCAAAATAGAAAACCACTTAAGTGAATTTCAAAATAGAATCAATTAAGTGAATTACAAAATAGAATTCGAAATGTCTCGAAACACTTCTAGCACGTTCATACCGAAGCTTGTGCAAGAAGTTCTTGTCCGAGCTACATTTCTCAACAGTTCATATCTGTATTTGGCAAGTATTTTGGTGCATGATGAATCACCGTTACAAGACTTTGCTATTGATTTACTTCAATGGGGAGGTAAACAGTTTCAGTATTCTGGAATGCATCATATGTAGATTTTTGAAGCCTTTAATATCCGTTGAGGCTCACACCAATTCTTCACATTTGAATCTTCAACCTATTATGTTTCAAAATTTGTTCAGATATTTTTAAAAACAGAGTGAATGAATACAAAACCTTGATCAAAGAGATTTTTGCTGTTAAGTTGCATGCAAAATTCAAAGTTGTTTTTTTTTATTTGTGTTGATTAAACTTGGCTTGCCCTTGGTAATCATAAGAATTCCGAATGGGGAACTGGTAGATCCAGGGTTTAGTCATGCTGTCTATGTACTATTTAAGAATTCATTAGCAATGAAGGTTTTGATTTTGGCAGGCGTTCAACCTTAGGTCATGAGGGTCACTATCTTATGATAAAAATTCGAACTACTACAACATGGCATACAAGAATATGGCCTACACTTTTGAAAATTTTATATTATTCTGGTGTTGTTAGGTCTCTTCCAGGGATGAGTGTTTTACAGATACTTTTCTTTTACTTTCCCTCTATTTAAAAAAAGGTTCTCATACTGTTTGTTGTTCACATTTGTTTAATGCGTGCATTTTCTTGCATATGTAAATTATGTTTATTTTATAAAAAATGAGTGCTTTTTTGTTTGGCAATCAAAAATTCCACATACTTATGCACCATCAAACTCGGCAATTCTTTTGTCTTAATTTACTCAGGACTTACATGAGCTTCATTTGGTAGTGGCACAACTAACTGTAATTTAACTCCGGGAAAGGAATACACAAAACAAAACATACACCTGAGCTTACTTTAACAGCATGAAAGATTTCTTGCAATAATGTGGCCAATTTAAAGCTTGGACAATGAGTCTCTCCAAGAGAGAGGATACTAAACAACATGGTCTTTCACCTCTGTGCACTGGAAGGTCAAAAGCACATAAAACAAAAGAGAAACAATCCAAAATATTTATCTTTGGATCATTTTCTAACAATCTCCTTTGTGATCAAAAGTTATATGACCTATACTTATTGGATGGTTTTGCATAATCTCATTGCTCAATACTTTGGATTACTCAAGCTCTCTATAAGAATAATCCAATCTTTGTATTGGGAAGAATATATTTGTTCTTTTAGGTGTTGTAGCTTCATATTCTCAAGCAGGTAATTGTCTCTCTTGTACCTAATAGATGATCCTTTTTATTCCGCAGAACACTCATGTGAACTCACAATCCATGAAGTTGTTGAACATTAAAAAATACGCCTTGTTGGGAGGAAAAGGACTGTATTGAGCGGTCCAACTAAAAGTTATTTCAACTTGTGATGAACCCCAACTATCCATGACTGGAGCTTTCAAAATCTCAAATGTCTAAGATAAAAGATCTCTCCGAGTTCGAATGTAACCTCTGTGTGGATAAAATCCATCGCAATAAACTGGCAATACCATCAATCTTTTATGGATAAATCCATTGCAACAAACTGAAAGAAGTCTCAAATCTTGTTGAATCTAATTCACACACCTGGAACATCAAATAGAACTTCATCTTGGGACCTGCCAAAAAAGTAGCTAACATTCAAAAACATCAAGTGATTAGTTGCTAGTTACAACCTTTGGCACAACTCAATACAACCACCATCTCAATCTTCATCTTTGTGTGATTTCTGATATCCCAAGGTACATCAATTGGAATATCCTTAATCCACATACCAAGTTAACTTCTATCTCACAGAAATGAAATGAGTTGTCTTCAAATGCAACTCCACAAATTCATTATCTTAATTTCCAACTTTGGAATATATCTAGATACAACTTTTGGATTATCCTCAATCAATATCCATGTGCAAACAATGCTGGGGGACATCATCCCAAGTTTCCCTTCGGGGAGTTCATCATCAATTAATTGTGTTAATTGTAACTCAACCATTTCAATAACAAAGTCCATCAACCTTATATGCCTGGGTTCCATCTCTGGATTATCTCTGACTAAAATCCAAAACTTCATCATCCATTTTTGTAAGACAAACAAAGTGCTCTAGATGCAACTGACAATATGTGATATTGGGGTACAACCAAATCATCCTCAAATGGTGAACTTTGTCATCAAAGTACATCAATCGAACAATTTTGGTGAAGATTCTTGGGTCAAAATTATAATTATCATATCAACAAACATCTTGAATCAATCTTGGACTTCAAATCTGGGTCTAGGAGCAATTTGCAATCTCAACTCATCAACAACCAATTCCGTTGATGTATATTATGTGGTGGAAAGGTGCAATATTGTGAAGTTTATCAATTCAACAATCTAATCAACAAGTTCTGACATCCTTTGAAGGCTGTAAACCATCAATGACAAATCAATTATTTGTATGCAATCTCCAAGTGAAAGCTTACAATCTTCATCAAATCCACCAAATCCCATCAAAGTCTATGGCATTATCTGACAAGGTAATGGTGCTGGTGTAAACAAAGGCACAATCTCCAAATCAACAACTTGATCAACACTATCTTGACATCATTTTTATGCAATGATCAGGTCCACAAAATCAACTTAACTATATATATATATATATGGCCTCAAGTCTCCAACCCTTTGATCTAGCATCACTCTTCACTAACAACACGTTAACCTGAGTTTATAGTATCAGGATCAAAATTTTCTTATAGCAAAGTGGGCAATATAATGCCTGTACAATGGATCTCTCCAAGGAATAGAATATAGAGTGTCATGGCCTTCCACCTTTTTGCATGCAAGGTCAAAAGCACATAAGAAAAAAGAGAAATAATCCAAAATATTTATTTGTTGGAGCAATTTTAACATCAATCATACTCCTGCATATTGGTGCACTAGACCTGTTAGAGACTCCATCATTCCAAAGTGCAAAGCATTCAAAGATGAGAGACACAAATTGAGATAATGAACTCATTGTTAAATAAGAAGGAACAACTTGATAATTAATCCATGTTGTGATGATGATTACAAATAAGCAAGTGAGATGCCTTTGTATAGGCTTATGATGGTGAGGTATACAAAGTGTCGGCCTCAACCACAATGTACAAAATACTAATGCAATAAGAGTGAATAACTCAATAATTAATCCATGTTGTGATGATGGTTACAAATGCGCAAATGAGATCCTTTATATAGGCTAATGGTGGTCAGGTATACAAAGTGTGGCATCAACCACAAGTTACAAAATAAAAGTATAATGGCATCAACCACAGGGCTATTAGAAAATATTGTAAAATATTGTCAAATTGCTTAAAAAGTGGGTTTACATGTTCCAACAAGACCACAGCCCAATAGACTGCAATCATGAGCTATTATAGCTGAGCAAATGTTCTACATTCTTAAAGAATGGACTAATTTATGTGGTAGCAGTTGGGATGAAACAAAGAAGATGATTCAGAATTGGTGAATGGTTTGCATTGTCTCTCTCACTGGGAAAACTGGCTAAAGTGCTAACAAAGCCAATCTTTCAAATGGGTGATGAATATTTCAAGGGTTCATGTCCGTTTATAAGTGTATTGCTTGCAGATGTGTATCATCACTGTATTTTTCAAATTCTTCTTTCATTTTCACTACTGTGTCGACTAGGCTTCCCTCAGTTATCACTTTGTTCAATCTTGGCGAACAAATGTGGCAAATTTAATTCAAGGGTTTTCAAAAACACTGAAATCCAAATATTGTGCACGAAATGTGCTGCGCTTTTGAGTTAGTTTCAGTCACCTAACTTGGTCACATGCCATCTTGTTCTAGTCTAAGAGCATTTATTCAGTCAAACAGTCAAATATGGCAACGAATCATACACCATTTATGTCAAGGCTTTATCTATTGATCTAAATTGAACTCAGGTTAAACAATAGTTTAAAAAACACTATGTGCTTTGCTGACATCATTTTTGAGCTTAATGATGCCACATGTCAGTGAATGTGATCCTTTTTCATCACCTAAGTTTCTTTGTTGCTTTCCATTAGCATTTTATCAATATTTAACAAGGTAAATAAGGACATTGATCCATGTTGTATGCATCAGTCAAGCTGATGCGGTTGTCAAGTCATTCAAGCCAGCAATTACTGATCAAAATATACTGATTTTAATGCCAAGTTGGTCCATGCATTTGAAACATTATTTCAAATTTTAATTTTTAATTGAAAGAATACAAAATCTATATTTATATATTTAATTGGTTATATGGGGTTGAAACAGGCCCCACCTGTATTACATCATGACCCCATTAATTGCAGTATTTCAACAAACCACATTATTGTGGACTGCCTTATTGCTGGAGTGTCCATCACAATAGGAAGATTTGAACTTGGATTGTGCTCAGACGATTATCGTTGCTTCACAATGCCTTAGACAAAGATGCATTATATATTTACTGAAATAGAATCAAGTATTTGTGTGAAATGAATGACAACATTACTAGGAAATTTTCTTTTTATAGAAGCATGAAGCATTAACGTTTCATTGGAAACATTATTTTTGTATCTACAATTCAGAAATTCATTGTAATTTCATAAACTGGTCAATAATATTGCAATTGTTGATAAGGGTTAGAGTTAAGGTAATTTTCATGTCACCGTCCTAGCCTAGCACTTCTGGTTTGCAATATGAGACCCATAATTGTTTATAAGGTGATAATGATGATGCCACCATTGTTGCAGTGATGTCATCAAATCCCCTTAAACCTTCCTTGTTGGATTTGTTTACTGTCTTTTATTCTGTTGCAGCGTGTCCATACAGTTGATGGATTCTCTGAAAGTTGTGGACTGTAAAATTCTGCTTGTAGCTATGTTTTTATCTTCTAATGATTTCTCCCAATCTAGGTTATGGGCTATGGGTTTTGATTGTCATCCAGAACGTTTAGTGGTCTTCAAGTACATGGAAAGCAGCATGGGTTTTGATTGTCATCCAGAACGTTTAGTGATCTTCAAGTACATGGAAAGCAGCATGATTATGTCATCAATTCTAAATTTTAATGGGATTGTTTTTGTATCTAAGCTTCAACTAAAAGAAAAAATGAAAGCAGTACCTTGACGTTGCATTTCTTATGTTTAAATATGTATTGATTTTCTTTTTAGTTTGGAAAATATTCAAATTCCTATCAAAGAAGGAAATTGTCTCTTATTATTTTTTATGGTTGATACTAGATATCACATATTCATATTATAGGACTTCACTAATTTTATCAAATTTAGTGCGAAAATCTGTGAACTAGAGGTGACTGGTCAATCAAGAGACTGGATGGGTTTATGAATATGGTCAATAAAACATTAAGAATATAATGGTGCATTTTTGCAAGATGATAACATTCAATGGCATCAAATGTGGTTGCTTTGCTAAGTCTTGCAAACCGGGATTTCTTATTGAACACATGTAAAAGAAAGATTAGAAAGCTAGTGTGTTAATCTGCTGTTATAGGTCTTGTACCGAAGTTGTTTATTTGTTGTTAGGTTGCCATATAAATTTCCTTTTGCAGGCAACATTTCCTTCATTGAAGAGATATCAGAGTTCTTCCTTTACTGCCAACTTGTGTCTCACTCTTAGGTGCTGACAGGTGCTGCATTTTGATATGAAATACTCTTATGTTTTTCTTAGTCCTGGCCATTCTTTTGGGAGCATCATTAGATCTTGTGTTGGCCCTTTTGGGATAGTTGGTGATGTCGATGATTGAAGAGATATCAGAGTTCTTCCTTCACTGCCAACTTGTGTCTCACTCTTAGGTGCTGACAGGTGCTGCATTTTGATATGAAATACTCTTCTGTTTTTCTTAGTCCTGGCCATTCTTTTGGGAGCATCATTAGATCCTGTGTTGATAATTTTGGGATGGTTGGTGATGTCGATAATTGAAGGTTTGGCTTTACATCCCACTATAGATTAATGTTGGCGCTTGGATCCACTAAAGCTCCTTTCTATCTCTGTTGTACCTCAACTTCTAGCTCTCTCTTAATCATTACTTTTAGCATGTTAGGGTTTATCCATTTTGGGTAACCCTCAAGGCTCTAATTTTATGCCATACAGTTGTTCCTCTTTAGAGTAATTTACATTAGATTCTTTACTCTAGTTTAACTTATTTTTGTAGTACTTTTTGGTTACTACAGTGCATTGTAATTTGTAACAGCTCTTTTCAATGAGTCCTATTGGCCTATTTTGGCCATCTGTGGAAATTAATTGAATTATCTTATCTTATCTGTATTCCAAATTGAATTCTACACATAGTCTTCCTACATTTTACCTATTTGTCTTCTCATCCTTCCCACATGACACAGTATGCAAGATCCCATTCCCATCTGCCATATCGACTGTCTCTACCTCCAAGAGATGTTTGCTTTGAATTGTACCTGCAACTTTTTGCTTATGGTTCTGGTTGAAGCTATCCATTTAAATTAACCATTTCTTTTGTGTTCCTTTTCCAATTGCAGACTTCGAAATTCTTTTGTAGGTTCTTTGTAAGCTCTGCCTTGCCTTGTAGCTCAAAGGTATAGAGATACTTACATGTTTGCACCTTTTAATCCAGTTCGCGTTTTGCTTTTGTTAGGTGTCTGTCTTTGTTTTCAAAGCCAGTTGTAGTTTGACAAACATAAAAAGGGGGCAAGGAGATTTCTGGGATTAGAGTAAGCAATAGTAGAACAAATCTCTGGTGGAGATCCCAACTTTGGCCTTGACAAACTCTACTTGCTATGTAGAAAATTTCTCTGTTAAAGAACTATGGTGACTTCTCTTGTCCCTAGCAGGTTGGTGCGGAGGAAGAGTTTTCCAGATCTTCTGGATGGACCAGCCTAAGGGTGAGCTCCACGAGTTTAAGGAAGAAAATGATGAACTTATGACATTATTGTTAGCATAGTGGTTGTTGGCTTGCTTGCAGGACAAGGAGTGACATTTTGTTTGATCTAATGGCTTGTCCTTTGTGGAGGATGGTTAAGTATTATGTGCAAATGAAGTATAGAAGACTTAAATTATTCTTGTAGATTAGTTATGGACACCGTACGTTTATATGTAAAAGGTTGAATTTGAGTGGATTAATGATCATTTTTGCTCAAGAAAAATCAAAATGAATTCATCATTTTATAGTATATGCATTTTTCTCCTCCCCTAAAAGGGTTTTTTTATTAGAAAAATATATGTATTCTAGGTATGATATGGTACAAATCATAGTTACAAAACTCGTGAATTTTTGAAAAACTTGCCAAGTCTGCGGCTGAGTCACCTTTTTCGAGTTTTTTTTTGAACTGACTTGGTGAGTTTTTTTTTTGACTTGCCCGAGTTTTTTTTAAACTCGTGATTTTTTTTTTGACTTGCCGGACTTGGGAAAACTTGCAAGCCTGAGAAAAAAACTTGTCTGCTGAGAGAGAAATCCAGGAAACGGCATATAAGCTTTTTTTTTTCCCCAAAATTGGCCTCATTTTAGCTGTTTGCACTTGCGGAGAGAGCCAAGAGAAGGTGACGGTAGACCCAAGAAAACACACGTGCATCCTAAACACTATTTTTTTTTGTTGGCATTTTCTAGATTTATGGTAGGAGGACTTTGGTGCCTATACGCCCAATCTTCAGCATTTTGCTAGCAGAATTTTATGATAACCATGCAACTCTTTGGGTTGTGAGTGCAATTGGAGTGTGCTTGAGCACATTCACTCCAAGAAGCTCAATAGACTCATGCAGCAGAAGTTAAATGAGCTTGTAGTTGTTCATTACAACCTTCACCTTCGCCAAAAGAAATTGCAGGGTCAAATTATGAAGCCATTAATTTAGATGAGATTGATCCATCATCTGAATGGATCATAGAGCCAGAGGAGGAGCAGCAGGAGCCTCTCTTTTCAATGGATGATTTTGAAAGTATGGCAAAGGAGTTAGCGGCAAAGGTAGAGGAAGAGGCATGGGCACAAAGAGAGAGGGCTAGAGCTTCAGCTAGGGCAAAGGGCAAAGGCATTGCTAGACATTGGATGGATAAGTTGACTGTTGTAGTGGGCCAATAAGGCATTTTGACACATTTGTACCTTTTTATATGATAATCAATATAAACATATTACTTGGCATTAAATTTTTTGTGTTTTGTCCCTGCCATGTGTAGTTTAAGGTTGTATTGCTTACAATAGTAATTTTGAATTTGTATAATGTTAATTAATTGTGATATGCATGAAAAAATAACCTTCTTTTTCCAACGAAAATTTGCATTTTCCTAGTTTTTATTTTCCTAGTCCAAGTCAGAGTAAAAAATTGGCCTTGCCAACTCTGACTTCCTCTACTATGATACAAATTGTGAATATTTGCAAATAACCAATAGACTTGAGGCTGCAAAAGAAATGTTTATTTAGTTCATTCTGTGTTACGAATACATTTATTTGAATATTATGATTGTAACTTGCATGTCAGGTACCCATTATTGCTTTAGTAATGACTGAGAAGGGGCTACTAAGTCGTCTTCTTTGCCCCAAATTTGGTGGATATCTCACATTTGGCACTCTTGGAGCTGGAAAAGAATCAGCTCCTGGACAGCCAACGTTGAGGGATCTAGTAGATACATACAAGATACGTATCCTAGGGAGAGACACTAAAGTCTTTGGGATTATTGGAAATCCAGTAAGTCACAGTAAAGGACCAGTTTTGCACAATCAGGCATTCAGGGAGATTGGCTTTGATGGAATCTATGTGCCTTTCCTTGTTGACAACATTGCAGAATTCCTCAAGGTGTACTGCTCTCCAGATTTTGCAGGTTTCAGGTGCACCCGCCTTCTCTTTACAAAAAACACTTGAATTATAATTTTGTTCTCCCTATTTGTTATTGTGTAACCAGATCGTGTTTGTTTTGTAAGAATTTATGAGCTAACTTTGAGCAACAGTCGTGTAGCAATTTTCCTCACTTCTGGAATTAAAAATAAACATATGAAGTGCCAAAAGAGAGGCTTTCAGGTATAGTTGAAAAAATAGTTAAACATTGGACTTTTTAAATTTTTGTGTTCTTTAAATTTTTGTAAATATTTATTTATTTTTTGTGTGTTGGGGTGGTTATTCTTAGCAATGTAGTGCAATATCTTCATGGGATCCTCAAAGGAACATAAAAAAGAGCATTATTTCTTGGAGTGAGGCTACATTATGATAACATGTCTTCCTCTAGCAAAAATTAGGACAATCTTTTCAAATTTGTTGTATTTACTAAGGTGAGTATGTTTAAATGCATCCAAAGATTGTAAGCATATGGATCTAGTTGAAACAATTTTTTTGATGTTTCTTTGATCTTTAATTTGTGACTCACACAGTCTTACACAATTCAAAATTCAAACTACAAATTTTAGGATATGCCTTTGAATCAAATAACCTTTATGAACAACATGCGAAAAAACAAGGAATGATATATCAAATAAATTTCTTCATATGTATGAAGGGAAATGCAAGTACTGTGAGTTTTGCTAAAGGAAGTAGGGTTTCTTGGTCAAATGCATATGATGATGAAAATTGAGCATTATACCGTGTGTTTTTCTTTCTTCTTTCACTCAAGTGCAAACATTTATACAGCCAACATACTGGACAATGATATTTACAAATGTACCCAGTGTCTGGTTAGAAAGAAAGCACTCCTTTCTTTGTCAAGCTGCAGCTTCTCTGTCAGTGCTGATTTATTTCTTTTTCTGCACTTGTTTTCTAGAGTTAAAGATGTGGAACAATATGAGTTCTCTCTGCTCTCTTTCCCTTATATGTTGTGACTTAAACATCAGCAGAATGATGGTTCTGAGGTGACATCTTGTTGCAATTCTTTTGTAACTCTCAATTTTTGGTTCATTGGGTTTTCCTTTTTGCTTGCGAATTTCCTAGATATATATTTATTTATTTTAATCTCCATTTATTGACTTGAATTGGAATTCAAAGCGATTTTTCTCCTTATCTGTCCCTTCTATATTTTTGTTCTTTTTCTTTCTTGACCTTTTGTGCACTGGGCTGGAAAATTTAATATTTTTGGCAAATATCTTGATGAATCACTGAATATTGGTTTCAGCTGTCTAAAAATGTTTTCTAGATTTGTAATTTTCTATAGAAACCATGGACGACTGAAAACACTGTTGACAAGTATAGATAGGCTTTACTTTGTTTCATGTGGAATGTAATAGCCAATATAATAAATTATTAAATAGGGAGTTCCAAGAAGATTTAATCTTGATAAATACCTGAATAGCTGGAAAGAAACCAAAAAATTGAGATGTAGATTAGCTTTTGGCTGTCCTCCAATTCCAAGAATGATCAGGTCAAAAGGTGAGCAACAATTAAAGCTCAGAAAATACTTACCATAAGCAAGATTGTGATCTGATGATATTCAGCACTGGAACAGCCTTTAAATAGCAAATAGTGCCATCATATATGTATTGTCAGCTCAACAGCTGTCCTGATCCACCTTGCCTCTTAAGATCCACTCAAATTTCTCTATTCTTCCCTGCAGCCATTCTCCTTCTAGGGCAGATCACAAGATAATCTGTTCCCCAAAATGTTGATGGATTTGTGGAAATGTGGCATGTATTCAGTGGTAAATTTCTCTTTCCAACTTAGCTACCTACCCTCTTTTTTTTGATCAATACTTCTTATACACATCCGCCATGGGGCTTGTACCCGGGTCTCATCACCGATAATGCAAGTGGCGTCCTTGCCGGTACACCACATGCAGATAGCTACCTACCCTTATGGAAACTGATTTGTTATTATGGAAATGTTTATCAAATTTTCTGCCTTAAGGAGTGATATCGGGTATATTAAGTATTTTGTTTCTTTTTAAATCCTCATATGAGCTTTGTTTCATGTTTATGAATCTTTGTTCAACATTGGCTTTGTCTGGGCTGTAACACCAGAGTTGTTACTGCAACTTGTAATTAATAAAATGCTAGCATCAAGGTCATTGTGAATACCTTATGTTTACAATTGGGAACTCAGTAAACACCTACTTAGATATTATAAATAAATGAGCACACACGGGTTACTGCACATACTATGTTGTTTCTAAGTTTAGATGGCGTAAATGGGCTTCCACTGTATCTGTGGGAATCTGAAGGGGCTAATACATAATGAGAACAAAAACCCAACCATCATTTAACCATGCTAGGGTAGAACTGGTATACCTTGGTAGGAGTTTTAATGCCTATTTTGGTCTTAAGGAATTCACAAGCCAACGAAGGAAATCCTGGCAATCTTTTGTGTGTATGAGGTACTTGTGATAATTTAGCTCTTAACTTGAAGGTAATGAATTTAAATTGTATGTATCATGGTTGATCATAGCTAGCAAAACAATGATACATGAATTCTAAGGGACCAACATTGTAGCAATTAAGCATATGGTATCGATCATAAAATTTATAACTCACTTGTCTCTATGAACTAATAGTTATATCAAGCTGAGTTAAAAATAACCAAACACTGCCAACTAGATGATCCCAGAAGTCCCCAGATGAGGTTTCAACTGAGCTTTATGCTATGCTTGGCAAGTTCCTAATGCTGGATCATCATATGTTTAGCATTTCTATGTTTGCATTGTGAAACATAAATTTTTTAATGTGGCAGAGAACCAAATTTCCATGTGAGTTGTATTCATAAATACACACAAAACTGCCATGTATAGTAATTCATAAAATACATGCTTTGGAACTGCCCAAGGAGCATAAACACTATTTTAACCAAACATTTCAGTACATACCAGGAAGAACAGGTTGATTGAAAAGTGAATATCAACTGTGAAGTATCCAAATGTGGATCTCCTTTTAGGTAACCGCTTTAGGCACTTTAGACTCAGACTTACATTGGACTTGGCAGGTTTATTTTTTACTTGGACTAAGACTCAGAAAAAACTTGGGGGAAAATTTGTCAAGGAGTTGGGAAATAAGAAAAAACATAAAATACAGGAGTTTCTATTACATTTGACAGCAAAAGACATAAATGTGCAAACATGCCATGTCTAGGCTAATATCCACAACATCCATCATATTATAAGCAAATACATGAATTCACTTGAAGCAAAGTAAGTTTTTTTTTTTTTGGTTCTATAGGATTGAAACAGCTCTACCCATATTACATCATGACCACATAGTGGTATTACAACAACTTGGCTATAATGCTTGTATCACTTGGCAAGATTTGAACCTGGGTCTCCTTGAAATTCCAGGAATTTAATTGGTTGTAACTAATGCCATTGATGAAGCAAAGTAAGTCAAGTTGTATATTAAACATCAAAATGTCTCAAAAGTACAATAGTGATGGATTTTCATAGCCTACATTTTGAAACCCTACTCACTAGCTCCAATTCTTTGCAAAATTTGGTGGGTCTTGTTCTAAACCATTCTTCCTCTCTCCAAATGCACCTGCAAATTGCTGCTCTTCTTCCAAATCCTTCTCGCTGGCTGCTGTAGGTAGCACAAGTCAAACTGTGAGATTGAGAATTAGAGTGAAAGTAGTGAAAATAAGAGAAACGGTGAGTGCTTTTAGATTCTAGGCAAGGGAGTCTCTCTCTCTCTCTTTTTGGGGTTCCTCGTCATCTTGTTGGACTTGGTTAGGGCTGGTGGCAAGTCTACCAAGTCCACCAAGCCTTGGCCAGGTCTCACAAATCTGGTCAGATCGAACCAAAAAAAAGCTCACCCGGAGGCACCCAGCTTGAGACTTATAAGCACCCGTAAACCAGGGTGATTCTCAAGACAATGATTTCATGTATAGATAAAAATTTATTGCAATAATGAAACACTTCCTAGTTTGAAAACTTTCTTTGATATATTAGGATTTAGGACAACTATGCATCATAAGTAGGGTAGCATAGTGAGAGACGTTTCCTGTTTGAGCATGTATGACAGATTCTGGAATTGGCTGTGAAATAGCTAATGAATCTCTTATCCATACTTACTCTCGTAGATTTGAGAATATAACACAGATAAGTCATTTGGAGATTGAATTTTGTGTGATATATTTTATTGGGTTTAAGTCACTAGATCCAAACTCCAATACAACAGTTGCATTAATTTTTTCCGTTCACGTCTCCAATTATTTCTTTATACCAGGCATTTTATACAAAATGCTCACATTTATTTGAATTTATCTGAAGTCAGAAGCCTTACGGTTTTTTAATAAGGTAATATATTTTTCAAATATGCTGTAATAAGAAATTAAGATCATCGAGAAATTGTTGATAACTTAATAGTTTTGAATGTTTTTTGAATGAGTTTACACAGGTTTTTATGAGGGATTTTGGTCCCCTCATACTGAGTGAGGTTAAAACCTTGGACCTCTCAAAGAGAGACCAAAACCCTTACCACTGCAGTAAACTTGCAGCTTAATAGTTTTGAATGTTGTAATTCCTATTTCATAAATTAATGCCAACTTATTTTTTACAGGAAATTATGTGTTTACCTCAATGTTTAACTTCAAGAACTGAAGTCTTATTTAATTATTTCAACTTTTAAAGGTCGACACCTATTCTACTTGATGTGCCGTTTCTGCATGAGCTGCTGGTGTGAAAATATAGAGGTTATCTTAATCTCATCATGGGCTTCTATAAATCTCAAGTCATGTTTTGAGCATTGGTTGTCTGCCTATTGTTTTGTCTTGAGACTTTCTTATTTCTTGCTTATCCTCACAATAACTATTTATTTTTCTAGAGCATCTGGCCAAACACAATTCACAAGTCCTGTTCACAATGCTGAATTATCAATTCTTTATTTTATGGGTTCCTTGTGAAAATTTTGGCTGGGTGGCCTGGAGAAGTGTGCATCAATTACATTGGCTGGATAAGTGGATGTAGGTTGTTGGAGGCACATCAGAAGTGATGCCTTAATAGGGGGTATGCTTGTTCCTATATAAATCCTCTATATTTGTAGGATTTATATATTTTACAAGCTATATAGTTTTAAAAGTTTAAACTTTAATATATTTTTAACAAATAAATAATTTATTATTATTATTTTTAATAAGTTATATGTGGCTTCTATTGGGCCATTGCCATCAACATACCAAAATATTACATTTAGGTCATTAAACCATAGTAGTCAGACTCGGCCGGACTCCCGAGTACTCGGCCGAGTTCGAGTCCGAGTGGGCTCAGCCGCGCCGAGCCCACTCGGACTCGTTTTTTTTTCTGGACTCGGTCGAGTCCAGCCGAGTCCAAGGTTGAATCCGAAACCGACCCGGACTCGCGAGTCCGGACGTCGGGACTCGGCTAGCCCAAAAAAAATTAAAGTTAAAATAAAACAAGATTATTAGAAATATTCACAGATTCGATTCGGTGGTATTCGCAATTCGCAAAGATTTGAAATGCTGTCCTTCGATTCAAGTTGGTAAGTCTCGTGGCACGCGTAGAATGAGCTCATCAGATGACCTTTTGTCTCCCAACAAATTTGGAATCTAACAAGACTTCTATGAGGTGGCTTCATTTCCAGGTCTTGAGGCTTACATATACACATACTCAGTCTACAAATCCACATTATATACAGAATTTCCGTAATAGTTAATACGCGGTGTGTCCGTGCAAAAGACCCAGTCCAAGGGAGCTCTGTCAACGCGTACCTGAGTGGAAAAAAGTGGCAGGAGCATTATGCCTTCGTTATATATATATGGACAACTCTGAATAGGACTCTTCGGTATTCTTGGGTCGAAGATAATATTAGGTTATTAGTATTATTCACCTTCACATTACAATCATCACGTAGTAGATAGTCACCGAAAATAAAATAATTTAAACATATTTTCATTTAAAATTAAAAGTTATTGTTAATATTTAAAAAAAAATTAGTTAGTTAAGGATATAATATTTATTTTCATAACATAGATTTAATAATAATAATAATTATTTTAAATTTTTGTTATTAAAACTTTTATATATATATATATATATATATATATATATAAAAGCTCACCTATACAAGTCTTGAGTACACCTAGCAAAAAAATTATTTTGATTGACAAGTCTTAAAAGCATAAAGTTTTCGGGGTAATAAATTTTATTTGTATTTTAATTTTATTATTTTTATTTAAAAAATTATTTATGTTTCTGGTTAAAAAAAAGTTATAATTATGTTAGAATTATATTTTAATAAGTTTTATAAAGAGGTCCGAGGTGTAGACCAATTGGTTTGACCAAACCCCGTAAGGGGGGCAGAGGTCCAAGGTTCAAATCTCGGGCCTCCCCGGACTGAACGCTTGTCCCTTTCTTGGTGCTTTGAGTGGTGTAAAAGGTTTAAAATGATTGTGGCATGGTGGTTATAGGGGCGGACTGCGCGAATACTGTGGCGGCCATAAAAGCTGGATAGCTTGCCCGGATTCGTGGCAACTACCTATTCCATCACGTAAATTATAATTTTTTTTTTTTTTTTATAAAGGTTGAATAGTTCAATAATTATTATACAAGTCTTGAGTACACCCACCAAAAAATTATTATTTATAAATTTGAAAATTATTTATAGGTTCCTGATAGCATTAAACCTAGTTTTAAGAAATAATAATCCTAACATTTCTAATAATAGTAGTAAATATAAAAATGTTTAAAGACTATGTTAAAATGTTTTGATTTTGTATTTTGTCATGGCTCATGAGCACATTTTGTACTATAAACATTTTGATGAATACAAGAAAGAATATGCCCCTTCCTCTTTGTTAATCCGAGTCCGAGCCGAGTCCGAGTTTTGCTACTATGATTTAAACCATAGTAGAGAAACTCGGACATGGCAAGGCCAAATTGGGATTGGGACTAGGACTGGGTCTGGGACTTGGCAAAAAAAACTTGGAAAAACTTGGCAAAAGAAAAAACCCTGAAGAAAATACAAATTTTCATTGGAAAAAAGTTTTTTTCATGCATATTACAATTAATTAACATTATACAAATCCAAAATTAATATTGCAAGTGATACAAAATATAAAATTTAAATCATTGCTGTGCTTAACTTTTAATGTTACTAACAACTTATTTAACATTATATTTATATTATTACTATATTCAATGTTTAATAGAGCTTAAAAGCTTATGACATTAGACACCGAGGAAAAAAAAAAAAAAACATCTTCATGTGTATGCCCGTTAAAATTCTTCTAAGGATTTCTCTCTGTTTCAGAGGAATAGAAATCTAGGTTGGTGTGGTAGGATTGTGTTAAAATTATGGCAGCTTCCGGCATTCCTTTACTTGAGAAATTTGCAGTTTCTTTTTTTGGTGGGAATAGGAAAAAGCACAAGCAATAACCAGTGAAATTGCAGTTCAAGATAATAAAATTCATTCCATTTCATTTCATGTCAAAGATCAATTTTATTTGATGTTCTGAGAATTAGAGTAGGGTTGCCAAAACTAGATTGTTATTTCTATTGAGGTAGTAACCTATAAAAAGGATAGTGGACATGTCCACTCAAACTACTAATAAAATATAATGTTTTGTTAGCTCTTGGGGCTGTGTTTGCTTTTCTACAGTTTTTCTGGGCCTTTGTTTGATTGCCTGCAGCATAGTTGAGAAAATCGCCAAAAAATCGCCTTTCGAGCCGATTTTTCCCGATTCAGGGCTTGATAAAATCTGCTACAGGAATGTCAAAAAATTGGCCGTGACATCATGGGTAGAGGAAATGACATAAATAGCTTGTTTTTTCTTTTTGCCTCATTTTGCTTGTTCCAAACCAGAGAGAGAGGTTTGCCTACCTGCTACCATACCAAACAAAACACTAAAGTTCATTTTAACAACAGATTTTTTGTAGTTTGAAGGAATCCGACAGCCACCAATAGCCACCAACAACAATGCTATACATTATTAACTGATGAAATTCTCCATAAAAAGATGTTGAACTATTAGTCCAAACTTATTGCTCAATTTTTGTTATCCTAGAAAGAAAAAATTGGTGTTGCAAACATTGGAACTAATGGGCAGAGTGAAACTAATTGTTACACAAAGCCTAAAACACCTTGCAAAAGACAAATTTGGAAGCCTAATATCAAAAACACCATTTAAGTTAAAACCAATCGCAATCATCATTTAAGTTAATTTGTTGGTGTTTTATTCAGCCTATGAGTTGTTGAAGTCCCAAATTAGTAATTACAGCATTCTTTCTGCACCAAAATGCAAACAAGGAGAAAAATTCAGTTCAAACAAGGGTACGCATGAGAGGCAGCGCCCCTCGACCCTGCAAGGGGGTGCCTGTCCCCTTGACCCCCAACATAGGTGGTGATGGGCGTTAGCAGCCAAAGCACAAGAAGAGGCACATGCACAACAAGAAGAGGCATAGGCAAAACAACAAAGAGAGACTAGAGCTTCTGCTTAGGGCAAAGGGCAAAGGCATTCAAAGATTTGAGGCATTGTATTTGTGATGACTCATAACACATTTTGTAATTTGTACATTTTTTATATCATAAGCGATACAAGAATATTTGAATATTGGATGTATTAAATTTTCTTTATTTAAGATGTGTTTTGTCACTTTCATGTGTAGTTTAAGCCTTTAAGCTTGTATCACTTGCCACTTTCGTGTGTAGCTTAAGCTTGTATCACTTACAGTATTAATATTTGATTTGCATAACGTTAAGTCATTATGATACGCATGAAAAAAACTTTTTTTTAATGAAAAATTGCATTTTCTTCAGGTTTTCTTTTTTGTCGATTTTTGCCCAATTTTTTCGATTCTTTTTTCATGCCGATTCCAATTTGATTCCATTTTTCTTAACTATGGCCTGTCGTTCTCCTATAGAATGTTTGGATTTTTGCAGTTTTGTTGGAATGATTTTTCTGGTACTGCATTAAGGATTTGTTTTATTTTTTAAAATTACTAAAATGTCCTTTTTAATTATAAAATCTAAGTTAAATTAAAAATGGTTTGGTTTGGTTTAGTTAGGGCAAAAAATTTAATTTGCAGGTTTTCTTGTCACTGTGCCACATTCCCTGAGTTTTTTTGCGGACTTGGCAAGTTCTTTTTACTCGCTAGTAAAAAGAAAACTAGGTGAGTCCAAAAAAACTTGTCGAGTCAAGCCCAAAAAACCTAGGAGGGCTAATGCAGGCACGGGCTTGGTGAGTTTTCCAAAAACTCACCAAGTTTCGTAACTATGATTTAAACCATATCTAACTTGCCCTTTTATCAAAGATATTCTTCATTTCCTTTTCTATCAAATATACACTTCATATTCCTCAAAGTGCTATGTTTTCACAATCAAGTCCTTGACATCATTTTTATTGAGAGATAAAATCTCACTTTGGTCAGTTGCCTTTTAAAAATTGAATTTCTCTAAGACAAAGATCTACAATGCGATTGGTTATATTATCTGCTACTTGATTTCCTTATCTATACATATGCTCACATTTCCAAGAGATTGCCTCCAATAATAATTGATGAACATCAACAATAATATTATTTTTCATCCAATCCTCACATCCATTTTTGTTGATAGGATTAATGATAATTTGTGAATCCCTCTCAATTGAAATATATTTCCATCTTTCAACAATTTTAATCCGTGTAATTTGTGCCCAAGCCTTTGCATAGGTTCCATATCATTTTGAGTGAGGAAAATTTTACCTTCATTATTTCGAAAAACACCACCTTCATTGACTTTTTAGGATTTCCTTTGGAATCACGATTAAAATTAATTTTGATAAACCCAATTCTTGGACATTTCCATTTTACCATAGATCAAAACAGATTCTTTGTTTTAATGTCATTTTCGTAGATGACACTTTCATGTATATTCAAATCCTATAACCAAGTGGCTAGCACCTCTTTTTCTACACTTGAGACTTCCCATGATGACTATCATATCTGTAAACATTCTGCAAGAGAGGCAATGATATGGTTCCAAAATTAACATGAGGTTCCAAACCTGGGCATGATTTTGAGATTTATTTTAAAAATTTCTATTACTACTTTCAAACCATAAATTCCAACAAATAATGGCAAGACCAAAATTTCATCAACTCTTTCAATGTTGATGGAGCTACCCAATATATTCTCATATTTTTGAAAAAGTAACCCCAAATGGTGTGAGCAAAGGGACAATGAAGAAATAAATGGTTTGATGTTTCTAAATCCTTTTCACATAAGGCACATATGAAAAGTCCATGATATCTTCTTCTTTGTAGACACTCTCCTATAAGAATTTTACTTTGAATTGCTAACCAAAGGAATGTTGAGGCCTCATGGAGAGCCTCTAGTGACCAAACATTCTTGTGAGGGAAATTTTTGGGAGTAGGAGATTTTGATTGCTCAAAATCCTCATATCCCAACTTGATTGAGTAACCACCATCTTTTGATAGATTCCAAACCAACACATCCTTTCGTGTAAAAATAGGCAAATCAAACTCTTGAAGTATCTTTTGAAGCTCATTTGCAATCTGTTTGAGTTTTTCTCCTTCAACCAGGTTTTACTAATAGTCATCCATGATTTGGAGTTGTTGCTCACATTAATATAATTTTTGACCTTTGGACATCTACAAGCAAGAGATGCCCGAACCAATGGTTGTCATTTTGAATAAGAAATAAGAGGATAAGGCTTCAACCAACCATCGGACTGAAAATTTGCATAATTTCTCTCATTGACTGACCATCTAATATGTTTCTTGATCAATTGCAAACTATTTGATATGAAGTTCCATGTTGGCGATCCTTTGGGTAGGGCTCTTCTCCTAAATAATTTCATTGCATAGAGAGAACCTATATATTTTTGAGGTAATACTTTTTCCCAACTCTTTTTTTGGTCTTTGAATGATTTCCACCCAAGATTTTGCCCCTAAGGTCAAACTCTTAAGTCTGCAATTCCGCAAGCCTGCCCCTCTAATATTCTTTTCTTTGCAAACCCTATCTTTCTTACAAAGAGGAAACATAAGTTTTTCCTCACATCCTTTCCAAAGAAAGTCTCTTTGAATTTTATCTATTTCTGATGCTATACTTGCTGGCAATCTTGAAAGTGACATCATATAGATAAGGAAGGATTGTAATGTAGTCTTTATGAGTTATACTCTTCCATCCATGGTTAAGAACTTACCTTTTCAACCTGCCAAACAAGCTTTCATTCTATTCAAATATGAGACCCAAAGCTCCTTTTTATTTCCTTTGAGACAAAGGAATACAGAAGTAGGTTGACAAAAATTTTCAATTTTAGACCCTAAAATATCCACAATAATTCATTATAAATCTAGGGCAGTGTCAATGAAAAAATCCTAGTTTTTGTAGTGTTAACCAACTATCCAATAGCCTTCTCATGGCACGAGAATATTGATTTAAACTCCATGGCCTCACAGATTGAGGAATGGCCCAAAAGAAAAGTATCATCAACAAATTGGAGGTTATTCAAAGGGACCTCTTTTTAAAATCTGAATACCTTTGTTTTTTCTTGACATTTTTGCTTTTAAGAAAGGTCTCCCTAATTCGTCCTCAAGAATAATAAATAGATAAGGAGATAGTGGATCACCTTGGCAGAGTCCATGAGATGACTTAAAGTAACCAAAAGGAGAACCATTGATCAAAATAGAATATTTTGGAGTGCTATAATAAAATTTAATCCATTCACACCAACCTTGAACAAAACCAAACTTTTTGAGAATATTATATAGAAAACTCCAACAAACCCTATTATATGCTTTGTTCATATCTAATTTCATAATCATACTTGGTTTTTTCATGGAATGAAGAGAATATATGGCCTCTTGTGCAATGATTACGCCATCAAGAATTTGTTTACCATGAACAAAACCACCTTGTTCCTTTGAGATAACACAATCTAGAATGCTTTTCAACCTGTTTTCCATAATCTCTGAAATGATCTTATAAATCATATTACAAATGCTTATTGCACGAAAACTGTCAAATATTTTGTCTCGCCTTTATTGGAAACCATTGTAATAAAGGTGGCATTGGTCTCACTTATTATAGCCTTTCTTTTTTGGGCCTCTTCAATCACAATTAACAAAACACTCGTCAATAAATCCCAAAAATTTGAAAGAAAATTATAGGAAGTCCATCGGGGCAAGGTCCCTTGTTAGGATGGAAAGAGAAAATTGCTTCATATAGCTCCTCCATAGATATCTTCTTCATCAAGCTTTCATTTTGTCCCTATGTGATAATTGATGGAATATTTCACAAAAGCTTACCTTGTGCCTCCTTATCTTCCATTCATCATGTGGAATTGAAATGGGCCCCACACGTATTACATCATCACCACGTAGTGGTATTGCAATAAATCTCGGATATTACCCATGTATCATTTGGCAAGATTCGAACTTGGGTCTCCTCTTTGAATGTTGTGGAATCTAAACAGTTGAGATAATGCTATTTCATGTTGTGCCTCCTTATCTTGTCCAATATCTGATAAAATATTTTTGAAAATAATTGCTTCCTTCCTGATATCTTCTGCTTCCTTAGTATTTCTTCCATATGGAGATAAAATATTTTTGATGTGATGAAAGAAAAATTCGGTATTTCTATCTCCTTAAGCCATTTCTCCCTAGATTTTTGGAACCATTCTGGCTCCTCCTTTTTCAATGCATCATGATAATTGTTTTTCTTGCTCATAGGTATCCTAAACCATTCCAATGATTTCAACTATCTCTTGTAATTTTTGGAGCTTGGATTCAATTTCCTTATTTAAAAAAAAAATGTTACCAAAAGATTTGGCATTACAATCTTCATTCGCCCCTTTAAATATTTCATCTTTTGAACAACCCTGTATATACATGATCCTTCAAAATTTGCTCCGTCCCACCATAACATAACCATTTGGAAAAAATCGGGATCTTGGAGCCACATAGATTGGAAGCGAAATGGCTTTGGATGACCATTATTGAGTAAATCACAAGTAAAAAAAATGGGTTTATGATTTGATCTTGCTCGTAATGAAATATCTAGGGAGATTATATATCCTATTTGCAACCATGTCTTTTGGAAAAAATCGGGATCTTGGAGCCACATAGATTGGAAGCGAAATGGCTTTGGATGACCATTATTGAGTAAATCACAAGTCAAAAAAATGGGTTTGTGATTTGATCTTGCTCGTAATGAAATATCTAGGGAGATTATATATCCTATTTGCAACCATGTCTTGGATAACAAGAATCCAATCTTCTGCTATATGAGTTTGCCCAGTGCGTCTATTATCTCATGTATATTGAAAACTTGAAGGAATAACATCCCAAGGCCATTTGAATTGAAAAATGAAACTCAATCTTGCATTTATACCATTCGGGAGAACCACCCTTTTTTTCCAAAGGAGATAGAACTGTGTTGAAGTCACCCCCAAGAATCCATAGATCAAAATTATGAATCATCATTATGTTTAACAAAAATATGCCATGGTCCTTCCAACTTATTTCATGAGGAGTAACTACAGGTGGAGCGTATACATTTATAACCCCAACTTTGATGTTTTCATCTTTCCCCCATCTTCCAAATCTTTTTAAAAGCATCATTACATTCCTCACTACTTTTTTTTAATTGAAATTACATTCCAAACTCCTTAATTTTGCTTCTTGTATTAAAATAAACTCAAGACTATAACAACCTAGTAATTTCTCAATAACTCTTTTATATTCCATGATACCATTTTCATCATCACTTTTTATTTTTATTAGTGGGCTTAGCCCCTCTTCATGTTAGTACCTCGGATATTTTTGTTTGGCTTTTCAAATCGATATTTCTTTGAGTTTCTTTTTCTCTTTGTTCATGCTTTGATGGCCTTCCTCTCCTTTTTCCATTTCCACCAATGTTTCATCTTCATCAAGCTCTTTTAATTTTCCATATTATTCATAATTGGACTTAACATCTAAAGATTTATGCTGCCCTAAAGAATCTGAAATGCAAGGAATAACCTCATAAACACTCTCTTCTTTATGTTTCCTAGAAACCCTATAGTACAAGGATGATCCTCCATAGTAATTACTTTCTTATGCTTCCCTGACAATCTTAAATTTCAACGGATATCCTCCATATGCATTTCTTTATTATGCTGCTCTTGAAACCCTAAAGAGCAACGAATATGTTGGAGATTATTACATTATTTGGTACCTTGCAAGTATCTTGTAAATACTTTGTAAATATTTAGTGTCTAGGTGTCTTGTAAATATTTGGCATTTAGTAATCATTAGATGTTTGTCATTATTAGAAGGCTAATAAAATATTTCTCCTATGAAGAGTCATATCTCCCGTGAGTTTGAGGAGATGAAGAGATAGTTGAAGATGAAATGCCAAGAGACTCTTTGTAAAGGCTATTAATAAGGATAGCATGTGAGTTTGTATGTAATATGAATTGCAATACTTTATATTGTACTATAAAGCATTGTAATCTTGTTATCCACGTTGAATACAATGTGTGAATTCATTTTGAATCATGGGTTGAATATTTGTGTGTATTGCATTGTGGTATATTGTAAGCAATCTTTAAGTATTGTATCCAAAGTTGTTTATTAAGTCTGGCCCATTTGCTAAGTAGTATCAAAGCTATGTTAAGCAAGTTAAGTGAGAGAGCCACGTTAAGTGTGCCACGGTTATTGCGTTGCCATGGTTGTTGAGTCTCCATGAGTGTCTACGGTTAGTGAGTTTTCTCCAACGTTCCACGAGCCTGGGGAACCGGGGGGCAGGTTTTGGCAACGGCGGGGGACGGTAGGCCGATTTTAGGGGACAGTTGGTATTATAGTATGAAATTTTTTAGAAATTTAGAATAATCTACAAATTCTACACAAGAAAAATGAAAAATACTAAATACTAATAGTTTACAACAAAATTATTTAGAACTTAGAAGCCATTAGAATAATTTAAAAATTATTATTATTATTATTTTTTTTTGAGTAATACTTATACACATCCGTCGTGGGGATTGATCCCGGGTCACATCACCGATAATGCAAGTGGCGTTCTTGCCGGTAGACCACACTCATAGTTGCAAAAATATTAATAGTCTCAATGCTCATTTACAATTTACAACAAAAAGAGTGAAATACAAAGAGAACAAAAATGAAATACTAATAGTCTCAATGCTCATTTATAACAAAACGATTTTACAACAAAAATACTAAATAGGTTGGCTTGACTCTCTCATCATTTGAGTGAATAGCCTCCACTGGAACTCCAACCAACCCCTCCTGACCCTCATCCTCATCAATCTGTCCTGCATCCTCTGGATCAACATCCCATTGTCTAGCTGAGATTGCCTGTACTTTGGCTTAACTCTCTCATGAAGGTGAAGAGAGCTATGCACTGCAACTGGCTTCTCCGCTCTGCGAGAGGTAAGCCTGTTCCTCCTCACGTTGTGGATAAAGCTGTATGTGGACCAATTCCTCTTAGCAACAAAGGAGCTAGCAACCTGTGAAAGAAGCCTAATTGCAAAATGTTGCAAGTTAGGTATGTCATCCCCATATAGCTGCCACCATTCAATGGGATTTTTTTGGGCAATGGTAGTCCTATCCTCTATACACTCTGGTTGGCTGAAGCAAGGGCCTGTAAGATTCACAAACTGGAGCCACTCACCTCTAAGTTTTGAGCCCTCCTCCTTTGTATATATCTTTTTAAGGGCACTCAAAAACCCTTGTTTCACCTCTAGATCTTTATAGGGAGCCACTCTCCTAGGCCTAGGCTCATACCACTTTGGGTTTACTACATATGCTGCCATATGAAGGGGGGTGTTCATCCTATCCCACAGGTCTAATGTTGGCCTCATAGAATAATAATGATGGATCTCTAGCATAAATGACCTTTTTTATCTCCCCTAACATGTTCTCAAAAGTCTTATAGATCTCTCCTAGATTAGGAGCATCTGTATTAACATATCTGATGACTGCAACTTTTAGGGCAACAAAAGACAATGTACCTGCAAGAAATTAAAAAAAAAAATTAAATAACTTAGGCTATATGAGCAAATCCAATTTGAAACTAAAAATGAAAAATCATAAATGATAAATCAATGAATCATAAACAAAAAAAATAAATATGAACCAAATCTTAACTTCAACATTTCTTACTTGGCTTGAGTCCACCAACCATCTTCCAATACTCCTTTGTCCTTGATTCCGGCCACCTCTTCCACTCCGTGCATACTACCATGGACTGTAAAGCATCTTGCACCTCATCTTGCACCATACGATCCACAACCAAACAGCTAGAGAGACCCTCATGTGCAAATTCATCATCCAATGCATACATCCCAATAGACCTATGAGTGTATACTCATAACTAGATCTAGATTTAAGTTCAGTGATTAACTTCCACTTCCAAGTGATACCGTATCCGTGATTAAACATTCACTATGACAATCATCCATCCATTGATGAAAGCAAGTTCCACAAATGAGTAATCTAGTATTGAACCTAGTCCATTGTGCACGAGTCATAATAATAGGCTCTCTCTCTATTTCTCAATTTGAACTTATTACCATGCAATAACTCATTATTCCAATTTAGGACTTTCATTATACAAGTCATAGGGCACATCTGCTGTCATCCTTAAAGCAGGAGAGTTTTTTTAATTTAATTCTCATCAGATTCAAGTATAAGAAAATCAGCAAATGTAAACAGCCAATGTCATAGAACAGGGGTGTTCCCACTATACTTCCTCTTAACTGAAGGTATATGATAGTCATAAGAATTCAAGGCCATAGAACAGGAAAAGATTCCCAACTAAATCCTTCTTAATGAAAAAGCATGACAGTCAACACATCTGTTCTTTTTTCCTAATGCAGCAGACAAGCAAAACAATCCACACCTTTGTCATATTTTCAGTGCAGCAGTATTAAATGTTAGCAAAACAGGATTAGTTCAGTACACACTTGTCATGTCCAAAGTACAGCAGCCTTTTTCGTCAAAACAAGGAAGAAACTCACTCTCATGGAAAGTACATAGCAGTCAATTGTTCTGTTATGCACCAATGCAGCATTATCCATGTATCAAATGGAGGAGTGACTCGTTCATATGCAACAGCTTTCCATGTATCAAACAGAGGAGTGACTTATTCATATGCAGCACCATTCCATGTATTAAACAGAGGAGTGATTCATATGCAACAGCATTCCATGTATCAAATTGAGGAATAATTCATACATTAAGTAAGTACATTATCCCACCAAAACAGCCATCAGAAAAACTAGTCATTGCTTTGGGGATAAAGTAAATTTGCCAGGGACTAGCATCATCTTAAGGGTACTCATGAAGTAGGTCCATACAACCAACTCATCTATCCAAAAGCAGTCATATAGGCATCACACTCAAGACTGATTCATACTCAAACACAGGACACTTTGACACAGCTACCTTCTACCAGCAAAACATTCTCTATTCAAAAGTGCTTTTACTCCTATAGCTTAAGGAGGTAGATTTTAAAATATCAGGGCTGAGTCAATACCTCACCAAACTATCAACCTAAAGTAACCCAACTGTTCCATAAACATGGGGATGACAAAGTTTCCCTATTGCTTTAATAGACAAAACAAGGCTTCAAAAATGATAAAAATTCATTCCACCTCTAAACAACTTATCAAGTTCCATGTATACAGCAGTTGGCTGAGCAGATTTACTCTGGAAGATTTTACCAGGCTTACCCCATTTTCCTTCTAAGGTTGGCCATTGATTTCAATGTACCCTGCCCAAAGCAAGAGGAAAAGAAAAGATGCCACATGAGGACCTTCTAATCGAACCAGCATAAGTACATGAAACATACTTCTCCTGTCAAGCTTCATAATACATTTCCCAAGAGAAATATGCTCTTAATTACAAGTAGAAGCAACAGGTCCTTACTTTTCACAGACAACAATTCATGGTAAAAGACAGCATTTTACCCATACATGGAACTATTTCCAGCAAGCCTTGACTACACAAAACTACTGCAAGCAAATGCACCATTTCCTTCTCTTCCTTTTTGAATTCAAGCATGCATGTAAATTCCCACTGACCCATCTACAACGGCATTTAAGGAAAACAGGAGACCATAAAATCAGCATTACTCTTTTTCACGTAATACAGTCACAAGATGCATTTTTTTTAAACATATTTCAAGCTTATGCTACAACAGAAAATGAAAGTGGGAGGACTTGGCCTGAGGTTGCTCCTGCAATAATGCCTTGGGAAAACTTCCTGCAGTCTCCATCTGCTGCCATTTCACAGGATTGGGGTTCCATTTTAAAGTCACTCCCAGGAATGCAAAACAAGACCCTATGTTCACAAAATTCCCCTCCATATTGGTTTCTCCACAAAGGGTTCAGTTATAGACAACGAAAAGTCATTCTTAGATCAATGCAAACGAAAAGCCAAAACATTCCAAGACTCATGCTACCGCTGCTCACAAGGAAGACAGAGGAGACTTTTACGTGCCCTAAGGACAGTTTGAAAGATAGCATGATTTGGTGCCCAAACACAATACAAACCAAGTTCATAAGGTTTGCATGTTTAATATGGGTATATTGTGGCCAAAAGGTGTGTAACATTTTACTTAAAGCACATTTCAATAAAAGCCCTTCTCTAACATGCCTTCCAATCATTTTTTTTTATAAAGCCAAAAGTAAGGTGAGGAATGAGCCAAAGTTACCTAGATCAACCAGTGCATACAAAATGCATCTTTTTCCATTCAACACTTTATCAATGAAGGCAGCAATGTAAAACAAATTTTCCTATTTAATTCTGTGATATGCATAAGTGTGAATATGCAGGGTCCCTTTGAGTTGATTGCTTCTGTGAATCTGTCACTTTCTCCTGTATTTAGCTGTATCCATATTAAGTACATGTTTTTATGCATGCCGTATTTAGCCGTATCCATTTTGGGGAGATCTTGAAAAACTGCTGCATCTGTATCTGATACTGTTTTCAACGGAAGGATTCGAACCTTCAGAATAACAGGACCCTTTTAAAATAGAGAGCTGCTCCCTTACCTTTAATAATAGAGGGCCATGCCCTAATAATGGTAAGCATTTGATACTCATTCATCGTAATAACCTCTTTTGATCATTATGTCAATCTATAGAGATCCCAGATTTGTTTCCATGCAACATAGGTTCCAACTTCCTATGGGTATTAGTTTCTGAAAGATTGTTCCCTATGGCAGTGTTATAATTCATCACAAGGATACTGGTCTTGATTGTTGTCACAATGTTATAATTATTATGTTTTTAAGATACCGTTTCTTGTTGCAGTGTTACCATTCCTTTCAAGGAGGCTGCTCTTGAATGTTGTGATGAAGTTGATCCACTGGCACAGGTATTTCTTGCCATCAATCCTATATATGCTTTGTATGGTACTTTTCCATAAAAATAAAATAATTTGGTAGAATTTTCATTTTTGCACTTGGGGAATGCCAGAAAGTGAATGCTTATTGTCTTAATACATCTTGACTTCAAAATTTTAAGATCAAATTTGGTTCTTACTGGAAAGATTACGCAATGAAGGAATAAGAAAATTCTTAGAGCTGATAATGATTTTTGGTTGCTTATTCAGTCTATAGGAGCAGTAAATACAATTGTGAGGAGAAAAAGTGATGGAAAATTAATTGGGTACAATACAGACTGTTTTGGTGCAATTTCTGCAATTGAGGATGCCATAAAAGGTCTCAAATACTTTTTAGTTAATCAGATTCCTTTCTTTGCATTGTTTTTTTCTTCTTCCCTTCCCATGTATCCAATGCCTATTCTTTTGTGTTAAGAATAACTATTGCTTGAAAAAACATCATAGGATGGTTGACTGACTGGGCTGTATTTTCTATTGCGTGTCAGCGAAAAACAATACCGAAGAATGGACACATATATCCCCCCTAGCCGGAAAAATAATTGTGGTTATTGGAGCTGGAGGAGCTGGTAAAGCACTTGCATTTGGAGCAAAGCAAAAGGGGGCAAGGGTAGTAGTTGCGAACCGTAACTATGGTAATTCTTACATTACATTCTAGGAAAGAAACATAGTTTTATGTCTGTTTTTAACGAGTTATGTGTCTCTAATCCTCATATTTCAAATGCATGTCCATAGATCCATCATATGTCTCAGCATGCATAGTTATGAAATGTGTGTACATGCACTTGAATGTGTGTGAGAGAGAGATTTACAGTATTGCTTCATATATATGAAAGATAGGTGTGTTTTTGAATTTAATTGGAAAGATTTCAAGCATGGATTCCAATACAAAAGATAGGTATGTTTTTTGAATATAATTTCAGTTGATGTTGTTACATGTGTTGACTTGTTTCTCTTCTTTTATTTCTATTTTGAAGAGCGAGCCAAGGCTTTAGCAAGCTTAGTTGGTGGAGAATCTATTCCTTTAGACAAACTGGATACCTTCCAACCAGAAACTGGAATGATCCTTGCAAATACAACATCTGTGGGAATGCATCCAAATGTCAACCAGACACCTATATCTAAGGTTTGCCATCACCAATTAAAGTCGAAAGCAATTTATGCCATTGGTTACTCTTAGGTGCTAAATGCCAACTCCCATTTTTCTTGGTAAATTATTGTGTTTTGTTTTAATTGCTCTTTTTGATTGGGTGGTTTTTGCAATTCCCCAATATGGTTTACTAAAGCAGTTTGGAAAAAAAGAGCTTGTTTCTGATCCACAATGTTCTGGTTATTCAGGATGCTTTGATGTCATATGATGCGGTTTTTGATGCGGTCTATACACCAAAAATGACGAGACTATTACAAGAAGCAGAATCAGCTGGTTCAGCTGTTGTAAGTGGTCTGGAAATGTTCATAAGGCAGGCCATGGGGCAGTTTGAGCTATTCACTGGTTGTAAAGGTTAGGGAGCTATTTTCCCTTTTATTTATAAGATTAATCAAATATATAATTAGTTTTTGTTTATTTAGTTCTAACAGTGGTGTTTGAATTAAATGCAGCACCTGAAAAACTGATGCGGGATATAGTTACAAAAAACACTTGAAGAGATTAGCCTTGGAAATTATTTGGTGGCATAAAGTCACTGCTTAAATTGAACTTGTTGGTGTCAAATGCATTCAGAAGTAAATTGAACTTGTTGGTGTCAAATGCATTCAGAAGTTATTGTGAAGAATTGTTGTTTTTCTTCAATGGCATTTATCTCATAATTTATGGACCCATTTTATTTCAACAATTTTTCTCCTTGCGGTTTTTTAATACTTTTTTTGGCTGGATAATAAGGGTTGTACTCAGGTCCCCCACCCTTGGCAAATTACAACTCTCTTCTTTAGAGCTTGAGAGTTTACAAATAGAGTTTACAACTCTCTTCTCATCTCAATTGAGATGCTATAGCTAGAAACCTACATCTTACATAAAAGGTTTGAATTCTTGATTTTTATTTTTTTGGATCTATTCAATTTTTTGTATGAATACCAAATATTCCCGTATTCAGCATCCTTCTTGACATTTTTCTATAACAGCCTTCACAGTACCAAAATTTTACCTCTACTATCTATACATTGCATCTTAGTAGAGTAATATTTCCAAAATATCGCACTATCATAGTTCGCTTTACCAAATTTGGATTGCTAGTTTCCTTCTTGAAACACAAGTGCAACCACAAAAATTATAATAAATAGTTTATATGAAAACACATTATTTTTATAAAATAAAACAAATATTACTAATGGAAAAAATTAAAATAAATCTTAATCATTATTTGATTCAAGCTGCAAACATTTTCTTGTCGGCTTCAGCTAAACTTACTACTACTTCCTCTAACCATGGAAAGGAGAATATAACTTCACGATCCTCAATTAAAAGCCCTTTATAGGCTAGCCTATCTGCGCATTTGTTTCCTTCCCTTAATGTATGTGTAAACCTGATTTCTTCAAATTCTTTAGCAAGATCTTGAATTTCCATAATTATCTCTTGTATGTTCCATGGAGCCTTTGCTTTCCTCAAAATTGCATTTATTACTATGAGAGAATCACCTTCTATCTATACTCTTTTCATTTCATTTGTTTGCATATTTTTAATCCTTCTAAAGCCGCCCAAGCTTCAACTTCATTATTTGTCTTAAATCCACTATTAAAAGCGTAATACAATCCAAAGTATTGTATCTTTTGATATACCCCATATTGTTTGTAAAGCCTCACTTTATAAGTGCTCTACCATTGCTTTAACCAATCTTCAATTTTGCTATTCATCACCATGCATTTACCAAACATATTAAGAATCCATTTCCATAGTTTCTAGACTATTGAGCAATGTCCCAAGAGATGGTCTATACTATCCTCCTCATTTTTACAAAGAACACACTGAGAGGGGCTATGAAAACCCCTTTTTATTAGGTTATTCCAAGATAAAATTCTTCTATTACCTACTAGCCAAACAAATATTTTGACATTTTGACTTTAGGAATGCTTGGGCTATCCCAAATATCTCTCCATAATCTAGTGATATAAATATCTCTCCACTTTTTGTTGTGTATTTTCTTGAGCTATTCAACTCCCAAATCAATTTATCCTTGGCTCCCCTCGAAATAATCATAGTTGTTTTCTTCCTACTCAATTGCCTCCTAGCATCAATGTCTTTTATACTTGTAAAACAATTTTCTTTCCATTTGTATCTTCCTTCTTGATCCTTATACAAAATGTTTGAAACCCTATCACCATATTTGTTAATCTCATCAAAGGTTTCAATTTGGATCTAAATTGAGTGGTTTTTTATCACACCAAGTATCCATCCAAATAATTTTTTTTTTCTCTAGTTCCCACCATCCATCTTAAACCTTTAATCATTAAATCAAATATATTTTTTAAACCATTCCAAAGAGCAGAACCATTCGGTAGAGAGAATGCTTTAAATATTAAACTTGGGTCATTGGGCTCAATATACTTAGAAGAATTCTTGCCCATTGTCTTTGACTCTCTTTGTACAATCTCCAAATTACTTTTCCTCTAAGAGCTAAGTTTGCATCTTTAAGAACTCTAAAATCAAGATCACAATGACATTTAATAAGTTGGAATGGCTTGTAAGAATGACTTAATTAATGCACTCTTCCTGCTAACGATAACCATCTACCTTTCCAAGCTCGTAGTATATTATGAACTTTACTAATAACTAGATTCCATAATTTTATCCTCATTCTCCCCTCAAATAAAAGCATCCCTAGACATGTTCTTGGAAAATTTGCCTCCTCCATTTGAAGTAACCTACAAATTCTTGCTTTGATATTAGTTGGAGTGTTAAGGAAGTAACTTTTGAATTTTGTCCTATTAACCTTTTGCCCTTATGTTCTTTCGTATTCCTTTAAAAAGTTATTCAAAGCTCTAGCCTCATTTATCCTTGCCCTTTTAAAAAGGGATATCATCTACAAAATGTTGATGGGTGATGTTGTTGATGTTATTTTTAACCTTAAGTCCAGCTATAAGCCCATCTTTGTAAGCCTTCTTTAAGTTTCTACTCAAAACCTCTGCCATAATAATGAACAAATAAGGAGATAAAGGATCTCCTTGTCTAAGGCCTCTCTTGGTTTTAAAAGATTTTGTTACTAACCCATTGACCAACACTGAACAAAAAACTGTAGAGACACAAACTTTAATTTGTCTAACCCATTTTAACCTTAAGTCCACCTATAAGCCCATCTTTGTAAGCCTTCTTTAAGTTTCTACTCAAAACCTGTGCCATAATAATGAACAAATAAGGAGATAAATGATCTCCTTGTCTAAGGCCTCTCTTGGTTTTAAAAGATTTTGTTACTAACCCATTGACCAACACTGAACAAAAAACTGTAGAGACACAAGCAAGCTTTAATCCGTCTAACCCATTTCTTCGTGAATCCAAAATTTCCTAAAATTGCAAAAAGAAAACCCCATTTAACCTTATCATAGACTTTACTTATATCAAGTTTTAAGATCATTGCTTTATCTTTTCTTGAAGTTGTTGAATGTATAACTCCATGAGCTACTATGATCCCCTCCAGAATTTGTCTCCCTTTCACAAATCCTCTTTGCTCTTCTAAAATAATTTTGTCTAAAAATGGCCTTAATCGACTTGCCATCACTTTGGAGATAATCTTATATGCCATGTTAAATAGGCTTATGGGTCTAAAAGAATCAAACAATTCCTCATCCTTTTATGAAATTAGGGTAAGATATGTTGCATTTGTTTTATAAGCTATGTATTGTTTTACTCTAGACTGTTCCACTACCACCAATAAAGAATCCTTCACTATATCCCAATTATATTGGTAAAAATTTGTAGAGAGCCCATTTGGACCTGGGGATTTATCCTTATTAAAAGAGAAAAGAGCTAAATGAACTTCTTCTAGAGTAACATGCTCCATCAATTTCCTATTGTCTTCATTTGTTATAATTGAAGGTACATCTTGAAGAAGTTTATCGTTAAGAATTCCTGTCTCCTTTGATCCTAGAATATTTTGATAGAAATATTGTCTCTTTTCTAATTTCACTCTGATCTTCAATCCAAACCCCTTTTATTGATTTAATTCTACCAATGCTAGATGTTGATCTATGTACTATAGCCATCCTATGAAAAGACAGTGTATTCTTATCTCCTTTTAACCAAGTTTGTCTTGATTTTAATCTCCAAAATTTCTCTCCTTACTCAAAATATTATGATATTCACTAAGCAACTCCTTTTCCTCTAAGCTTGGGTTATTACGATCACTTTTTTGGAATTTTGAAAGTTTATATTTTAGTTCTTTCTTTTCAAAAATGTTTCCAAAAGTGTTCTTGTTTGATTCTTTTAATCTAAGATGTCATAGATTTAATTAGTTTTGGAAGAACATACAACCCACCATTTCCTGAAGAATTCCATGTTTGTGCTATCATATCAACAAATTGAGGATGATCTTCCCACATTTGCTCATATTTAAAATATGATATTTTTTTGAATTCACTTACCACCATTTTAACTCTTATTGGCTAGTGATCTAAACCAATCCTTGTTAAAGTATTAATTTTAGCACAAGTTCCTTCATCTAGCCAATAATCTAAGAGTATGCATATATTTGATTTTTATACTATTAGGTTTTGGCCTCTCCTGTTGTTGGTCCATGTATAGTTGTCTTCTTCAAACTCAACCTCCCATAGATTATTGTTTTGAATAAATGCTGAGAAATCTCTCTTACTTTGGGCTAATTTCCTAATTCCCCCAAAATTTTCATCCAACTTGGTCATGGCATTAAAATCTCCTACGACCGTGAATCAGGTTTCTTGATCTTTAATTCTCATAAAGGCTTCAATCCCACTCCAAATTTCTAATCTACTTGACTAAGTTGTAGGTCCATAGACATTGATAAGGATGAAATGAATATCTACAAAGTAGCAAGTGACTAAAGAGGCTATCCAATGCCTAGTTTTATGAATGGTTACATAGGAGGTTCTAAAAGGATTCCAACACGTTAGAATCCCCCTTGCTACTCCTTCAGAATCCATAACATCCCATTCACATCTTGCCCATACTGTTTTCATAGTTTTTGAAACTTCTTTGTCATTTTAGTTTCCTAGATACAAAGAATATCGAGCTTATTACTTAAACATAGGTCCTCGATACACCTTTGTTTTGAGGGGGCATTAGCACCCCTTATATTCCATGAGATGATAATCATGTCTCATTAGGGGTTATTGGCCTCGCCCGCGTATTACCAATATCATTTTGTTGTTTGGTAAAGAGAAGTTCAACCAACTTAGTTTGTGTTCATTTCTCTATGTTTGCTCTTGTTTCCCTAGATCTTGCTGATAATTTGAGGGTTTTCCTCTTTTTGCCTTGTCTATATCAGAAGTAGCTCTTATTATTCTATTCCTCAATATTCTTTCAATATTTTATTTTTCATCATATTTATCCTCTCCTGGCTCTACTAGAGAATATTTTGACTTGTACTGCTCATTTTCTAGTATTTCCTTATTAATGCCAGAGGTATTAACTTCTAAAACTGCATTTTATTTATCAAATTTTTTTCTCTTGAATGGTGCATGGTACTTCAAGAGAGTTCAAAATATGATAAGGCACATTCCTTAGGTTCATCGAGAATGTTCTTCCTTAAATCAAGATCATACTGAATAGATGATTCCTTCTTAATATGTTGAACCTGTTGTATTGTGTCCTCTAAGTCTTGATCTACTTTTTCTTCATAGGCTAAAGCATCAAAAGAGTTGGTATTTCTTCCAGTATCCTTCCTTATTGGTCTCCATTGTTTATTTTCTTTCATTTTTCTAGATTTATTTTTTGGAAGTTGAAAACCATCTTCATCCATAACCATTTGTAAATTTCTCTTGCAATTTTTTTACATATGATTATACTGGGCTCTTCTTAGGGCATGATATCTCAATATGCCCCACCGTATGACATATTCTACATATAAAATATATGTTTTCATAATCTATGGTTTGGGTCCACATCTTATCCCCATACTTAAGAATGATTGATTATGGTAAAGCTTTACTTATATCAATCATGACCAATATATGAGCATAAATAACAAATATACCATCTTTTGTAGTATCTGAAATCTCAAGGAATTATCCTAGAGTGGTGCCTATTACCTTGAAGGTATCTATTTTCCAAAATTCAATGGGCAACCCAAACATTCTAACCTAGACTGGTACTAGGGACATATTTAAATTTTCAGGTGAAAAGCCTTCATACCAGTGGGTAAGGAAGAGTCCTGCTTTTCCCATAAACCAAGGACCCCCTTTTAGGATTTTTTTCTTTCTGCCTTAGAACAAAAAATGTCTAGGAAGAAACTTTTGGGAAGAAAGGATAGAGTCACTCTTGGAGACTTCCAACTCCTATCAATCTATTTTAAGGCTGAAGCCCCTAGCCCAAACCCATTAAATTTACCAAAAAACGCCTTATCTTGGAGCAACGAGGATCTCTTTGAGGTGTGCTCACTAACCACTACCACTAGAGATGATTATAAGGATTAAACTATGAATTGGTCCATAGAAAGAAAACTAAAACTCAATATCAATTGAAATTTATTAGAATGTCCTATAGCAAATATAATATTTGATAAAAAATTATAATAATTTGCATGCAAAATTTCTAAGATAAAAAAAGGGAAAAAATAACTTAGCTGAATTTTTTTGTCAAGATAGAATGTCTTGCCTCACTGAAGTCCTAGCCCTTCATTGCTCTTCCTATCATCCTAACCCTAGCTGACAAACATTTGCAATTTCGTTTTTTGCAACTTGAAAAATCATCACTGCCCTTGTTCCAGATGATTGACTTCACAGGGTCGTACCTCCCTCAATATTGCTTGGATTCCTTCATATGGCCACTCATTTTAAAGCTATTCAAATTCGACATAAGTTGGTCCAAGAACCAGCTGAATCAGATAACCCTTCACAAAAATATGGTTTCTAAAAGATGAGACGTTTAAAAAAGAAAAATACCCTAATCCTTTGCGAAGCTACAATTTTTTTATACTTGGAAATAAGGAATTTACTATTCTGTTGATACTTTGTATGACATTTAACACTGAGAAATGACCTTATCATTTGTTTTAAGTATTAAATTGGTATGTCGAATACCTTGTAATTTTTCCCTAAATGGTAATAGTATATTCCCTTGCAAATGCCTTGGAAAGAATGTTGTAGATAACGTAGTCCATTCACTCATTGCAAAGATTGCTATGAAGTTGTAATAAAATGCCATGGTATCAATGATCCCTTTTATTATAGGTTGGCCCTACCTAATTGCCAATATGATGCAAATGCATCCATAATGCTGTCCTTTTGCTACTTGAAAGGTAGTTAACAATTTATACTTGTAGAATTGTTGAGGTTAACCATTTAATTATATTACTTGGATTTATAAATGGATTTTGGTTTTTTGAGTGATTAATTAAAATATTATGCATCATTTTGATTTATATAACATCTAACTAGTATAATGAAAATATTTAGAAATAATTATGTTGTCCTGCGAACAATTATAGATAGGATTTGAAATTCACTACATGAATGTAGCTAAAGAAATTGGTGTCATTCTATTGGAAACTTGTCTTAGCATATCAAACACAAATTGTTGTCTTGCAAGCAATTTTAGACCAGGAGGATTGACAATTCATTAGTGTAGCCAAAGAAATGGGTGCCATACTATGGGGTTTTGCCCTAAGAAACACAAATTGTTATCATGTTGCAAAACCCCAAGAAACACAAATTGTTATCATGTTGCAACATGTTGCAAGGACAAATGAGATATTACAAGGAGGTCAAAGTCTACCACATACATTCCTGCAAATCCTATGCTTTTTCTCCTTTGACCTTTGTAAATATTCATTAGGTACTTACATTATATTAGTTGTAGTTATTCTCATTATACAAGCTGCATGTTGTGTCTCTTGTGGTTCTTTGGCTATTTGCTTGGTCAATAATAGAAATTTCTAGTTAAGTCAAATAATTTCATATGAAATTAAAATAAATTAAATATATCTCGGAAATAATTTGCAATTTTGAACTTATATATTTTGGACTTCCATTTTCACAAATTTTATATTTACATCAATATTTTCTTAAATAAATAAGCTTGCATAAATAAACAAGCTTTCAAGTATATCTTAAATTCCTATATGTGATCATTGAAGTTTATAGGGTTGCCCAATTATTAAGATTGGTTACACTATATCTAAAATATAAAAAGAAAAAAAAAGAAAAAAGAAAAAGGAAAGGAAAAAATTTATTTTGATATGATTAAATTTAAATCTACGGTGGTAATCATAATTTCGTTCTTGCAACAATAATAATGTTATGATGTAACATGAGTGGGCAAAATTTAACCTCATATAACCAATTAAAAAATATATTTGGTCCCTTATTTTATGGGATAAATTGTTGAAACAATTTTGGGTCAAGTTTCACATAGCTTTTAAAAGCATGTAAGTATGGACATAACATGCTTAAATCACATAGAAGCTAAAAAAAATCAATAATATTAGATTGCATAATGTGTGTGTGAGGTATCTAAAGTAAGTACCCCTTCAAAATTGAAATATAACTATATAATGCTTGGAGTAGCAAACAACCATGTCATTTTGGAACCCTCACACACAATGAAAGTAAATTGTATAACGTGTAGTTCATAGAGGAAATATAATATTAAGAGGTTTGTTGAATGATTTTTTCAACATCCTTCTAAAATTTAGTAGATTCTTGGTTGTAAAAAACTGACTTTTGTATATGAGTGCAATTGGATGGCCTTAAAATTAGATAGCCAATTAATAAAAAATATAATTAAAATCTAAAATAACTATAATATTGTCTTGTTTTTTTTTGATGTGGTTTAAAACTTTGTGCCTCGAAAAACTTAACCTTCATTGTAGATATACAAGTGATAGTTATATGTCTTTGTAATACTTTGTTTAAAATTATCAATATAATTACATATAAAAATACTAGGTTGTGTGACGTTTAACTTGAAGTATGTTATCATATGGATTATTACAATATCATCTTGTTGCATTGTATTAAAGAATGAATGTATAAATGAAAATGTTCATTTCATAAAATTGGTAATGTAACTTCTAAGTATACTTATACAAAAGTGGTTGATGCACATCAAGAAAAGCTTTCAATTGTTATATGTCTTTGTAATACTTTGTTTAAAATTATCAATATAATTACATATAAAAATACTAGGTTGTGTGACGTTTAACTTGAAGTATGTTATCATATGGATTATTACAATATCATCTTGTCGCATTGTATTAAAGAATGAATGTATAAATGAAAATGTTCATTTCATAAAATTGGTAATGTAACCTCTAAGTATACTTATACAAAAGTGGTTCATGCACATCAAGAAAAGCTTTCAATTGTCGAACTGGACACCCTCTCTGAACTATGTAACTCAAATTTTATATGTAATCTATTGAGGCTTAAATACTTTTGGGCTTTAGTTATTTCAATCACTTGTTGCAAGAATGTGATTTTTTCTATGTGAGTGCAAAATGAATGACATTAAAATTAGATATCCAAATGATGTAAAAATAGACCAAAATCTAAAAGAAAAATAATATTCACTTGGTGGTTTTTTGATGTAATTTAGAATTTTGTGCCTCAAAAAATATAACCTTATGGTCATTGGCAGTGCACAACAACCTATTGATTTATCCCTTTTAAAAAAATTAGATATCCAAATGATGTAAAAATAGACCAAAATCTAAAAGAACAATAATATTCACTTGGTGGTTTTTTGATGTAATTTAGAATTTTGTGCCTCAAAAAATATAACCTTATGGTCATTGGCAGTGCACAACAAGCTATTGATTTATCCCTTTTAAAATAGAGAGATACCTTTCCTTCATGTCTTTAATCCCCTATTAAAGTATATAGTACATCTCTTTAAGCTCCTTTGGGAGCTTTGGGGCCTCTCTCTAAAAGGGATGGGGGAGATGGAGACAATAATGATGAAGACGAGAAAGGTAAGAAAAGGAAGGCCGATGATATATATATGCTATCTTCTATGAGATTAACTACTATAACTTTGGCTATCATATATATTATGATAAGAACTCCAATTTGGTTGCAATATAATAAAGGATGAATGTATGAACACAAATTTTCATGCAAAAAAAATTGATGATATAATTTTCAAGGTTATTTAAAAAAAGTGGCTCCTATACAATAATAAAATCTTGCAATGTTAAAATCAAACCTATGGCCGCAACCATATAATTCAAATTTGAGACTATTACAAGATCTTGGTTCAAACATAGTGAGTCCATTACAAAATCTATTTATCTATATATATATATGTCAATGAAAAGATTGCAAATGTCCAAAACATGTATTGTGTTGGTTATGATATCCAATGCTTTCAAATTCAACTTTGTAAGATTATGCCATCACTAGATCAAATATTAAAAGAAATATTTAAATGTCAATAAAAAAATCATGTCCAAAACATGTACTAGTTTGGTTGAGATATCCTTAGAATTCAAGTCCTAAAAGAATACAACATTACCATTGTATAGATATTGTTAGTAGAATATCTTAAATCCACTTGTAGATCTAGAATTTGTGATGGAAACCTCATTTTAACTACTCTTTTACAAACTTAATTGCACTTGTAGAAACCATAATTGTTTTACAAATCCATTGATATAGGCATTGATATTATTCAAAATTATTGTAAACTCATTGAACTTTTTGAAATAAGGTTAAATATTTTATTCTATTTGGATAAATTCCACTCAACTTAATTTTCTATAAAATGATAGTGAACATTTATGTAAATCCCAATTACTTTTTTAACTTATAAAGAAATGACAAGTATGCAAAACTGAATACAAATAAGTTGGTTTCTAAGCACATAATTTCAAAATTGACAACAAATTTGATCAAATGCAATTAGTCGATCAAGAGTCCATGCTTTAGCATAATAAATAGGAAAACATGCAAAAAATTGATGATTCATTGTCTTTCAATTTATTAATTCCATGCCTATGATAGATGCCATTAATTTGTGTGATGAATTTGGATGCAAATTTATGTTTGAATTTGGATGTAATATTGATTAAAAAATAATTTAACAAAAGAAGCAACTAATATTTAAAGTATTTTTTTACATATATTAAAAGGCTTACAAATACCCAAGACAATATGTCACACTATATCAAACATTAAAGAGAGTTTGTGAATTTTACATGTTCAAATAGAAAACAATGATATTGTTTGGGCAAAAAGCCACTCTATTTGGTATATATTGATACTATTATCTCTATACCATTGTTGTTATTTTGGCCATAATAAAGTTGAGTCTAATTCCATAACCAAACATTGTGATTCTAATTCCACTTAAGATCAAACCATTATAGAAATTAAAAAAGCATCACGAGGTGGAGCAATTATCAATCCCATCACTTTCAATTTATTGAAATAATATTTGAAGTAGTGTTTAATTTATCACAATTATTTTATTTCATGTTTATTTTTAAATATTTCAACATTAATCTATGGGGAGCGTAAGAATGATATATGGAAAATTTTAGTTGTTCATAATTAATGATAACAAAATTAGCAAATGAAATTAAGGTAAAATGTACACACATGTTGGTAGGAATACATAATGGACATCTAAAATGGACTAGACAACATTGAACTCACTAAAAGATCATATATTCAAATCACTTGAAGGGAGAAACCCATATAAGAACCCAACAATATTATATATTATAGTTATTATGGTATGATGTAAATTTCATAAGAACAACATTAAGACATTAACATATGACACATGGAATATGACTAAACATGATGGATAACCACCCTTAACACTACCAACAATACTGTCAAACATGTGCATCATTACCAGATGGAATAAGCTAGGGTATTGGATTTGGATATAAGCTACATAACAAAAAAATAAGACTCATTAACATATGACTACATATGGCGAATAACCATACTTAACACTACCAACAATACTACCATATATTCATATCACTACCAAATGGAATAGGCTAGGGATTTGGTATATCCTTAACATATCTTGAAGTCAAGGTTATATAAGAGGTCAAATTCGATCATAAATCTATTCATACCAAGATTGACTCAAGTTAACTTAATATGAAGAATATTTCATAATATAAAAAATATATGTACCAAGTCATAAATTACAACTTACATGCATCATGTAATTAAACAACTTTCAAAAATACAATAACAACAATAACAATTCACTAATGCACATAATAAAACATCCATTAGAATAGTAAATCAGATTTAGTACCAACAAATTAATAATGCAAGAAACAAAATTCTATATTTCAAACCAATACAAATCATAGCCACTTGTAGAGGGTAAAGTCTCATAGCCACTTGGAGAGGGCCAAGTATTATATGCGCAATAGAGAAAACTAAGATTCAAGTATGAATGATGATCCCAACTACAACATAACTCCTATTTATAGACTAAATAAATAATAACCCTAGCCTTAATGCTCAAGGGTTGGCTACCTTATCTTAGATTTTGATCTAACAATAATAAATATAGCCAATGTGGTTATATTGGAACCGTTATATGGAACCTCCTAGAAAGCTTTATCTTGAAATCTAGAAATGATTGGAAAGAGATCACAAACTCTCATTCTACTTCTTATTTTCGAAGATTCTACTAATTGATGAGAAACTTTTGAATATGTTGGGACCACACATTATAAACTTTGGACTACAACAACACTTCTGGCTAAAGAGTAATTTGCTCTTATTGATTGAGTACTGGAAGCTCCATTTGGGATTTGCATATTTTGGTCAATAACTTGTTCAATATAAGAAATATTAAAGACAAGGTGGATGCAAGAAGATAGTGGGAGCTTCAACTGATAAGCCACTTCACCAATGTGATGAACCATCTTATAAGGGTAGTAAAAGTGAGGATTCAACTACTGATTGGACTTTATCTTTAAGGAAAATTACTTATAAGGCTAAGGCTAGAGCTATGAAAAGATCATATCCCTCATGAAAAATTATTATTTAGAGAAATGCAAGTCCTTCTACTACTTCATGTAGTTTTGAATAAAGAGCTATAGTATAGGCCAATGCTACTACAATAAATCATCCACCTAGGTTACTTTGGAGGATTTTGAAATGTAGTTTTCCATTGATGGTGGTTTCTAGCCATATAGTACCTCAAGTGGGGAAATATTTAGGGAATATTGGTAAGAATTGTTCTACCACCATTTGTCTAAAAAGAGCCAATGAACTCAGTGATATTATTTGTCTTAGATGGAACAAAGGTAAGTACCCAAACATTTGTTTAGAATCTTTGTCTAGCCATCTAACCAAGGATGATAAGAAGAGGTTATATTCAATTGAGTACCACTAAGATGCAATAAGTCCTTTAAAAAATTTATGGTGAAGATAGGGTCATGATCATTAACAATGGACTTGGGAATGCCATGTAATTTCAAAATAAAATTAAGGAATATTTTGGCAACCTTGATAGCTATGAAGGAATGCTATAAGACACAAAAATGAGTGTAGTTTGAAAGGCCATCCACTACCATAAATATCACCATGTCCCCTTCGGATTCAGGAAGGCCCTTAATACATGAAGACGTGTTCTTATCGGTGATCAAGAATAGATAAGGATTACAACAAAGCAAGATATTTAACAATATTTCTATTTTTCTATACACATACATCACATTCAACCACAAAGGTCTTGATATCCACTTTAAATAATTTCTACAAAAATAATTGCTTCACTTGTTGGTATGTTTTTAAGGATCTAGAATGTCCATCTAGAGGAGATGCATGGAATTCTTGGAGAACAATAGTCTTCATAACTGAGGACGAGGGAAGACAAATGCAATCCTTCTTATGAATAACCCCATCAACATATGCAAAAAAATAAAAACAACAAAGAGCTAGAATCCATCTCATGAATGATGCAAGTAGTCTTTGGATAAAAAATACATTCCTCCCAAAGTTAGATATTCTAATATTGAGAGGATTGGAGATGGTGATGATAGCAAGAATATCCTCATATTTGCAAGACAGAGCATCAAACACCATATTATATTTCCTCTTCTTGTACTTAATGGTAAAATTATATCCCAAGAAATTTGTCATCCATTTATTCTATTATGGGTACGAGAGATGTTGTTTTAGAAAATCCTTAAGGCTACTATGGTTAGTCTTGATGATGAAGCATCACCCCAATAAATAAGGTCACAACTTTTATATGGGATGCAAAATAAATATTTTTTCCTTCTCATAAGTGGATCGACCCAAATTCTTGATGGTTCAAGCAAGAAAAACTTTAATATATTCATTACATTAATGGTATTTTTAATAAAACAGATCAGTTACATACAACTTGATATTTGAAAGAGTTAAGCTTTAATAGATCAAGATAGATGTTATAGATTATGATGATGGATTATCAGGTGTAACCTCTCGTGAGGTATAATGTAATATTTACCTAACATCCCCCCTTATTATATTATTTGATATACAAACAAAGTTGCAAAACAATTTAAATTTAACGCTTGCACGTGCCTTTGTGAAAATAATCATAAGTTGTTCTTTGGTGGGAATGTACTAGAGCCAAATTTGATGATTCTAAACCTATTCTCAAATGAACTAACATTGAACTTCAATGTGTTTTGTTCTTTTATAAAATATTGGATTCTTGATCAATTTCAGAATGCCTTAATTGTCATAATTCAATATTATAGGGTCTAGGCAAATGTTCATTGAGCAAGAGATAAAGGTTCCAATCCCACGAGAGTGCCCATGCATAGCCAATAGCCCGATCCAAGTCCTCTGCATGTTGCACTTGATTGATGACGACGATCTATTTCTTGCTTGTCCGACGGTCCCCCTTCATGCCATGTGTTGAACCAGACTGACGAAGACAGTGCAAACCCTATGCATTCGACGGTCCCCATATCATGTCGAGTTACCATTAACGAGACGGTGGGTGTGTTGGAAGCATTCTCTGATGTTTGAACCCTTCCAGCTACGTTGAAAATTACTAAAAATTATGATTGTAACCAATTCATCTATGTAACCAAAAAAAAGATAAAGGGCCCTAGAAATAAGGCCATCAATGATATTACATATATGTTAAAAGAGGTCAATAAGAAAACAAAGTAATATATCATCAACCTCAAGGTCTCAAATCTAAAATCACCTATGGTCATGTGATCATAGCTAATAGAAGGTGCTAAGAAAATAATGGTGGTAGAGGCATCCCCTATAGATATGAGTAGGATTAGAATTACACTATAAAGTTACACTATTAGGCTATCCACTATAAACTTATCTAAGGCTAATCCATTTCAAATGGTGTAGCTAGAAGGGTAATTACAACAAATGATCACCACTAGATATGCACAAGTAGTCATGGATATCAAAGGATATAAGAATAAATACTTAAAAATACATAAATAATAGCATTATTGGCAATGGAGAAATAAATATGAGTGTCATAACTCTAGAAATCAATCAAAGAATTGAAAAGATAAGCAAAAAAGAAATATGAACTAAAGAAACAATGTGAGGATCTAGAGGGCTAGGTAATAAAACAAGATAATATTGTAAATCAAATGGAGGATTTAAAAGGAAAATTGGCACAAGGTCAAGACCAACTAAAGCAACAACTCAAAAAGATAATGAAGTTCTAAATATATAACTATATCATCTAGAGGCACCCATAGAGATAAAGTGAAATAGATTACTAAGTTGAAAGAGAAAAATGTAGAGTTAAGAAAAGTAAAATAGGTAGAAGCATAGGCTTTAGTTGTGGATCAAGTTTAGGTCCTTGTGGAAAAATATATATGTTGAAGTCACTCATGCTAAATCCTACTTTGATTTTATTGGTCAATTGAAATATTTCTTAAGTCAAACCTTTAACACAATTCAATATATGGGAAGAAAGCTAGCCATGAAGGTAAGGTACATGGAAGTGTTGCAACATCCATCCAAGATATCCATAAAACAAATAGAGTAGCTTGGAGTATAAAAAAAAATATAGTCAAGTGATTGAAGACTATACCTGATATATAGAGGTAATTATAGGAGTGCAAAGCCACCTATGGTACCCTAAAGTTATACCATATAAGAAATGATAAATTAAGTACAATAGCTAATAGGTGTGATATTTTCCAATATTTTATCTAGATAAGGGCAACTACTTATATTTGAATAGATAAGTAAAATCTTCAACAAGTAAAATACAAAGTAGAGCATAACACTACACTAGGAAAAGTCACTAAATTGGAATCCCTACTAAGAAAACTAAAGGATATAACACATGAGAAAGAGATCTTATCAAATGGAAAATATGAGGACCTAGCATTGGATATAGAGAGTGTTGAGTAACCTAGAGTTTTCTAGGTATATGGATTGATAGGTACTTTTGAGCCTATTGTCTTAGCAATCAACTAAGTTGACACAACATTTTTGTAATTTTATGATGGAATGATCCAAAATTTAAAGAATTTACACCTAAGGATAGAGGAAGGACTTGGGATGTCTTTCTAATCATGCTTGGTGTCTTAAAATTCATCAAAAATATAGTAGCTTGGCTATTACTTTCAAATTACCATAGGGAAATAAGCATGGAGAGCAAGGACATTGAATTTTTTAGCCCTAGAAGAAATATTGTAGATCTGCAAAATTTTAAAAAACTATTAGGAAAAATGGGTAAGTTTGAGAAATATGATGGATCAAAATATGCAATCCATTCCAAATATGACAAGTGGCAATTTTTTAATTTGGTAGATCACCACTTCTAGAATTGGTAGATTACTATTCTTAGTTGAGATAGAATAAGGATAACATGGAATTCAAGGAAACCAAGGAAAGGGACATTTTATCTTCATATTATTTCAATTTAAGAGTAAGATAATTCTAAACATGTTAAGTTTTGGAAATATGCAAGGTTTACAAGTGCATCATTTTGCTAAAGATGCCCTTAAATTGGAAATTTTACCATAAGTAAAAAATATTTACCTTAGTTAACTTCCAAGTTAATAATTTGCTATAAATAGGAGCTATGAGCTCCATTACATTTTCTTTTATCTATTTTACGAATTATATATATACTTTGTGAACTCCATTTGTGCTTGTAAAATCATTTTTAGAAAAATAGAAAGACTATGAATGACATTTGCTTATCAATTTTGGCACATTGCTTTTGATCTATGGAATGCATAATGACTATGGTGCTACCATTTTTCTTTCTGTTAGTCCTTATTTCTATTGTTGTAAATTTATTATATAATTAGAAGACACTCATGTTATTCGATTTTTATGTATTAATTTATGACCCATTGATCCTACTATAGTTAAGGCCATATTTCATTTTATATTTGTGTTCACCTATTGTACACTTATGTCTCTTCACATAGGCAATAATCCCACATTTCAATCCACCTACAACCACATAACCCCAGTTAAATGAGGCACACTAAATGACTCACTGTAACTGCCCCTTCCACCTGGCAGTCCAGATTTACCACTGGCAAGTTGGGCTTGCCACCTCCCATTTCCCTCCAAAACCCCAAGAGGCCTATAAAGACACCATGTTTCCACCAAGAAAAGGGAGCTGAATTTACATACCGACAGGCTACCGAAATCGACCTAGACCCAATGATAAGTTGCAAGCATTCGCACGATTTTGTATTGCTGGTTTGAATCCCGAGGTAATCTATTTCTTAGCCAAAATCACTCGTCTATGGTTCCACATCGAAAACGCGTGTTTGCGGTTTCACAACCGCATATCCATGGGTTTTAGTCCACAAACACGCATCCATGGGTTCATGACCGCAGGTCCACAATTTCCAGTACACAACCACGCTTTCACGGTTCTACAGTCCTAAGCATGAAACCACATGCACGACCGAGACTAGTAATTTTTGTGTTAGCAAGGCTTTATTTGTTGATTATTTTTTGTTATCTGCTTTTCATTCACATCAGCTTAGGGTTTATATGTAGCATTGGATTTATTGCTTGATTATGTTATGGGGGACCGAGAAATAAACACAGACTCACACTCACGAATTCCAAATTTTCTCTGTATTAAATCTGGAAAATACACTTACAAACAGCCCGTAGGCTTACAAATGACCAGCGCTCGGCTTGGTCTTCACAATCACACTTCTGCGTCTATTCTCCGATCCACCACCCCAATCTACCACCATTTCTGAGTTTTTATCGAGGTATCGGCCCTCTAGGTCATTAATGACCCTTCTGAAAAAAACATTAAATAAAACCTGCAAAATCAGCTTCCCCCGTCGAATCTTAAATTTTCCTTCCGAAATTGGCCAACTCCCTGATCCGCAATGAAAGCACGCATTTAATAGGCCCTTCACCTGCAACCACTGTCTTGTCAAAATATTTATCTGCAACCGCTGTCTCTTTTCCCGTGCGCGTGGCCTGTCCATGTGTCCATTTTTGATTTGTCATCAATTGGTCACAAAATTGCGACATGTCGCGATATCACGACCATTTTTCCAGTGAGCCCTTTGCCTCGGTTAGTGTCACAAAATCATGACGAAAACTCCCTCTGTGTTGTAGCTTCCAAAAACGTCGCGATGCCGCAACGTCACGATATCACGGCGTCGTGAATCGCAACGAAAACTCCCTCCGTGTCGTAGCTTCCAAAAATGTTACGATGTCGCGATGTCGCGATATCATGACGTCACAATATCATGACGAAAACTCCCTCCGTGCCTTAGCTTCCAAAAACATCGCGATATCGCGACGTCGCGATATCGTGACAAAAACCCCACCTTGCCTTAGGTTCTTTCTGCCTTCGAAAAACCCCGCCTTGCCTTAGGTTCTTTCTGCCTTCGCCCTTTGGTTCAACTTTTGCCTCCGCATTTGCCTTTTGGATGTCGTGAAATCACGACGAAACTTCCCCTGTGCCTTAGTTTTAAAATAACGTCGTGATATCGCGACAAAACTCCCTTCGTGCCTTAAATTCCAAATATTGTCGCGATATCACGACGAAACTCCCTCCGCGCCTTAGCTTCCCAAAAACATTGCGATATCGCGACAAAACTTTTGACTTGCCTTAATTTCCTTCTTTGAAAACACAAATACTTAGAAAAAATTTGTCTGATGCAAGATTGCTCTGTTGCCGTCGGATGCTCCTGCATTAGACACCCGAGGTAAATGGAGAAGTGACCTTCACTTCTGTGTTGTTCGGTCCACGTTTTCTGCAACATCTCCAAACATATGCCTGCATCTGCAACCTGCTCCAACCCCGTCTCCTGGAAAAAATATTTTTTGCCTTCTACCAAGAAAATTCTGGCACTATTGCACACCTTCTCGTCCACTGCCTGTAATGGCTTTAATTTGTGGTGCACTCCATATTTCATCAAGGAGTACGTATTTGCACAACCATCATGCACTGCACTCTGATCAAACTGCCATGGCCTTCCTAACAACAAATGGCAAGCATCCATGGGGAAAACATCACACAGGATCTCATCCTGGTACTTCCCAATATTGAACGTGACTAAGCACTGTTCACGGACCCATGCTCTATGGTCCTTCCGCAACCACGCAATCCGGTATGGATGCGGGTGTCTCCTCCTTTCCAGCTATAACTTAGCAACCATATCTTTGGAGACTAAGTTATCTATACTCCCATTGTCTATAATAACATTACAGACTTTGCCTGCACTTTTGCATCGTGTGCGAAATAGGCTTCTCCTCTGCTCTGGTTTGTCTTCCTCAATCAGCATGGTTCTCCTCACGATCATTGCTTCTCCTCTCTCAGCTTCTTTAGAATGTTTAGACTCAGCATCTTCCTCTGCTACAGTAGCTCTGGCTGGACCCACATGTTTCTTGTTCACCCTCTCAAGGTGCTGGGGACACTCATATGCCCGATGTCCCTCTTCTTCGCAGTGGAAATAGGTTCCTCGAAACACTCCTCTATTTTCTCGTCCAGATCCACCTCTTCCTCTTGGGTAGCCATTGTTTTGAACTTGGGGCTTGGGTTCCTCATCTTCCTTCTGATCCCGGCTACTGTTAACCTCTTCTTTCTTCTCCTATTTTCCTTCCTCTTTTCTTCCACCAGTCTTTCCTTTGTGCCCTCTTTCTCTTTGCTTGCTCTCAAACCTTCTGTTCAGTTTTTCTTTAAATTTCAGAGCAAACTGGTAAGCATCTTCAATGGTGCTCACCCGAATTAAGCTCAACTCTTCCTGGATATTAGGTCTCAAACCATTAATATAACGGGCCACCTTCTCCTTGCTTGCTTCTAAATGGCCAGTTCTTATGGAGATATTATAAAACTCCTCCATGTATTCTTGGACAGTTTTGTTCATTTGTCTCAAAATCTGCATTTTCCTCAGCAGATCCAGTTCATAATCTGCAGGGATAAACTGTCATTTTAATTTTTCTACCATCCTATCCCACCTTGTTATTCTTTCCTTCCCTCTTCTGTTCTGCTCCAGCTATACTCCCTTCCACCATATGCTGGCATGACCTTTCAGTTTGGTCTTAGTGAATCTGACCCTCTCGAGATTTTCAACTTCTTCATACTCGAAGTATTCTTCTAGATCATTGATCCAGTCGATCAATTCCTTTGGATCCAGGTTCTCGAAATACGTGGAAACTTCCATCTTCAGCCTCTTCCCAATATAGGATATGGCTTTGTATAGTCTAGCTTGTGTCGGATCTACAACCTCTTCTTCTTCTTCTTCTTTAGACTGGTTTCCTTCTTCATCCACTTCGTCTTCACTGCCATCATCTCTTCTTGGTTCGTGTCCTCTGCGTAGTTCTTCTTGCAGGGCTTGAACTTGCCGCTGCAAAGCTCAAAAATCTACTGCTGTCATCATGCCTCCCCCATAAACAGGGTTTCTTCTCGGAGGCATTCTACTCACTTTCTCACGAGCCTTTCCACAGATCCTGGTGTAACTGCCTCATGTCCAGCGATCTGTTACACACTCAAGAACTTTGGGCTCTGATACCACTGATGGGGGACCGAGAAATAAACACAGACTCACACTCATGAATTCCAAATTTTATCTGTATTAAATCTGGAAAATACACTTACAAATAGCCACAGGCTTACAAATTACCAACACTCGGCTTGGTCTTCACAATCACACTTCTCCGTCTATTCTCCGATCCACCACCCCGATCTATTACCATTTTTGAGTTTTTATCGAGGTCTCGGCCCTCTAGGTCATTAATGACCCTTCTAAAAAAAACATTAAATAAAACCAGCCACAATCGGCTTCCCCCACCGAGTCTTCAAATTTTCCCTCCGTAATTGGCCAACTCCCTGATCCGCCATGAAAAAACTCATTTAATAGGCCCTTCACCTGCAACCACTATCTTCTCAGAATATTTATCTACAACCGCTGTCTCTTTTCTTGCGTGCGTGGCCTGTCCACGTGTCCATTTTTGATTTGTCATCAACTAATCACTAAAACGTGACCATTTTTCCAGTGAGCCCTTTGCCTCGGTTAGTGTCACAAAATCATGACAAAAACTCCCTCTATGCCATAGCTTCCAAAAATGTCACAATGTCACGACGTCGCGATATCGCGACGTCGCGATATCGTGACGGAAACTCCCTTCATGCTGTAGCTTCCAAAAATGTCGTGATGTCGTGACGTCGCGATATCATGACGTTGCGATATTACGATGAAAACTCCCTTCGTGCCTTAGCTTCCAAAAACGTCGTGATATCGCGACGTCACGATATCACGACAAAAACCCCACCTTGCCTTAGGTTCTTTCTGCCTTCGAAAAACCCTGCCTTGCCTTAGGTTCTTTCTACCTTCACCCTTCGGTTCAACTTTCGCCTCCGCCTTTGCCTTTTGGACGTCACGAAATCGTGATGAAACTTCCCCTGTGCCTTAGTTTTAAAATAACGTCACGATATCGCGACGTCGTGATATCGTGACGAAACTCCCTTCGTGCCTTAACTTCCAAATATTGTCGCGATATCGCGACGTTGCGATATCACGTCGAAACTCCCTCCGCGCCTTAGCTTCCCAAAAACGTCACGATATCGACAAAACTTCTGACTTGCCTTAATTTCCTTCTTTGAAAACACAAATACATAGAAAAAAATTTGTTTGATGCAAGATTGCTCTGTTGCCGCCGAATGCTCCTGCATCATTATGACAGGTGCTACTAATCCGTTTGTTGGTTGAATGTGTATAGGTAACAGATTCATTAAGAAGCTGCTGAAGCTGGAGTGGTCCTCACATTGGATACCAAAGCCCACTCACCCCTTGAAGCTATGACAAGAGAACAAAGAACACCATATCTTGCAGAAGAGTTGAAGGATCTCCCCTCTTTCATCAGAAGAGTTGTGTTTCAGAGAGAAAAGAAGCATTGTAACATTACCTCCAATACACTTGGGGCAATTCAAAATATTTTGTAAAAACTGTATCAATATCAATACAAAGGATATTTTCTGGCAATCTACTTCTCTTTTTGTGTGTCTTTATTTGTGTTCAGTTATTTTGTTACAACTTAAATTCTCAAATCTACTTTTATACATAATTTAATTTCTATTAGCATTATTAGTGAGGATCCAACCTAAATATGGAGGTGAAAGAGAACATAATTTCTCTTTTTTTCCACTTATTGATATAGAATTGGGGGCATTAATCTAATAAGATGATTTCATGATTCAATAGGAGTCAAGATTGATTAAAGTTGTATTAGTTGTTTTACAACGTTATTAAGAAAGATGAAAATCATTATGAGTCCTACTACTTTTATATATTTTTATGAATAAGCAAATTATCATGAAATGATTTCATAAAGATTTGGATTCCATATTTTTTAGACTCATTATAATGTTTACATGGAATGCAATTATATCTCATTCAAGTTTTGCTTTAGATTTCAGAATTTAGGTTTTGGTATGGAGTAACTTGTACATGAAAAATACTGAAATAAAATCATAAACTAATTGACATGAAAATATTGATGGAAACATCAACAATCTAGTAAAAATATCTTTACCTTCTAAGAATCTAGTAACGAGAAGAGGATCTTGAGATAACGACTTGTATACACTAATGCCAAAAGCTTTGATATGATTTCTAAAATAGCACCTCTCTTTGTATTTTGAAACTTAATTTTTTTTTGGGTAATATAATTTTTTTGATTGGATTATCGAGAAGTATTCAAGATATTTTTTGATTATTGAATCAATGGAAAAAACTTAAAGTGCAGTAGCTAATAGGTATAATCAATGGATACTCATAAATTTGGAAGAATAAGATAAACAAAAAGATATAATCAACAATTTAGATCTTTGTCAATTATAACCATAAAAAGGAATATTAATTATAAATGAAAAGAAGAAGAAGATATTTATAGAGAAATAGATGCCTTAGAGATGAGGTTTTCTTGATCACTATGAAGATGAAGAGAATGAAAACACTCTCTATGCTAGGTAACTAGACTTGACAAAGAGGCTTGAATATTCTTCACAAAAGTAGGAGCATAAACAAGTATTTGAACTTCACTAAGATTTGAACCAAAATAAAATCATAAATTATGTTTAAGAATTTACATAATTTTTTATATGGATATTATAGCCAAAAATGATCAATGAAGGTTGAATTAAGTTATGGTAAAGATAAATTTTAGTTCAATCTTATGGTGGGATCACTTGCAAAAAAATATATGAGGTGATAGAATGGAATAGCATAAATGAAGTATAATAAATATTATATATTTAATTAAGCATTAACAATTGGAATGAAGGCCATAGTAATTCAAGTACAATGTTAGAACAATTAAGATCTAATGAATATTAAGGAATACATATTTGATGTGATTCCATTAGTTTAAGAGAATGGAAGTATTATTAGTGAGAAACTCTTAGTAATAATTGATAAGACTATTAGGGATGAGATATTGGAAACTTAAAATATTTATGCATACAAAATGAAGGAGGAGATAAGTGAGAGAGTACTTATTTTGATAATATTTTTGAGGTTTGTGACAAGGTTTACCTCAAAGATAATTCTCCCTAAAACCAAAATTGAGTAGGCATATAAGAACATTCATAGTGGATTCAAAAAGCCATGGGCCTTATTTGATGAAGCTTTCCATGACAAACTAGGCAGGTGTGAGGTAGGGGAAGCACTTTATTTAAATAAAAATTATAAGATCACTTTCAAGGTAGGTTTAGACGAAGGCACAAATAACATGGCAGAATGGAAAGCATTGATCCTCCTAATGAGAATAGTAAGGGAACAAGGAATTACAACTTTATAGGTTTATGGAGATTCAAAATTAGTGATAAGTTGGGTTGCAGATTATGTTGAGATGAAAAACTTACCCCTTAGTCCTTTCTATGAGCAAGTGAAATTATTATAATCTTCTATAATAAAAATTTCATACAAGCATATCTATAGGGAACTAAATATAGAAGTAGATGGTTTTTCAAAATATGGTTTGAACCTTTCAATAGACACTTGACAGAGGGAAGAAGTGGTTAGAGGACTTGGGTTTTTCAGATAGTCCTCCTCTTATTAAGGATCATATTAGAGATCTATTAATATTAAAAAAAGATTTGAAAGGGATCCTTGTCATTATTCTATTGAAAGATAATCCGAGTCCTTAGTTTTGGAACTCAAGCAAGAGTCATTCAAGAACTATGATTGATCAGGAAGTTACTCATTCTTTCCATCTGTCAGTCCTATTTTTGGGATTCTATTTTTAGATTGTAAGCTAATTGTAGGTTATTACAATAGGGAGGCTGATACTCCTCTTAGTGTAGTTTAGAAAAACTCCTAGATAGGATGTACCTAAAGTTCATGAGGGTACTTCATACTTATAGAATTGTAATTTTTCAAATTTAAATAAAAACTACATTTTTTTTTGAGGAAAACACTATTACTGGAGTCTTCTAGACATAACTAAAGAAGAAAGAAATTATATTAAATGTATAAAATAAGTTTGTTTATGGAGAAAAGGTTTCTTAATCAGATGTTTATATTGCAACTAATTAGAAAATATCTAAAATTTGGATGTTTGAGGATTCAAATCATAATTATTTCTATAACAACTAATTCTAAACATGCCAAAAATACAAGATCCAATCAGTTTGCTATATGCTTCAACATCATCTCATTATCCTTGATTCAAAACATCATTGAATGTCCTAAAATTTTAGTTGAATAAATTCATTGATAAATAAGTTATTCAAAGAATGGAACACAAAGTAGTTATGACATGCGAAAAATAAATAAAATTGGAAATCAAGTAACTAGACAAAGTGAAGATATTAATGATGAAAAAAGACCTTACATAGATGATGAAGTTCATATGGCTCATGATTATGTAGTAGTTGAAAGGAATACTAAAAATGATAAAATTGAGATTTCAATAGATTCTAATGTCATACCAAAAAAAAAATATTGATTATAAATAAAAAAAGTTCGCATAGATGGAGGCATACCAACATGAAAAATAGTAGCTTAAGAATGGAATAATTGCACAAGGAAAAATAATCATAGTGCATAAAAATCTTAAGGACACTTCACACATGTTACAATATTTCATTGATGATGAAGTGAAAAAATATAAAAAAGTCATTCTAAAATAGAATTCAAGTTTGTATGAGTTTGAAAATATGAGTCAAATTTAGATTGTCAAGAGCTTTAAGTCATAGAAGAAAAGTTAATTCTTGTTAGAGTGAAAGGTCAAGAAACAAGTCAAAATATAGGAACAATAGTAATTTATGAATTGACATAGTTTCCAAAGGTATCCGACTCCTCTGCATGTCACACCTGCTTGATGACGGTGATATGTTTCCTGCTTGTCTGGTGGTCCCCTTCATGCCACGTGTTGAACCAAACTGACAGAGACGGTGCGAACCTTGTGCACCCGACAGTCCCCATCTCACGTCGGGTTACCATTAACGAGACGGTGGGTGTGTTGGAAGCCTTCCCTGATAGTTTGAACCCTGCCAACCACGCTGGTAGTTACTAAAAATTTGTGATTGTAACTAGTTCATCTATGTAACCATTTTTTTTAATGGTTTACATAGGTGTAATTGTGAGGACCATCTTGTCTATAACAACTATCATTAGAGAATAATGTAGATAACATAAATTTATATTATACTTTCATATAAATATAAAATTTTAGATGGATTTTCCTAATATCACAAGGTGTCTATTGCATAACATTAAGATGAAAATTTCATTTATGGACCCTCCAAACATGTAGTGGAGCAAAATGAATTTTTATAAAAAAAAAAATCATATATGACCTAAAATTTGTTATAGAATTTTTATTTTTTTGCAAAAAATTAAATTTTCATAAGGGGATCCAAAGGATATCTATGGTTGAAATTTTAGGTCAAAATTCACCATAATAAGCATTACATGATAAAATAATTATTTTTACTATTTTTTTTAGCATAAAAGATCCAAATGTAGTCCAATTGAGCTAAATATTAAATTAAATATTCTGGGGACATTTTAGCATGTCTCCACAAAATTTAAAATTAAATTTCATTCATTAAGTTATCTAAAACTCAAAATATAATTTGGACCTCACTAGTTTAAGACTATGAAAAGTAACTTTAAAAATGGAAGGGTATTGTGCATATAAAAAAAACATAAATACAATATTTATCTTTATGAAATTGATAAAAAATCAAAATAAATTTTAATATAAATGTGACATAATAAAAATTACAATAACTTCAATACATTTTCTAGATCATAGTTATCTTAATTTTATATGCAAGTGAAAATTCACTTTTTATGATAAGGGTTTATTTTTTCATACTGATTTAAAATAATATTTCTAGACTTGGAAAACAAAATAACATATCTAAATATAAAATATTATTATTTTTGTAGACATGAGTATAGTTGAGAGGGAGTTGCAAGATTATGATAGACAGAAGTATGGTTAAATCATTAATCAATGGTTGCAAGCTTTATTCACCTCTTGTAGTATTAAAAAATGAAGCTTTTCAATTCATTTTTTTCCTTTAAGAGATTTATGTGACTTCTTGTCTTGTTCTACTGCTATACTTCTCTAATTATTCATTGTTTGATTTTAATGTAAAGGAGTGGTAATGTAAAAAAAAGTTGGGGCCTTTTCAAAAATCTCTTCTTTTCACCTTATTACAAAAAATACTATTTTTACAATCAAATAGAACAAAGAAGATCAAACCCAAGTGTAATAACCCAAACATTAATACCAATATTCAGTGACTACTTGGCATTACCAAGAATACTTTAACTAACATCATTTTTTTCTAATATAAATAAAATATATAAAAAAAAACACCTACCCTCCTAGTGTATGATCAACCGCATGGTATTTCCAACCCCATGGTATTTCCCCTACTCATACCTTAGTTTGAGTTGTCTAATCCATCATATACATCTAAATTAGTTTACTTACTTGTCTCCATGGTTCATCATCTCCTTCATACAAGGTGAGGATAACATCATACAAGATTAACATGTGCATACTCATGGCCAATAGTTAATAATAATCCATAAACACAACACTCTATATCCATCTTACACATCCTTAATTAAGGAGGTAACCACCAATATTTTATCTCTAATATAAAAAATATGTGTCCCTTCTACAAGGCACCTAGGGCATGTATTTATGGTAAACTCAAGGGGGTCCTCCCATATCCTATGTTCATAAGCTATCAATAAAGATAGGTCATTTGTGGGGTACCCAAAATTTGTACCTTTATAGTGCATAAGTAGAGATGATGTTATTTTTAGTTTGGGATAGATACACTGTGAACCATTTGGTCTCTATTTCACATTTGACCCTCTATCCTGAACCATAACATGCAATAATTTATGAAATCATATAATCAAAATAAACAATGGATACATGAGTTGCATTAATTATTCTATTTGATCTCAATAGCTAAGAACAATTGAACTCATATCCCTCTTAATATTCTTCGAATATTAAAATTGTTTTGGATATAAACTATACCAATAGGACAATTCTAATTAACTCATAAAATTCATGCCAAAAGAGCCTACTACCAACCATATACAAATTAACCATGAAGATCTACGAGGATAATTCTACTTTACCCCATCAATTTTTATGGTTTCTTTCACGTTTTTCATAAAAAAAATGTTTCCTTCCCCTTTTGGATTTTTTAATAATAAAATGCAACACTTTATATAGAAGATATTTATTTATTTTTTATTGATGATATGGTATTGAGACAAGTTCCACTTATACTACATCATATAACCACATAGTGCATATATCCCTTGGAAAGGTTTAAACCTAGGTCTCTTCCTTGAAAGTCTAGGAATTTAAGGGTTGAACTCATATCATTTGATAAATGTTCAGTTCCATTCATGAGATTGGAACCTTGTTTGATGGTGTGAAAATTCTTTACTCCCACCAAATGATTAAACCCCATGTGTTACTATATATATAAACCAATGGAATGAACCTAGATTTTTATGTGTAAGAAAAATAATTGCTTTCTAATTATCATAATGCATTGAAAAATGAGTAGTCATATTAGTTCCAAAAGTTCAGGGAGAAATGGCTAAAGAAGGAGATACAAATACCAAATTTATTCATGCTATAGTAAAATAAAATTATCTTTTGGTCGTATCAAAAATATTTTACTCTAGATGGAAGAAATATTGAGGAGGAAGAAGATATAAGTAAGAAAGCAATTAATTACTTTAAAATATTTTGTTAGATGCTAGGCAAGATAAGGAGACATAAAGTAAGCTTTTGTAAAATATTCCATCAATTATCATGTAGGGACACAATTAAAAATTTATGAAGAACATATCTATGGAGGAGCTACACGAATTAGTTTTCTCTTTCCATCCTAACAAGGCACTTAGCCCAATGGATTTCCTATAATTTTTTTTTCAAAAAATTTGGGATTTATTGAAGAGTGATATGTTGGTTGTGGTTGAAGATCAAAAAAGGAAGACTACAATAAGTGAGATCAATGACAATTATATTATATTGGTTCCCAAGAAAGACAAGATAAAATATTTTGATAATTTTCATCCAATGAGCCTTTATGATATTATTTATAATATCATTTTAAAATTATAGCAAATAGGTTAAAAACATTCTAAATTTTATTATCATGTAGGAACAAGTTGGTCTTGTTTATGGTAAATAAATTCTTGATGATGTAATTATCACATAGGAGGCTATACATTCTCTTCATTCCATGAAAAAACAATTATTCTTATGAAATCAAACATGAACAAAGCATATGATAGGGTTTGGTAATGTTTCTACATGTTATTCTTAAAATTTTTGGTTTAATTAAGGTTAGTGTGAATAGATTAAATATTTTCATAGCACTCTAAATATTCTATTTTGATTATTGGTTCTCTTACTAGTTATTTTAAACCATCTTGTGTACTCCATAAAGGTGATCCACTATCTCCTTATATATTTATTATTCTTTTAGAGACATTAGGGAGAGATTTCTCAAAGGCAAAAATGAAAAAAAAAATCAAAGCTATTTAGATTGCAAATACTGGTCCCTTCAAATCTCATCTATTTTGTTGAGGATAGTTTTTTTTTTACCATCCCTTATTCAAGTAAACCATGAAGTTTAAATTAACATTATCATTCTATGATAAGGAGATTGTACAATTTATTAATTCTAAAAAATCTAGAATTTTCCTATTAACAGTTCCCTATATTTACAATAAATTATTATGGATATTTTAGGGTTTAAAATTGAAAAAATTCCATCAACCTATATAGGTATTCATTTCTCTATTAAACATTTGATAATGTGTATATTACCTTGCTTTATCTTTGACATGTGTACATGACATGTGTCATGTGGCTTTTTATATGGTGACATGTGTCACCTGCTTTTAGCTTTCTCTTTTGCAATAAAAGCATTGTAATATGTTACCTTATTTGAGGTTTATAGTTTATCTTTTTTAGGCAATAACTGTAGCTTGCCTCCATGTGAATTGTATTGGTTGTCATTTTAGAATAGGGTTTAGAACTATCATTTCGTATTAGAGCCGTGAGATCCACCCTGTGAGATTATTCTTAGGTTTGTGAGTCTGTTTCAGCATTAATGTTTTTTTAGTAGCGTAGGTGTGAAATTGCCTCCGCTCACGACCCCATCTACAACAACCACTCGAGCAAGCAAGATCTTGATCTAGAAATATGGAAATATCTTGCTGGATATTCGACTAGACATGGTGAAAATCTGGTCAAACGAGGGCACACACATCTGCGGCCTTAAAAAATAGTTCTGCAGCCATCCACCATTGTAGAGAAATCCCCGATGTTGTTAAGATAAACTTTGAAAGCCGTCAAGCCGGCATTGAGCCCAAGTTCTGGAGGAAGAGTACCGTTGAAGAAATTTGTGTGGATTAAAACACGAAAGAGTTTTCTCAAATTCACCACACCTGGTGGCACAGGTCCTCTGAGCTGGTTCATGTAAAAAATTAACGCCGTACTCAATGCTTGGTGATGCCCTGAACGTTAAATCTGGGGGAACGTTATTGTGCACCACGAGGTTAGTCTATTTTAGTCACCAGTGCTTGTAGCAGTGCTTATAGTGTGCTTCCCTCCCCCACAATGGTGAATATATTTTTTAGCCCAACTTAGTAGATATCCTCATTCATAAATTGATGGTCTCGGTTTAGAGTTTCACTACAATGCCTCCATGAAGATAACATATTTCACATTGTTTTTTGTTGTTTTTGTTTGTTCATTGTAGTGCCTAATTTGTGAGGTTTTTGTATAGTTATTTGGCCTCTACTACTGATTCTGGATCACTTCTCAGACACGCGATAATTTTGATCTTTTAACGTATTCAAAGTCTGCCATGAAGGGCTTGATTGTGTTTCAACACGATGATGTCTTCTCCCATGCGTCTTCATTTGTGAAAAGTTCTAGTTCTCCGCCAAGACCCTTGTTGCTTTGTTGCTCAACCACACGATCCAAAGCTCCCATTTCCAACAGTGTAGATGCAGTAATTATTCAATATTGATCATCCCTATTGATTTCTCTTTGGATTTGCTGTTGAAGGAGACCTTCACCGCACCAGCACCACCATCGCTCAACACTACGACCCACTTGCAACCATGCGAGTTAGGGTTTCGACCTGAAACTCTAACTCCTCATTTTTTTTGACATCAATGCTCAATCCTATGTTACAAGATGAAAATCCTTTACTATTCTGAGAGCCTCTATGGAATTTATAAGTTTAAAATCAAATCCAAGAGTAAGGTCTCCCATATGTGATATGGATGGACAATAACTAGGAGGAAACTCTTGTTACGGTCCGCTATTTTGGTTTTGCTTTCTTCAGCCAATAAAGCCTTCATTGGTGAGATTACTTATATGAAGAGAAAAATATATATATATTTTTTTAATAGATAGAGGAACCGACAACTACCTTTCTTTTTTGAACAACTGGTCATAGAGTCAAGTCGTATTGCCTTTGATCGTAGCGTCAAATCATGGTGCTATTACTATAACCCCTATCTCACCTCGGTATACATAACCCAAAGCCTTTGATCGTAGCGTCAAATCATGGTGCTATTACTATAACCCCTATCTCACCTCGGTATACATAACCCAAAGTGAGGGAGACCTCTGGTGGCTTGGGGTTGGTATCACCATCATCAAGCTGACACACACTTAAAGGACTTAAGTCAGACTACTACCTTTGCCAAATTGGGCATGACCCCAAGGTTTGAACCTAGGTCTCCTCTTGGTCAGTGTCCAATGTCTTACCATTCCACCTAACCCTCGAGGACTAAAAAAAAAGAAACTTGGAAAAATAATATTTTAGGTGTTAATGTTAAAAGCAAAGCACCCTTCATTTTTCAAGATACCTTAGAATCTCTTTTCACCATAACATTTTTTTTTGGAGGATTGAATTTTAGATCCAAAAGTTGCATTGGGAAGCTAGTTTAGAGATATTTGCAACGAGTGGTTGTAAGGCACCATTTAAGTGCATATTGAAGGTGATTTTAATAGATGAAGTGGCCAAAATATATTTTGAAGAAATTTACCCAATATAAAACAAATTATTGTAAAGTTTGTTTTTGTACTTGCAAAAATTATTGTGCAATTTTGGAAGCTTGTATTTGATATTTTTTACCACACTTATGTCTTTGGAGGATTATTAAACCAAAAATTCTCATTGTATTTGGCTTGGAAGTCTTCCTTAAAGGAATTATTGTCATTGGAGGTATTCATATTGTAACTCTTGGAGGCACCATTTGGGACTATTTTTTTAGCCATTTTCCTCAATAAAATTATCATCTCAAGGGGTGTTTTAGAGCCCCTTACCTTTTTCTTGTGGAGTTCTTTATTGTGGCATTATATTGGCCACATTGTGCTTGCTTCTCACTTGTGCTTGCTTTCCTTTTAAGTTTATGCTTGCTATACCCCCACTTGCCTTTGGCGTTTATTTCACATTGTACTCAAGTGTAATATTTTTTGCATATACACATTTAAATATCTATTTGGCACATAAAATTGTGAATCTTCTATCTTAAGAAAGTAAGCACTATTGTAACAACAAATATTCCAACCCCGCCTTCTTCTATCCTAGGTTGGAACAGGTCAATTGTATTCAAGAATACCTCCCACTGTTGGAAACACTTATTAATTCAGAGTGGAAGAGCTAAGTTAACCCTTAACAAATAATTGATCTTAAGTGGTGAACCTTAGAATATTTTGAGGGTCTCTTTCTTGGAATTTGTGTTTCTAGTTTCCTCCTTGATTGAGCTCCCTCCATTTTCTAATCATGGCAACACCAAATATCCTTAGTGACTTCACACAAAAACTTGAAGGAGCTGGTTCATTTGTAAATTGAAAATTTGAAATAGAAGCAATATTAATGATGAATAATATATGGTATTATGTGAGAGATAGACAACAAAATAAACCACCATTGACTCCACCAATAAATGCTGCAGGTAGAACACTATTTGAAAAGAATTATAATATTGCATTACGCTTAATCAAGCTATCTACTAGAATTTCATGTATAGAAACAAGAAGGGTTGCAACTACACCAAAAGAAGCTTGGGATGCACTTAAGAGAAATTTTGATAGGCCTAGTCAAGATAAAATCTTATACTTAAAACATAAGTTGCATAGTATTTCTATGAAAGACTCACTTACCAACTACCTCATGGAAGTGAAGTCTATTAGAAATAATTTTTTAGATGTTGGTTCAACTCTTCCTGATAGTGAGTTAGTTTCTATCATGCTATGTGGCCTCCATTCCAAATTTCATGCATATGCTGCTACCATGTTAAATTTAATGGTATAACATTGAGTGCTCCATTTGAGGAGATTGAAGTTCTCCTTAAACAACATGAGAAAGCACTCATCAAAGATGAAGATATTGATTCTACAATAGAAACCTAGAACTAGAACTAGATAGGTAGATATAGGTCTCAACCATGTCAGAAAAATCAAAAACCATGTAAACAACATTAGCCACAACAATACAATCAACAACAAGTAAAATACAAAGTAGAGCATAACACTACACTAGGAAAAATTACTAAATTGGAATCCCTACTAAGAAAACTAAAGGATATAACACATGAGAAAGAGATCCTATCAAAGGGAAAATATGAGGACCTAGCATTGGATATAGAGAGTGTTGAGCAACCTAGAGTTTTCTAAGTATATGGATTGATAGGTACTTCTGAGCCTATTGTCTTAGCAATCAAATAAGTTGACACAATATTTTTGTAATTTTATCATGGAATGATCCAAATTTGAAGACTTTACACCTAAGGATAGAGGAAGGACTTGGGATGTCTTTCTAATCAAGCTTGGTGTCTTAAAAATTCATTAAAAATATAGTAGCTTGGCTATTACCTTCAAATTCCCAAAGGGAAAAGCATGGAGAGCAAGGACATTGATTTTTTTAGCCCTAAAAGAAATATTGTAGATCTGTAAAATTTAAAAAAACTATTATAAAAATGGGTAAGTTTGAGAAATATGATGGATCAAAATATGCAATCCATTCCAAATATCACAAGTGGCCATTTTTTAATTTTGTAGATCACCACTTCTAGAATTGGTAAATTACTATTCTTAGTTGAGATAGAATAAGGATAACATGGAATTCAAGGAAACCAAGGAAAGGGACATTTTATCTTCATATTGTTTCAATTTAAGAGTAATATACTTCTAAACATGTTAAATTTTGGAGGTATGCAAGGTTTATAAGTGCATCATTTTGCTAAAGATGCCCCTAAATTGGAAATTTCACCATAAGTAAAAAATATTTACCTTAGTTAACTTCCAAGTTAATAATTTGCTATAAATAGGAGCTATGAGCTCCATTATATTTTCTTTTATCTATTTTACGAATTATATCTATACTTTGTGAACTCCATTTGTGCTTGTAAACTCATTTTTAGAAAAATAGAACGACTATGAATGACATTTGCTTATCAATTTTGACACAATGCTTTTGATATATGGAATGCATAATGACTATGGTGCTAACCTTTGATTTTAAGTTAGTCCTTATTTCTATTGTTTTAAATTTATTATATAATTAGAACACACTCATGTTATTCGATTTGGATGTATTAATTTATGACCCACTGATCCTACTATAGTTAAGGCGATATTTCCTTTTATTATATTTGTTTTCACCTCTTGCACACTTATGTAGACAAAAAAATCCAACACCTTCAAAGTCACATTTATCACCCCACCACCAAGTGTTGCATAATTAATTATATGCCTAAGTTCTAACTTAGGAATATAAAATCCTGCACATTATCCTATTTTTCAAATTGATTAAATCTAAAAAATCACCCTAGGATACCCTACTTGCCCATTGGACATGTGTCCTAGATACTTCACCCAACATATTTGCCACATCTCACCCACTCTTGTCCCCCTTGTCTTTGCACATGGGACAGATTCCCAACACCCATGCCACATCTCATCCATTTTTGTCTCCCTTGTCCCTTCACATAGGATAAAATCCCACATTTCACTCCACCTACAACCACATCACCCCAGTTAAGTGAGGCACACTAAATGACTCACTGTAACTGCCCCTTCTACCTAGCAGTCCATATTTGCCACTTGGCAAGTTGGGCTTGCCACCTCCCATTTCCCTCCAAAACCCCAAGAGGCCTATAAAGACACCATGTTTCCACCAAGAAAAGGGAGCTAAATTTGCATACCGATAGGCTGTCGAAATTGACCTAGACCTAGTGAGAAGTTGCAAGCATTCACATGATTCTATACTACTAGTTTGAATCTCGAGGCAATATGTTTTTTATCCGAAACCACCCATTCATGGTTCCATAGTTGAAAATACGCATTTGCGATTTTACAACCGCAAATCCATGGTTTCTAGTCTATAAACGTGCATCTGCAGGTTCATGACTGTAGGTCTATAGTTTACAGTACACAACCACACTTCCACGGTTCCATAGTCCTGAGCATGAAACCACACACACGACCGATATCAGTAATTTATGTGTAGCAAGGCTTTAATTGTTGATTATTTTTTATTATCTACTTTTCATTCACATCAACTTAGGGTTTATGTGTAGCATTGGATTTATTGCTTGATTGTGACAGGTGCTACTGATCCATTTGTTGGTTGAATGTGTGTAGGTAATAGGTTCATTGAGAAGCTACTGAAGCTGGAGTGGTCCTCACATTGGATACCAAAGCCCACTCACCCCTTGAAGCTGTGACAAGAGAATGAAGAACACCATATCTTGCGAAAGAGTCGAAGGATCTCCCCTCTCTCATCAGAAGAGTTGTGTTTCAGAGAGAAAAGAAGCATTGTAACATTACCTCCAACACACTTGGGGCAATTCAAAATATTTTGTAAAAACTGTATCAATATCAATACAAAGGACATTTTTTGGCAATATACATTTCTTTCTATGTGTCTTTATTTGTGTCCAGTTATTTTGTTATGTTGGAGGATTATAAAGAGTGGAGGAAAATCTAGAAGAAGAACCTCAAGAAGAGGTAATGTATGAAGAATCTATTTGAAGAGATGATTGGTACCAAAAGAAGTTCCCAATAGATCATACTCTCTTTCGACTAAGAGAAGAGAATGAGAGTCCTGAACTAGAACCTATTCCATCACATTGGCATTACATGCAACACTGCCAATCACACATATTAGGTCAGTTGTAACCTAGAGAGAATGAGTCATCACCTCTCGAATCGCAGCGACCCATTTCCTTCAAGTCAACATGATTTCTGTTGATTTGCTCACCCCACTCCATAATCCATATGACTAGGCAAAGCCGATCCATATCGATACTAGCCTTATTACCATGGATAGGATCTCATCCCCGTGATCCATTGCCAAATTTATCCTGTCCGAAGAGTTGTTATATGCTTCAAACACATATATTCCACAACAACCTTCATCATCAAATAACTCAGTTTTTCAAACTAAAATAGAAGGGGAAGCCCTTGAGACATTTGATATTATGGGAGATGATATCCACCTCATACCAACTCCACATTAGCTGGAGGAAGGTTCTCACATGCTAATTGAAGAATCTATAAATGTGAACCTTATTCAAGATGCGAATAATCCCCAAATTATCAAAATCGCAAAATATTTATCCGTAGAAGAAAAATAATGCATAATTAATGTGCTGATGAGAAATAAAGAAGTGTTCGCATGGTCATATAAAGACATGCCTTGTTTAGACCCAAAATTGGTAGTCCACAACCTTACAGTAGCACCTGATGCAAAGCCTTTCAAGCAAAAGCTTAGGAAAGTCCACCCAAGAGTTGCATTAATTATAAAAGAAGAGCTACAAAAGTTATTGGATGTATACTTCATAGTACCAATTGACTACCCATAATGGCTCTCAAATATGGTACCTGTTCACAAACCAAACGAAGGGATATGTGTGTGCACTGATTTTTGAGACTTAAACAAAGCATCTCCCAAGGATGATTTTCCTCAGCCTAACATAGATCAACTAGTAGACTCCTATGCTAGACATGAAATACTTTCCTTAATGAACAGTTTCTCAGGATATAACCAAATTCGAATTAATCCTGAAGATCAACACAAAACAACATTTACAACACCCTGGGGCACATTCTGTTATAGAGTGATGCCTTTTGGACTTAAGAATGCAGGATCTACATATCAGCGTGCTATGATGTACATATTTTATGACTATATGCATAAGATCATCGAGGATTATGTAGATGACCTGATTGCTAAATCAAATACATGTCTTGAGCACATTGAAGTCCTGGAAAAAGTTTTTGATCGATTGCTAGAACATAAAGTAAGGTTAAATCCTAAGAAGTGTGTATTTGGTGTCACATCAGGAAAGATTCTAAGATTCATTGTCTCCAAGCGAGGCATTGAAGTGGACCTAGGTAAGGTAAAAGCTATAATAGAGATGCCACCTCCGAAGAACTTGAAAGAGTTGCATAGCTTACAAGGAAAGATCCAATCTATCCGACGATTCATTGCATAAATATCAAATAAATACAGGCATTTCAAACGCTTGCTAAAAAATGGGGTGAAATTCTCTTGGACAACTGAATGTCAAGAGGCATTTGATGACATAAAGAAGTATCTGGCTTCACCACCATTTCTTACACCACCTCGAATAGGAGTCCCTTTTTACCTATACATTTTGGCAATAGATTTTGCACTAGGGATAATGCTTGCACAAAAGAATGAAAATCATAAGGAGCAAGCAATTTACTATATTAGTCGAACATTGGTAAGTTACAAAACAAGATATGCTTATGTCAAAAAGTTGTGTTTAGCAGTGGTTTTTGCCACTAAGAAACTTAGACATTATATGCTAAGAAACACTACTTATGTCATTGCTAGAGAAAACCCTCTGCGATACATGATGACTCACACTTACAATAACACCCATACAACCAAATGGATAATGCTTTTAACAGAATTCGATCTTGAATTCGTAAGTCAAAAATCCATAAAAGGGCAAGTGATAGTTGATCAACTAGCTGAAGCCCCTTTACATAATGATAAGCCACTAATAATTGAGCTTCTAGATGATTCAGTATTCTCTGTAACAGAATAGGAAGAGTTAGTTTCCCCTGAGGATGAAGCAAACATGACAATATTTTTTGATGGATCTAAGTGCGAGAAAGGAAAAAGTGCGGGAGTCGTGTTTTATACACCTAAAGGAATGCCAATTCCCTTATCATTCAAACTCGACTTCACATGCACTAACAATAATGCAAAGTATGAAGCTTTAATATTAGGTCTTCAATCAACTATAGCAATGGGCATAAAAAGATAGCATTTTTGGCGATTCCCAACTAATTGTCTACCAGGTAAAAGGATAATACCAATGCAAAGAACTAGTTTTAAAGCAATATCATGAAGTAGCAACAAAATTGCTAGAAAAGTTTGACTGGTATGAAATTAGTAACCTACCCCATTCGAAAAACAAATTTGCAGATGCAATGGCTTCTTTGGGATATCTCATCCCTAAGAATGAGCATGGAGAAATACAACCGCTAATCATAACAACAATGTCAAAACCATTAGTTCAAAGAGCAGAATCTACAGGTGAGAAGAATGTTTGTTTGATACATGCTGAACCTTACAATTCTTACGTTGATGAAATATGAGACTTTCTCAAGTCTGGAACACTCCTAATAGAAATGACACGAACTGCAAAGAGAACGTTAAAAAAAAAAGTAATTCGTTTCACTCTCTTGGGAGACGTGTTGTATAAACGTGGCTATGATGGAATATTATTACGATGTCTAGATCCAATTGAGGTAGAACGAGCTATAATAGAAGCCCATGATGGTACTTGTGGTGGTCATTTCAGTGGAATGGCCATCACAAAGAGAATATTGCACATGGGATACTATTGGTCAACAATGGAAAGTGATTGCTTTTAATATGTCAAAAAGTGCCAAAAGTGCCAACATCATGCCAATTTGACTCATGTACCATCACACGCTCTAAAACCCATTTAAAGTATTTGGTCATTTTCATAATGGGGCCTCAATTTGATTGGTAAAATATCACCAACCTCATCAGGATAACATAAATTCATCATAACTGCTATAGAATACTTCATAAAATGGGTGGAAGCAATTCCAATGACCACTACGACTGGACCTTGAATAGTGGAGTTTATACTTTAGCATATTATCTATCATTTTGGAATACCCTCTAAGATAATTTTTGATAATGGGAAGTCATTTAAGAATAAGGATGTTAGAGCCTTATGCATTAAATTCAATACTCAACATAGCTTCTCAACACCTTATTACCCACAAGAAAATGGGCAAGATGAAGCAACCAACAAAACAATAGTATCCATTCTCAAGAAATTGGTCAAAGAAAATCATCGAGATTGGCATACACAAATTCCTTTGGCAATATGGGCTTACAAAACAAGCATCAGAATGCCAATGTGAGCAACACCATTTTTATTAGTTTATGGTGCTGAAGCTATATTACCTTTTGATCTTGAGATACCCTCCTTGCGAATCGTATTACAAGAATTCATGGACGATGACACTGCTAGGCAAGCACGTCTTGACTAATTGACACTTATTGATGAAAACCACATCAATGCTCTAGAGCATTTGCAAGTATATCAAGACAGAATAAAACGTGCTTACAACACAAAATTCCATCCTCATGAATTTCAAATAGGGGACCTAGTGGTCAAAGAAAATCAACAAAATACCAATACATTGCCGCACTTGAGAGATAAATTTATGACTAATTGGTTAGGCCCATATATTGTAAAGCATAAGTTGGGACCAGGAACGTATAGACTTGCCAACTTAGAAGGAAAGTTGGAACCAGAGCCTTTAAACATAATGCACCTAAAGGTATTTTATGCATAACTTGACTCACAACATATGTATATATATACGTGGCTTAAAAAAAAAAATTGCATACATTTTACATTGTATATAAACATTTTTACATGCATGTTACACATTGCATTTGCATATCACATAGATAATATTCATATCACAAAATTTTAATTTTGCACATTACATTCACATATCACATAGAATTTCAATAAATTTGCATTACAATAAATATATCATATGCAATTAGCTACATTAAAAAAAAATTAATATAATTGCATTCATCCCATCCCATGTTCAGTGATATTTTGTAGTGATGATGATATGACCAAAGAAAAACAAGTTTCAAGAATTGGGGGTACCCAACTAAGTTATTTACGCAATTCACCAAATGCTACACCCATATATGATGTTCCTATGTCATAAAATCAACTTTTCAGTCACTCAACCATGTCTAGTGTAAAATCAACTTTCATAAAATGTCCAATTTTCTTTAGGACCAAAGCACTTATCTCACATTAAAAAGGTCTGGAGTATCCTCGTCTGACCCCAAAAAAATCTTGCACGAAACACACTTCTTCACATCTTAATTTTTTTTTGAGTAAGATAAGGATAACACCAAACTTGGGTAGCACCTTGAAGTGAAAAGATAATATTCCTCACTTGTCCTATCACGCAACATAGTCCAAAATCAAAAATAGTGGTTTTCACCACTATCACAATTGTTCTTCAAATATAAATAAAATGTAGAGTAGTAAGGATAGGATCACGTTCTCATCACACATCGGTTGAGAATCCGATTCCCAAAAACTCTATACAAAATTAATTCCACGCACACACCACAAATCCCTAAACCTGAAAGGATCGTACTACATTCCCCTCAAAAAGTTATGTAGTCATCTCCAAAGATTAAATATTAGATCATTGGACTATGGAGCGAACCTCCACCGGGGCTATAGACACTTGATTGGCAGTGGAGTAAACTCATGCAAGACGAAATGTCTCTCTTCCAAAAAGGGAGACCTCTAACCGCACATACGGGCAAATTAGCTACTTGGTAAATCCTATAACAGATCACATCCAATTTACTTATAATGGGTTAATGAACTTCACATTCACATACACTAGTTCTTGATTTCTTAGGGTCACTGACATGCTCAAGATTTAAAAATGAACTTCACTTCACACACCTTGGTCTTAAAGAAAGTTAGACAATGGTCAAGTAAGTGTTGATATCACTAGCTTGTTTGAGTCTTTGAAAATCTTCCATTGTTAACAATAAAAAACCATAACATATTACATATCAACATCCATATGTTCTTCTATAATCACATACATATATACAACATACATCACCCACATAAAGTAATCAAGTTGGATACCCCCAATTGCAACAATGAACAAGTAATGGTCAATGATATTATGAGCTATAAAAAGATCACATGAACACCATGCATCAATCATATAGTTTGCATAAACAAATAATTAAACTGCATATTCCACATTAGTTTGCATCAATAATTAACACAATACCCATCAAATGAAAACCATAAATCATATATTTAGATTGCATCAAAATAAAAAAAATAAAAAAAATCATTTCAAAGAAACATGCATAAATTATCATCAACACAGGAGATAACCAAAATACAAAAGCCATATATATATATATATATAAATATGGAGGTCTCATAGTACAAAATACTTGCAAGCTGTATACATAAGAGCACCAAGGCTCATATCAAAATAGATACACCGCAAAAATACAAAAAGAGATAATAAGGCACACTAGTTGGTGCCAGTAGGATCTCTCCGAGAACCCTGTGCTGATGAAGCAACATGGGAGCTAGTCAGCCGATGAGTCCTGTGACTCGTCTTGGTCCCTCGACTAGTAGTAGCAACTGAATATGGAGGAACAGGCAAAGGAATCTAACACATGCAATATGTTCTCCAACATATCAATATAGGTAGCCTGCTTACATAGGCTCCTCAAGTTAGCACCCTCTCGAGCCACCCACTGAGAAATATCTACTCGAAGGGAAGCAATAGTAGCTACGGTATCACTTCCATCGAAACTAGCCTGTAAATGATTGAGCTCACCCTCTAGTCAATAAACCTCACCCCAAAGCCTAACAATATCTACATCCCTAGTAGTGATAGCATCACTACTAGGACCACCTCACAGTCCATCCATCTCATCCTATAAGTGAGCCACCTCACTCTGACATAATGTCAACTCGCCCTTCAGGTGAGCCACCTCCAACTCCAGATTATCTTGCTCATTCTAAAAAATCCCCAATCATCCTCTATCCATCAAGGAGGGGCATCCTTCTCTCCATATCCATCACCACCAACCTCCTCTGGCTGTCATACATCTGTAGCCATATTAGTCCTTGAAGTACTACCTCATCGATGCTTTGCCGACCAAGGAACCCAACCTGCCACATCCGCCTCATCACCACTCCCCTCATCATCAACAACTCTAATCAGAGTCCAAGGATGCTGAGAGGTGAACCATGAATTATACTTAGGTGTGGTACCCGCATCATCCATGTCAAGAACCTTGAGCTTAGGATCATCAACCCTTTAAAATTTAGGAGCAACAAGTAACCCAAGCTCATATTCCCATCGCCTATAGGTCACAGGCACATTAGGCACACCCTGGACCAACCCAAACTGATGCTGCACCTGACTGAACTAAAGGTATTCCATCTCCCTCAGATGAGCACCTACAACACATTACCCTCACCGGATGTGACGAAGCTCTATCACATCAGTCACCCATACGGGCGTTAACTCATAAAATCCCTTATCAGAGAGCTGAGTATATCTTTGTAATCTAAAGCCACCACCATAGGACGACTGAGCTCCTCACTAAGAATCCACCTATAAGTGCAAGGAGAGGTGGCATCACAGGCACAAGGCAGACCAACTAGCCATCCCACAATGATATGATCCCAAGACAAATTTGGAGTGCCAAGCTACCTAGGCCCTTCCACCCTTGCCTCTTAACCTCGTACAACTCGCTATAAATATGACATAAGAGAGCGAGAGCCCATGCCAACCATCAAGGATAAGATATCAACCCCAACACAATAGGTACCTGGTTCCATGGGATCCTCGATCCCATGGAATTGGGCAACAACATGTTGCTCAATATATACATCAAAAAAGTAGGAACTGCTCCCAAACTACCTGTAGTAAATAAATCCAGGTATGCAATCCCACCCTTGCTGCATTCTACATCCCACAACTCACAAAATATAGGGAACAAAGCCTCCTTATTATCGAGGCCAACACAGATAATAGGACCCTCGACATAAACATGGAAAATCTGGTAAATATCCTCAAGGGTAATAGTGAGCTCCCCCGTAGGAAGCTGAAACGTCCCCCTCTCAGTATCCCAATGCTCAACTAGTGCTAACAACAAATCTTCATCAGCTCGAACGGTTCCCAACCGCCCACAACCATCAAGGCCAATGGTCTCTAAGAAAGTCTAATCATCGTCAGAAAGGGCCTTACGCACTTTGCGAATAGTGTGAGGCCATCTATGTCGGGCATCAAGTAGCTTCACCTGAACACAAAAAGCAATGAGATATATTAGCTAAATAAAAACTAAACATCTTGAATAATCAATCACACTAAAAAAAAAAAAAACTTTCACCTACCCCTAGGTGATCAAAAATCAACAGGCAAAAACAAAACAAAAAAAACAAACAAAACACAATAATACAAAAAAAAAAAACTTTCACCTACCCCTAGGTGATCAAAAATCAATAGGAAAAAACAAAACATATGCTCACTTACCAAATACCTCATGGAAGTGAAGTCTATTAGAAATTATTTTTTAGATGCTGGTTCAACTCTTCCTAATAGTGAGTTAGTTTCTATCATTCTATGTGGCCTCCATTCCAAATTTCATGCATATGCTACCATGTTAAATTTAATGGTATAACATTGAGTGCTCCATTTGAGGAGATTGAAGTTATCCTTAAGCAACATGAGCAAGCACTCATCAAAGATGAAGATATTGATTCTACAATAGCAACCTAGAACTAGAACTAGATAGGTAGATAGAGGTCTCAACCATGTCAGCAATATTAACAACCATGTAAACAATATTAGCCACAATAATACAATCAACATCAACCACAATAGTACAACCACAACAACAACAATAAAGATGGAAATCAAGAAATTACCAAAGGGATAATCAAAATAGAAGACCTCAAAATTATAGGTCTCAACAAAAAATCAACCTAATAATCAATGAGGGTGTGAATATTATGGAAAATGGGATCATTATGCAAATGATTGCTATCAAAGAATTAGACATACAAATCAAAGGGATCAACAAGACCAAAATATTAATACTTTGTATGAAATAAATCAAGTCAATTTCAAGATATAGATTATTGGTATATTGACTCAAGGGTAGCTAAACACATGATAGGAAGTCAATATTGGTTGACCAAGATTCAACCTACCCATAATCAGTTTATTACTTTTGGAGGTGAACGTGCTCTTCCCATTGAAGGTGTAAGCGATGCACCACTTTCTTTACACAACGAAAAACATATCCTTGCAAAATATGTATTGTATGTACCTAGCCTTAAAATGAGTCTCCTTTCTATTGGGTAACTTATAGATAAGAATTATACTATTTTTTTTAAAAAGATAAGTGTTACATTAAGGAATATCCGTCAAAGCCATGGGATCCAAAAAAGAAGGTGTCTATTACCTCCTTACCTAAATTGTAACTAAATAATATTTGCATACAACTACTACTTTATATTTGGAGTATATGTGGCATGAAAGAATGAGTCACTTAAAATTTTATAATCTTCAAATTATGGCAAGAATGGGTTTGGTCAAAGGAATTCCTCACTTAAAGGAGTCTAAATGCTTTTGTGAACCATGTACCATTTCTAAACACCATAGACAACCTTTTGAGTCAAAAAATGCTTGGAGAGCCAATAGGCCACTACAACTAGTACATTCAAATATTTGTGGGACAATGCCTATTCATTATCATACTGGTGCTAGATACTACATCACCTTCATTGATGATTACAACAGGAAAATATGGATCTATCTCATCTAGTATAAATAACAAGCCCTTGATACATTCAAGGAATTCATGGCACTTGTTGAAAGAGAAAGTGACTATAAAATATTGACATTGAGTATAGATAATGGTGGATAATACATATCCAAATATTTTTTTAATATTTATAGGCATTATGGGGTAAGGAGGCAATTCACAACTCCATATACACCTCAAAAAAATGGAGTAGCTAAGAGGATGAATCAAACCATCACAAACAAAACCAAATCTATGCTAGTTGTTGTTGAATTATCAAATAAATTTTTGGGGGAAGTTGTCCTTATTGCTGCATACTTGACCAATAGGTCCTATACAAAGGCTTTGCTTGATATAACACCATAGGAAGCATGGAGTGGAAATAAACCCTATGCGAGCCATTTTAGAGTCTTTGGATGATGATAAGAGCCAAAAATACATCTTTGTAGGCTATAGTGAAAGTGCCAAAGTATGCACCAAGAGATTGGTATGCCAAAATTGATTCTTATTTCATCAACCTTGGTTTCATTAGATTTGTAGTAGAGTCTACTTGCTATGTGAAACATTGGAAGAACCACATCATTTTGGTTATATTGCATGTGGATGATCTTCTCATTACAGGTGATGACATAATAAGGTTTCTAAAAAAATGACTTATGTAATTTTTTTTGAAATGAATTATTTGGGCCTCCTTCACTACTAATTAGGCATAGAAGTGTGGCAAAAATTTGACAATATATTCATCTCCCAGACCAAGTATATTCAGTCTCTATTGGAGAGGTTTGATTAATAGTGATGATGAAGAAAGGGTTGATGACACCATTTATAGGCAACTAGTTAGAAGTTTGATCTACTTAAATTCGACTAGACCAAATATAACCTATTCAGTGGGACTTGTTTCCAGGTTCATGCATGATCTAAAGAAGATTTATTGGATAGCAACTAAGAGGATTTTGAGATTCCTTAAGGGGACCCCTCATCATGGTCTTATGCACACAACATGTGATAACATTTTATTGATTGGGTACACATATTCATATTGTGCTAGTTGTCCTAATAATAGAAGATAAACTACTGGTTATGGCTGTCACTTGGGTCAAGGTACAATATTATGGAGCACCAAGAAACAACTCACAGTTTCCTTACCTTTAGTAGAAGTAGAGTATAAGGAAACTAAGGACGCAATTTGGTTAAGACAACTACTTGAATATATTGGGCTACTCATAGATGGTCCAACACACATATATTATGACAATAAAAGTACCATTAAGATGACCAAGAATCAAATCTTTAATACCTAAACAAAGCACACTGAAATCCATCATCACTTCATAAGATAAATGGTCCAAGAGGACATCATACAATTGGAGTATGTACCTACTCAAGATCAAGTGGCTAACATCTTCACCAAGTCACTTGGACTTGATAAATTCTCCAAGTTTAGCAAAATGCTCTATGTATGTTGTAATGGAAGTCAACATTAAGGGGGAATGTATCTAATGTTGAATTATTTTTTTAGGGAAGTACACATTAAGAGGGAATGTTAAACATTTATAATGTGTACTTTACCCTTGCTTTCTCCTTGGCATATGTACATGATATGTGTCATGTGGTTTTTTATATGGTGACATGTGTCACTTACCTTTAGCTTTCTCTTTTGCTATAATGGTATTGTAATACGTTACCTTAGTTGAGGTTTTCAATTTATTATTTTTAGGCTAATGCTTACAATTTACCTCCATTATGTGTTTACCTCCATGTGAGTTGTATTGGTTGTCATATTAGAATATAGTTTGGAACTATTAGTCTCATACAAGAAATAAAAATTATTTTTAGGTATCTTGTTTTGATAAAATAAAATATTGTTTGGAACATTGGAAAGATATGTTCTTAACCATGGTGGGAATACTACAAATAAGAAAGACTAAATTGCGATTCATCCCTATCTACATGATGTCACTTCAAGATTACCAATAGATATAACATTAAAATTTTATAAAATTGAAAGAGACTTTCTTTGAAAAGGATGTGAGGACAAGTTTAGATTTCCTCTTTGTAAGTTGGATAGGGTTTGAAAGCAAATAATATTGGAGGCATAGGCTTATGGAATTGCAAACTTATGAGTTTGGCATTAGGAGAAAATTATTCGAAGATCAAGTAAAGAGTTGGGAAAAATGTTACTTCAAAATATGTAGGCTATCTTGATGTAATAAAATTATTTAGGAAAAGAATCCTACACAAAGAGTAGATAACATAGAACTTCATATTATATAAATTGCAATTGATCAAATGGTTAATTAATGAGTGGAATTATGTAAATTTTTGATATAACACTTGGTTGAAGCCTTGTCCTCTTATATCTAATTTAAAATGGCAACCATTGGCTTAGGTATGTCTAGCTTGTAAAGGTCCAAAGGTTAAATATTATATTAATGTGAACAACAACCCCAGATCATGAATTGCTATTAATAACTTGGTTGAAGGAAAGGAACTCAAACAAATTATAGATAAGCTTCAAAATATGCTTCAAGAGTTCTATTTTCCTATTTTTACATGAGAGGGTGGGTTGGTTTGGAATCCATCAAAAAATGATGGATACTTAGTCAAGTTGATATGAGGATTTGGAGCAATAATTTGTTTTTACTCCCAAAAATTTCCCTTGGAAGAATGTTTGGTTACTAAAGGCTCTCCTTAAGGCCTCTTGAATTAAATTATAATGGGGTGAAATCTTTTCTTTTGATATTATTATTAATTTTTAAATGGGTTTGTCTACCTTATAACATCATGATTACATAGTGGGATTACACTAGCTTGGAAATTATACATATATGGCTTGGTAAGATTTAAACTTAATTCTCCTTCTTAAAAGTCAAAGAATTTAACCTATTGAACTAATGCCATTTGATTATTGATATTATTATCATTTTTATACATTTTGATAGATTTAACTAAAATAAAAGTCACTCATAAAAATCAAGAAATGATTTAGAATTAAAGGATGAATTTTTAAGGTTCATAACTTAACACTTACTAAAAGCTTTAATATGACCAATACAACTAGTCCACAAAACAAAGAATTCTACAAAAATTTTATTTTCTAAATATAATTAGTTGGTAAAAAAATATGCCTTATTAAAAGAAATGGTGTTTTACCTTACAAACTTTACTCCAAAATTAACTATTTCAATGTTAAATATTTTTTTTTCTTAAATTTATTATTACCAATATTATTTTTTTTTGAAAAAAATGAAAAACTTGTATTAATACAAAGAACAGTTACAAACGGGAGAAAACACATCCCAACCAAGAGCAGAGAACAAGACAACAAGCGCAGAGCACAAAGTCAATGCTTTCCACCACAGAGCACAGAAGTCAACAGGGCGCGAAAACGCGACATGTCGCGAAATCGCGACATGTCGCGAAATCGCGACAATCAACCCCGTCTCGACCGCGTCAGCGCCACCAGTCATGAAAACGTGACATGTCGTGAAATCGTGACATGTCGCGATATCGCGACAGCCAGAGCCCTCGGCACCCGATCGCCAAAAAAGTCGCGAAATCGCGACGGCAGCTCCCTCCGGCGCCCCATCACCAAAGGTGTCGCGAAATCGCGACGAGAATTCCAAATAGCTCCAGATCTCCAAAAAGGTCGCGAAATCGCGACGAGATTTCTCCGAAGCGCCCAGCCAGCAAAAGTGTCGCGATATCGCGACGAGTTTTCCACTTGACGCCCAGTCCGCAAAAGTGTCGCGATATCGCGACGGTTTTTCCCCAAGCCTCCTATGTGCCAAAAGTGTCGCGAAATCGCGACGAGTTTTCCTTTCGGCACCCAACCACCAAAAGTGTCGCGATATCGCGACGAGTTTTCCACTTTGCACCCAATCGTCAAAAGAGTCGCGAAATCGCGACGAGTTTGCCTTATGACGCCAGTTTGCCAAAAGTGTCACGAAATCGTGACGAGTTTTCCTTTCAGCTCCCAATCCTCAAAACTGTCATGATATCGTGACGAGTTATCCACATTGCACCCAGTCTTCAAAAGTGTCGCGATATCGCGACAAGTGATCCAGATGGCGCCAGTTCGCCAAAACTGTCGCGATATCGCGACGATTTTTCCTTGCGGCTTTCGAACAGCAGAAATGTCACGAAATCGCGACGGATTTTGCCCTTTGCTCCAATTCACAAAAATTGTCACGATATCATGACGGTTATCCTCCTTGTCGCCCCTGCGCCAAAAACGTCATGAAATCGTGATAGCTTCCAGCCAAAGGCCGCGATGGCGCAACAGGTCACGAAATCGTGACAATTTCCCACTGAAGGCCTCGAAGCAAAATAGGTCACGAAATCGTGACAGCATCTCACCATGGGCCGCGACAGCGTGACATGTCGTGATTTCGTGATAGGTTCCCTTCGAAGGCCGCGAAGGCGCAACCTGTCGCGAAATCGTGACAACTTCCCACTAGAGGCCACGACGGTGCTACAGGTCGTGATATCGCGACAAAAACCTCCCTTAGCATCAAAAACTTTGCACATTATCGCAGGGATCGTTCAAGACCTTGCCTAATCACTGCATCCTCCACAGGCATATCACTGTGCAGCTGCATCCCAACCTCCCTCTCAGAACCCATCTTTGCAAGGAAATCGACCGCCTTGTTGAAATCTCTACTCACATAGACGGGGATCACATCATCTAATTCCCTCCAAAGTTCCTTTATTTGAGAGACCAGAATCCGCAACCTCCAAGCTTTCAAGGCAAAGTTCCTCATGCAGTCAAGAGCGCCCACCAGAATTTGGGAGTCAGACTCAAGAATTATCTTCCTGTGTCCCTGCTTAACAGCCCAGATGGAAGCAGATTTAATAGCAAAGGCCTCTGCTTCATTGTTTGTGGCACGTCCCAGACCTTGCAATTCCCAATAAAGCACAGACCCAGCATGATCACGACACACTACTCCAATTCCAGCGCTACCCGGATTGCCTTTTGCAGCTCCATCAGTATTGATTTTGATCCAGCCTTCTGGGGGAGGGTTCCAGCTACCTCTAACCTGTCTCTCTTGTTCAACAGCTCCCTCAACCAGTGGCACAGAAACAAACTGATTTTCCTCCTCAGCATAGATGGCAACCGTTTCCACGACTTTGCTCCATATGACCTGCCAAATTCCATCTAGCGAAGAGAAGGTTTCACGAAAAATACGGGCATTTCTCTCCAACCACACCTGCCACCAGATGAAAAGTAAACCAAGCTCCCAACCAATTCGAAGAGCTTTAGATTTAAATCTACCTCTCTTCCATCTTTCCCAAATATTGGTCCGAGTCAAATCACCGTTAGCCTGGATTTTAAAGTGAGAGAACCAGCGCTTCCAAATCTGTCGTGTGAAGGGGCATTCAAACATCAGATGATCAGCAGTTTCCTCATTCTTGTGGCATAACACACACTGAGAAGGACCGATGATGCCTCTATTTTTGAGATTGTCAAAGGTGAGAATTCCATTGTGCATAAACTGCCAGGCAAAGAAGTTCACTTTCGGCCAGCCCTTGGAATGCCATATCTTCCTCCAATCATGAACCAAAAATAAATGTGGGGGGGGCTCTGGGAGGATCTTATCGTATCCCTCCTTCACAGTATAAACCCCAAGGTTCCCATAGCCCCAAGCTAGTTCATCCTCCTCATCTCTCCCAGTAAGAAACCTTTCTGTCAAAATTTTAGACAAGATGGGTGCCAGCTCCGGAGGGATTGGAATTGGCCACTCTTCCAACCGCTTGAACTTTTTGAACTTGTACTCCCCCATTTGGCTGGTGTTGAAATAACTCTCAATTTGAACCCAGCCCTTGTCTTCTATGGCAGATTTAATGGGTTGCAATTCGGGAAACACAACAATGATGGGTGGATGCTGGTCCCAGGAATCGGTCCAGAAACGGGCCTTCTCCCCTCTCCCCACTTTCCAAAACAATTGATCTTTGATAACTTGAGATCCAAGCTTGAGAGCTTGCCACACTAAGGATCCATTACCCTCCAGAGGGAAACGGCCCACATCATTGGGGTGAACATGACCCAAGTATTTACTAGAAAGGATTCTCGTCGAAGAGGGATGTTGGTTGGGAAATCCACCTCCAGTATAGTTTGCCAGCCAAAGCTTTATTGTTAAGCTTGGAGCTTCTCAGTCCCAGCCCTCCTTTTTCCTTGGGCTGGGTAACCTTATCCCAGCCAACCAAGGCCCATTTCTTCTCCCCTTTTGCACCTTCCCATAAAAAACTTCTAGCCATTTTGTCTAGCTCTTTCCATATAGAATGTGGGGCAGCCAGGATGGAGAATTTATATATTGGCATGGCCTGAATAACTGACTGTAAGAAAGTTAGTCGGCCCCCATAGCTTAACCATTTATGAGACCAATGATTCATTCTATCTTTGATGCCATCCAAAAGATCCTTCCAGATATCAATTTTTAGTTTTTTGAAATGCAGAGGAACCCCCAAGTAAACTACTGGGAGAGAGGTCCTAGTGAATCCCAAGATCTCAGTAACTCTGTCCTGTAACCTTTGGTCAAGATTGAAGAAGACCACTTTAGATTTTTTATCATTGGTGACTTGATTTGAGGCCCGGAGGTAGACATTTAGAGTATCTCTGATTCCTCTTGCTTCCCTGAGACTGGCCACTCCAACCAATCCTGTATCATCCACAAACTGTAAGTGAGTCAAAACTTCCGCCCCCACCTTAATACCTGTTATCAGACCTTGATGTCTTCTTCTCAGGAAGAGTCTACCTAATCCTTCAACCAAGATGAGGAAGAGATAGGGAGAGCATGGGTCCCCTTGACGAAGACCCCGTGAGGCTCCAAAAGGTGGCGAGGGAAGCCCCTTGATTAGAACAGAATAAGAAGGCGTAGAAATACAACTCATGACCCAGTCTGTCCAGTCCTGAGAGAAACCAAAGGCTGCCAACATCTTTGCCAGGAAGCCCCACTCCACCCTATCATAAGCCTTGGACATATCCAGTTTAATGAACATTCCTTTGTTGCCTGATTTTTGCATTGTATGGATTGCCTCCTGGGCAAGGACCACTCCATCCAAGATCTGTCTACCTTCTACAAAACCCCCTTGCTCTGAGGAAATTATATTATGAAGGAGAGGTTTTAGCCGTTCAGCCATAATCTTTGTGATTATTTTATAAATCACGTTGCATAAGGCAATAGGTCTGAAATCAGAGATATGAACCCCCCTCCCCTTTTGGAATTAAAGTGATGAAGGTGTGATTTAGAGCCTTGAGCATTCTTTTATTAGTTCTGGACTCCTCTGTGATAGCCAAAACATCCTCCTCCAAGGTATCCCAAAAGGCCTAAAAAAACTCAATAGGAAAGCCATCTGGACCTGGCGATTTGCCAGTGCTCATCCCAAAGACCACATTCTTTAGTTCATCTCTATCAATGGGTCTAAGAAGGGCCTGATTCTCTTCGTGAGAGATAATAGAGGGTATGACATCAATAACTTCATTTTGAGCTTCCACATCTTGTTCCATACTTTCCTTAAAAAGGTTTGAGAAATAATCCATTGAGTGGGAATGCATTCCAGGAAGAGTATCAAAAGAGTGTCCATTCTCATCTTGAAGGACTTCCATGTTATTCATTTGTCTCCTAGCACAGGCTGATCGATGGAAAAATTTTGTATTTCTATCTCCTTCTAATAACCAAGTGTTTCTTGCTCTCTGTTTCCAGTAAATCTCTTCTTGATTATCAATGTCCTCAACCGCTTTGCGCAAAGCATCATCCTCGATTTTAAGGTGCTCAGTAATTGTACCTTCCCTGAAGTGTTTTTGCACCTCTTCCCATCTGGCCACCAAGGGAGCCCGTTGGAGCTGGAAGTCTGACTTATTAGTTTGCCTCCACTGTTTCAATTTACACTTGACAAAATGAAGTTGTTTGTGGAATTTGAACATTGTTGTCCCAAAAGGTAGGCGGCCTTCTTCCCACCACTGTGGAATTTTCCTTCGGAGATCCTCCTTTTGCAGCCAAAAATTTTCAAATTTAAATGGTTTGTGGTGCTGCCCTGTCATAGTCCCTCCCTCCAACAAAATGGGAAAGTGATCTGATACTGGGCCTTCCAAAATCTGAAATTTAATATTCCATTTAACAAATGCCTCCTCAGAGACCAGAAAACGGTCTAACTTTACCTTCCTGCTGTGTGGCTCTCTCCTCTTGTTAGTCCAAGTAAAGTAGGTTCCAGGGCCTTTGATATCAACAAGGTGAAAGGCCTGGACTTGGGCAATCAGAAGCCGGTCCCCTGGATCCAAAACTGGGATACCACCTTCCTGATCCCTGGCAGATAATTTGGCATTAAAATCCCCAACAATAATCCAGTCAAAATCTTCCCGGGAGGACCTCATGTTGTGTACAACTTTCCATTGGAGCCGCTGGCCATCAATGCTTTGAGCCCCATAGAAGTTTGTAATTAGAACATGTTCAGCTGTGACATTGTTCCTAAAAAGAGATGTGAGAACACCCCTCCAAGCTATATGTTCTATTGCTGTCCATTCCAGAGGGTTCCAAAGAGTAACAATCCCCCCCGAGGCACCTTGAGCAGCCACATCCATATAACCAGCGCCCCTCCATATTCTATTAACAGTTTTGCACATAAGATCTAAAGACATTTTTGTCTCCTGGATGAGCAAAAAGTCTGTTTTACATTTTCCTAAAAGTCTTTGAACAGCAGATTGATGGGTTCTACTGTTTAAACCCCTAACATTCCAGGATTGAATAATCATTGAAAACCTTGGGAGCAATAAGAATCAATTGTCCTCACCGATCCTCCATTGATCAGCTTGTCTCCTTGCACTGCTAGTAGATCCTTATTGGACTTTCTGCCCGCTCCTTGGGAATTACTATTTTTAGACCTCTTCTCCACCTGAGTAATCCCTAGAGCAGGCCTTTCTCTGTTCTTTTTTGCACTTCCCATGTTGACATCCTTAATAACTGGCTGTGCTGGGGAGTGGATTACCAATGCCCCTGGGTTCTCTGGCTGCAATATCTCAGAGGGTTCAATCACCTGTTCTAAGACAGGAGTAAATGAAGGAGAAGCATGAGAGTGGATGTTATTATCCTCAACATTCCCATCCACTCCTTCCATGACTTGGTCCTCTTGATCCACTAGGGACTTAAAGATTTCATACCGATTGGTTGGCTTGAGTTGTGCCTGCTCCTTGCCATTTTTCTTTTTGTTTCTCCTTCGCTTCGGCTGTTCAAAGCCATCTTTCTGGACATCAGAACCCTGAGGAATATTGGATGGTTCTTTGACAGGGGTAAACTTACCCTCTCTGGGGCGATTTGGCATTCCAAGCGGAGCCTCCGCTTTTGTGCTCAAAATATTTGGACAGAACCTCGCCAAATGGCCATGCTTATGGCAGACTCTGCATCTAAAAGGTAGGGCCTCATAATCTAACTGCTGGATCCAGGATAGCCCTGCCAACTCAAGTTCCACCTCGGCTGGTAGAGGCTGGCTAATATCCATTTCTACACAGATTCTAGCAAAGACAACTGTGTTTCCCTCTATGGTATCTTTGGAGACTCCTAGATATCTACCTAGTGAATTACCAATCATCTCCAGAACCTGCTCACCCCAAAACTCCATCGGGAGAGCGTACAGCCGGATCCAAACCGGGACAGCCGTAGGTTCAATACGAGGATCGAAACCCACTCTCCACGGTTGAACAAATAACCTTGCCAGGCCGTGGTTCCTCTTCTCTGATTCAAATGCTCTGTTTCTATCTGCTAAAGAAGAGAAACTAATAATGAAATACCCATTGCTTATAGGCCATAAGGAGTACTCACCGAGTGGCTCCCAGTTCTGTCTAACCCAGGTGTGCAGAAAATTCAGAGTAGGTCGGATACCCATGAATTTGCAAATCAGGTCATGGTTAGCACGGTAGATGATTGTGTCTTCGACCAGCTTCGGTTCTATAACAATCTTAGGTCTGGAAGCGGATTGCGGGAGGCATCCATTAACTCGGTGTGCAGATGAACCCTTGCCAGCATTCTTGAATAGCGTTTGATAAGCATTCCGCTGAGCTTCATCAGAGGAAGACGAAGGATTTTCTTTTAACATCTCAGCATATGAGCTCTTTCTCCCAGCGAGAGGAACTGGAGGAGACCCCATTGGGCCCTCCCGGGGCAGCGGACGAACCTTCAGAGTATCACAAAGTCAACCCACCAAAGTCCCTGGTAAATCCTTCACACCAAAAACCCTAGAGCATCGCCCGACGCCTGCTCAGAAATTTTCCCGCCAAATCGCCAGAGCTCCGTTTCGAAAAAAATAAGTTTTCTTAAGGGTTCGAGATCCATCATTATTACCAATATTATTAAATATAAGAATTCCATCTATTAAAATAAAAAATATAAATAAATATTATAATTATAATAATTTAATAATGGGAATAAAAGGGTTGAACTATATAGGCATAATATATTTGTATAATAGACAATAATCAATATCCTTTCAAAGGAAGGAGGAGAAGAAAATATTATATGTTAAATAAAATATCAACATCTAGATTCTTCCAATGTGAAAAAAATATGGAATACAAATTTGAATCTATGCACATGGTCATATAATTATTTTTTTAATTTATAAATGATCAAATAATAACTATCACATAATTATGGATGTCTTGTTAAGAAATGGACCAATTTAAGCTAGATATTTTAATATCAATATCTGGTGATTGTGATTCTTTTATTTAGAAGAATGTTCTATTTATTTATTTATTTATTTTTAAAGTAAGGTTTTGAAAGGGTTGTCATTTCCCTTTTACATTTATTTAGTCATATTGAGCTATTTGGTGCCATTAATATTTGAACCTTGGTGTGGGCTACATCAAATATTTTTCCCAACCATTGAACCAAAGGATCTGTTGGTAAAATTTTGAGTTAAAAACATGAGTTTTTGTGAGGGGTCTTGGTCTCTTCATACCAAGATTTGAACTTGGATCTCTTGGATGAAAACCCAAGGACTTACCACTATGGTATCCCTCCTGGAACATGTTCTAATTATTTATTAGTCTTAGTACTCTTGTTAGATTAATATGGAAATTTTGAATGTATAAGTAGTGATAGCAACAATGACATATAGATTGTAATGATGCTTCTCTCTCTCTCTCTCTCACACACACACACACATATATATATACATATGTATGAATATATATACACACATATATATAAATATATGTATATGTATATGTATGTATTGGTATATATATATATGTATATGTAGACACACACACACACACACACACACACACACACACACACACACACACACACACACATATATATATATATATATATATATATATATATATATATATATATATATATGTATTTATGTATGTATGTGTATGTACATATACATAGATATATATATGAATGAATGAATGAATGGCAACATGGACCATATCACCCACATAGGATGTACATATTAACTTTTAAATATCCTTAAGAAATTTTCTTATGAGCATTGGGAAGGTTCATGACTTCAAATTGTGTTGTCATAATTTATGCTTCTAGTATTGAGATTATCTAAAGTGGATAACATGCCATAGCTTTCAACTATCTATGTATTTGGTGATTTCATTAAATATCTTGCTAATAATAATGGGTTCTTAAAATTTCTCAAACTTAAGTTTCCTCCCTATAGGTAAGATTTTCCTTGAGACAAAGCCAAATAAAAAATTAACAATAAACATACTATGTAAGAATCTTGGTTGAATGCATTTATGATTTTAAATCAAGTTTAGCTAAAATTATAAGTTCTTTTATCACACACTTATCGAGAGGGGGTATTATTTATAGTGACATCGACCAAAGTTGAACTCAAGACTAGATGGATACAATGATGAGAAATTACTATTTTCCCTATGTAGCACAAAACATATTCTAAAGTTCTTTCAATTAACTAACAATTTGTTCTCTACAACTTCCACTCTTATATTGAGTTCTAGGAATTTTAGATCTGTTGCTTGGGTATTTGGATCCCACATTTATGGTATATGAAAATTGCTCATAGGCTATTATTTAGGTTTAATCATAGTAGGAATTGATAATAACAGCTCAAATCCTTTAGTATGCATTCTAAGGAAGTAATGTATCAACCCCAAATATTTAATTTCAAACTCATTCATCATAGCATTTTTAAATTTATCTTTTATTTTTGAGCTATTATCCATATTAATCATATCATCTACATAAAAATATACAAGAATAATATCATTACCTTCTCTATTGGAGTAGAGGGTGGGCTCACTCTTGCTCTTTTTGAATCCACTTTATTGAAAGTATCCATATATCTATATATACTAAGCCCTTGGCACTTTCTTGAGGCTATACAAGAACTTTTTCAACTTGTATTCATAATCTTCTCTCCCTTTAACCTCTAAACCTTGTGGTTGTTGTACATACACTTCTTCTAAGTGCCTATTTAAGAAGGCACTTTTCACATCCAAGTGATGCATACTCTATCTCTTTTGGGCTTCCATAGCAATGACTATTCTAATTGTTTCTTGCCTTTCTACAAGTGCAAACATTTATTCATAATCAATTATATACCTTTGTGTAAATACTTTATAAAAAATCTAGCCTTATATCTTCAAATACTTCCATCACTATTATACTTGGTCTAATAGATTCCAAAACCTATCAAATCTGAGATTTATTTGACTAAATTTGATGAAAACACATTTAGGAGAGTTCTAAACCAGAACCCCTTGGAATTGGTGGCAAAAACCATCTAGTTGTGTGACCGTCCCTACGAGGGATGGATAACAGTCCTAGTTGCACTTGCCAAGGATGACCACAAAATGGCTAAAAATTTTGATGTAATTTCACCATAGATCAATCATAAAGCATTATATTAGCCTTATATTCAATTTTGGTTAAGTTTTGAGTAGATTTTATGGGTCAATTTATGTTTTTGTGATTGCAATATTAGTTGTTCTTGATAGGGAAAACCACAGGTATTGATAATAATTGCACTTTAATTTATGCTTAGATACTTCTAAAATCATCTTAACAACATCATATTAGATTTACAAGTCATTTGGGGTTGTTTAGACTTATCACAAATAAGTTTTACTTTCTTTATTATATACTTTTCAAGGTCTTCAATATAAAACACATATGCTATTAATAGTTTTTAATATCTTGTGTGTAGGTTCAGGTATTCTAGGCATTATGGAGGAGCTAAGAGGTATATTAAAATAAGTCCAATATTAGCTCTCTATTATGGGTTGCAAGAAGAACATTTAACACACCATTAAGATCATGAAGGGATTCATTCCCTTGTAATTTGTAATATGAAATGTATAAAAATGATAAGCCCTCAAAGGGGATGTATTTTAACCTTTTGGAATTGATGAATTTATAAATACAAGGATAAATCCCCCCGTTTTTATTGTAAATTATTCATCATTTCAATAGTTTACATCTTTTGCATCTTTCCTTTGCATGCTTGCTTAGAAACAATAGATATCATTTTGGTTTCAATCATCTAGGTGTGCCATTTTTTGTGCTTCTTCAGTGGTGATCATGGTGGGACCCTTATCCCTTGTTCCCTTTTATTTTTATAGTTTTTGAAATTCTTTTTGTGTTTTGTGTGTTGCAGCTTCTGGTCGTTTTGAGCAGGAACAACTACAAAATTCCTAGTTGAAACTACTAGGGACGACCGCTGTAAACATCCTTGCCAAGGGTGGCCCCCAACTTTGTAGCCATCACACACATGGATGGCCACCAAACCAGAGGATTTCTACAAAAATTTATAGAAACAAAAAGTTTCAAAACAGAAAAGGTAATATTCCAAACCTTCAATTTGCATCTAGGTTGTTTCAAAAAGCTTAAATTTTATTTTTTCTTGTATTTTGTGTGCAATTGAAAGTTAGATTTCATATTTATAAATTTTTTGTTAACAAAATAGAAGAAAAATAGGAAAAATAACAACCTTTCAAAATGCATTTGTTTGGTTTACCCTGTGTATGACCTACCTAAGGGTTAGGTTTTCATATAGTTTACAAATTTGGTAGTTTTCTTTTTTATATATGCTTATGATTCTAAAAGTGAAACATAATTTCTTGCATTTAGTGAACAATCATTGAATGCTATCTTGTTTTATTTCAATAATTTTAAAAGGAACCACACACACCACGCTTCGTTTTAATGTTAATGATTTGGAATTCATCCCAAATCACTGATAGAGTTCAACGAGGGTGGGTTTCATCTCCATAAGTTGGCTCAAATCCCATGTACCCCATTTTTGGCCAAATATAGCTCTAAGATCCGACGTAGCTTGGAAAATTTGCATGTACTTCTCTTTAGAGGGTATAATTCTAACCAAGTGAGTACTGGGTGAGGATTGGTAGGACCTATGATCCCTAATAATCTATGGATTTCATCTCCATACTTTGGTTGGTTCACGTGACTGGAATTTCATTATCGATTGTTGAACTATGAGTATATAGGTGAAAACCTTTAAAAATTTGAGAATTACAACATTCAAAAACATGTGAAAAAGATTCTTTACAAAAGCAAAAAATTTGAAACACATCAAACAATTTAGGAACACATAATATTTAAAAGAAATAATCATTTGTATTCTTGTGTGTTTCTATTGATTGTGTTTGAATCTATAAAACTTGTAAAGGAGATAATCACATAGAGGTTTAGAGTAAGTAGTTATGGTATATACCCATAGCCAAGCCCACTTAAGGGGGCGAATGCTTCAGGGACTAGGAAAGGAGATATGGATCGTCTCCAATTTGACCCCAAGGACATGGTTATACCTCCTTGGCGGCCACCTACTCTCCCAAATCATCAAGTGGCAGATGAATGGATGGTTAGTCCTAGAGTGTCAGAGAAGGGACCTAGCCTACAAGGGACTCCTATGTGGGGTACCCCTACAAGGCACAATCCTAATCTAGGAAATTACTTCCCAAGTATAGATAATTAAAACACCTTCTTTCAAGAAAGGCAACAACACACTGAGGTGCCTATACATAGAGCAATACCACACATTTCATGTACCTACTTGAACTACTCCACACGCTGGTGTGCATGAGCAAGACCATACACCTAGGGTAGGGTTAAATGATCGTATTATGCTTTCAAATCACCCTTACCCAAGGTACCAACACCTAAATGAGTATGATACTCATTGTAGTGGGCGAGCTAATTCTGCCCTACCATTTCTCATTTATGAGGGAAGACCTGAGGAAGATCCTAATTATCCTCGATTACACTATTCTACACAAGAACGATGTGCCACTATAGTAGCAGATTATCAGGAACATATGTTTAGGAGAGAACCTCAACTAAATACGACTTCTCTCAATCGAGGGAAACTCATAGTAGATATCACAAATCCTGCTGAACAAGATAGCTATCCGGGCAATAGTGCTAGGGTACATAAGACTATTACAGTTGACCAAATTAATCAATTAGTCAAAAAGTATGATGATCATCAAGCTATGTTTAATCAAGTTCAGTCTGATAAACAATGCTTGGATATCCTAGAGCAATGACAACAATTAAAAAGATAAAGACTTGAATAGAAGATTCAAGAAACATTGCGTAATGGGATTCCTACTCCAAGCACGCATAAATGGGAGGCTTTCTAGAGAAAACCTACTTTTCATAAGAATAGGTCTCCTAGACCTAATCAAATGTTGCCTCCTAGACCTCCTAGGCCTAATAGAAACTTACCCACGAGGCCTAATATAGATCACCTATAGCAGGCTTTCATTCCTCCTTGTAGGCCCATTCTAGAAACACCTTATGGGGCTTATGATGATTTGGAACAAAATGAGGATTACTTAGAAGCACCTTTTGGAGATATGGTTGATGACAATCAACCACCTCAACCTATGCTTAATATTCCTCGTCCCCCTCTGTAGGTCCAAAATAAATAAGAGGATATTAAATCCTCTGATGCATATCAAGTATTGCTTGAATGCTTATAAACTATAGAGAGTAAGACAACTGGGAATGGGATTCAAAAACCCACCTTGCACCAGTTGCAAAATCAACCGCTGCATCCGTCTATCCCTTCCTCTACATATCTTGAAATTTTAAAATGCCCAAGTTGGACAAGTTTAAAGGGGAAGAGGATGCTCAAGAGCATGTTAATAATTTCATGAATCAGTACTTCAACATACAAGAGAATGATGCATTACTTTTGAGAACATTTCTAATTAACCTCTCTAGCCCTGCTATTGAGTGGTTTAACCAACTTCTAAGGCATAGCATCTATACATTTGAATAGTTTGTAGATGTGTTCTTGGAATGTTTCACCTTCAATACCAAGAGGAAGGTGACATTAAATGACCTCACAAGGTTAAAAAAATATGATGATGTGTCTATCACTGACTATGGAAATAGGTGGCAAACACTTCTAGCTAAGATACCTTATCTATTGCTAGTGTCCGAGTTAACTCGGATGTTTTCAAAGAGTTGCTTAAAAAAAATATCTTTATTATTGCAACTCCAACAATATCCCACTCTTGAGGATGCTCTAGCACAAGCTAGAACTATAAAAGAGGTCAAATTCCAAGAGGGGGATATAGCTAAACCTCGTAAGGAGTGGATAAATAATCCAAAGAGAAATCCAACACCATCAAAGCCAAAAATAGTCAATAAAGTGGTCATTAATATTCCAAGGCCTGCACAAATGATACCTCCTCAAAAGGCAAATTATTAGGCCCAACCTCCTCCTGTGAGTTATAATAATAATACTTAGGTGAATCAGGGTCAGAATTAGCAACATCACCCTAGGTGATAATTTACACCCTTCACTGAGTCAATGGACTCTCTATTTGATCATTTATGGGCTGCTAAATTGGTTAATTTACCATAAATTAAGCCTATATACCTGAATATAGGTAAAAAAAAGCCTATGGGATGTCGAGAAGATCAATTTTATCGATATCATCGATAGAATGACCATGAATTTCCTACATGCTATGGTTTCAAAAACATAGTGCAATACATGATAGAGAGGAACGAGCTCCAAGTGGATAATCCTCTCATCCCAAATAATAAATAGATAGGGGTTTTCAAAGATCCCTTGCCTACTCATGAGGTATAGACAGCTCTTGCAAAACCAATGAATGAGGTCAAGACAACACCCTCTTTGCAAGGGTATGTTGGGATGGTAAGTATTATGATTAAGAATAGATGCTACCTAAGTCAAGTTGCACCACCTGTAGCTTCAAGTGATGTTCCATCAATGTAAAAACCACCCCTATCTCCAGTATAGAGCCTTCTATCTAGGCCAATAGTGACAATAAAAAGTAATATTGCACAAATATTAAGAACAACATTGACTAGATTGTCCATTTATGAGCTTATTCAACAATCTCCACCTCACAAAGAAGCTCTAATGGATATTCTTAAGTCGATAGAGTTGCAGCTCCAGGAGTCTAACTCCATCAATTTTGTGGGGAATGTGCAATAATGTAAGGAACTAGTGATCACATTCTATGAGCACAAACTCAAACCCATAGAAAGTGATGCAGTTGACCCTCCTTTACACATCAATGCATATGTGAATGACATACCATACAAGAGATTTATTATAGACACTGGTTCATCAAGCGACATAATAACAAATAGTGCTCTTAAATACCTAGGAATTCTAGCATCTCATGTTGTAGTGTCCACTTACACCCTTCAAGCATTCAATGATACGATATGCTCCACAATCGGTACTATAGTCCTACCCATCTAGGTGGGACACAAAATTATATCGACACTGTATCATGTTTTGGAGGGTGCAATGGCCTATAACATATTAGAAAAAAAGAGGGAAGATTTCCATGAGGGAAATCCCCCCATGAGGAAAATCTCCTCAGGCTCACAGGGTAGGGAAAGCCCACTCTGATAATATGTTGAAAAAGTAAAAATACTTGATTGATTATTCCATGAGATCAGCTATGCATAAATAACAAAGCTGATCTCTAGTGAGTCGTTGGATTACAACAACCTAATAGATCTGATCTAATCATAACTAGGAGTTTATCAATCTCAACAAGAGTGATAACTCAAACATAATTGAATATCCTAGTAGAACTTAAAATATACTCTAAAAAAATAATTGTTGATTTATCATTTTTTTTAAATAATGTTTATTCAAAGGATTATTTTATTTATTTTGAAGAGAAGACATTATTTAAGGAACATGTTTAGATAAGATATTTAAGGCTTTTATATTGAATATTGATCAAAGGCAAGGACAAATTATTTGAAGGCTATTAATTAAATCAACAAAAGCAACTGCACTGCTCTCAATCATGTGCCTTCTTAAATCTAACATTGAGAGCTTCAAAGGTCCGAGGTGTAGACCAATTGGTTCATCCAAAACCCATAAGGGGGATGGAGGTCCAAGGTTCAAATCTAGGTGATATTGTCTTTGAATGTACATTATTCAACATGCATCAACATGCATTGCACCTGAAGATATTTAAAAGAACACACTTGTTCATTCTAGCCAAGAAGTAAAATACAACAAATACAATTTAGAATTATAAATTCTTTATAAAGCACTAATTAATTGATAAAATTACACCTAAAGTATATATAAAACTTTAGCAACAGATATAACAAAAACATTTCATTCTTCAAATTTGACTATAAAACAACATTGTAGTTTTTTTTTAAATGTTATAGTAACACAAAAAATAAACATGGATAAAGGGAAAAAAAACATATGAACATGAAGATATCTATTTTTCTGATCATAACAACAATATATTTTTACAGTTACTATAACTCAAAACTTCTATTAATACTTCTATCTAAAATTGCAATAAAGCATCCAATTTATACTTTTCCAACAATAAGAAAGAAGGTGATATATAAAAGGCTAATATTGATGGCCCTCCTATTTATTCTCCAACAAGGCATGGAGTACTATGTTTTGCCATCAAAAAAATGCAATAGAGGTGGAGTACTTTTTATCATCTATGAGACCATAGACCAAATAAAATTATCCTTATAGAGGATGTTATTTATCTAATATATGTTTATTTAACCAAAATTTGGTTACGGAAGTATGGTGTACAACTTTATCCCTCATTGGATTTGAACCTTGAACCTCTTATTCATAGTTTCAAAGTCTTATAGCTAGGCCTATTTGAATTAATATACTTTTTTTAGGAAACCACCCCATATTGTAGGAACCATATCTTTACATAGAATTATTCCATTTACATGATTATAATACCATTGTTTAGAATTTCAAAATATTTGAAAAGAGTAATGATAGTAAGGAATTTGAGCAATGTTGATGAAATATGACCTTATAAAATCAGCCATCTAGAACAATAATAGTGATATTTTTTTTCTAAAATAAAAATTAAAGTATCTTTTAGTCTAAAGTGGTACAGTGGTAATATGGCACCAAAGGAGCAATTAGTATGGCTATCACAGTGGTGTAGTGAAATCATTGATGTAAAGAAACACTAATGGATATCATAATGGTACAACAATAAGATGGCATCATAGAAGACCATCACTAATCAAGATTTACTAACATGGGTGGATGATCAAGATTGATACCAGTTGTTAACAATACTTAGAAGAACATATCATCGAGTTTCTTCTCATGCTTTGAGGACAAACATCTTTAAGGGATGGAATGTTATGGTACCTAGGGATATGTATATTGGAATATAATATTATATTATATATGGGTATTAAGGATACTTGGCATGATTTACACATGACCTAAGGCTTATTATACGCGAATAATATATTGTAATAATAAGTTGGATAATAATTTAGTAATTAGCTAAGGTTAAGGTTATAATTTCCTTAAATAGCATTAGATTATAGATATATAAGGAAAGGATATAGTCACTATAATCATCATTCATACTCTTCAATATCTAAATAAAAGATAAAGTTATGCAAAAGTTCCAGAATGTATACAATCTCTCCATTTACTAAGAATAAAAGTATCACGTCCACACCAAGCAATCCAAGTTTATGCATGCACAAGTTTCCAATGTGAGATATTTTTTAAAAAGGAAAGTTTAATCATAAATTTATTTTATTTATTTTAAGGAGAAGATGTATTATTAAAGGAACAGGTTTAGACAAGCTATTTAAGAATTTTATATTGAAGACTAATCAAAGGCAAGGACAAATTACTTGAATTCTATTCTATAAGGTATGGAATATATCCTCTCTAAAGATGATTGGAAAGGATCATAAAATTTGCTTTAAGAAAGAAAATAATATTATTGAGAATCTTTGATCATACACGTTGCTAGTGAGAAACTTGCCAACTTAGAAAACAAAGAAAGAAAGAAAACAAAGAAATAAGCCAAAATTTAAAAATGTCTCACCGAAATATAGTATAGGAGGATAAAATTAATTGTTTAATGAAAATAATATTTAAGAAGAAAAATGCATTTGTATTACAAAGGAAAAATTAGTTATTTTGAAGAAAAATAATTTACTAAAGTTAATTTTTTTTTTGAAGAAAGTTGAACTAATTATTGAAAGTGTCAAACTAGTAAGCAAAATAATTGTTGATTTATCATTTTTTTAAAATAATGTTTATTCAAAGGCTTATTTGATTTGTTTTGAAGATAAGACATTATTTGAGGAACATATTTAGATAAGATATTTAAGGATTTTATATTGAAGATTTATCAAAGGCAAGGACAAATTACTTGAGGGCTATTTTGTATGGTACAAGATATATCCTCTCTAAAGTTGATAAAAAAGGATCATAAAATTTGCTTTAAAAATAAAATGTAGATTATTGAGAATATTTGATCATAAACATTGCTAGTGAGAAACTTACTAATATGGCTATTAAAGAAAGAAAGCAAACATAGAAACAATTGAAAACTCAAAAATGTCTCACCAAAAGATAGTATAGGTGGAGAAAAATAAGCAAAAAATCATAAGTTTGAGTAATTAACAATCAGTGAAGACGAAGAGAAGCAAGTTAAAGATTATAAGCATGTGTCACTAGAACTTACATGGTAATCACAAACTATTCTAGAAGAAGCTAAAAATAAATATATTTCTACAATTAAAGGCTACTTAAATGATATTACCAATGAAACAAAATATTTCTCTATATATATTATTATATCACCTAGTGATATGGGAAATTTAATGTACATGGCACTCAATAAGGTGAAGCACAAAAATCAAGAAGAAATAAAAAATTTTAATGACAAGACCATAATAAAAGATGCAAGTTGTTACACTAATGATTTGAGGCCCATGACAACATATATAAGTTCTTATACTAGTGATTTGAGTTTCATAATGATAGATGTATGTTGTGATACTAGTAATATTGTATAGAAAACAAATATTGCATGTGATACCAAGGATTTGAACATTGTCCATGAAGACAAAGAATGTGCTAAAAGTGTACATATTGATTGTGTTGATTACATTGAAAATATTAGTGAAGGGAATGATATCAATAATAGTGATAGGAATATTGGTATAGAATTTTTGACAATATACAATGATACAAATTCTGGAAATTTCTGGCAAGAAAACACTGTTAAAGGCCTTAAACAGACAAATAATAATAAATAAGAGATTAATAAAAGTAATTTCAAAGTAGAGAAATTTAGTATAGATACAAGAAAATTTATGATAGGTAGCAACAAATTCAGATGTAGACATTATGGCAAAAACGGACTCAAGATATAATGATTTTGGGATATTCATTGTCATAAAATTTATGGAGGTAACAATCATTCTGATGCAGGAGCATTCGGTGGCAGCAGAGCAATCTTGCATCAACAAAAAAATTTCTAAGTGTTTGCCTTGGTGTCGCGATATCGTGACAGAGAAAAGTGTTGCGATATCGCGACATGTCACATTTTCGCGACTCAGGAAGGAGAGAGAAGGCATAGAGCAAAAATGTCATAATTTCATGACATGTCGTGAAATCACGACCGAAACAGGGGAGAGAGGGCGTCCGAAGAAAAATGTCACGAAATCGTGACATGTCGCAAAATCGTGACCAGAAGACGAGAGAAGGTGCAATGGAGAAAAAGTGTCGCGATATCGCGACATGTCGCGAAATCACAACCAGAAGACGAGAGAAGGCACCAGGGAGAAAAAGTGTCGTGATATCGTGACATGTCACATTTTCATGACCAAAGGACGAGGGAAGGCACAAAGGATAAAAGTGTCACGAAATCGTGACATGTCGGATTTTTGCGACCAAAGGACGAGAGAAGGTGCAAGGGAGAAAAGGTGTTGTGATATCGTGACATGTCGCATTTTCGTGACCAGAAGACGAGAGGAGGTGCAAGAGAGAAAAGTGTCACGATATCGTGACATGTCGCATTTTCATGATCAAAAGAAGACAGGAAGGGCCAGAGAAGAAGATGTTGCGATTTTGTGACATGTCACGAAATCGTGATCGAAGGAGCAGAAAGAAAGTAAGGAAGGAAATTGTCGCGATATCGTGACTTGTCACGATTTCGCGACCTAAAGCAAAGAGTGAGCGAAAGGCAAAGCTATCATGATATTGCAACATGTCACGATTTTGTGACTCGAAACAGAGAGAGAAATCAGAGAGCAAATATGTCACGATATCGTGACATGTCACGATATCGTGACATGTCACGATTTCGTGACATGTCACGATATCGTGACATGTCACGATTTCGTGACATGTCACGATATCGTGACATGTCACGATTTCGTGACATGTCACGATTTCGTGACCCAAAGAGGCAAGAAGGAAGCAGGAAGGAAGAATGTCGCGATATCATGACATGTCATGATTTCACGACCCAATAGGCGAGGAGGAAGTAGAAATGAAGAATGTCACGATTTCGTGACCCGAAAGGCGAGGAGGAGGTAGAAAGGAAAGATGTCGTGATGTCACGACCCGAAGAAGAGAAAGGTAGCGAGGAAGAAAAATGTCGCAATATCATGACATACTGCTGGTTCACGATTCGAAAAGGCACTCTTTACTAGACGGTGTTTCTTGAGGTGGTCAAAGGCCTCATTAAAGCATGATTTCTTGCCCGGTAAGCTTGTTGAGCATGGCGACCACTTGAATGTTGCATCCAAAGGTCAGAGACATTTAAACGACTCATCAATGCATGTTTTCGTAGCTGACCTGGTGGCAATTTCCAGATAGGGTAAAAGATGTGAAGGTTCAGTCACGAAGGGAGCAAGAGCCGACTTTTGAGATTCGGAGGATGTATTCTTCTAGGTGGGTCATTAATGGCCTAGAGAGTCAAGACCTCAAAAAAAACCCAGAGATTGTAATAGAAGCTGGTAGTGAGCTAGGAAATGGGAGAGGGAGGAGAACAAGAAAAAAAAAGGAACTACGCCTGTGGGCTAGTGTTGTAATTGGTTTTCTGTGATCAAAGAAGAATCCTAGATCTGGATTTCTGGTGTTGAATCTTGTTCTCCCATCACATTCTCAAAGATATTATTGGTATAAAGGAAATACTAATATGAATATGAATTATGTATGAATAAGAATGCATAAATGGGATAATATGAAAGAAATATTGATGGTTATAGATGGACTCTTTCAAAAAATTATGATTTGAATATTTCCAAAACAATTATAAATATGGTCATAATTAGTACTAGAAACAAAACAAGAAACAATACAAGCACCAAAGTCATTACCAGAGTCAAAATACCAAGATAAAAATGAGATACTGAAAGCAAATGAATACCTTGGATCCTATACCAAATAATATAATATGAGGGGTGTTGGAAGTATTACATTATTTGGTACCTTGCAAGAATGTTTCAAGTATATCATAAATATTTGAGTCTAGTTTATAACTAGTTTATGGTGTGAAAAGAGTCTTGTAAATATGTGTCATTTAGTAATCATTAGAGGTTTGTCATTATTAGGAGTCAATAAAATATATTTCTCTTATGAGAAATATGAAGAGTCATATCTCCTATGAGTTTGAGGAGATGAAGAGTTAGTGAAAGTAGAAAGGTCAAGAGTCTTGTGAATGTGAAGAGTCTTATGTCCAAGTTGTATATATTGAAGATAAATCATTGTAATGGTGATCGACCAAGCTCTATAATACATTGTATTTGATTTATCTAAGTAGATATATTTATCAATAATATCTATAGTGAGACATTGTCATTGTTATTGTTGAATGTATGTGAGGATTTATGCTTAAATATCCTATGGAATAATTGTTTATATGCTAACATTGTTTACAAATTGGAGCATATTGTGATCTTGTTATATGTTCAATTTCTATAGAGTCAATATTATTAGTGTAAAGTAATACACCAAGTTATTTTTTAGAATTTTTTTCATTATCAAAGTATATTATCAATAAATTGGACCATATTCTAAAGAAAGTGTTTTAAAAGTATAACTATTGAAGTAGTTTGATGCATTTTATAAATAGAGTGTAATTTTTCACTAATAGGTTTACGAATAGTAGTTTAAACCATCCTCTAAATAGAGCATATCTATAATATTAGGTTTGAAAACAACATGTTTTTTTTTAATTTGTGGAAAACATCCCAAAAGGGATGTCACTTTTGGGTAAGACCCAAGGAGGCATGGGTATCCATTCCACAAAAAACACCCAAGACTCGGACCTGGCCTACCACCTTTGACATACTCAAAGAGAAAACAAACACACAATTTTTTTTAAAAAATAAGTAAATAACAACAAAAATAAAAAACATGCTCCTTGAGTGTGTCAAAAACAAAAGCACAACCAAACACACACACAATAAGATAAAAGAAACCACAACACAAACCACATAGAAAAATACAAGAACCACATAAAAAAACACAAACAAGACGAAAACAACATAACCCAAAAAAAACATCAAAAATAAACACAACCAAAACCTACAATATTAATAAAATAAAATAAAAAAACAACCAACAATAGACAATAAACAAAAACAAAAAACATAGAAAACACTCACACAAAAAAACATGAATTAACACAAAAAAAGAGAAACACAAGAACAAGAATGACAAAAACACAAGAACAATAACAAAAAACAACACAAAGAACACAAAAACAAAATAAAAAAAAAGAACACAAACACCTTAAAAAAGAAAAAAGAAAAAAGAAAAAAGAAAAAAGAAAAAAAATTGAACATAACAATGACCTATCTAGACCAAAAGACTATTAAGGGAAGAATCAACAAAGAAAACAAAATAAAGAATAGATTGAGCTAGGGAACTAAAAAAACCCAGATGAAAAAAAAATAAGCAAAAAAAAGCAAGGAGAAACTAGGTACCTTCAGAACTAGAGCCATCCAAACAAATGATAGAAAGAAGAGCTTCCCTAATCTGCGAAGCCCACAATATAGGAGGGTGGCTATAACAAGTAAGATCACCTTTGTCCAAAGCCCAATTAGTTAAAGCATCAACACTCTTATTTTGATCTCTGACCACATGATTGTAATCAACTTTCAAAAATCCAATATGGATTAATTGAATCTTCTCAATAATTCTTTTTATTCTCCAATCAACCTTACGATTCTTGGAAGGAGTCTTCAAAAGATTAATCATAATATGAGAGTCAAAATCAACTAACACTTTTTCCCATCCAACCTTAGTAGCCTCCTGAAGGCCTCTGAGGATACCATACCCCTTAGTAAGGTTATTGGAAAGAATACCTAAATTCTCAGCAAAAGTAAAAATCAGGGAGCCATATGGAATTCTACCAATTCCTCCCATACTGGCTCTTCCAAGGTTCCCTCTAGAGGCTCCATCAGTATTGAATTTTCCAAAATCCTTAGGAGGAGGTTGCCAATTTCTTGTCCTATCCATATTACTAATACTCATATTCCCTTTAAGTTGGTTGCCCTTAGAATATTTAATCTTCAATATTTGTATCTCTTGATCCCATCTTTGGTGGGAGTTTTGGGGGTGATTAAGGAGTTGATGGACTGATTCAACTAAGCTGGCTATGGTCTTTTTCCAAATATAGTGAATATCCTTACTATCTTGATTAAAAATTTGGCTGTTCCTTTCATTCCAAATATTCCAAAGAAGAATGGTAGAACCCATACAAACTAACTGTTCAGATTTCTCTTGCACCACATACACTGGACAAGTCTTGTTACGCATCTTCAGCGTAAGTCCACCTCCATTGCCTTTTGTCGATGACAAAACATACTACTCCATGCCTTGTTGCAGAATATGCCCTTCACTGTCATATATTAAATCTGCTGCCCCAGCTATCGCGGGGTTAAGAATTGTAATAGCCAGTGTTGTGAGTATGAAGGATATCCTGATAAAACCGCCAACACAATTTCCACACAGATTAACAGGTATTTCTCAAAATACACAAAGGCATGCCATATCAATACAACATTAAGGTAAGGTAAGGATATGCAATACATACCAACTTGCTTGGGATTCCATATCATCATACCCGCTTTGTGCACTCTCAGCCTCTCAATGTCGTCTACTCTAATATTTAATAATTGTTACGATGATATTTGCTATCTAAATTGTATGGTAATCTACGATTTCAGACATGTATATATAGACATTTAAGACTGGTTAGTCAGTTTCAATTTTGAAACAAGCACCTGTGGAGGATAAGCATGAAAGCCCATTATGTGACTTAGTAGAATTGGCTACTATTCTGACTTCATGTGCTTGCACTTCTATTCTTAAGGAACTTGTGTCGCCTTTCAATTTCATGAACGTATCTACATCATGCTTCATAAATTCACCTCTCATTTGTCGTCAAACTTATATGTCGAGCATGTCTGCAACGCCCTACTCTTCATTTACATAAATATCTAAAACAAAGTTAGAGTTACGCAAAAGTTCTAGAATGTATACAATCTCTCTTTGCGTAAACTAAGAATAAAAGTATCACGTCTAGAATGAGCAAGCCAAGTTTGTGTGAGCCAAAATTAGTCTGAACTGATTTATTCATGATAAATCATTACAATATATAGCTTGGGAATGTAACTGAAGAATCTCCCAAGTTAGTAAAATACAGATACATGAGAATATGTAACAGACGAATCTCCCAAGTGGGTAAAGAAAACAAATATATGAGAATCAAATATTCTCAACATCACACCAAACCACCTAAATATTACCTATTACAGTTGGAGATATTCATAGGGAATATTGCCCCATGAAAATAGAAAAACATGCTAATAATAGAAATCAATCAAACTCCAACATACTCCCCCTTGAAGTTGAGGGGACTGACAAGGAAGTTCCTCAGCTTCAAAAATTGAGCTTTTACAACTCCCTTGGTGACCAAATCTGCAATGTTGTCTTTAGTGCTGCAATGATGCAATTCAATCATTCTCCCCCTTGATGCTGAAAGGATTCATTCCATGAGTTCTGAAGCTTCACAAACTGATGAACTGATCTTCGTTTATGCTTCTTCCAGTTTTGAAGTAGAAAATTCAAGAACTCAAAAAAATTTTGTTGGCACCCACCACACTTCCGCTCTTCTTGCGGGCTATCCATTAAGTTTGCTTTCTTCAAAAAAATAAAATTGGGTGCCTTTTGATGACCAAATTCCCCTTCATTAAAAGTATCTTGGTTTGTGGTTTTCAATAACCACTCTCTCTCATATTCATTATGGTCTTTAAACCATTCTTGCAAATCATCATATTTTGCATCATTACAATACCATACTGAGCATGAGTATGTGTTAATCATATCATATTGATGATTATACCAAAGTACTCTCTCACAAATATCCTCACAAAAAATTAAAACAAACATGGACATGAAATACCCTATTACATATGCAACCTCACACATATCATCACTCAAAAAATCACACCTCATAATGTCTTTACAATATTCCTCCTTCCAAGGAATTTTGAACACATCATTTTCATTGCCTTCATTTGAGTCCAAGTGACTCAAGCTCCCAAACTTTTTCTTCAAAGAAATCTTCATAAGGTAAGTCTCAAAACTTTCTAATTGTGTTTTCCATGAGAGATGTACCTCTCCAATGATTTGTTGAGTAGATATCCACAAGCCTTCCTTTGTTTTTGCCAAGATGCCATATTGCTGCAATGATGATTCTTCACACAATGTTGCCTCTTCAAGACAACCATCATCCTTCACTGTAGTCAATCCATGGATGGTCGGGCTGGCTTGTCTCCATTACACCATGAAGTCCATCAATGACTATCTCACTATTAGAGTTACGCAAAAGTTCCGGAATGCATACAATCTCTCTCTGCATAAACTAAGAATAGAAGTATCACGTCCAGAATAAGCAAGCCAAGTTTGTGTGAGCCAAAATTAGTCTGAACTGATTTATTCATGATAAGTCATTACAATATATAGCTTGGGAATGTAACTGAAGAATCTCCCAAGTTAGTAAAAGATAGATACATGAGAATATGTAACAGACGAATCTCCCAAGTGGGTAAAGAAAACAAATATATGAGAATCAAATGTTCTCAACATCACACCAAACCACCTAAATATTACCTATTACAACTGGAGATATTCATAGGGAATATTGCCCCATGAAAATAGAAAAACACACTAATAATAGAAATCAATCAAGCTCCAACATACTCCCCCTTGAAGTTGAGGGGACTGACAAGGAAGTTCCTCAGCTTCAAAAATTGAGCTTTGACAACTCCCTTGGTGAACAAATCTGCAATGTTGTCTTCAGTGCTGCAATGATGCAATTCAATCATTCTCCCCCTTGATGCTGAAAGGACTCATTCCATGAGTTCTGAAGCTTCACAAACTGATGAACTGATCTTCGTTTATGCTTCTTCCAGTTTTGAAGTAGAAAATTCAAGAACTCAAAAAGGTTTTGTTGGCACCCACCACACTTCCGCTCTTCTTGCGGGCTATCCATTAAGTTTGCTTTCTTCAACAAAATAAAATTGGGTGCCTTTTGATGATCAGCTTCCCCTTCATCAAAAGTCTTTTGGATTGTGGTTTTCAACAACCACTCTCTCTCATCTTCATTATGGTCTTTAAACCATTCTTGCAAATCATCATCTTTTGCATCATTACAATACCATACTTCGCATGAGTATGTGTTAATCATCTCATACTGATGATTATACCAAACTACTCTCTCACAAATCTCCACACAAAAAATCAAAACAAACATGGACATGAAATACCCTATTACATATGCAACCTCACACATATCATCACTCAAAAAATCACACCTCACAATGTCTTTACAATATTCCTCCTTCCAAGGAATTTTGAACACATCATTTTCTTTGCCTTCATTTGAGTCCAAGTGACTCAAGCTCCCAAACTTTTTCTTCAAAGAAATCTTCATAAGGCAAGTCTCAAAACTTGCTAATTGTGCTCTCCATGAGAGATGTGCCTCTTGCAAACAATGCAAGTTTTCATATGATGTCTTGATAAGACATTCTCCATATTTCTTCTTCAAAACAACAACTCCAAAACTATCCACAAAACATCTATCAAGGGAATATCAATAAAAAGAGAAAAAAAAAAAAAAAAATATCACCTCCAATGATTTGTTGAGTAGATATCCACAAGCCTTCCTTTGTTTTTGCCAAGATGCCATATTGCTGCAATGATGATTCTTCACACAATGTTGCCTCTTCAAGACAACCATCATCCTTCACTGTAGTCAATCCATATGAGTGATCTCCATCCACAATTGCCTCTATTACACCATGAAGTCCATCAATGACTATCTCACTATTTTCTATCTCCCCTTTGAGATAGTCTTCCTCATACAAAATAGTTTTCACTCTTGATGAGTGATCTTGAAACATGGAGCTTATAGCCTCCATCTCCTCTTCATCAATATTTTCATGTGGATCAACATCCCACATAACTTGAGCCTTGTCAGTGTTCACTCCATATGAGTGAGCTTTCTCCTTTGCATATTCATTTGTCTCCACTCCATTTGAGTGGTCTTTAGCTATGCAACACTCCATGATGAGTGTTTCTCCATCATCTTTATCTTGCCATGGCTTGTCTTCATCATTCTCCTCCATGAGAATGGCTTCATCAAAATTTTGTGCCTCCTCTATGAAGCACTCTTCAACAAATAGTTGATTTGGTGTCTTCTCCATAAGACACTCTTCTTCATATGTCTCCTCCGTGAGACATTCTTCACAATATGCCTTCTCCATGAGGCATTTCTCATTCATGTACATGCTTGTCAAACATGTTAAATCTTCATCTTCTTCTCTCTTTTCTTCATCATTATCTTCCTCCATTCAAGGAAGAATTCACCTTCATAACAATGTATGTCTTCTTCAAAAGACATATCTTCATATGAGTCTTCACAATAAGACTCTTCAAAAACTTCTTCAAAGAAGCAAGGCTCCTCCTTGCTTTGGGGATTGCTACACATATCTCCTCCATAAGCATCTTGCAATGCTTTCCAAGCCATTTGGGTTGTTCTACATTTTGCAATGAGAGGGAAAGTTGTCTCTTTCATACCTCTCCTCAAATCCATGAGAGCCAAGCAATTTTGATATTGCTGCTCTTTCTTCAATTTCTTCTCCTCTTTTTCAAGAGATCTCCAATTTGCAGGTTCTTCGTATCCTTCTTCAACGATCTCCCAAAGTCCTTTTGCAATGAGCCAGTGCTTCATTTTATTACTCCAAAAATAATAGTGGCACCCATCAAATTTGGGCACCTCCAAGCCTTCAAACATGGTGTCCATTAAACTTCTTAATCAAAGTCAATCTCATGATTTGACATCCCAATGATGCCAAAAAGAATGGTCCTCAAAATAAATTAAATATTTTGTCACCACAAAATTCCATGTCACCATTTACTCTTTGATGAATGTCGACACACACGTCTCCTTCACGTATGCCGGTCTCCTCTATGCTTTCACATACATTGGTGCAACTTTGTTTTTCATTGCATGGGCAGATCTCTGAACACAACCTTCTCTTGCCTATGAGTACCATGCACTGGGCACACAGCCTCATCCGTGGGCTTCTCTGCTTTCCTCATAGGACGACATTAGCTCCTCAAACACTTACTGGAGCTTTTTTTTTAAATAAATTAATTAATGACAATAGGAGATGAATGCAAGATGCTTGATATTGAAATCAATGGCATTCTGATCTACACAACATAATCCACACAACAACCAAGGATCAATAATTCCAACTAAAAACTAAAACACAAGCAATGGAAACCTGGATCTTCTTCAATTCAAGTCCACCGCCCCAAATTTCTTGAATCTCCACCTACATTGAGAAGCACAACCAACGAACCCCGCAAACAATTTTGCCTACAATTAGCGGCGGGGAGTCTGAGATTCAGAGAAGCACAATTTTTTTTTTTTGAAATTTAGAGGGAATGAATACAAAGCAAAGCGACAACGCACATAAGGCTGAGGTAAAAAAAAATCTGGTGCTACGAAACAGAGGCAGATCCGAACGACTGTAGTAAGGGTAGTTATAAGGGTTATAAGGATTATAACCAGGTGTAAGAAAGACAAAGTGGTAGGGACTAGACGGCGATGGCGACGGCAGACATTTGTTCACTAATGGTGGTGGTGGCAGGGGCGGTAGTAGCGACGAAGCATGAGTAGTGCATGGATTCTCGCAGGTATTGCAGGTCGTGCATATGATCGGCGGTGGAGGCGGAGTGTCATACCACTTCATGGAAGAGGAGCTATCATCCTTCGATTCCTTCACATTTTTCCTTACTTTTGAAGTGGAGGGACGCCCAACTTTGGAAGAGGAGGAGGCGTCCTGAAACAACACATAAAAATTTTATTATTATTCTAATGAATGTATTGACTTGGAATACGGATCTATAATTTAGATTATTTAATGTCTTGTTATTGAATTTTATTATTATTTTAATGAATGTGGAATATGGGATTTATAATTTAGATTTTTTTTTACTGTTGAATTTTATTAACTATTTTAGTAAATATATTTTTTATATATATTTATTATTGTTGTTATTTTTAAAAGTATTTTTGTTATAAGTGGTATTAGAGCTATGTTTATGGCAAACTAAAGATTATTTTTGGATTATAAAAGGTAAAGTATTTTTTATAAACTATAGATCATATGAAATGATATTTATAGAGGATGTTATTTATATAATATATATGTTTATTTAACCAGACTTTGGTTACCGAAGTATGGTGTATAACTTTTTACCCCATTGAATTTGAACGTTGAACATCTTATTCAGAGTTTTAAAGTCTTTTCGTTAGGTTTATTTAAGTTAAGATTTTTTTTCTAAGAAAACACCTCATCTTCTAAGAGCCATATCTTTATGTATAATTAATCCATTTACATGATTCTAATACCATTGTTTAGAATTTCAAAATATTTGAAAAGAGTGTTGATAGTAAAGAATTTGAGTAGTGTTGGTGAAATATAACATTATAAAATCGACCATCTAGAACAATGATAGTGATATTTTTTCAAATTGTATTTTTTTCTAAAATAAAAACTAAAGTATATTTTAGTTTAAAGTGGTGCAGTGGTAATATGACACCACAGGAGCAGGCTATTACAGTGGTGTAGTGAAAACATTAAAGTAAAGAACCACTAATGGATATTGTAACGGTACAACAATAACATGGCATTGTAGAAGACCATCACTAATCAAGATTTAGTAACATGGATGGATGATCAAGATTTATACCAGTTGTTAACAATGCTTAAAAGAACATATCATTGGGTTTATTCTCATGCTTTGAGGACAAAACATTTTTAAGAGATGGAATGTTATGGTCTCTAGGGATATGTATATTGGAATATAATATTATATTATATATGGATATTATGAATACTTGGCATGACCTACACGTGACCTAAGATTTATTGTAGGAGAATAATATATTGTAATAATAAGTTAAATAATGGTTTAGTAGTTAACTAAGGTTAAAGTTATATCTTCCTTAAATAACATTAGCTTACATGCATATAAGAAGGGATATAGTGACTATAATCATCAATTATATTCTTTAATATATAAATGAAAGATAGAGTTATGCAAAAGTTCCAAACTGTATACAATCTCTCCGTTTACTAAGAATAAGTGTATCACGTCCACACCAAACAAGCCAATTTAAACATTAGATTACAAGCATATAAGGAAGGGATATAGTCGCTATAATCATCAATTATATTCTTTTAATATCTAAATGAAAGATAGAGTTATGCAAAAGTTCCAAACTGTATAAAATCTCTCCGTTTACTAAGAATAAGTGTATCACGTCCACACCAAACAAGCCAAGTTTGTGCATGCACAAGTTTTCAGTGTGAGATATTTTTTATTTATTATCAATTAACATGTACAACAAAAACCATCAATGATACAACAATATTTTTCAATCGGATAATTAGTTGTTTGTATCGGCTTTACCACGTGCGGATAGAAAATAGAAAGGAAACGGTGTATGGTATCTAGCATAGATGTATTAGCATATAATGTTATATTGTATATTAGTTGATATCGGATAAATAAATATAAATAAAAAATAAAAATAGATTAATATTTAGTTTTTATATTTGTTATTTGTTCATTTTGGTAGTGCAAATTGAGAAGACGAGTATGGATGAAAGGTTTATGGTTCAAAATTCTTTGATGCGAAGGGGACACAAAATTTTTTCTTGTGGCTTCTTTTTAGATAGTGGTATAGCCGAATGGAACGACATTGTGGACTACCTAAGAGTGGCTCTCAAGATTTCCTTCTAACCTAAAAGTTTAGTCCTCAAGGGTTAGGTGGATTGTTAAGTGCTTGTCTAGCTAGGCACTTACCAAGAAGAGACCTGATTTCAAACCTTGAGGGTGCCAATTTACAAAGGTAATAGTTTGATCTAAACTTTTTGAGTGCACGTACAAACTTCGAGTAACTAACTGGTGGTCTTCCTTTCATGTCGGGTCAACAAAAATTAGACACGTAGGCTTGTTAGGAGCAACCCCTATGGTTTGAAACATGTGTTTTCTAGTTACTAAAAATAGTGTGGTTATAGTTAACTCTCCTATGTCTTGATATATATATATATATATATATATATATATATATATATATATATTTGTTATTTAAAATTATTTTAAAGTTGTCTTCTTTTATTATTATACTAGAGGAATTGGTAACTCATTATAATTTTCTATGCCTCTTTGTGGGTTTGAATCTCGCTCCTTGTTTCCACTATAACCTCCAGTTGCATCGGGTAAACATTTTACGTAGTCGGCTATGCTAACTTGACATGCCCACCGATACTACCGGGCCCGAGGGATTGGATCCTTGGTCTTCGCGCTCCTATAAAAGTTTTTTGACTATTGAACCAATCCCTCCGACCCATTTTAATGTTGTCTTTATTGTGTATATGAGACTTTATTTTCTTTGAGTTGTTGATATTTGTGTTAGCTTGGAATATGGATCTATACCTTACATTATTTAATTTCATGTTATTGAATATTATTCATTACTCTAATGAATATTTGTATTTCTGTATGTTTTAGCTTGTTATTATTGTTGCTATTTTTGGAAGTTTTTTTGTTATAAGTGGTATGAGAGCCATGGTTATGGCAAATTGAGGATTTTTTTTAGATTGTAAAGATCGAAGTACTTTTAACATCCACGACACCATAGATCATATGATATGACCCTTATAGAGGATGTTATTAATCTAATATATATTTCTTAACCAGACTTTGATTACCTAAGTATGGTGTACAACTCTATCTCCCATTGGATTTTAACCTTAAAACTCTTATTCGAAGTTTCAAAGTCTTATACCTAGGGCTACTTGAAATAAGATAAATTTTTTAAGAAAACACCTCATCTTCCAAGAGCTATATCTTTACATATAATTAATCCATTTATATGATTCTAATGCCATTGTTTAAAATTTTAAAAGCATTGGAAAAAGTGATGATACTAAGAAATCTGATTAATATTGATGAAATATGACCTTATGAAATCAACCATCTAGAACAATGATAGTGATATTTTTCAAATTGTATTTTTTTCCTAAAAAAAAATTGAAGTATATTTTATTCTAAAGTGGTGCAGAGGTAATAAGGCACCAAAGGAGCAATCAATATGGCTACTGAGTGGTGGAGTGAAAACATGGAACTAAAGGTCCACTAATGGATATCATAATGACACAATAATAACATGGCATTATAGAAGACCATCACTAATCAAGATTTACTAGCATGGATGGATAATCAAGATTGATACCAGTTGTTAACAATGCCTAGAAGAACATACCATTGGATTTATGTATAAAGAAGGATATAATCACTATAATCATCATTCATACTTGTTATATTCAGTCACCTCTAGTGTGCATATGAGACTTCACCCTCTCTAAGTGGATGAGATTTTTAATAATATAGACTCTAGAATATGTTACTTTCGATATTTGATTTCTTGCAATTGCATCTAATTTATTGTTCTAGTGAATATTTTCTTTTATATATTTTTGAGTTTGGTCTTGCTACTATTAGTTTTACAAGTGTTTCATTAGAGAGGAGGATGGGACATCAACATAGAACTTTATCACATTGTAAATCGATGGATGAAATAATTAAGAGGTTAAATTGTATAATATCACTCAAATAAATCCTTCTCAAATAGCATATAAAATAATATTCTTTCTTCAAGTATTTTTGTTTTTTTTATCATAAAATATTTCATACATTAAATATAAACTTATACTAATGGATATCCATATCACTTCTCTATGTTCTCCCTAAACTAGCTTGAACATTGAGATACCCTCTCAAACCAAGATCAAGTTTTCAAATCTGTTCTATACAATCATAATGACCTATACATGTCCATTATAATTTAGTGATGTTTAGATTTATTTAGTTCATGGTTTTAAGTGAAGATATTATTCAATTACACCTATTGATTATTTTTAGCCATTATACCATTATGAAAGGTAGTTTCTAAGTGATCATTACTTTAGTATATAAGGAATCACTTGCATTTTTAAAGGTAGTTTCTAAGTGATCATTACTTTAGTATATAAGGTATTTTTCACCGCTAAGTGGTGCAAAAGAGGGTAATAATATTTCTGGTGTTATTATAACTTCCATAGGAGTTCATGGAAAAGTGCATCATCCCAAGAGTCAAAGATCTCATTCTTTGAACTCTATCAATAGGAAGCACAGTCAATGTTTTGGGGATATTCTTGTTTCTGTTCATGGTTCTAGAGGTGGTTTAGCGAAACCGTCTAAATGTTTATCCAAAAATATAGCTATCCAACCTCCACCTCATATTAATCTTATTCAATATAACTCTAAGGATCTTCCTAGAGAGATTAAGAAGTCTAGAGTCCTTGAGGAAATTTTATGGGGACACAGTCTTACAGAGAATCACTCAAGATTTCCTTTCATTAAACTTTCAGAAAAATTTACAATACTAGCCCACAGGCGTAGTTTTTTTCTTCTGTCTCTCCCCCTTTTCCTTCATGCATCACCTGTTTCTATATCCCTGTCTGGACCTCTCTTGAGATCCCAACCCTCTAGGCCATTGATGACCCACCTACCAGAATACATTCAGTCTCATTGAGCCTTTTCATCTTTTTTTCCCTATCTAGAAACTGCCATCGGGTTAGCCATAGAATCATGCATTGATGAGCCGTCTAACTTTTGGGTGCAGTCTTCGAATGGCCGCCATGCTCAGCAAGCTTACCGAGCAAGAAATCATGCACTAATGAGGCCTTGACCGCCTCAAAAAACATCATCTAGGGATGCGGGCTTTCTCGAACTGAGAACCAGTAGTATGTTGCGATATCACGACATTTCTCTTCCTAGCTGCCTCCTTTTCTTTTAGGTAATGATTTCTTGCTGTCTGCTTCTCCTTCAGGTTGCGATAACGCGACATGTCACGATATCGCAACATTTTTCTTTCTTGCTGTCTGCTTCTCCTTTGGGTCACGATATCATGACATGTCATGATATCACAACATTTTTCTTTCTTACTATCTACTTCTCCTTCGGGTCATGATATCACGACATGTCGCGATATCACGACAATTTTCCTTCTTGCAGTCTCCTTCCTCTTTGGGTCACGATATCATGACATGTCATGATATCGCAACAATTTTCCCTCTGTTGCCTTTGCGCTACCTCGTTGGGTCATGATTTCATGACACCCTCCTCTGTTACCATTGCTCTACCTCGTTGGTGTCACGATTTTGTGACACCCTCCTCTGTTGCCTTTGCTCTACCTCGTTGGTGTCACGATTTTGCAACACGTTGCGAAATCATGACATGTCACAATTTCACGACACCCTCCTTTGCTGCCTTTGATCTACCTTGATGGTGTCACAATTTCGTGACACCCTCATCTGCTGCCTTTGCTCTACCTCGATGGTGTCGCAATTTCACGCTATCGCGATTTCACGACATGTCACGAAATCGTGATATTTTTGTGCCATGCATTCTCTCTCCTCCCTGAGTCGCAAAAATGCGACATGTCATGATATCGCGACACTTTTTCCTATCGCGATATCGTGACACCTTTTGCCCTTTGCATTCTCTCTCCTCCTTGAGTCATGAAAACGTGACATGTCACGATATCGCAACACGTTTGGCCCTTTGCATTCTCTCTCCTCCCTGAGTCGCGAAAATGTGACATGTTGTGATATCGTGACACTTTTGGCCCTTTGCATTCTCTCTCCTCCTTGAGTCACGAAAATGTGACATGTCGCGATATCGCAAAACTTTTGGCCCTTTGCATTCTCTCTCCTCCTTGAGTTGTGAAAATGCGACATGTTGCGATATCGCGACACTTTTGGCCCTTTGCATTCTCTCTCCTCCTTGAGTCGCGAAAACGCGACATGTCATGATATTGTGACACTTTTGGCCCTTTGCATTCTCTCTCCTCCCTGAGTCGTGAAAATGTGACATGTCGTGATATCGCGACATCAAAGCTAACACTTGGAAAATTTTGTAGTTGATGCAAGATTGCTCTACTGCCATCGGATGCTCCTGCATCAGACACCCGGGGTGGATTGGGAAGTGTTCTTCACTTCAATACTATTGGAGGAAGACCCAGATGGTCAACCTCTGCTTTTGACAACCAAGTTGCATCTTCAACAGGCCTACCTTTCCATTTGACCAGATATTCAAAATACTGCCTGTGCTTGATAGTTCTACCAGCCTGCGTGTCTAGTATTTCTTCGACCTCATCTGTTGCTGGAGTAGATGTGGGAATATCCCATAAATCTGTCCTTGGTGTCTCACCATTACCTCCTTCATGGTATTCTACCAAGTCTAAAATATTAAAAATAGGTGAGATTTTTAACTCACTTGGAAGTTCCACTTCATAAGCATTTCTCGAATCTCTTTTACCTATGATCCTGCATGGTCCAAACCTCTTCATCTTTAGCTTGTTGTAGGTTTGGCTAGGAAACCTTTCCTTTCTCAGGTGAACCATGACCTCATCTCCCACTTGGAACTCCTTGGGCAACGTCGCTTCTGATTGGCCTTGGCTTTGTACTGAGCATTCATCTTACCGATATGCTGTTTTACTTCTTCATGCAAAATCTTCATGTGCTCTGCAAAATCTTCAGCCTCAACACTACTCTTTTCTCCTTTACCCATCGTTCTCAATTCAGAAGCATGCCTTGGGTTGTTCCCATACACAATCTAGAATAGGGATTTACCAGTACTTTTGTTGATGGATTTGTTGTAAGAAAATTTTGCCTGTGGCAAAACCAAGTCCCATCCTTTGGGCTTATCTCCCACCAGGCATATTAGAAGATTACCCAAACTTCTGTTCACCACCTCTGTTTGCCCATCAGTCTACGGATGGTATGCATAACTAAACTTTAAATATGTTTTCAGCTGCTTCCACAAAGTCTTCCAGAAATAACCCACAAATTTGGTATCTTTGTCAGATACTATACTCCTAAGTAGACCATGAAGGCGCACCACCTCCTTGAAAAACAAGCCTACAACATGAACTACATCACTCATTTTCTGACATGGAATAAAATGAGCCATCTTCAAAAACCTGTCCACCACAACAAAAATGGAGTTACTCCCTCATTGTGTCCTTGGTAGGCCAAGAACAAAGTCCATACTGATGTCCTCCCATGGTCTCTCTAGCATAGGTAATGGCTGATACAATCCTGTATTCTGTCTCACTCCCTTAGCCATCTGACAGATTCTATAGCCCTACACAAATTTAGTCACATCTTGCCGCAACTATGGCCAATGGTAGTTTTCACCAACAAGGGCAATGGTCTTGTCCTTTATCATATTCTCCCTTATTGAACTCCGTGGGATGCATAATTGACCTCCACTATGCTTTTCCTTTATCATATTCTCCCTTATTGAACTCCGTGGGATGCATAATTGACCTCCTTTAAACAACATCCCATCTTGGATCAGGAAATCCAACCACTTGGTCCTGTCCAAAGTAATAGGTGCCAAGCAATCCTTCTAGGCTTCGAAAAAGTTAGGATCTTTAGGTTACAAACCCTTTAGTTCATCAAATCATACCACTTCCACCTTCATTTCTGTCAACAAACACTGCCTTCTGCTTAAGGCATCTGCAACTCTGTTGGAATTTTTGCTCCTATGCTTCAACACAAAGGTATAACTTTGTAGAAACTCTACCCACTTCAAGTGCCTCTGATTTAGCTTCCCTTGGCTATTAATATACTGTAAGGCCTGATGATCAGTAAACAGAACAAACTCTTTTTGCAACAAGTAATGTCACCACTTCTTTAGAGCCTGCACTATAGCATAAAACTCTTGATCATAAACTGGATACTTCTTTCTGGCATCATTGAGCTTCTCACTAAAGTAAGCAACAGGTCTACCTTCTTGGCTCAAAACAACTCCTATGGCACTACCACTAGCATCACAGTCGACCTGAAATACCTTATTAAAATTTGGAAGTGCCAAAACAGGTTGTTCTATAACCTTCCTTTTCAACATATCGAAGCTCTTATCTGCTTCTAAAGTCCACTTAAATTCCTTCTTATTCCCTTTCATTGTTTCTGTAAGGGGTGCACAAATGCTACTGAAATTCCTAATGAATTTCCTGTAAAAACTTGCTAGTCCATGAAATGATCTTACCTCAGTTGTGCTTCTCGGGGTAGGCCATTCAATGATAGCTCTTACCTTTTTTGGGTCCATATTTAGACCTTCGACTGAGATGACAAATCCTAGGTACACTAACTCCTTCTTTATGAAATTACATTTCTTCAGATTAATCAACAACTGCTCCTCCCACAGCTTCTCAAAAACCCTTCTAATATGCATCAAATGCTCTTCCAAGGTTCTACTAAATATTAGGATATCATCTAAATAGACAATAACAAATTTGCCTAAGAACTCCTTCAATACCTCATTCATCAACCGCATGAATGTGCTTGGTGCATTGGTCAGCCCAAATGGCATGACCAACCACTCATACAAACCTTCTCTAGTATTGAAGGCTATCTTCCACTCATCTCTCTCTGACATGAATCTGGTGATAACCACTTTTCAGGTCAATCTTGGTGAAGTATTTGGCTCCACTCAAATAGTCCATAATGTCATCCATCCTTGATAATGGAAATCTGTACTTAATGGTGATCTTGTTAATGGCTCGAGAGTCTGTACACATTCTCCACTCCTCATATTTCTTTGGTGCTAGTACTGTAGGTACTGCACATGGACTCAGACTCTCTCGAATCAACCCCTTCTCTAGTAGTTATTGGACTTGTCTGTTCATCTCTTCAGTTTTTGTAGGAGTCATTCTATGGGCTGCCTTATTGGATAAACTAGTTCCTGGTACCAAATCTACGTGGTGACCGATCTTCCTCACTGGTGGTAAACCCTCAGGAACATTATCAGATATAATGTCTTGAAATTCTTTCAACAGTCCTAAGACTTCTACAAGGGTATCCTTGCATTCTTCCTTCCTAACTCTAGGAACCAATGCATAGCACATATGCTCATGCTTTAAACTATTCAAAAATTTTCCTCCTTCGACTAAACAAATTCTAGCGCTGCTGCATACCTTTTCTTCTGCCTCTTTCAAGGGATTCAGCTTATGGCGCACTCCATTCTTCGTTATTGAGTAGGTGTTGGCATGATCATCATGCACTACACATCGATCAAACTACCATGGCCTTCCCAACAACAAATGGTAAGCATCCATGGGCAGGATATCACACAGTACCTCATCACAGTAATTCCCAATATTGAACTTCACTAAACATTGTTCACTGACCAAAACTCTATGGTCCTTCTATAACCACATGATCCGGTATGGATGCGGGTGTCTTCTACTTTGCATCTATAACTTGGCAACCATTTATTCTGAAACCAAGTTATCAATACTACCATTATCTATGATAATATTGCAGACCTTACCCGAACTTCTGCACCTAGTGCGAAACATGCTCCTCCTCTGGTCTGATCCTTTCTCCTCATTTAACAGGGTCCTTCTGGTGACCATAACTTCTCCTCTCTTTGCCTCCTCATAATGTTCTGATTCAGCATCTTCATCTGCTATAGCGGCCTTGGCAGGATCCTTAGGTCTCTTATTTGTCCTTTCTCGGTGTTGTGGACACTCAAATGCTCGATGTCCTTCTTAACCATAGTGGAAAAAAGTTCCATGAAATCCTCCTCTTCCAAACCCACATCCAAATCTACCTTTTCCTCTTGGTTAACCATTGTTCTGGTTATGGGGTTGGTAGATGTTCTCAACTTTCTACTCTTGGATATTACTGGTTTCACCAGCCTTCTTTTGTTCCTTGTATTTTTCTCCACTGGTCCTTCCACGAGTCCTTCCACCATGACCTCTTCCTCTTTGCTTGCTCTCAAACCTCCGGTTCAGTTTCTCCTCAACCTTCAGAGCAAACTGGTAAGCATCTTCTATGGTGGTCATCCTGACCAAGCTTAACTCTTCTTGAATACTTGCTCGTAATCCATTAATATAATGGGCTACCTTCTCTTTGCTGGACTCTGAATGGTCTGTTCTGATTACAATCTTGTAAAACTCTTCTGTGTATTCTTTAACAGACTTGCCAGCCTGCTTCAAACCTTACATTTTCTTTAGCAGGTCCATCTCATAGTCAACTGGGATGAACTGCCTCTTTAAATTTTCCAGCATTCTATCCCACCTAGTTATTCTCTCCTTTCTCCTTCCGTTTCTTTCCAACTGCACTCCTTTCCACCATATGCTGGCATGACCCTTCAGCTTGGTTTTAGCAAACTTGACCCTATTAGGGTCTTCAATCTCCTCATACTCAAAGTATTCTTCCAAATCATTGATCTAGTCAATTAGTTCCTCTGGATCAAGATTTTTAGAATACGTAGCAACCTCCATATTTGGTTTCTTCCCAATCTAAGAGATGGCCCTGTATAACCTGGCTTGCGTAGGGTCTATAGCCTCTTTCTCTTCCTCAAACTGGTCTTCTTCCTCATCTACTTCCTCTTCACTTCCTTCTTCTCCTTTGGGTTCAAGTCCTCTGCATAGCTTCTCTTGTAGGGCCTAAAATTGCCTCTACAAAGCTCTGAAATCCTCCACTAGCACCATGTTTCTTCCACCACTACGGTTTCTTCGTGGAGGCATCTTGCTTCACTTTCTTCTCATAACCCTTCCACAGATCCTGGTGCAAGCTGCCTCACTTTCGATGATCTGTTCACACACTCAGGAACTCCCACTCTGATACCATTTGATGGGGACACAGTCTTACAGAGAATCACTCAAGCTTTCCTTTCATTAAACTTTCAAAAAAATTTATAATACTAGCCCACAGGCATAGTTTTTTTCTTCTGTCTCTCCCCCTTTTCTTTCATGCATCACCTGTTTCTATATCCCTGTCTGGACCTCTCTCGAGATCCTGACCCTCTAGGCCATTAATGACCCACCTGCCAGAATACATTCAGTCTCACTGAGCCTTTTCATCTTTTTTTCCCTATCTAGCAACTGCCATCGGGTTAGCTACAGAATCATGCATTAATGAGCCGTCTGACTTCTGGGCACAGTCTTCGAATGGCTGCCATGCTCAGCAAGCTTATCGGGCAAGAAATCATGCACTAATGAGGCCCTGACCACCTCAAAAAACATCGTCTAGGGATGCAGGCTTTCTCGAACTAAGAACCAATAGTATGTCGTGATATCGTGACATTTCTCTTCCTAGCCGCCTCCTTTTCTTTTGGGTCACGATATCGCAACATGTCGCGATATCGCAACATGTCACGATATCGCGACATTTTTTCTTTCTTGCTGTCTGCTTCTCCTTCGGGTCGCGATATCGCGACATGTCACGATATTGTGACATTTTTCTTTCTTGCTGTCTACTTCTCCTTCGGGTCACGATATCGCGACATGTCACGATATCACGACATTTTTCTTTCTTGTTGTCTGCTTCTCCTTCGGGTCGTAATATCATGACATGTCACGATATCACGACAATTTTCCTTCTTACGGTCTCCTTCCATTTGGGTCGCGATATCGTGACATGTCGTAATATCGTGACAATTTTCCCTCTGCTGCCTTTGCACTACCTCATTGGGTCACGATTTCGTGACACCCTCCTCTGCTGCCGTTGCTCTACCTTGTTGGTGTCATGATTTTGCGAGACCCTCCTCTGCTGCCTTTGCTCTACCTCGTTGGTGTCACGATTTTGCGACACCCTCCTCTGCTGCCTTTGCTCTACCTCGATGGTGTCGTGATTTCATGACATGTCACGAAATCATGACATTTTTTTGCTGTGCATTCTATCTTCTCTCTGAGTCACGAAAACGCGACATGTCGTGATATCGTGACACTTTTTCCTATCGCAATATCGTGACACCTTTTGGCCTTTGCATTCTCTCTCCTCCCTGAGTCGTGAAAATGTGACATGTCGCGATATCGCGACACTTTTGGCCCTTTGCATTCTCTCTCCTCCCTGAGTCGCAAAAACATGACATGTCGCGATATCACGACACTTTTGGCCCTTTGCATTCTCTCTCCTCCTTGAGTCGTGAAAACGCAACATGTCGCGATATCACGACACTTTTGGCCCTTTGCATTCTCTCTCCTCCCTGAGTCGCGAAAATGTGACATGTCGCGATATTGCGACGTCAAAGCTAACACTTGGAAAATTTTGTAGTTGATGCAAGATTGCTCTACTGCCATCGGATGCTCCTGCATCAAAATTTACCCTAAGGAGGATCAGAGTTCGATGCTCTTTAAGCTCAAAGAGGTAGATGACAAGAAGAAGTCCATTATGGATTGTATTAAAATGGTGGTTAACATGGAAGATGAGGTGAATCATTTAGTGTGTGATATTCTAAAGGAATTGGAGGCCAAAAAGTTGGATGTCTAGAATTGTGCAATTTCCCCATTGCCTTCCCTCTAGTTTTTGGCTTGTTGGCTCCACTTTTCCTTCGATTTTTTGTTTTTGTTGGATCAAATTTGATCTAGGTGTTGAGCCACAGTTTTATTCTTTCGGTGGCTATCTGATTTAGTTTGCAAGTTTATTTTGCTTGGTTTTTATCTCCTTTTAGAGTTGATGTACAAGTTTCGGGAACTGCTTTCAAAACCTCCTTTCTTAATCTAACCAAAAAAAAATTATGAATGCTTTCATTAAGTACTAATTAATTAATAAAATTATATCTCGAGTATATATAAAGTTATAGAAATACACACAACATAAACATGTCATCATTTATTCAAATTTAGAAATAAAAAAAAATTATAGTTCCTTAATTTAAATGCTATAGTAGTAGCAAAAATAAACATCCTTCCCAAAAATAAAACTGATAACAATAAACTACTATAAAAATGTTTATTTTTCTAATCATTATAGTTAACATAACTTAAACTTCTATAAATGCTTTCCTTGTAAATAGTCTAATTAAAGCAACTCATTCAATTTATGCTTACACATCGAAGGCTTAAATCATGTCCCTTCTTCTTTAACATAGAAAGCAACCTTATTAATTTGAAATAACGTATTTACAATGAAATTATTCTTTAACATAGATCTTACTCATTCTATGGTAAAATTAATTTTATCGAAAGCATACTATTTAAAAATATAAAGTGCGACTCACAAGGATTTAGAAAGTCGCTTTCTCTTTTGTGTTAGAGAAGAAGCAAATTTTATTTTAAAACATTATATTGTAATACAATAATAATATAAGGAGAATACATTTATCATCAAATGATGTCAAACATCTCTTATTATTCTTTCATAGAGATAGCTTTGAATTTATTTAAATTAAAGCAATTGTATTACTCTCAATCGCGTGTCATCTTAAATTGAATATTGAGAGCTTGGGAGCCCTAGAGCACAATCCACTGGTTCTGCTCATCATGGATGTGTAACATAAAGGGTTTATTTCTTGTACACATAAAGGGTTTATTTCTTGTGCATGTTTCTTAAGGTGTGACAATATTCAATATTATGATATTTCAATTTTGAAGCAAGCACCTGTGGAGGATAAGCTTGAAAGCATTAAAGACTTAGTAGAATTGGCTTCTATTCTGACTTCATGTGCTTGCACTTACATTTTTACGGAACTTCTATTATGATATTTTTAAAAGAAAACACTTTATCTTTGAAGAGCCATATTTTTACATAGAATTAAATTAATTTACATGATTTTAATACCATTACTTAGAATTTCAAAATCTTTGAAAAGAGTGATGATATTAAGGAAGTTGAGTAATGTTGATGAAATATGATCTTATAAAATCAACCACATATGATATTTTTTCAAATTGTATTTTTTTCTAAAATAAAAACTAAAGTATTTTTTAGTTTAAAGTGGTGCAGTGGTAATATGGCACCAAAGGAGCAATCAGAATGACTATTCAAACATTGGAGTAAAAAATCACTAATGGATATCATAATGGCACAACAATAACATGGCATCATAAAAGACCATCATTAATCAAGATTTACTAACATAGATGGATGATCAAGATCTATACCAATGCTTAGAAGAACATATCATTGGATTTATTTTTATGCTTTAAGGACAAAACATCTTTAAGAGATGGGATGTTATGATACCTAAAAATATGTATATTGGAATATAATATTATATTATATATGAGTATTAGGAATAGTTGACATAATCTACACATGACCTAAAATTTATTGTAGAAAATAATATATTATAATAATAACTTGGATAATAATTTCATAATTAACTAAGGTTAAAGTTATGCCTTCCTTATAAGGAAGGGATATAGTCACTATAATCATCATTCATACTCTTCAATATCTAAATGAAAGACAGAGTTATGCAAAAGTTCCAAAATGTATACAATCTATGCGTTTACTAAGAATAAAAGTATCGCGTCCACACCAAACAAGCCAGTTTGTGCATGCACAAGTTTTCAGTGCGAGATATTTTTTATTTATTACCGATTATTATGTACAACAAAAACCATCAATGGTACGGCAATGTTTTCAATCGGGTTTTACCATGTGCCGATAGAAAATAGAAAGGAAACTGTGTATGGTATCTAGCATAGATGTATTAGCATATGATATTATATTTTTAATTAGTTGGTATGCGATAAATAAATATAAATATAAATAAATAAATAATTATTTTTTATTTTTGTTATTTGTTTACTTTTGTAGTGTAAATTGAGAAGACAGTATGGACGAGAGGTTTATGATTTGAAACTCTTTGATGTGAAGGCAACACAAAAAATTTTCTTTGGGCTTCTATCTAGATAGTGGTATACCCCAGATGGAACTACATTGTCCACCACCTAAGAGTGGCTCTCAAGATTTCCTTTTAACCTAAAAGTTTAGTCCTCAAGGGCTAGGTGGATTGGTAAGTGCTTGTCTAGCTAGGCACTTACCAAGAAGAGACTCGAGTTCAAACCTTGGGGGTGCCAATTTGCAAAGGTAGTACTAAATTTTTTGAATGCACACAGATCGTTGATGATGGTACAAATCTGAGTGACCGGTGGTCTCCCTCTCACGCCGGGTCAAAAAAAATTAGGCGCATAGGCAGAGGGTCAACAAAAATTAGGCGCATAGGCTTGTTGGGAGCAACCCCTATGGTTTGAAACCTGCACTTATTAGTTACTAAATATACTGTGGTTATAACTAACTCCCCTATGTACTAATATCAATATGAAAGGTGGAATGCCTATATTGCATAATGACTAAATTTAAAATCATCCAAGAAGAAATTAAATCCAAGACAAGCACTACCTAAGGTACATATTTTTGGTTCATAATATTTTTCATTCCACAGTGAGTATTTATTTAAAAAATGGATAGATTTAAAAGGTGAAGGAAGAAAAAGAAGAATAATTTTAAAGTGAGATATTTGAAGAAGAGAAATAAAATATTTAAAGATTGGATGAAGTTATTATTATATTGAAAAAAATTATTAAAGTGAAATAATAATTAAATTGGGAGGAAATCTATTTTAAAAGAAATAATTACATTGAAGATAGAGTTGAAGAATTTTTTTCTATTGAAGAGAATTATTGAGATGAAAATATTAAAGGAAAAATTTAAGTGAAGAATAAATATGAAGAGTTGGAGAATTATTAATAGAAATTTGTTTGAAGAGACAAGTAAAATTAAATTTAAGGAGGATATTAAATGGAAGATAGAAGGAAAATTGAAGAAAGAAAAAAAAATGAATGAAAATATATTGACGAGAAAATTAATTGTTTGAAGAAAAGAAGATTTAAAATATTGTATTTGGGAGGAAAGATGGTTTCTACTACACAGGAAAAAATAATTATATTGAAGGAAAAAGAATTTACTAAAGTTGAAGATAGATTTAAAGAAATTTGAACCAATTATTGAAAGTGTTGAATTATTAAGGAAAACAATTGTTGATTTATCATTTTTAAAAAATGAAAGTTTAATCATAAATTTATTTTAAGGAGAAGACATATTATTGAAGGAACAGGTTTAGACAAGCTATTTAAGGATTTTATATTGAAGGCTAATCAAACACAAGGACAAAATACTTGAAGTCTATTCTATAAGGTATGAAATATATACTCTCTAAAGATGATTGGAAAGTATCATAAAATTTGCTATAAGAAAGAAAATAATATTATTGAGAATCTTTGATCATACGCATTGCTAGTGAGAAACTTGCCAACTTGGAAAACAAAGAAAGAAAGCAAACAAAGAAATAAGCCAAAATTTAAAAATGTCTCACCCAAAGATAGTATAGGAGGAGAAAATTAATTGTTTGATGAAAAGAATAATTAAGAAGGAAAATGCATTTGTATTACAAATGAAAAATTAGTAATTTTGAAGAAAAAGAATTTACTAAAGTTAAAGGAAAATTTGAATAAAGTTGAATTAATTATTAAAAGTGTCAAACTAGTAAGAAAAGTAATTGTTGATTTATCATTTTTTAAAATAATATTTATTCAAAGGTTTATTTGATTTATTTTGAAGAGAAGATATTATTTAAGGAATATGTTTAGATAAGATATTTAAGGCTTTTATATTGAAGATTGATAAAAGGAAAGGACAAATTACTTGAGGCCTATTCTATATGGTACATGATATATCCTCTCTAAAGTTTATAAAAAAGGATCATAAAATTTGCTTTAAAAAAAAAACATGGATTATTGAGAATCTTTGATCATAAACATTGCTAGTGAGAAACTTGCTAATATGGCTATTAAAGAAAGAAAGCAAACATAGAAACAAGCCAAAAATAAAAAATGTCTCACCAAAATATAGTTTAGGTGGAGAAAAATAAGCAAAAATTCATAAGTTTGAGTCATTAACAATAAGTTAAGACGAAGAGAAGCAAGTTGAAGATTATAAATATGTGTCACTAGAACTTACATGGTAATCACAAACTATTCTTGAAGAAGCTAAAAATAAATATATTTCTACAATTAAAGCTACTTAAATGATATTACCAATGAAACAAAATATTTCTCTATATATTATTATATTACTTATTGATATGGGAAAGTTAATGTACATGGCACTTAATAAGGTGAAGCACAAAAGTCAAGAAGAAATAAAACATTTTAATGACAAGATCATAATGAAATATGCAAGTTGTTACACAAATGATTTGAGGCCAATGACAACATATATAAGTTCTTATACTAGTGATTTGAGTTTGATAATGATAGATGTATGTTTTGATACTAGTAATATTGTATAGAAAACAAATATTGCATGCGATACCAGGGATTTGAACATTTTCCATGAAGACAAAGAATGTGCTAAAAGTGTACGTATTGATTGTGTTGATTATATTGGAAATATTTTTGTAGAGAATGATATCAATAATAGTGATAGGAATATTGGTATAGAATTTCTGACAACATACAATGACATAAATTTTAAAAATTTATGATAAGAAACACTGTTAAAGGCCTTAAACAGACAAATAATAATAAATTAGAGACTAATAAAAGTAATTTTAAACTAGAGAAATTTAGTATTGATACAAGAAAAGTTATGATAGGTAGCAATAAATTTAGATGTAGACATTATGGTAGATATGGACACAAGATAGAATGATGTTGAGAACTTCATTGTCATAAAAGTTATGGAGGTAACAATCATTCTCAAAGATATTATTGGTATAAAGTAAATACTAATATGAATATGAATTATGGATGAATAAACATGCATGAATGGGATAATATGAAAGAAATATTGATAGTGCTAAATGGAATCTTTCAAATAATTATAATTTGAATATTTTCAAAACAATTTTAAATGTGGTCAGAATTAGTACTAGAAACAAAACAAGAAACAATACAAGAACCAAAGTTATTACCAGAGTCAAAATACCACGATCAAAATGAAATATTGAACCAAACGAAGACATTGGATCCTATACCAAATAATATAATATGGGGGGTGTTGGAAGTATTACATTATTTGGTACCTTGCAAGAATGTTGAAAGTACATCATAAATATTTGAGTCTAATTTGTAACTACTTTATGTTGTGAAAATATTCTTATAAATATGTGTCATTTAGTAGTCAGTAGAGGTATGTCATTATTAGGAATCAATAAAATATATTTCTCTTATGAGAAATATGAAGAGTCACATCTCCCATGAGTTTGAGGAGATGAAGATTTAGTTCAAGTAGAAATGCCAAAAGTCTTGTGAATATAAAGACTCTTATGTCCAAGTTGTATATATTGAAGACAAAGCATTGTAATGGTGATTTAATAAGCTCTATAATACATTGTATTTGATTTATCTATGTAGATATATTTATCAATGATATCTATAGTGAGATATTGTCATTGTTATTGTTGAATGTATGTGAGGATTTGAACATAAATATCCTATGGAATAATTGTTTATATGCTAACATTGTTTACAAATTGGAGCATATTGTGATCTTGTTATATGTTCAATTTCTATAGAGTAAATATTATTAGTGTAAAGTAATACACCAAGTTACTTTTTAGATTTTTCTTTTCATTATAAAAGTATATTATCAATAATTTGGACCATATTCTAAAGAAAGTGTTTTAAAAGTATAACTATTGAAGTAGTTTGATGCATTTTCTAAATAGAGTGTAATTGTTCACTAATAGGTTTACTAATATTAGTTTAAAACATCCTCTAAATAGAGAATATATATATATATATATATATATATATATATATATATATATATATATATATATATATATATATATTAGGTTTGAAAACAACATGTTTAGAGTGTAAGAAAACAACTATATTCATTGAATTTAAAATTTATTTCACATCATTCTATTAAGAGGAGTCATACAAGTATAGTCGCTACTATAAAATTTATTTTATAAATGCTATAGTACAATTATTATGGAATGATTTTTTATGTTCTAAATATAATGGTGATTCGAGTAATATCATTATAATGATTGTGAATATAAGTTTTATGCTATATTAAGAGCATGTTATAAAATGCACTATTCTAATAAAAATTTACAATACAAATACAAGGTACAACTAACATATTTTTATAAAGATTCTTGTTTAAAAATGAAGTGAAAAATAATCATATTTAAGTTTTGACCTTGTATTAGCTTTAATACTTGAATTTTTGACCCTTCACAAAGGGGTAGGTATGAAATACCAAACTAGTTAGATAATTTATTATAGTCATTCTACAAAATCGATTATACATCATACTATGAATCTATGAGTATATACTCACAAATCAATGTAGATTCTAGTGCATGGATCATTAATATGATATGACTACTATGTACACAAATAATATATATACATACATACACACACACACACACATATATATATATATATATATATATATATATATATATATATATATATATATATATATATACTTTCCTTAACACCTCATACCTCCCTAATTAGTGAATCACCTTACAATGCAAATTGACTATTACATTATTATCCTATCTCTATTTGTCTAAAGTGGCCCTTTTCAATATATATGTATTATGAAATAAATAAATAATAGACATACAAAAAAGTAATAATCATAGCCAAGTGCATATGAGTCATATTTAACAATCAATATAAAATATTTTGTTTGATAAATGCATATGTTATTTAATGCACCTTACTAGGGCCATAACTTTTGCTCTGAGTGTTTGTTTTACCCCGTTATTTTTTTCGAACATACATTATTGCATGGAGAACTTAATAAAAATGGCGCAGTTGTTTGTGAAGTAAAAAATACCTCTAGGAGGTCTAAAATTAGCTTTTACTATAATTATCAATTTTTACAACTAAAAAGTTATCATAACTATTAGTGTAGAACTAGAGTGGGATTGCTATGTTGGGTTAGTGGGTATTATTGAATAACGGGTCCATGATTCTATTTTGGATGCCACACGAGCTCTATTTTTAGGGTTACTAAAATTAGCAAGTGAGTTGCTAAAAATAGAAAAAGTGACTAAAAATAGTAACAGGGTAGTGTAGGCTAGGTTTTTTCTTTTTGGGAAGTATAAGGAGTGGGGGACTCTATTGTAATGGGGTGTCAATTTAGATAATGAAAATAAATATTTGTAGGTTTCTTTTACTGGTGTATTTTGTATGATATCTTGTCTTGCAATTTTACCCTTGGAGTCCATTTTTGATCCCCTGTAGTGAATTTACATCATTATTCTTACAAAATTAAGAATTTCATTCTTATTATGATATTACAACAACCAAGAGATGATATTACAATAACCAAGTTTATATGAAGTGAAAATATCTCATTGAACTCCTCACCTCCTAGAATTTAATTAATTACACTTTAAAAGTTAAGATATTATACTATTAAAAAATCTAATAATCCTATTTGGATACATACCTAAATATTTCATTCACAACCACTAGGTAGTTCAACACAAGAACATAGAAGCTTATGAGGTTATTGTTGTAAGAAATACAAATATATTTTATGAATTGCACTCAAAATTAGCATTGATGTGATAAGAGAATAAATACAGAACAATCAACAATGTATAACATTAGGAGTTAAAACTAAATCTTTGACTTCTCATAATTCTCATAACCATAATGTGATGCATCACAAACGAGTACATATTATTTGTTAGAATTTCACAATAATAGATATGTAAAGCATTACACAAAAGATAAAGAGAACAGTGGAATTGATTGATCTATTCCAAGGATCAACTCTGTATAAATAGCAGAGTTTATCATTGAGAGGTGTTGGATTACAACAACTCATCAAACTTGATGAAGAGACCACTACGAGTTCTCCTGACACATGGAGGAGTGGAAACTCAAGTGTCTATCCTAATGGAACTTAAGAGAATATTCTCTTATTCTAAAACCCCCCCTTAAGTGATACTAGAGGTGAATCATACAAATGAGTCCTGACAACAAGGCCTGATGAGGTACTCATGTACAATTACTTCTTTTGAAGAGATGGTAAAACCCAATGGAAAAAAAACCATCAATTAAAAGGAAGTTAGAGGCTTATATTCATATGGCAAATATTGTCCTCCTAATACAATAGATAGTTGGTAAAAAAATCCCTATGGGGAAAAACCAACTATGAGAAGAAGAGAGGCATGTCTTCGTATGGTGAAGATTGTCCTCTTTAACAAGAAAGAAAGATGAGTCCCGACAATTTGACCTGATTAGGTACTCATTTACATAATATTGTTGGTGAAAAAACCCCTGTGGAAAAAAATGAACAATGAGAGGCTTGTCTTCGTATGGCAAAGATTATCCTCTTTATACAAGAAATAAATATGAGTCCCAACAACTTGGCCTGATTAGGTACTCATTTACATAATATTGTTGGTGAAAAAACCCCTTTGGGGAAAAATCAACAATGAGAGGCTTATCTTCATATGGCGAAGATTGTCCTCTTTATACAAGAAATAAAGATGAGTCCCGATAACTTGGCCTGATCAGGTACTCATATACAATAAATAGTTTGTGAAAAAACCCCTATGGTGAAAAACCAACTATTAGAAGAAGAGAGGCTTATCTTCATGTGGTGAATATTATCCTCATAAAAGCAATCAATGCAGTTGTATAACTCCAAGCTTATCTCACAACTAAAGGTAACGTGGAGAAGGAAAAGACTTGGTGAAGATATATGCAATTTGATTCTAAGTTGGAATATATTCCAAGTATATATCCCCACTTTGAATATGCTACCTTATGAAGTGCATGTGTATCTCAATGTGCTTGGTTCCCTGATGTTCAACTGGATTTCATGTAATATAAATTATGCTTTGATTGTCATACCAAAGAGTTATAGGCTTCTCATGGGTGAAACCAAATTATCTCAAAATTTAATGAAGCCAAAGAGCTTCTTGACTAGCCAGAACTGCTACCCTATATTATGCCTCTATAGAAGATAGAGCTATTGCTTGTTGTTTCTTGCATAACCAAGCTATTGGTGAAGAACCAAGGCAAAAGACATAGCTTGAGGTGGAACATCTATCTTCTATTGAACCTACCAAATATGAATCTGTGTAGCCAATAATATCCATGGATTTTCCCTTGTAGAAGAGCCCAAAGTGAGTAGTGCCTTGCAAGTAACGAAGGATCCTTTTTGTTTCTTTCCAATGACTGAAGTGAGGTTGATAATAAAATATGGATATGAGGACAACTACAAATAATATATCTGGGTGTGTATAAGTAAGGTATAGTAAACTCCCTATAAGATGATGATATAGAGTTGCATCACATATAGGGGATGAGAAGGAAGTACTAAGATTAATGCCAGATTGAATGGGTGTAGGATAAAGTTTACAATCTATTATTTTGAATCTTTGAAGAAGATCTAGAGTGTACTTTTTTTGGCACAAAGAAATACCTACATTGGTTTGACTTATTTGGATCCCAAGAAAGTAACGAGCTTTACCTAGATTAGCCATTTCAAATTTTTTAGAGAGGGAGTCTTTTATAGTTTGTATGTGAGTCAAGTTACTACTAGTAAGAAGAAGATCATCAACATATAGAACAAGAATGGTGATGTTTCCTTCATTTATCCAAATTTAAACTGTGTTATCAGACTCACAATGAGAAAAACCTGCTGAAATAAGGAAGGAGTCCATCTTCTCATACCAATATCTAGGGGCTTGTTTGAGGCCATAGATAGAATTTTTGAGCCTACAAACAAGAGAGGAGTCTTGAGTGAAACTAGCAAGTTATTCCATGAATATTTTTTTCCTTTAAGTCTCCATATAAGAAAGCGCATTTTACATCTATTTTATAGACATGCCACTTATGGGAAGCAGCTAGAGCAAAAATAAATCTTAAATAATCCATTTTAGCAACTGGAGTAAATGTTTCTGCATAATCTATACCTTAAATTTGAGAGAAACCTTTGGCCATTAGACAAGCCTTGTGTTTTTCTATTTCTCTATTAGGCCCATATTTTGTTTTGAAGATCCATTTACAACGAACTAATTTCCTTCCTTTAGGTAAGGTAACTAAATCCCAAGTCTTATTTTTAATCAAGGAAGAAAATTCGTTTTCCATGGTATCATCCCATTCCTTAATACCTGAGGCTTCTTTGAAGGATTGAGGATCAGAGGAAATAGACTGACATACAAGACTAGTGCCTATGGTGTTGGATGATATAGTTGAAGGAAGATTTTGGATGTAAGGAGTAGCTTATTTAACAATGGTGCAGGCCCATTTTGGCATAGAGGAAGGAGTTGAAATACATTGATATGGAGTTACAGGTTCCTCATCTTGATTATCAATGACCAAGTTAACTTCAAGAGTTGGCTCTTCATAATATTAAGGTTCTACTATAGGAGAAGGCTCAATGGAGGAAGAGTGATGCAGGAGCATCCAGTGGCACCTGATGTAGAAGCGTCCAGTGGCAGGAGGACCACTGCTAAAGAGTTGACTAAGGAGGGAAGACGTCGCAATTTCGTGACGTGTCACGAATCGCGATAGAAGAAGCAAAAGAAGGCAAGGAGGAAAATATTTCACGATATCGCGACAGAAAAAGTGTTGCGATATCGCGACACAAAGTGGAGAGAGGATCCAGTGAAGAAAATTGTCATGATATCGTGACAGAAGATGTGTCACGATATCGTGACGCAAGCGGAGAACAAAGCCAGTAAGGAGAAGCTATCGCGATATCATGACAGAAAATGTTTCACGATATCGCGACACAAAATGGAGAAAGAAGCCAATAGGGCCAACTGTCACGATATCACGACAGGTATCATGGGAGAAGAAAGGATGCCAAGGTTGTCGTGATTTCATGACATGTCGCCATTTCGTGACCCAGACAGGAAGGAGGAGGCTGCAAGCAAAGATGTTGCGATTTCATGACATGTCGCAGTTTCGTGACCCGAAAGCAAAAGTAGAGTATGGAAGGCAAAGATGTCACGATTTTGTGACATGTCACGATTTCATGACCTGAAGAAGAAATAGAAAGCCAAAAGCTAAGATGTTGCAGTTTTACGACCCAAAGGAAGGATGAAGAGCAGAAGAGGAAGATGTCACAATTTTGTGACATGTCGTAGTTTCATGACCCGCCAAGGAGAGAGAAAGCCAGGAGAAAGAAATGTCACGATTTCGCGATAGGTCACAGTTTCGCGACCAGAAGGCGAAGAAGCAGCCAAGGAAGAAAGATGTCGTGATTTCACGACATGTCACATTTTTGCGACCAGAGGGCAAGTGAAGGAGCCAAAGGAGGAAGATGTCACGATTTCATGACATGTCACGGTTTCGTGACCAACTGGCAAGTGAAGGAGCCAAAGGATGAAAGATGTCATGATTTCATGACATGTCACATTTTCGTGACCCGATGAAGAAGAGAAGGCAAGGGAGCCGAAATGTCACGATTTTGTGACTCAAAGGAGAAGAAAGGAGGCAAGGAAGGAAGATGTCATGATATTGCGACATGTCACGATTTCACAAAACAAAGAAGAGAAGGTAGGTAGAAGGAGAAGATGTCATGATTTTGCGATAGAAAGAAGTGAGAGGAAGTTGAAAGAGAAGATGTCACGATTTCACGACATGTCATGATTTCACGACAAGGAAAAGAGAGAGAAGGTGGAAAGAGAAGATGTCACGAGTTTGCGACACAAAGAAGAGAGAGATGGCGAAACGAGAAGATGTCATGATTTCATGACATGTCACGAAATCATGACTCATAGAAGTGAAAAAGGGGAGAAAGGAAAGATGTCGCAATATCGTGACATGTCGCGATTTCATGACCCGAAGTGGAGAAGACGAACGAGGAAGAAAAAGGTCACGATGGCGCGACATGTTGCGATAGCACAACCGAAAAGGAAAAGGAAGGGTAGGATAAGGTAGATGTCACGATATCACGACCCAAGGAGGAAAGAGAATGAGAGGAAGCAAAACTATCGCGATATCATGACAGACAGGAAGAGAAGAAGAAGAGCAAGAGGGAGAGGATGTCATGATATTGTGACATACTATATTTTTGAGGGCCACAAAAAAATGACAGTGACATCTAGCATATGTCAGACAGTAGATTAGGCGACGAATGCAGAGGCTGTTACAGTGTAGCTGAAAGAAGAAGATGACAGAGGTCAGGCGATGGTTGCAAAGCATGGAGAACATGTGGCACCAAGGTGCAGTAAAGGCGAGCGAATGCCAAGAAGCATGGGAAACAAAAATTATGAGTTGAAGAATGGAGATGAAGGGTCGTGTAGAGTGATCTGACAGGAAGCGACGGTGACAGGAGCCGTGCGGAGTGGAGCCTGGATCGGATTTTATGCTCCAATTTTCATGAAAGGATGTTTCAGAGGGTCGAGGCCTCTATAAAAACCTAGTCATTGTAATAGGTTAGGTGGTGGATTGGAGATCGCACATAGAGGATAGAGTTAGAGGATTGAAGAACCAAGCCGAGTGCTAGTTATTGTGAAGCCTGCGAGCTATTGTTGTGAAAGCTAAGCCGAGCGCTAGCTTTTGTGAAAGCCTACGAGCTGTTACTGTAAGTATATTCCAGATTAATGAAGAAAACTAGGATTTGAGAAGGTGTAATTTTCTCGTCCCCCATAGGAAGGGCAGGATAAGGAAGATGTCGCGATATCACGACACGTCGCGATATCGCGACCCAAGGAGGAAAGAGAATGAGAGGAAGTAAAACTGTCACGATATCATGATAGACAAGAAGAGAAGAAGAAGAGCAAGAGGGAGAAGATGTCATGATATCATGACATACTATATTTTTGGGGGCCACGACAGAATGACAGTGACATCTAGCGTATGTCAGACGGTAGATCAAGCGACGGATGCAGAGGATGTTACAGTATAGTTGAAAGAAGATGACAGAGGTCAGGCGACGATTGCAGAGCAGGGACAACACGTGGCACCAGGGTGCAGTAAAGGCAGGCGAATGCCAAGAAGCACGGGAAATAAAAATGACGAGTTGAGGAATGGAGATGAAGGGTCACACAGAGTGATCTGACAGGAAGCGGTGGTGACAGGAGCCGTGTAGAGTGGAGCCTGGATCAGATTTTGTGCTTTGATTTTTGTGAAAGGATGTTTTAGAGGGTCAGGGCCTCTATAAAAACCCATTCATTGTAATAGGTTAGGTGGTGGATCAGAGATCGCACATAAAGTTAGAGGATTGAAGAACCAAGCCGAGCGCTAGTTATTGTGAAGCCTGTAGGCTGTTGTTGTGAAATCTAAGCCGAGCACTAGCTTTTGTGAAAGCTCACGGGCTGTTACTGTAAGTATATTCCAGATTAATGAAGAAAACTAGGATTTGAGAAGGTGCAATTTTCTCATCCCCCATCAGTGGTATCAGAGCTAGAATATTCTGAGCGCGCAGATAGATCACCGGCCATGAGGTAGTTTGCATCAGGATCGATGGTTGAGGGTTCTGAGAGAAGAAAGAGGTTAGGGTCTTTGAGCGTGTGAGCGGATTGCCGATAGTGAGGCAGCTACACTAGGACCTATTAGAGCTTGTGAGAAAAGCAAAAAAAAAGAATGCCTCCATGAAGAAGCCATGGTGGTGAGAGAGATATGGTGCTAGAGGAAGAGTTCATGGCTTTGCAGAGGCAAGTGCAAGCCCTGCAAGAGGAGCTATGCAGAAGGCATGAGGAAAAATAGAAAAGAAGAGAGGATGGAGTGCATCGAAAGTTAAAGCCATTGAAGGCTGTAGAAAAAGAAGTATGCAACAGTGGTAGAATCTATCTAGAGGAAGACAAAAGTTGTTTTGGCTAGGAGATAGGGTTGGAATAGGCTGTAGAGGTAGATGAATGTCTAGAGGTGTTGCAGAAGGCGGTGACCAGACAATGCAAAAGTGAAGATCACTTCTCCACCAACCTCGGGTGTCTGATGCAGGAGCATCCAGTGGCACCTGATGCAGAAGCGCCCAGTGGTAGGAGGGCCACTTCTGAAGAGTTGACTAAGGAGGGAAGATGTCACGATTTTGTGACGTGTTGCAAAATCATGACAGAAGAAGTAGAAGAAGGCAAGGAGGAAAATATGTCATGATATCACGATAAAAAAAGTGTCACGATATCTTGACACAAAGTGGAGAGAGGAGCCAAAAAAGAAAAATGTCACAATATCATGACAGAAGATGTGTCACGATATCGCGACGCAAGTGGAGAATGAAGCCAGTGAGGAGAAGCTGTCATGATATTGTGACAGAAAATGTGTCACGATGTCGCGACACAAAATGGAGAAAGAAGCCAACAGGGCCAACTGTCGTGATATCATGACAGGTCTCATGGGAGAAGCAAGGATGCCAAGGATGTCGTGATTTCATGACATGTCGCGATTTCATGACCCAGATAGGAAGGAGGAGGCTGCAAGCAAAGATGTCACGATTTCATGACATGTCGCGGTTTCACGACCCAAAAGCAGAAGCAGAGTATGGAAGGCAAAGATGTCATGATTTCACGACATGTCACGGTTTCACGACCTGAAGAAGAAAGAGAAAGCCAAAAGCTAAGATGTCATAGTTTCATGACCCGAAGGCAGGATGAAGAGCGAAAGAGGAAGATGTCATGATTTCATGACATGTCACAGTTTCACGACCCGCAGAAGAGAGAGAAGGCACAAAGGAGAAGATGTCACGATTTTGTGACATGTCATAGTTTCACGACCCGCCAAGGAGAGAGAAATCTAGGAGAAAGAAATGTCATGATTTTGTGACAGGTCGCAGTTTCACGACCAGAAGGCGAAGAAGGAGCCAAGGAAGAAAGATGTCGTGATTTCGTGACATGTCGCATTTTCGCGACCAGAGGGCAAGCGAAGGAGCCAAAGGAGGAAGATGTCACGATTTTGCGACATGTCATAGTTTCATGACCAACTGGCGAGCAAAGGAGCCAGAGGATGAAAGATGTCACGATTTCGTGACATGTCACATTTTCATGACCCGATGAAGAAGAGAAGGCAAGGGAGCCGAAATGTCATGATTTCATGACTTGTCACGATTTCACGACCCAAAGGAGAAGAAAGGAGGCAAGGAAGGAAGATGTCACGATATCGCGACATGTCATGATTTCATGACACAAAGAAGAGAAGGTAGGCAGAATGAGAAGATGTCACGATATCGTGACATGTCACAATTTTGTGACAGGAAGAAGCGAGAGGAAGCTGAAAGAGAAGATGTCGCGATTTCGTGACATGTCACGATTTTGTGACAAGGAAAAGAGAGAGAAGGTGGAAAGAGAAGATGTCACGATTTCATGACACGAAGAAGAGAGAGATGGCAGAACAAGAAGATGTCACGATTTTGTGACATGTCATGAAATCGTGACCCATAGAAGTGAGAAAGGGGAGAAAGGAAAGATGTCACGATATCACGACATGTCACAATTTCATGACCCAAAGTGGAGAAGAGGAATGAGGAAGAGAAAGGTCACGATAGCGCGACATGTTGTGATATCGCAACCAAAAAGAAAAAGGAAGGGTAGGATAAGGAAGATGTCGCAATATCGTGACACGTCAGGATATCGCGACATGTCACGATATCGCAACCCAAAGAGGAAAGAGAATTAGAGGAAGAAAAATTGTCATGATATCATGATAGACAGGAAGAGAAGAAGAAGAGCAAGAGGGAGAAGATGTCGTGATATCATGACATATTGTATTTTTGGGGGCCACGACAAAATGACAGTGACATATAGCGTATGTCAGATGGCAGATCAGGTTGCGAATGCAGGGGCTGTTACAATGTAGCTAAAAGAAGAAGATGACAGAGGTCAGGCGACGGTTGTAGAGCAGGGACAACACGTGGCACCAAGGTGCAGTAAAGGTGGGCGAATGCCAAGAAGCACGAGAAACAAAAATGACGAGTTGAGGAATGGAGACGAAGGGTCACACAGAGTGATCTGATAGGAAGCGATGGTGACAGGAGCCATGCGGAGTGGAGCCTGGATCAGATTTTGTGCTCCGATTTTCATGAAAGGATGTTTCAAAGGGTCGGGGCCTCTATAAAAACCTAGTCATTTTAATAGGTTAGGTGGTGGATTGGAGATCGCACATAAAGTTAGAGGATTGAAGAACCAAGCCGAGCACTGGTTATTGTGAAGCCTGCGGGCTGTTGTTGTGAAAGCTAAGCCAAGCGCTAGCTTCTGTGAAAGCCTGCGGGCTGTTACTGTAAGTATATTCCAGATTAATGAAGAAAATTGGGATTTGAGAAGGTGCGATTTTCCTGTCCCCCATCAAAGAGGGATTTTGAGGATCTTTTTGAGGGAATGTTTCATCAAATTGGACATTCCTATGAAAGAAAAACTCATGATTTGAGGGATCAAGAAGCCTGTATGCTTTCAATTCTTCACAATAACTGATAAATATGAGATTTTTACTTTTCTTATCAAGAGCCTTCCTTTTCTACTTTGGGATGTGAGCCCAAGCAGTACATCCAAAATATTAAATTAGGAAACATCTATTTTTAAGCCAGACCAAGCTTCTCCAGGAGTTAAATGGTCGAGAGCTTTATGAGGTGTGCAATTTTAAATATAATTTGCACAGTTAATAGCTTCTGCCCAAAATTTTTTTGGAAGATCTCTTGAATGGAGCATACAATTAGCCATCTCTTTTAATGTTCAATTTTTCCTTTCTGCAATACCATTTTATTGAGGATTATGGGAGACATAATGTTGATGAATGATGCCATGACTAGATAAAAATATGGAAAACTCATTACTACAGTATTCAACCTATTATCTGTGTGAATCTTCTTGATTTTTCAAGATGCCTGATTTTCAACTAAGGCTTTAAAAACCTTAAAGTGGGATAGAACATAACTCTTATATTTTAGGAAGTAGACCTAGGACCTTCTAGAAAAATCATCAATAAAGGTTAGAGCATACTTTTCTCCTTTGAAATATGGCTCAAGAAATTTCATTAAGTTACTATGGATTAAATCTAGAGGGGATGAAATTTTTGGAGAACTACTTGGGTGGAAAGGATCTTGATGTTATTTTCCAAGATCACATCCAGGACAAAATCCATCACTATAAGTGACTTGGGGTAATCCTATAAAAATATCATGGGTGATTAAATCCTTTAGGTAGTTGTAACTAAGATGACCAAATATTTCATGCCATATTTGACTTTCAAGATCACTATGAGCCACAAAACAGGAGGCTCCTTCTGGATTTTGAAAACCTTTGAAGTGAAAAATATGAGAGTTATGATAAATATTACCTTTGGATATAAGAGAATGGGGATCTTGAAAATATCTTATCTCAACTCCTATTGGAGAGAAGAGAATAGTTTTTCCATTTCCAGAAGTATAAATTTGATAGACGGATAGGATATTGGTTGCAATATCTAGAAAATAGAGAATATTGTTTATGGAGCCACCATCAATGGTTATATCCCATTTACTTTTACAGGGATGAAGGAAGAGTCACCCACTTCTATGCTACAAATAGATCTAGAGGAGATAGAAGATAAAGACTTATATGAAGTAGTCATGTGATGAGTAGCTCCAAAATCTAGGACTCAGTAATTAGAGGAAGAATTGGAGGTTTTTCCTTGAACATTAAGGGATTTTCCTATTTGCTTTTTATTTTCTATATTTTTATCCTTCATAGTTGCCTCTAGTTGCTGCAATCTTTTCCAACATTTATTAGTAGAGCGACCATTCTTTTTACAATGAGTATAGGTTATGGGAGTCTTTTCCTTCTTTTTGAATTTTTATTTAGAAGAGGTGGAGGCTACTAAGGCTTTTGAATAATAGGAAGAAGAAGAGATTTCATATCTAGCAAGTTTGGTTTCTTCCCTGTTAATTTATCACAAAATTCTTCTAAAGAAGGCATTTTAAAGGTTGCACCAAGAACATCTTTGGTAGATATAAAGGTGGTAGCAAAAATTTGAAAAACACCATTTAGCTTAGAAAGGATTAGATAAATGCATTCTTCTTCAGTATTAGTCTTCCCACTACCTTTGTATTGAGTGAGGACTTCTTTGAAATTAGTGAAGAAGTCAAAAATACTATTAAAATATTCAGGAGACAAAGATGTTAGTTCAGCTTCTAGTTGCATTGATATCATTTGATCTACTTTTCTAAATAAGGTATTTAGTTTCTCCAAACTTTCATGAGGAGTTTTGCAATATGTAATATGAAATCACAAAATTTCATGAACATTAGATCTAATAATACACATTGTTTCATGAATTTTTCCTTTATGAACAAAAAATTCATATTCTTTATCAAATTCTGGTTGCTTTCTTCTAACAAATGAGTAAAACCTTTTTGAAAGATAAGATTTAAAATTTTAGGTTTTCAAGTGTGAAAGTTATGAGGGATGAGAGGTTCAATTGAATTCATCATCTTAACACAAAAGAAAAGTTTAAAGTTTTAATTAACCAATATATCCCCCTTAGAACTTCAAATTAATGCAAATATTTTAAGGGAAAGAATGAAGCTTTTCAATATTAAAAAACTCAATATACCCACCCTAACGAGAGGGAAACTATAAGTATAATGAGGTTTGAATATTGTTTGATTTTTGAAATACCAAGTCCTTTTAGTTCCTCTCAATACCCGCCCTAACTTGAGGGAAACTATAAGTATGGAGAAGAAGTTTAAAGGAATATAGGCTTGAAATGCATAGATATCAACCATATATAAATATGGATAACTCAATACTCGCCCTTACTAGAGGGAAACTATAAGTAAGAGAGATATCCAATATGTAGTAAGGTTGATATAGAAAAATATATGCCAGGCCTTTATACCAATAGTCTCAAAAAACCTGCCCTTACTTGAGGGAAACTGTAAATTTTTAAAGACAATGATACATGGAACATAGGCAAATATATTTTGAGGGAAAAATTTAGAATTTTTTTTAGATATTTCTTTTAACAGTGTTTTTAATTATAGAAAATTAAAATTTCTAAATAAAAAATCAACAATGTGACATACAAAAGATTAATTTTTTTTTTTTTATAAAAAATTAAAATTTCTAAATAAAAAATCAACAATGTGACATACAAAATATTAAAAAAATAATAATTAAAAAAAGAAGAGGTGTAGAATTAATCTTCATAATGAAATATGAAGAAATATATCATAAAAAAATAGTTTTAAAATATAACTATTTAAATAAAAATATTTTTATAAGAAGATTCAACCCCCCTCTAAATATTCTAATAAAAAAAAAAAAATTTAAGAATTTTTTTTATGTATATGGGTGATGCTATTTTGAGTGACTTATCGATGAAAATTTAAAGGAAATATTCAACAATTATATCCTTATAATTATGATTTACTTTAAAGCAAGTAAAGGCCATAGAAGAAGATAGGTAAAAAAAAAGAATGCAACCCCCTTTGAAACACAGATGTGCAAACACTTGCGCTCTACCCCCCAAAATATTTATTTTATTTAAATGGTTACAATAGTGACTCACGTTTATATAAAGCCATAAAAATAATGGCTCTTAGAAAAGGAGACAAAGGTATTTCTTCAAAACACAGATGTTTGAAAGAAACTTTTAACCTAAATAAAATATAATGAAGGAGGAATTAAAAAATAAAAAATTACAAATTTTCGACCTCAAAAGATACCACTCTTTTTAAAAAAAATCCTTCTATAATTTTTTTGTCCACTTTGAAGATGTAGCTTCAACCTTTATGGGTGTCAGTCAGAGTAGATAATATGCTCGAACAAGGATGAATATGCGGTCATGACGACGATCTTCTTTTTTTCTTGCACATTCAAGGAGGTTCTAGAGCAGAGGATGTCACTGAGAGAAGAGGACACGAGAGGGTATATGGAAAAGCATTAGATTTTTGAAGATTGAAAATATTCCTTCCTTGCATAAAACTATGTTAAAAAATAAATTATATATGATGACATGAATTTATCTCTTCCTCAGATGAACCAGAGACCTCTATAGAAAAAAACCAATCCTCTCCAAAAAATATTAATGAAATAATTTGACAAATTATAAAGTACTTTAATCTTGATATCAATTCAGAAAAAACCAAATAGCAAGATATTGAATCCCTAAAGATGTCATTGAGAGTAGACGATATGAGAGGGAGAGTGTCTAGGGCCAATTTGCTTGACTATGAGTACTCCCTACAGAAGATATGTTAAAATAAAATAATATATAATAACATGAAAATTTGATTCCTCGGATGAACCAGTGACCCCTTTGAAACATTAAATAAAATGAGTGAGCTCTACAAAATCGTTAATGAAAAATAAATAAAAAATTAAGCACTTAAGCTTGATATCCTTATAGAGAAATTAGCAGAACTTCACATTTGAAAACGTATCGGGTAGAGGAGAATATAAGGTTCGAGAAAGAGGGAGCACCAGATGAAAAAAAATATTTTGAGAATAATATGATCTCGAGACAGGAACAATAAATATCTTTTGGGAGATGTTACAAACGGTGCCAACCATGTGTCAAGAAGCGGTTAGAGAAAACGTCGTGAGCACCGAGTTCTAACGGGAATGAGAAGAACTGTTACCCAAGGATAAAAAAATCTCAAAACATCTATAAAACCATTACTCAAAATATATTGGTTAGAAATACAACGATAATTTTGCTAAAAAATAAAGCAAAAATTTAAGTTATATTTCTAATTATGGTGGGCCTTCTGTTTTAAAGAAATCGAAGAGAGGAAAGAGGGCTCTTTATTTATAACATGGGCTATAATAGCGCCATGTACGAAAGAGCTAAATATTTAAAAAAAAAATTCCCGAAGCATGAATTTGTTAGAATTTCACAATACTAGATATGCAAAGTATTACACAAAATATGAAGAGAAGAGTGGAACTGATTGATTTACCTCTAGGATAGAATATGTATAAATAGCGAAGTTGATCAATGAGAACCGTTGGATTACAAAAACTCATCAGACCTGATGAAGACACCACTAAGAGTTCTTCTGACACATGGAGGAGTGAAAAATCAAGAAGAAACCACTGAGAGTTCTTGTGAAACATGGAGGAGTGGAAACTCAAGTGTCTATCCTAGTGAAACTTAAGAGAATATTCACTTATTCTAACACCCCCCTTAAGTGATATTAGGGGAAATTTTTACAAATGAGTCCCGGTAACAAGGCTTGATTAGGTACTCATGTACAATATAGATAGTTAGTGTAAAAACCCCTGTGGGAAAAAACCAACTATCACCCCTTTGTTTTGAAGTGATGGTAAAAAACCCAGTGGGAAAATCCATCAATCAAAAAGCAAAGAGGTATGAAAGAGGCTTGTCTTCGGATGGTGAAGATTGTCCTCTTTAACAAATAAAATATGAGTCCTAGCAACAAGGCCTGATTAGGTACTCATGTACAATATAGATAGTTGGTGGAAAAAACCCCTCTAGGAAAAAACCAACTATCACCCCTTTGTTTTGAAATGATGGTAAAAACCTAGTGGGAAAAACCATCAATCAAAAACAAAGAAGTATGAAAGAGGCTTGTCTTCGGATGGCGAAGATTGTCCTATTTAATAAATAAAATATGATTCATGGAAAGAAGTCCTGATGAGGCACTCATTTATAATATAGTGAGAGGTGGAGGATCTCTTTGTCAATAGAACTATAATACTCCAAGTTTTTCTCGCAACTGAAGGTAATGCAGAGAAGAAATTGACTTGGTGAAGATATCTGTAATTTATGCCTCAACTGGAATATATTCCAAGTGTATGTCATCGCTTTGAATATGCTGCTGAATGAAGAGCTTCAAAGAATAATAAGAATAATGAGAGAGAGGTGAAAAACTCTATGTACCAAGATACTTTAACATCCCCTCTTAAGTGATAGTAGGGGTAAGTGAAAAAGGAATAAACAATATGTGGCATACTTATATAAGATGAGTCCCAGCACCAAGGCCTGATAAGGTACTCATGTACAATAGATATGGTATAGCCACAAAGATGAGTCCCGACAACAAGGCTTGATAAGGTACTCATTTACAACATGTGATCAAAATAATAAAGATCTTTAAAGAAAAGTCCCCTAAAACCAAAGTGCATATAGGATGGATATAGAACCACAAAAAATCGTATGGGTAGTTCAAAAATAACTCCACAAGCATGAGTATGTGGTTTCCACCTATATGAGTACAATGGGCTGATAACTAGGTCCAAACCTTATGGACAAACAATAAAATTAGGGTAATGGTAGAAAATTTCAAGGGGAAACCACTTGCCAAAATAGAAGAATAAGGAATATGTGCATGGAGGATTGAGAGGAAGGAATATGTCCTCTTCAACCCCCTTTTAGGAAAAATTCCATTAAGAAGCCTGCAATGGATCCATTAGATGTCTCAAAAACATAGAGACTTTTTGCAGAAAAATAATTCATACTCCCAGACCGGTGCTCGCGAACCATAAAATCAAAGTGTCTCATAAAAATAATTCTTACTAGAAAAATCCCTTGGAACCAAAGTGTCTCACAAAAATAATGTGAAGATAGGATGGATAAAGAACCACAAAAACTGTAAGGGATGTCCAAATTGACTCCGCAAGCATAAGTAGTGGTATCCACCTGTATGACACAATGGGCTGAATAAAAAGGTCCAAAAAATAGACAACCAACAAAATAAGGGCACCAATGCTAGGAGTGTTGGGTTCAACCGAGAGTGCACTCCATGATACAATAATTTTTAAAAAACATCATTGAAAATAGTTTTGAAACTAAAAAATGGACATCACCATTGTGTCCATCTCGGAAAAAACTTTTCGATTATAAATACCCCTCCATTAACTTCAAATGAGAAATTGAAGTGAAAATGAGAGATTTGGTTGACCAAAAAATATATTTTTTGAGTTTTAATAATATTTTTTTAGTTAATGTTTATAGGAATTGCCAATGTAAATATCCTATAAAAATATATTTGTTTTGATATAAATGAAGTTAGTGAATATCTTCTTATAATTTTTAGAGATTTTATAAACAATATATACCTCTAAAAATTAAAGGCTACTATAAAGAAAGGTAGAAGAATACACCCTCCCTAAAAGATAAAACAAAAAAGAAATTTAATTATTAGGTTACAAATGACGCTTTTCTCTTAGCCCTTTGAAAGAGAAAGATATTTAAAATTTTGGATTCCCATGAGTGAAAGTTATGAGGTGTGAGGGGCTCAATTGAATTCATCTTAACCCAAGAGAGAGATTGAAGTTTTAAATTACCAATACTCCCCCCTTAAAACTTCAATTATGGAAAATTTTAGGTTTATGAAAACTTTTATGAAAAAGTTATTTAAACTTTTATATATATTTATAACCTTTTAAAAAATTTGTTAAGATTTAATTTAAAATAGATTTAACAATAACACCCTTAGAGAGTAAAATACATTTATAGATTTAACAATAACACCCTTAGAGAATAAGAAAAGGTGAGAAAAGCTCTTTCTTAAAATAGTTAGTTCGAATATATTAATAAACTAAATTATAAGAAAGAGTAAAAAATTAATTTCAAAGGAAAAAGGTAACTTCTTGTGTAAAATTATTCTTTTAACAATAACAATTAATTTAGAAGATGTTATAAGGAAGATAAATTTTCTCAAATTTTGATAAACAAGATAGGTGAGAAAAGTTTTCTAAAGAAAATTGTTGTTAATAAAATATCTGTCAGGCCTTTATACCAAGTTTCCAAAAAACCTGCCCTTACGTGAGGGAGACTATAAGTTTTTAGGAGTTTGATACATGGAACGTAGACAAAATATATTTGAGTGAAATGGTGTATCAAAGTAATTTTAAAAGATATGATTTTATTAAAAAATTATAAATTAAATTACTTTGAAATAAAAGTAGATATCTTGATAAACTATTTAAAAGTTTAACAAAAAATAAAAATATTATCTTAAAACGAAATATTCTCTAAAATAATCCAATATTGTAAATTTCCTTATGTAATAAATTTTAAATAAAAAACAAATATTAGATATCTAATTTTGAAAGGAAATATCCCTTATTGAGATAAATAAACCAATATTTGTAAATTTATGTTATAAATTTAAAATAAAGAAGATAAACAACTATTAGATATCTAGATTTAATAAACTATTGAAAGAGAATATGCAAAGAAAAGAACACCCCCCCTTTTGACACATAAGAGTGCAAAAACTTGCACTTAAAGAACCCCCCCAAAGAAATATTTTATTATTAAAATACAATATTTGTCTACTTGTTGTTTTCGTGGAGACTCAAAATAAAATATGAGGTCTGCCAAAAAAAATGTAGACAAAAGAATTTCAAAACACCACGATTCAGAAGAATCGAATGTAATAAAAGGAAATGAGAATTTTTTTTTTTACAAACTTTCTCCGAGAAACAACAAGTGGCAGAAAGTAAAACCAGGGAACATGAATAGATGAAATTGCCAAGAGAGTCCACAATGGTGTTTTTTCGACGAGTTATCCTTAGCTCCCAAACACTTAACGTTGTAGAAATTGATTAGATAGAATTGTTGCCTATGTGAAACGAAGAGACCTGTAGAAAATGTGTCAAAAGGAGATGCCCCCTCGAAAGGGTCATATGGGCGAAGCTATCACCTATAAGCAAACCTTAGTTCTAAAAATGTAACACTATAGAAAACATTATTTCAAAAAATGATGCTTTAAAACATTTTTAAGTAGTGTTTTCTAAAGAAAACGTGTTTGAAAGCAATCTAAACAAAATCGTAACACTGCAAAAATTGATTAGATAAAATTACTGCCTACGTGAAATGGAGAGACCTACAAAAAATGTGTCAAAAGGAGATGCCCCCTCGAAAGGGTTGTATGGGCGAAGCTATCACCTGCGAGCAAACCTTAGTTCTAAAAATGTAACACTGCAGAAAACATTATTTTAAAAAATGATGCTTTAAAATATTTAAATATTTTTTTCAAAAGGAAACGTTTTGAAAGCACTCTAAAAAATGTAACCCTGCAAAAAATGTTAGATAGTGTTGTTCTGCTTAAATCCGAGAGACCTGCGTAAATCGTTAGATAGCATTTTCAAAGAGCGTTGCGTAACTCAGATCTCGACCAAAAGGAAGGAGTGAAAGTTTCACAAATACCTTTAACTAAAAAATGTAAAGCATTAATATTTCAAAATGACTTCGAGAGGAAGAGATTTATACTGTCTGAGATAGAGAGCACCAATTGAATAGACTTAGAGAGGAACAACTCATCAAACGGGCGAATCAGATAGGAGTGCACCAGAGTGATTTAGAGGCTCATTTGAAATGGAACCAACTAGAGTGCAAATAGGAGCTCCAAGGAGAGTGTGCCAATGAGAGTGGCAGACCTTCTCAATGACTATAAACTCATGAACATTGAGTGAAAGCACGAGATTCTGGGCAAAGGAAACACTAATTATGCAATGTAAGACGAAATGTAACGCTTTAACCTTATGCACCAAAACGAAGGAAAGAGACAATTTGGAAAGGAGAGAAAAGATGTAAAGAAATCACAGCCCTCTTTATTCAAATATCTTATCCTCGATTACATAGACGTCTCCTCCCTTTTTAGGGGCTAGGAGCGTTAAATTTGTCTTTGTTACAATGTGTGACTTAGTCTTCCTCCTTCCGTGTGCCCACGATTGCAATGGGCGGGCCAAGATGATGTCGCCACTGATGTCGATGAGTTCTTAACCTCCTCTGCTTCTCCTGTGAACAAAGAAACAACCAAGATGTCAGTAGCATCTGCCGCAAATGAAAAGTGTTTGTTCTCTAAAACTAACGAAATATGCATGTAAACATTTGCCTGAAACAGTAATTACAGTGAGTCCAAATGGCTTCAAAACTTGACAGAAGATAAGAAAAGTTACTAGAAGGCCACTGCCACTGAGACAGCTGGCCAATCTACCTTCAACTGGAATTCGTCCCTGGGTAGGACGAATTCTGATTGTAATTCGTCCCTGGGTGGGACGAATTCTTCTGTGTTGAAGAAACCGACACACTATTGCTCCAATGTCGGATCCCGAGACCTGCAAAACGCCTGCAAATAGGGGGGTTATGTAATTGGGGCCATTTTGGGATGACCCAGATGGACAGATTCTCCCAATTTGGCCTCCACCCTCAGGAATTTGACCTCGACACCTGCAAGTCAACGAAAAAACAAAGCAACACAAAACATACTAGAATCTGACCAAAAGTTACAAAATTGCAGCTATGGGTTAATCAAACCTAACAAAACAAAATGCAATCTAAAAAGTAATCCAAAATGATCTAAAACTTAAAATGGGACTTGGGAGGTGCGGGAGTGCCCAAGTGGGCCTCCCACCGTTGGCACTTGATTTTGGAGCCAATCCACCAGGGATGGGCCCAAAACCTCTTAGGATTGGGGGGTCGGCGAATTGATTGGTTCAGGTGTCCATGTGTTGGATTTGGGTCAGGTTCGAGCTTCCAAAGGCCACCCAACAACATCCCTTGCAAAAGATATTGGTGGATGTGGGAAGGTGAACCAAAAGGGATGCAATTGGGTCTTCAAATCGGTAGCACTTCGTTGCTTCAAAACTCCTTCAACCTGTCTATTTTGGGTGAGAAAATCCCCACCTTTTATAGACCCAAGGGGTCTCTTTTGGGAGGGAAGCACAAATGCCATGTGTTGGCCATAGGTGCCATGTGGCAGTCTTGTCTTCCCATGAGGGAGGGGAGTCCTCCATTGACTTGAGCTTTGATAAATGCCTTTTGTGACAGTCTTCTAACGGCCCCTCTGTCCACCTACACACGCGTGCAAGGCAGGAGTCCTTAACTGACTGTTCTGGGCTGCCACTTGGCACCCTTTGCCTTTTTGCCCGTTAAGCTTAGAATTCGTCCCACCCAGGGACGGATTCAGAATTCATCCTGGGGTGGGATGGATTCTATTTTGAATTCGTCCCTGGGTGAGACGAATACTGGGCAAAGTGTCCAAGTGTGCCAAATTGCTTCTTGACCTCACAAAATTGCTATGAAAGTGGTTAAGACCACTGTTTGACCTCTGAGGGCTGCCCTGGGGGCTGTGTTTGTCAAAGCGATCAGTGTTTGCAGTCACATAATCGGATTGGTGTTGTTTTGGTGTCTACAGATGCCCCTTTTTTGGAAGCGCTACGGGTGACGCAGTGCTGAGCAAAAATAGATAACCAAAGCACTAATGATTAGGGTTTCTTGGTAACCTAACCAACTTTTGATGCCCCAAGTATGGAAAGGGCATGAATTCTTGAATCCTTGCTTCTGACGAGCTAAGGAATTTGATTTCAAGTATTAACCTATTTTGGTGAGGTGTGACTTGAACTTAGACATTGATCAGTCATGAACAAGTGAAGGGTGTTTTTATCCTCAGGGGGAACCTTGTGTTCATGATTCACGAAATGCCAAGTGTTTGATTGATTTGATTGTTGCTTGTTTATCGCCCCAAGCAGGAGCGTGATTGTCTTGGTCAATGATTCTTTGAATGCATGTCGTTTTCCTTAATTGGGTGTGTGATTGTTGGTTGGTGACTAAGTGTGACTACCCCCTCAAGCGACGAATCGATGAGGGAATGACCTTCGTGAGAGAAGCGACGAGTCGCTTGACCCAATATGACTTGTGCAAGGGTGCCTTTAGAGGGTTTACCGTTAAGCGTGTGCAATTTTTCCAACATTTGGACCTATTTTTGGTGGGTGTTAACCCTTTTGGTGATGCCGTAATGAGGTGAAATCATCAAAAATCTAACTTCCCGTGGAGCGGTCCGGCTATTGTAGCCTTCTTGGGGAAGTAGGAGAGCGATAATTTTGACCTCGACATCGATTTTCTTTGCCTAGAGGTTAAGTGCAAGAGCACTTATGTCCGAAAATGTTTTTTTGTTGTGTTTTTGTTGAATTTTGTACTATTTTTGAGTGGGCTTTGACCCTTTTGTGATGTCATTTGGGGATGAAATTGTCTAAAATCCGTCTTCCCGTGGAGCGGTCCGGCTATGGTAGCCTTCTTAGGGAGTATGATAGTGACAATTTGTGACTCCAATGTCGATTTTGTATGCCCTTGTTGTTAGGTGCAGTAGCAATCTTGTCGGGCAATTTTATTGTCTGTTTTTAGTGCATTTTTAGTCATTTTTGTTGATTTTTTTTGTGCTGGCCTGAATTCGTCCCTGGGTGGGACGAATTCCAGCTGGAGAATTCGTCCCTGGGTGGGACGAGCGCTGATCAGAGCGCTCGTCCCAGTCAAGGACGAATTCCAGTGCAAAAGGCCTATTTAATGGCCAAAACTTGATTTTGGGCTCATTTGTGTCATTTTTTCCTTGTGATTTTGGAGCTCTGGGAGGAGGAGGTAATTCTGCGAAGCGAAGCGCTGCTGGAATTCTCTCTACCATCATGAGTGCACAAACTGGTTCGAGTGGCGGAGCCGAGGCGAGACCTGTAAGTGACCCTAGAGTTTATTTTGCTTTAATTTAATGCATTGTTTTTGTGTTGACGCTTTTCAAAACTTTAATATTTTTTTTGTGATGTTTTTGTTTAAATTTTGAGTTTAGAAACCCTAGAAATGAAAATTTGATCTGTTATTTAATAACAATTTTTTTTTTGCTTTGCAGGTTGTTAGGAGCCGGTACCGTGTACCCGCTGCATTTACTGAGGCGCGGTTGGCATTGACCGATGATGACTAGGTATGGCTTGATGCCCTTGGGCTCAAGCAGGTGGCTCGACCGGAGCCTGTGGTTTCTAATCAGGCCTATCTGACGGCCCTGATCAAGCTTTGGGATCCGCGGACCAATACTTTCCATCTCCCGACAGGGGAGATGATTGTGACTCTTGAGGACATCTATCGGTTACTTTGGATTCCGATAGATGGTCTGCCTATTAGGACATCTCCGTTTGATCAGCGAACTACTATACTTACGAGATGCTTTGGGCATGGGGGGTAGCTGGGTGTAGCAGACCCAGTGGAGACAGCCGAGGCGGATTGCCAGGCTGGCGGGATTTTGGTTAGCTGGTGGACGGAGAGGGGGGTGTTAGGAGTGAGGCACGCATTCTTGATGGGCCTCATTTCTAACATTCTTCTCCCTGATTCGTCAGGCGCAAGGTTCCCGTGGAACCTGCTGGATTTGGTGTGGCAGTTGGCAGAGTGTTCGATAGAGGCACCATTGATTCTAAGATGGGGACAGACTTTGTTGGCACAACTTTACGGGGAGCTGTATGGGGTCCGCTGTCAACAGCGAAAGGGTGTCAGTCACAGTTTTTTGTTGCAGTGCTGGGGTTGGCAGCACATAACTGTTGAGAGGCCTATCGGGTTACCGTGGATGACTCGGGTGGTGATGGAGGATGAGGAGATTGGTTATGAAGCTTTGTGGCGACGGTCTGCGGAGCAGGGGCAGATTTGGTGATGGGCAGGTGCCGTTGAGCACTACATTGATGCCTTTTCTCGGCTCACTCCAGGGGATGTATTTTGGCGTCCCTATCGGGACTGTCCAGCCTGGCCTGAGGCTGGAGAGTGGCTCCGACGGGTGCGGAGGGAGCGATGGTTGACTGGGCGACACGGGATGGAGCATGAGTTCTTTTCGTATCGCCGGGTTACATGACAGTTTGGGGTGCGCCAGGGGTTGCCTGGTGAGCCCGTAGGCTATCGGCGTCGAGGAGAAGAGAGGGATCTGGAGCCACCGGTCACCGTGCCATTGGGCGAGGAGTCGGATGCGATGATTGAGGTCCTGGATGTGGATGATTTTGGTACTACCACTGAGTATGAATCATGGTGGGTATTGCGGCGCTGGAGAGGAGAGGGGCCATTGGGAGGCGTGAAGGCGACAGTGGAGGATGATGAGGCAGCAGGGGGTGATTGGGGGGGGCATTGGATGATGCAGATATGGTGGATGTGGGAGATGAGAATGTGGGCCTGGGCATTCCGGAGCGGCCGGACATGCAAGATGTGGAGGCGCAATTGGAGCCTGAGCAGGCTACTGTCCCCGCGAGTCCTATGCGTCCGGCAGATACAGAGGAGGTGGGGTCGGATGTAGGCATTGAGGTTGCGCGACTTATAGAGCTGCTGCGGATGCGGGATCTGGAGAGGGATCTTCTGCGGGCTCAGTTGGCAGAGCGGGATAGAGTTTTGGCGCAGCGCGATGATGCATTGTCTATCTATCATCGGCAAAAGGTAGAGTGGTGTCTGTATCGAATAGACTTGGAGAGGGAGGTCATCCGCCTTGGCGGGTGGCTTCCTGAGCCCTCGATTAGTATATCTTCTCGACGAACAAGGGATAGTTTGACTAAGCAGTCAACATCATCTCGTCGCAGGCGGTTAGATGAGGGAGGGGGTAGCAGGCATGATGTGGGGGCTAGCAGTAGCCGCCCTGCAGGGTCCCGTAGGACCCACACCACGGGGGGTAGTTCCCGTCGCACCGATCCTACGTGATCATGGTGGTCGATGCCTTAGGTTGGGTTTTTGGATATGCTTGCGGGGTCTGAGGACCGGTTTTGTAGCCTGCGGGCATATTTTGACGATATATATATATATACCGGTTTTATTTTTGGTTTTGTACATGTGATGATGTGATTTTTTTTTGTTATGCATGTTTATTTATTTTGATGAATGCAGATGTTATGATAAATGTATATGTTTTTGATCAGATGATGATGATTGCAGTATTATTGTTTAAGAAGCTCCTTATTTACATGGTTTTTCTTTTTTGTTTTTTTTTGATGGTATCATAAAGATGATAAGTAGCGCAGATGGTTTTGGAATGAATGTAAGGTTTTCTGAGATTCAGTCAGTTTTAACTCACCATCCATGACTGTACGTTATCTTACAAGACTTTTTGACCAAGGTATGAATCAGACTTGTTTTTGACCCAGTTATTTTTCACATCCCTGTGTGTGCAATTGAGTTCATTTAGTGGAATTTATTAGGATACCGCTAGTTCCAGATGGGATTTCAACCGAACCTGTACTGAGGATCACCTAATTAGCTCCACGAATTCCTTTGTTGTATGTACTAAGATTAATCTGCGGTGTGATCCAGGATGCCATAAGCTAGCTCATCCACATGCAAACATTGATCTGTACGCAAGTTAATGTGACAGATATATCGTCATGCGGGAGGTTTACTTCTGTTACTGATAGGCTATCAACCAAATTGGTACTAAAGCTTGCCTTATGACCTATAGAAGGCTGAGAGCTCCAGGGATTCAAGGTCAACTCCCTTCTTTTCTTCAATTGTATTAGGATACTTGCTCATTGTAGTGATGAGATCACTGTTTATTTTGATTTGTTTTTCTTTCGAGCAAGGGATTGGGGTTATGGAGTGACCAAAATCACTGTTGTTTGTGCCTTTTGATGTGTGCACTATAGTTTGTCAAATTTTTGAGTTTTGACATTTTGCAAATTTTTTGTGTTTTGCAACTGTTGAGAACTTTAGGGATTCTTAGGGAATTGGGTAGGGAGGATGCTTGTCCTTTTGCCAACTCTCAGCATTCTAGGGGTCATTCACACAGGGGGATGAGCAAGATAACCGTTTCGCTTGTGGTGACCTAGATTATTTTGCAGGTTTCGTCTTTCGTTCACAAAATTTTGGAATTTTAGTGTTTTGATTTGTGTTGGGATGTTACGTAACAAGGTGTATTTCAAGTATGACTCTACCTTCGTAAAATCTGTTCGGCTTGATACACTACATGGCTAAAGAGGAAAATGATGACTGAATCACTGAAACTCTTGGTACATTCCCAGACCACTGACTGTAGTGTGGTAAAAGTTATGCTTGGTGTTTTTGTAACATGAGACAATGCGAAACAAGATGGACTATCAGAGCTATTGCAGCTTATTGTGCCTTTGACCTGTATGATTACAAATATGCAATGTATGGATGCAATGCTTAATGCAGCTATGTATTTTTGTAATTTTGATGGATTGTTTTTGGTGAAGGTGATGATGAGGTGCGAGAATATGAATTTTTTGATGAATTTGAGTATGCCTAGAATTGAGATGCAAATATTTGTTGTTTTTGATGATTTTTGTTGTTTTGTTTTTTGAATTTCTTGATTTTTTTTTGACCAAGCGATTGCGATAATCGTTGGAGCTTTTTGGGTTGACCAAGAAATTGCGATAATCCTTGGAGCTTTTTGTATTGACCAAGAGATTGCGATAATCCTTGGAGCTTTTTGGTGACCAAGAGATTGCGATAATCCTTGGAGCTTTTTGGGTTGACCAAGATATTGCGTTAATCCTTGGAGCTTTTGGGTTGACCAAGAGATTGCGTTAATCCTTGGAGCTTTTTGTATTTCCCAAGAGATTGCGATAATCCTTGGAGCTTTTTTTTGGGGACCAAGATATTGTGATAATCCTTGGAGCTTTTTGGTGACCAAGAGATTGCGATAATCCTTGGAGCTTTTTGGTGACCAAGAGATTGCGATAATCCTTGGAGCTTTTTGGTGACCAAGAGATTGCGAAAATCCTTGGAGCTTTTTGTATTGACCAAGAGATTGTGATAATCCTTGGAGCTCTTTTTTTTTTTTTTTGGTATATGGCTTTCTTAGATATGAAATGGTCTCAAATGACTGATATTCAAGGGTTCTGTTTCCTTGATACCGTCAAGAGAAGCTAGCCTGTACGTTCCCGGTCCTATTTTGCTATCAATAACATAAGGACCTAACCAATTTTTTGCGAATTTGTCTCTCATATGGGACGGCAAATTAGAGTTTTGTTGGTTTTCCTTCAGAACCAAATCACCAACCCGAAAGTCTCTTAGGTGAACTTTCATGTTGTAAGCTCTCTTAAGCCGCTCTTGATAGATACGTAAGTGCTCGAGAGCATTAACGCGTCGTTCTTCAAGCAACGTAAGCTGGTCTAATCGAGCCTGCCGTGCAGTGTTATCATCGATGAACTCTTGCATTGATATGCGCAGGGAAGGAATTTCCAACTCGAGAGACATTACTGCCTCTGAGCCATACACTAGTGAAAACAGAGTTGCCCCAGTGGGAGTCCGAATGCTAGTGCGATAAGCCCAAAGGGCAAGTGTGATTTGTATGTGCCAATCCTTATGACTGTCTGCGATGGTCTTTTTAAGGATGGCGACTAGCATTTTGTTTGACGCCTCTGCTTGCCCATTTGCTTGCAGATAATAGGGTGTTGAAAAGTCGTGCTGAATTTTGTACTTTGTGGTTAAAGCACGCACGTCTTTGTTCTTGAATGATGGCCCATTATCCGAGATTATTTTGGATGGAATACCAAAATGACATATGATGTAATGCAAAATGAACTCCGCAATGTGGGGTCCTGTCGTAGAGGTTAACGGAATTGCTTCCACCCATTTGGTAAAATATTCTATGGCCGTTATGATAAACGTGTGACGGCCTGATGATGCAGGGGAGATCTTTTCGATTAGATCGAGGCCCCACTACGAAAATGGCCAAGCAAACTGGACTGTCTGTAGGGCCTGGGAAGGTGCGTGCGTCAAATTGGCATGATGTTGACACTTTACGCACCTCTTGACATACGTGCAGTAATCTCGCTCTAAAGATGGCCAATAATAGCCCATGCGAAGAATGCACTTTGCAATGGCCATACCACTGAAGTGGCCGCCACATGTACCATCATGCGCTTGGGTGACTGCCCAAGTGGACTCTTGCTGGTCCAAGCAACGAAGAAGAATTCCGTCGTAGCTGCGACAATACAAAATGTCTCCTATCAGGACATATTTTGCCGCTTTCTGTTTGAATGTTCGTTTTGTGGCATGCGTCAATCCAAATGGTAGATTACCTAACTTGAGGTAGTCTCTTATGGGTAAATACCAGTCCTGTTGATCGGATACCTCGACAGTTTGAACGACCAATCCCTTTTGGAGTTCTTCCCTAACAAATGCTGATTGGGATAGAACTTGTAAGAATAGCGATGTGTTGCTATTAATGGGAGTGGGGGAGAACAAAGACCCCCAGTTGGAACATTTCAAACAGTCTCGGATTCGAAAGAACTTATCCGAAGATGGTTCGATCTGGATCATGTGGACTTCTGGCGTCAAGTCTGAGCTTGCGCGCTCCATCGCGGGTTGCGATAAGGTTTTGACCTGAATGGTTGTTATATCATCGGAAAGGTCTTGCGGGATTAGTGACCCCAAGGAGGCCATTGTGTCCACAAAACGATTCGATGATCGAGGGAGTGCCTCGATGTCATACCACTCAAGTTTTTCCAGGAATTTATCCACGAGGGCTTTATAGGCCTTTAGAACTGGGCATTTGCATTGATATACCCCTTTGACTTGATTGACGATTAACAGTGAATCACCAAAGATGTTCAGTCTTTTGATGTTCAAGGCGATTGCTATCTGAAGACCTAGGAGCAAGGCTTCATATTCTGCATTGTTGTTGGTGCACTGGAAGTTTAATTTAAATGACAAGGGCATTGGAGCGCCCTGCGGTGTGAAGAATACAATTCCTGTGCCACCACCTTGCTCGCATTTAGAACCATCAAAAAATAAGGTTATGTCGGCCTAAGACTCAGGCTCTTCAGAATCTGGCGATTCTGAGACATGGAAGACCTCATCATCGGGTAGTTCTATGACTAGAGGCTGATCGTCTTCAAGAGGAGCCTCTGCTAGTTGATCGGCTATGACTTGTCCTTTTATAGATTTTTGCCCAATAAACTCAATGTCAAATTCCGTCAACAACATGATCCATTTCGCCGTGCGACTACTATGATAAGTACGACTCATCATGTATCGCAATGGATTCTCCTTAGACACAACATACGTAGTGTTGCTCAGCATGTAGTGGCGTAGCCTTTTGGTAGCAAACACCACTGCCAAGCAGAGTTTTTCAATGTATGCATAGTTAAGTTTGTAACTGACCAGGGTACGGCTAAGATAGTAAGTATCCTGTTCTTTGTGAAGTTCATTCTTCTGGGCTAGAATTGCGCCCAGTGCCACCTCAGTAGCTGAGATGTATAAGTAGAATGACACACCTGGTCTAGGCGGTGCCAATACTGGCGATGAAGCCAAGTATTGTTTGATTTCATCAAAGGCTGACTGGCACTCGTCATCCCAATGAAATGTGACCCCCTTGTGCAATAGTTTGTTCATTGGTCGGCATTTGTCAGATAATTGCGCTATGAAGCATTTAATCGACGCGACCTTTCCTTGCAGACTTCTAAGCTGCTTGATAGTGGTTGGGGGAGCCATTTTAAGGATTGCATTGACTTTGTTTGGGTCCACTTCGATGCCTCTCTTTGAGACTATAAAACCCAAGAGTTTTCCAGATGTGACTTCGAACACGCACTTCTTGGGATTCAGTCTGACCTTATGCTCTATGAGGCGATCGAGAATCTTGCTTAAGTCACCGAGATGATTTGAGCGCAAGAGAGACTTGGCTAAAAAATCATCCATGTAATCTTCCAAAGTTTTGTGCATGTAATCATGGAAGATATACGTCATAGCACGTTGGTATGTAGCGCCAACGTTTTTAAGGCCAAAAGGCATGACCTTATAACAAAATGTCCCCCAAGGCGTTGTGAATGCCATTTTGAGTTGGCCTTCAGGATTGATACGAATTTGATTGTATCCTGAGAAACCGTCCATTAGGGAGAGTATTTCGTGACCTACTGTAGCGTCTACCAATGTGTCGATGCTTGGCAAGGGGAAATCATCCTTAGGACTCGCTTTGTTTAGGTCTCGAAAGTCGATGCATATGCGAATCCTCCCGTCGGGCTTCTTGACGGGAACCATGTTGGACAACCATGGCGGATAATCCATGCAGATGACAAATTGTGCATCCAACAGCTTTTGCAATTCGTCTTTGACCATCAAGGCCACTGTTGGGTGCATCTTTCTTAGTTTTTGCTTTACAGGCTTGATTTTCGGATCAAGCGTTAAGTTGTGCATGACTAGCTGTGGGTCTAGTCCTGGCATATCTTTGTATGACCATGCAAAAACTTCCTTCTTCTCTTTAAGAAGGGCAATATATTTGGCTTGCTCTTCGGGGGAAAGGCTTACCCCTAGCTTGAGAATCCATGGATTCATTGGATCTGTGCCGATGTCTACGTCAGTCGTCTCTTCGACTGACATGTGGGATCCGTCCTCCAACTGATGTGGAGTTGGGATTAAATGAATATCATCAGCTGAGTTAAGATCTGCATTTGGAACCTCGGGTCCCTCTTCAGCTTGAAAGATATCCTGAGTTGTTCTTTGGGTAAAATGAAGCATTTCACCGAAAGGCCAGTACTATGATGGTGACAATGGTGAATTGACGCGATCCCAGTCGATGGCATCCATGTCTAGATGCAATGACCGTGATGGATCGGTCGGATTGCGTACAGGTGCGGTCAAATCAATGGAGATCATGTGGATGGAATGAATTTGGTCTCCAGAACCGTGGGGGTGATGACTTGATTCTTTTAGATGTTCCCTATACTTTGGATCTGGCTCTACGGGAACAGGCACGAATGGATCCTCTCTAGGTGCATATTCATCTCTATGTGTGAAAAGGAAGGCGGGGTCTTCCCTCGACACTGCTATCATGATGGGATCTCGAGGTGGACGATGCTCATCTTGAATTTGGAGCCATAGGTCTAACACTTGGTCCCACCTCGCTAGGTCTATGTGCCATTCATGTCCTAACTATATACCCATTTGTCCCATTAGATCTTCATGAGTTAGAGAGCGGTGATGTCGTCGCGCATGTCTGAGATAGTCCATTTCAGTTTCGTCTTCTGAATCGTTTTCATAGATCCAAAATTGTTCATCCTCTTCAGAATCTGTTGCTTGCAATGCTGAGGACTCTTCCTGTTCCAGTGAATTAATCTGGTCCTATTGTGGTTGTTCCAATCTTAGTGGAGGGACCTTATTCTTTTGAGACTGTGTTATTTTGTCTGGAACCTCTAAGGGGAACAGTTTTAGAAAGATGTCTGGAAGCCGTTGTTGTTCTCTTTGAGGATTGCTCTTTGAACTTTCACCTCTCTCTAGCAAAGGAGAGGGATTATTGCTATTTCCAGGGGTGTTTGTAGACCATGGGAGATAATCCCCTAATGTGTATTCTGTGTTTGGATTGGCGTACGGGTCTTGTGCCAATCCCCCCTTGTTGCCTATTTCTAGACCTTACATATTTTCAACCAAGATGTCTAATGGCAGGGGATGTTGAACCCTACCCCCGACTTGTCATATGGCATCTGATATCTTGGTTGGCAAAGGATCCGCATCCCTTGCTCATATCTGCCTAGCCCATACCCATGCCAATTGCATTGTTCGAGATATTTTAGGGCAAATTCTAGGTTCGACAGATAATTGATGTTTTCGACAAAAGGCTCTTCATCTGTTTCCTTTTGTTCGCATGGTTTAGAACCATGATCAAGGCCCCCATACACAAAATTCATCTGGTTGGGAGGGTAGCCTAGTGGAACAATTGTCCCTATGGGAAGGCGAGGTCTTCCCATGTCCTGCACTAACTCCAATGTGGGGGTTGCCACAATGTTTTGCACTAAGTACTCCCCCAGGCCCGTACTGGCCATTTCAACAGTGATTGTTGATGATTGGGTAGGAGGAAACGGTAGTCCTTCCTGAGTCCATTCCATGTTTGGTTGTTCAGGAGTCTTGGTTTGTGTTATGTTGGGTGTTTCCTCTGTTGATATCGTTGAAATTGTGGGCAACCCCTCTTCTAGAGGCTTAACCTCTTCCATGATTTGCTTTCCCTTGTCCTTCTGTTGGGCCACGGTAGGTGGCGTTGATGATGAAGGAGTAGGTGATGAAGTCTCACCTGGCTGGGATTTTGCCTTGTTGGCCACCAGTGGTGCCTGCGGTATTGGACCCTGTTTAGATGGATTTAATTGAAAATCCAAATGCATTGATGGGAGGGTCGATTGAGGTATGAATTGTACCGCATTGCAATACTTGAAGGGCTCTAAGTCCATTGGGACTACATGTATTTGCCCTTCATAGGCATACTTCAAGCACTGGTGTGCGATCGAGGGGACACACTTCATGTCCCTGATCCAAGGCTGCCCTAGCAGTAAATTATAAGCCATTTCGCCTTCCAGCACATGGCACAGTGTGGGTATTGACTTTTGTCATACCTGGATAGGCAGAACAACCGTGTCGACTGTCGAGCAAATTGCATCGTTAAAAGCTCGTAGTGTGTACGTGGAAGCGGTGATGTGAGAGGCTGGCAGTTTTAAATGTTTCAACATTGCAGTGGTTATAATGTTACTAGACGAGCCAGTATCTATCAGCACTCTCTTGTACGGGATCCCATTGACCCACGCGATAACGTGCAGGGGTGGATCCGACATGTCATTTGATATCGTTTTGACCTCGTCTTCTTTGAATGTGATGACAGGCTCCATACATTGTTTCACATGTCCCACGAAGGCGTTGACAGAATTTGCTTCGTGGGGTTGTACTTCAATGGATTTTAAAATGTCCATAAGAGCTTCTCTATGGGGAGCTGATTGTTGAATAAGCTCGTAGATGGACAGCCTAGCCGATGTGGTCCGCAAACTTTGCATGAGTTTGGTTCATATCGTGACCTCAGGTCTAGGCGGAGGTAACTACGTTGGGCATTGTTGAGGCTGCGATGTCGACGGAACTTCCCTCGCAGCTACCTCGGGGGAAACTGCTGGGTATTTTCTGTTCCTTGTTACAATGCTAATCATTTCCACAAATCCTTGCACGGGAAGATCTTGTCGCACCTCATTAATCTGGAGCGGTTTTGTCTGTGCCTCGTGGGCAGGCAAGGGGTCCTTGAATACCCCCATTTGTTGGTTGTTTGGTGCGATGGGGTTTTCCACGACCAATGTTCGATTATCGATCAAATCTTGGACTAGTTCTTTGAATTTCCAAGCACCCATTTAGGTCATGTCCTCTGCGCCTATGGAATCTCCAATACAATTCCTCCCTATACCCCCTAGGCTTGGGAATGTTAGGGTCAAAAATTTGGATTTATGGCAGAGTAACTAAATTTTCCGCTGACAAGCGGTCAAATAAGGAGTCCTTAGACTCCGCATACGGGGTGAATTGTCGCCTAGGGCGACGCTGCTGATATCGCTCCTGTATTCTGTTATCTCTTTCGTAAGCAGGAGGCACTTGCTCGGTAGTTAGCCTTTTGAGGCTGCGTTTCTTGCACAGGCGCGGGAACATTTATCGCAACTTGGTTGACTGCAGCATGTTGTGGTTGCATTGTCCCAGTTTTAGTGGTTTTATTCCACTCTTTCTTCTTAGGCTTGGCAATTGCACCTTCACCTATCTTAATCTCTTCTATGACTCTGGCTTGCGCCAAAGCTTCTTCTAAGCTGTCATATTGTCGTAGTAACAATAGACCAGAGATTGATTTTAAGCAACTTTTTGCGAACATTTGCGTGAGGTCCGACATGGGAGGACGGTAGGGTAACTTAGAAAGCAAAGCTCTCCATCGATTCCCGTATGCTGCCATTGTTTCCTCCTCAAATTGTTTAAGGCTAGCAAGATCACTAAGTGATGCCTTCTTCCTTGTGTTGAAGGCGAAACGTTCAAGAAACGCATCTACTAGCTGATCTAAGTTGCTTATGCTTTGTTTGGGCAGTTGTGTGAACCAATACGAGGTAGGGCCTGCGAATGTGGTTATGAATGTTCTAAGCAATAATGCGTCATTATCTTGGATGCCGAAGCATTGGATTAGAAATCGTGTAACGTGTTCCTATGCATCCTCTTCACCTTTAAAAACTACCAATTGAGGCAACTTGAAGTGTTCGGGGTAAAGAGGTGTAGGCACTGAGGGATGCACCGGATTATTGCGGAGTAGACGTAATGTGGGTTTTTGATGCCCGGCAGCTTTTGTCTCCACAGACTCCAAACGCTCCAATAGCGCTTGGTATGCATCGGAAGATTTTATTTCTTCCTCTCTTGTTCGCTCTTGTTGCAAGTTACGGTAAACTGGAGGCCTATGGAGGGGTGGCCGAATGGCATCCTTCCTGCCTTGATGGGGAGTTTCAACATATTCCTCTTCTAGTTCATACTCGTAAAATTCTTGAGGAGTCTCTGGGCAAAACCTATGACCTTGATCAAGCTCTTGCTGAAGGTACCCATCATTGTTTCGGGGAGTTGCCTCCCTCTCGAATCTATGAGGTCTTGGGGGCAGAGCTTGACGAGGTCGTGGAGACCTGTCTTGCGCCAACGGATTATGCCTCTCATACTATTCAGCTCTTTGGATGCGAGGGGTTGGCCCCATCTCAGGTATTTCATAGCGTAACTCATTCGCTTCGCGTTGCATGCGTTCTTTATCCAAGCGGTATTGATACTCTATCTCTTGCTGACTTTGTTTAAGCCGCATGATTTGGGCTTGACGGGTGGTATATCTCGCGACAGTCGAGTCAATTTGATCTACCCTATTTTGTTCAGAAGGTTCAAATGTTCCTCCTATGGGTTTACCTCGATTTTGATTCTCTAAAATCTCAAGGGGTCGCTTCCCTCTGTCGAGGTAGGCGGTATGTGCTCGAGGTTCTGGCCTCAAGGGGTGATCATGATATCTTCTTCGGTGCGGAAATGCAAGGTTCCCGCGTTGTTTGTTGCCCTCGAGGAATGCGATGGCTTTCCTCATACTCCCTTTCACGGGTGTAAATGGGTTGGGCGGAGTTAGGTCGCCCTATGTAAGGAGCCCTGCGCTCCGGATTTGGTCTCTCTATTCTGATGATAGGTAAAGAAGGGACGCCATATCCATGTTGCCCCTCAAAATGGACGGTGTGCCTGTTTAGCGCTTCATCGCGCGGTGGCCACTCATGCCTAACTTCAAGAGGTGATTCTCTATTTATGTCAAGGTCTACATGTAAGGCATCTTCCCGAAAGGGGCTACTTTGAATAGGCATACCCCACCGAGGATTATGAATTGGATTCTTTTGTAGGTTAGACCTATAAGGCGGTATGACCAAATCCTCAGGACTGAAGTGAAGGCGAATTGTGTCTGATTTTTGTGTACCTTTCAGAGCTTCTGCCATTGATTGGGCTTGACTGCAGGTGTACACCATTGCGGTGCTTCTATGCTATCTAAATAAGTTTTTATCTCGTTTATGATTTTTTTTTGTCTACACTAAGCAGAATTAAGCACACACATTCACAAAACCGTGATTATCTCTTTTAAGGATTAAATGGTGTGTCCTAAATTGGTTTAGTGCATTTTGATGTTTTGTTTTGTTTTTGTAGGTTTTGAAGATCGTTTAAATGCATTATGACGACTCATATAACTCCCAAAATGGTAGCCCCTTCAATATACCAACCAGGCCGATATACCAACCTCTCTATATACCCGCCCTTACGAGAGGGAGACTATAGGTACTTGAGAGCAGAAGGTACGTGGTACATAGGCGGTATGAAAGGGGGATTGTCCTGTTAATGGCACCTACCATAGAAGACTTATCCTCGCACGCATGGGAATCACCCCAGCGACACTCGGTCTGTCTTCGTCAGGATTTATGCCTAACAACAGTTGACAATCGGGAAATGGATGCAAATCAAGCCAAGGTGGTGATGAAATCCACCAATGGTCTTGATCAAGGGCTGGGGTCTTACGACCAGCTCCTTGGTTTAAAATTGTTTCGTGATGTGTGTGGGATTCATTTTATTCAACAAAAAATGAAACAAGCATACATGAATTTTCTTATGCAATGCAGGACAAGATGAAAACAATCAAAGGAATAGAAACAGAAACAAAAAAATATAACAGAGATCATGAAAATCCCTACCTCTTCTCTGCCTGCTCCTGTTGTCTCTGAATTTCTGCTCTAAAAATCTGCAGGCAGGAATTCGTCCCTCTGGGAGACGAATTGCAGAACAGAATTCGTCCCTCCCAGAGACAAATTTGAATTCATCCCAGGGTCAGACGAATTGTAGAAAAGAATTCGTCCCTCGCCAGAGACGAATAACAGTCTGCAATAAAAAAAAATGTACCTGTCAAGCACAAAACACAAAAATTTAATCAGTTTCTGTGGTTTTAAAAACCAGGGAACAGAGTCCCACCGTGATCGCCACTGAAAGCACGAGATTCCGGGCAAAGGAAACACTAATTATGCAATGTAAGACGAAATGTAACGCTTAAACCTTATGCACCAAAACGAAGGAAAGAGACAATTTGGAAAGGAGAGAAAAGATGTAAAGAAATCACAACCCTCTTTATTCAAATATCTTATCCTTGGTTACATAGACGTCTCCTCCCTTTTTAGGGGCTAGGAGCGTTAAATTTGTCTTTGTTACAATGTGTGACTTAGTCTTCCTCCTTTTGCGTGCCCACGATTGCAATGGGCGGGCCAAGATGATGCCGTCGCTGATGTCGATGAGTTCTTAACCTCCGTTGCTTCTCCTGTGAACAAAGAAACAACCAAGATGTCAGTAGCATTTGTCGCAAATGAAAAGTGTTTGTTCTCTAAAACTAACAAAATATGCATGTAAACATTTGCCTGAAACAATAATTACAGTGAGTCCAAATGGCTTCAAAACTTGACAGAAGATAAGAAAATTTACCAGAAGGCCACTGCCACTGAGAGAGCTGGCCAATCTACCTTCAACTGGAATTCATCCCTGGGTGGGATGAATTCTGACTGCAATTCGTCCCTGGGTGGGAGGAATTCTTCTGTGTTGAAGAAACTGACCTGTTGCTGCTCCAATGTCGGATCCCGAGACCTGCAAAATGCCTGCAAATAGGGGGGTTATGTAATTGGGGCCATTTTGGGACGACCCAGATGGTCGGATTCTCCCAATTTGGCCTCCACCATCGGGAATTTGACCTCGACACCTGCAAGTCAGCGAAACAACAAAGCAACACAAAACATACTAGAATCTGACCAAAAGTTACAAAATTGTAGCTATGGGTTAATCAAACCTAACAACACAAAATGCAATCTAAAAAGTAATCCAAAATGCTCTAAAACTTAAAATGGGACTTGGGAGGTGCGGGGGTGCCCAAGTGGGCCTCCCATCGTTGGCACTTGATTTTGGAGCCAATCCACCAGGGATGGGCCCAAAACCTCTTAGGATTGGGGGGTCGGTGAATTGATTGGTTCAGGTGTCCATGTGTTGGATTTGGGTCAGGTTCGAGCTTCCAAAGGCCACCCAACAACCTCCCTTGCAAAAGAGATTGGTGGATGTGGGAAGGTGAACCAAAAGGGATGCAATTGGGCCTTCAACTCGGCAGCACTTCATTGCTTCAAAACTCCTTCAACCTGTCTATTTTGGGTGAGAAAAGCCCCACCTTTTATAGACCCAAGGGGTCTCTTTTGGGAGGGAAGCACAAATGCCATGTGTTGGCCATAGGTGCCATGTGGCAGTCTTGTCTTCCCATGAGGGAGGGGAGTCCTCCATTGACTTGAGCTTTGAAAAATGCCTTTTGTGACAGTATTCTAACGGCCCCTCTGTCCACCTACACACGCGTGAAAGGCAGGAGTCCTTAACTGATTGTTCTGGGCTGCCACTTGGCACCCTTTGCATTTTTGCCCGTTAAGCTTAGAATTCGTCCCACCCAGGGACAGATTCAGAATTCGTCCTGGGGTGGGACAGATTCTATTTTGAATTCGTCCCTGGGTGGTTAAGACCACTGTTTGACCTCACAAAATTGCTATGAAAGTGGTTAAGACCACTGTTTGACCTCTGAGGGCTGCCCTGGGGGCTGTGTTTGTCAAAGCGATCAGTGTTTGCAGTCACATAATCAGATTGGTGCTGTTTTGGTGTCTACATTGAGAACAAACATTGATATTGAACGAGCCCAATGTTAAGAATGAACGTTGAGTTCTAGAGCATGAGATAATGTTGAGATCGAACATTGAGTTTAATAATAATAAGTGAGGTATTTAAATACTCACGAGCAAAAATAAACTCATATAACAATCTCTAATATAACACTTGAGATATTTCATGATTTTCTCTTTTAATAGCGGAAAAAAAGAAGTAACTAGAAGTGTTAGAATACGAATACCAACATGAATATGCTGAGGGAAAAAAATAAAGAAAATAAAAGGCTATTTTCCTTTGAAAAGAAAGGTGATAAAAGCACATTCACACAGGGTAAACCATGTTAAAGAAATAAAATAGCTATATTTTCTTAAAATTTCCTCAAGCAATTCAAGAATATGCAACATAAACAATAAATGTGCTGAAAAAAAATAACAATGGATAAAATGAGACTAATGCAAACTTTTGAAGTTATATAGCCAAAAAAAATTATCCAAAGTAAATGAATAAAATCCTAGAACCTTCAAGAGAAAATACTAGCAAAATCTATCCTGCTCTGGTACCATGTTAAAATTTCACAATAATAGATATGCAAAGTATTACACAAAATATGAAGAGAAGAGTGGAACTGATTGATTTACCTCTAGGATCAACTTTGTATAAATAACAGAGTTGATCAATGAGAATCGTTGGATTACAACAACTCATCAGACCTGATGAAGACACCACTAAGAGTTCTCCTGACACATGGAGGAGTGGAAACTCAAGAAGACACCACTAAGAGTTCTCCTGACACATGGAGGAGTGGAAACTCAAGTGTCTATCCTAGTAGAACTTAAGAGAATATTCACTTATTCTAACGAGAATTCAACATAGAAAAAATTGCAACATATATTTAAAAATAAAGTATTTTGCCAAAATAATAAACTATGGATAAAAAAATGACTATTGTATACGTCAAGTAAGATAGCCAAAAAATATACAAAGGAAATAAGTGAGATCCTAGAACCTTCAAGAGAGAATGCTAGCAAAATATAACCTACTTTGGTACCATGTTATAATTTTACAATAATATATATGCAAAGCATTACACAAAAGATTAAGAGAAGAGTTGAACTGATTGATCTATTCCAAGGATCAACTTTGTATAAATAGCAGAGTTGATCATTGAGAGCCGTTGGATTACAACAACTCATCAGACCTAATGAAGACACAACTGAGAGTTCTCCTGACACATGGAGGAGTGGAAACTCAAGTGTATATCCTAGTGGAACTTAAGAGAATATTCTCTTATTCTAACATTATCCATAATATTTTCCCCCTTATTACATAAATGTTCAATCAAAGTACAAACAATAAAATATCTAAAAAAATTAAATTTTACATGTAAGAGACTTTGTCAAAATGTTTGTAAATTTCTCTCTATGTGCCAATCCTAGAGCTATATATTATCTTCCTAAACATATTCATGGATAAAATGACATTGAATCTCAATGTGTAGTACACTCATGGAAAACTATTTTGTGAACAAGCTTTAATATTGTCACAACTCAAGATCATTGGTTCCCTTTGTGGAATTTCCATTATTGAGAATATGTAACATAACCATAACGCCTCATAGATAATTAATATTTGAGTATGATATTTAGTCTTGTTAAAAGAATAAACAACAATGAGTTGCTTCTTACGTTCCAAAAAAAGGCTAGATTCTAGAAATAATACATATCTAAAAGTCGATCTCTTATTATTAATAAATACTACATGTTTTGCACCCATAAATCCTATCAAAAATAATTGTAAATTATTCTTATCCTCTTGACCATGTTCAATCATACCATGGATATACTTGATTACCTACTTTGATTCTTTCCATTGACACACCTTTGGTTCTTGCATTAACCAAGAAAGATAATTAACAATATAGTTGATACATGGTCTAGTGTATATTAGATAACTCCTAATCAACTAGAAATAGAGATTTATATTCAACTACGGATATAGATTATATCGATATAATTTCAACCCTATTTCCATTGGATTGTCCAAGGGCTTGTTATATGTTATCTAAAACTTATTGACTAATATATTGGAGTGCTTCATTTGTAAAATAAATACATGGTTCTTAGTTTGTATGTTTGATCCAAGATAAATATGTATTAGCCTAAGATTATTAATTTTAATAAATGCTTTAATTTTTCTTGATCTCTTCAATGAACTTCACCAAAATGCTACTTATGACCAGTCATGAACATAGAAAATTATGATAATAATATATCTTCCTTACATTTTAAATTATAGGTTTAGATCATATATATTATTATGGGATCAATGCCATAGGATATAATCATTAATATTCATATTTTAGGTTTTGGGTGCTTTATTTACTCCATAAAGAGATTTTATAAAGCTTGCATACCTTATTCTCTATATCAGGTATGATAAATCCCTTTGGTTGTGCCATGTAGACTTCATCATTGAGGTTACCATTGAGAAATACACTTTTCACATCCATTTGATGTAACTTCCATTTAAACTATACAACCATATTAGAAACCATCTAAATGGTCTTAATCTTAATTGTCGGTACAAATTTTTTATCATTGTTTATTTTTTCCTTTTATACATAGCCTTTTACAATAAGTCTTGGATTGTATTTTGTGATGCTATCATAAGCTTTGTACTTGGTCTTGAATAACCACTTACATCCAATGGGTTTCTTTCCAGTTGGAAGATTATAAAGTTTTCACATATTGTTCTTCATCATTGCTTGATACTCGATGTCCATAAAATTCTTCCACTTCTTTGATGCAAGAGATTCATGAACCATTGAAGGTTTATATGTCTACACCACCATACTCATTAGTGCTAGGTTGACCTCATTTGAAACTATACTTGGAGTTCTTGGTTCATAATTGGATGTGTTTGGAATATTATCTAAGTTCACATCATAAACTATGTTGAGATACCACTTGGGCATGCAAGAGGTACTCAAAGTGAATGATCCTCGATCATCAGATTTATCAAGAACATATTTAGCATCTTCATAAAAATCAATATCCTCTCTCTAAGAGGATTTATCACTATCATACATGAAAATAATTGGTACTTTTTTAATAACACATGGCTTTGAATAAGGACTACACATGTTCTTCTCATCAAATACAATATTATACTAATATACATCTTCCAAGTATTATGAAATATGAGATGATATACCTTTGACTCATTGTTGTATCTAATGAAGATACATCACTTGGATTTCTCCTCTAGCTTCATCTACTTCTACTTTGAAATGTGTATAAATATAGTGCATTCAAATACATAGATGGGTAACACAAATAGTTTATTTCTTGTCCATATTTCTTGACGTGTGACAACATTCAATGGAAGTGTGGGTGCATGGTTTAGAAATAAGACCGTAATACTAAAATTTCTATCCAAAATATAAGCTTCAAATATACATTATCCTAAAGAAATTAAAAAAAAACACCCTTATTATTTCCAGTGAAAAAGAATTAAAACACAACCAATGCAATTTAGAAATATAAATGCTTTTATAAAGCACTAACTAATTGATAAAATTACAGTTGAAGTATATATAAATTTGTAGCAATACATACAATAAAAACATGAATGCACCGCATTCATAAATACAGTGCATTCAAATACATGGATGTGTAACACAAAGAGTTCATTTCTTGTCCATGTTTCTTGAGGTGAGAAATATTTAATAGAACTATAGGTGCATGCTTTAGTAATAAGACCACAATACTAACAACTTACATCTAAAATATTGTCTTTGAATGTACATACATTAACATGCATCACACTTGAAGATATTTAAAAGAACACCCTTGTTCATTCTAACCAAGAAGTAAAATATGACAAATGCAATTTAAATGCTTTATAAAGCACTAATTAATTGATAAAATTAATGTATATATAAAACTTTAGCAACACACAACAAAAAAATTTCATTCTTCAAATTTAACTATAAAGCAACATTGATTTTTTTTAAAATGTTATAGTAACAAAAAAAATAAACATGGAAAAGGGAAAAAAAAATCATATGAAAAGTCTTATGTCCAAGTTGTATATATTGAAGATACAACATTGTAGTGATGATCAAATAAGCTCTATAATACATTGTATTTGATTTGTTTAAGTAAATATATTTATCAATAATATCTATAATGAGATATTATCATTGTTATTGTTGAATGTATATGAGGATTTAAACATAAATATCCTATGGGATAATTGTTTATATGCTAACATTATTTACAAATTGGATCATATTATGGCCTTGTTATATGTTCAATTTCTATAGAGTCAATATCATTAGTGTAAAGTAATACACCAATTTATTTTTTAAAATTTTTGTTCATTATCAAAGTATATTATCAATAATTTAGACCATATTCTAAAGAAAGTTTTTAAAAGTATAACTATTGAAGTAGTTTGATGCATTTTCTAAATAGAGTACAATTGTTCACTAATATATTTACTAATAGTAGTTTAAAGCATCCTCTAAATAGAGAATATCTATTTAATATTGGGTTTGAAAACAACATGTTTAGAGCGTAAAAAAACAACTATATTCATTGAATCTAAAATTTATTTCACATCATTCTATTAAGAGGAGTCATACACGTATAGTCGCTACAATGAAAATTATTTTATAAATGCTATAGTACAATTATTATGGCATGATTTTTGATGTTCTAATTATAGGGGTGATTCTAGTAGCATCATTATAATGCTTGTGAATATTAATTTTATGCTACAATAAGAGCATGCTATAAAATGCATTATTCTAATAAAAATTTACAATACAAATACAAGGTACAACTAACATATTTTCATCTAGTTCCTTGTTTAAAAATAGAGAGAAAATGAATCATCTTTAAGTTTTGACCTTGTATTAGCTTTAATCCTTTAATTTTGACCTTTCACAAAGGGGTAGGTACGCAATACCAAACTAGTTAGAGAATCTATTATAGTCATTATACAAAATTGATTATGCATCATACTATGAATCTATGAGTATATACTCACAAATCAATATAGATTCTAGTGCATGGATCATTAAGATGATATGACTAGTATGTACACAAATAATATGTACATTTATATATATACTTGCCTTAACACCTCATACCTCCCTATTGAGTGAATCACCTTACAATGCAAATTGACTATTACACTATTATCCTCTCTCTCTCTCTCTCTCTCTCTCTCTCTATTTGTCTAGAGTGGCCCTTTTCAATATATGCATATTATGCAATAAATGAAGAATAGACATACAAGCAAACAATAATCATAGACAAGTACATATGAGTTATATTTAATAACCAATATAAAATATTTTGTTTGATGAATACATATGTTATTCTTACAAAAACTAAGAATTTCATTTTTATTATGATATTCAAACATGAAGAGTAATTAAGAGATGATAGTACAACAACCAAGTTTACATGAAGTGAAAATCTCTTAATCAACTTCTAACCTCCTAGAATTTAATTCAGGACACTTTAAAATTTAAGATATTATTCCATTAAAAAACTAATAGTCCTATTTGGATACATACCTAAATACTTCATTCACAACCACTAGGTAGTTCAACACCAAAACATAGAGTCTTATGAGGTTATTGTTGTAAGAAACACAAATAGATTTCATGAATTGCACTTAAAATTAGCACTGATGTGATAAGAGAATAAATACATAACAATCAACAATGTGATGGACATTCACTACAGGAGACTGTCAATGGACCCCAAGGGTCAAATTGCAAGATAAGACATCATACAAAATACACCACTAAAAGAAACCTACAAATGCTTCCTTTCATTAACTGAATTTCCACCCCCCTTACAATAGAGTCTCCCACTTCTTACACTCCCAAAAAGAAAAACCCTAGCCTACACTACACCCTTACTATTTTTAGTAACTTTTGATTTTTAGCAACTCACTTGCTATTTTTAGTAACCCTAAAAAAAACTTGGATGGCATCCAAAATGGAATCATGCACCCGTTATTCAATAGAACCTGCTACCCCAAGATAACCACCCCACTCTAGTTCTACACTAATAGTTATGATAAGTTTTCAGTTGTGAAAACTAAAAATTACATTAAAAGCTAATTTTGGGCCTCCTAGAGGTATTTTCATGCATGAAAAAATATGGGCCACTTTCCTTAGGTTCTCCATGCCATTCAATACGTTCTGGAAAAAGAACGGGGTAAAACGGACACTCGAAGCAAAATTTATGGCCCTGGCAAGGTGCATCACAGTGTATAAGGTTAGGAGCTACAACTCAATCCTTGACTACTCATAATCCTCATAACCATAATGTGATGCATCATCAATGAGTACATAATATTCATAATTTTTTTTCCCTTAATACACAAATGTTCAATCAAATTACAAACAAGAAAATATCTAAAAAAATAAAATTTACGTGTAAGAGACTTTGTCAAAATGTTTTTACATTTCTCTCTATGTGCCAATCCTAGAGCTATATATTGTATTCCTGAACGTGTTCATGGATGCATTGAATCTCAATGTGTAGTGCACTCATGGAAAACTAGTTTGTGAGTAAGCTTTAGTATTGTCACAAGTCAAGATCATTGGTTCCCTTTGTGGAATTTCCATTGTTGACAAGATATAACATAACCAAAACATCTCATAGATACTTCATATTTGAGTATGATATTTAGTCTTGGTATAAGAACAAACAACAATGAGTTGCTTCTTACATTAAAAAAAAAAAGGTTGGATTCTAGAAAGAATACATATCTAAAATTGGATCTCTTATTAATCCTATAAAAAATAATTGAACATTATTCTTATCCTTTTGACCATGTTGAGTCAAACCATGGATATAATTGATTACCCACTTTGATTCTTTCCAATAACACGCCTTTGGTTCTTGCATGAGCTAAGAAAGATAATTAACAACATAGTTGATGCATGGTCTAGTGTATATTAGATAACTCCTAATCAACTAGCAATAGAGATTTATATTCACCTATGGATATAGATTATATCGGGGTAAATGTAACCCTATTTCTATTGGATTGTCCAATGTTTTGTAACATCTTATCTAAAAATTCTTGACTAATATCTTGGAGTGTTCCATTTGTGAAATAAATACATGGTTCTTGGTTTGTATCTCTAATCCAAGACAAATATGTATTAGCCTAAGATTATTTATTTCGAATAAATGCTTCAATGCTTTCTTGATCTCTTCAAAGAACTTCACCAAAATCTTAGTGATGACCAAGTCATGAACATACAAAATGATGATCATAATCTCTCTTCCTTGAACAGAGAGATTATCATAATCTCTTCCGAATAAATTTAAAAGAACACCCTTGTTCTTTCCAGCGAAGAAGAATAAGCAAGCCAAGTTTGTGCAAACAAAAGTTTTCGAATTCAATTTGAGGATTGACAACTTCGCCATTTCAGTGCGAGATATTTTTTATTTATTACCGATTATTATGTACACCAAAAACCATCGATGTCACCACAATGTTTTCAATGGGATAATTAATTGACCATCGATGTCACCATAATGTTTTCAATGGGATAATTAATTGTTTGTATCGGCTTACCATTTGCGGATGGAAAATAGAAAGGAAACGGTGTTTTCTAACTAGCATAGATATATTAGCATATGATATTACGTTGTATATGAGTTGGTATGTTCTTAATTAATTGGATTTATAAGGGTTATATTATTTTTAAAGTAGCATTACATAATGGTATATAAAGAAGTAATCATAATTTATACTTGTTATTTTAAATTGTTTTTGTTGTGTATATGAGATTTGTATTGGCTTGGAATATGGATCTATAATTTAGATTATTCGATGTCTTGTTTATTGAATTTTATTACTATTCTAATGAATGCGTAATAATACGGGATATATAATTTAAATAATTTTTTTTCGTCCAATCTTATTGACTATTTTAATAAATGTTTATATATATATATATATATATATATATATATTTATTATTATTGTTATTATTTTTGGAAGTGTTTTGTTACAAGTGGTATTACGAGTCATGGTTATGGTAAACTAAAGATTATTTTTGGATTGTAAAGGGTAAAGTACTTTTTATCATCTACGAGACCATAGATCATATGAAATGATCCTTATAGAGGATGTTATTTATCTAATATATGTTTATTTAACCAAACTTTAGTTACCAAAGTATGGTGTACAACTTTATCCCCCATTAGATTTGAACCTCGAACCTCTTATTCAAAGTGTCAAAGTCATATCGCTAGGCCTACTTCAATTAAGATAATTTTTTTAAGAAAACATCTCATCCTCTAAGAGCCATATCTTTACATAGAATTAATCCATTTACATTGAGATACTAAGGGCGGTATTCCTTGAACATTGAGATACCCTCTCAAACTAGGATCAAGTTTTCAAATCCGTTCTATACAATCATAATGACCCGTACACATCCTTTATCATTTAATGATATCTAGATTTATTTAGTTCATAGTTTTAAGTGAAGATATTGTTAAATTAAACCTATTGATTGCTTGTAGTCATTATACCATGATGAAAGGTAGTTTCTAAGTGATAATTACTTTAGTATATAAGGAATCACTTGTATGTTTTTAAAAAGTGATATTTAGATGATACAACTTATTTATGTCAAGTTCTTGCCATAGTATGAACAAGGTATGGTCTCTTTATAACAATGAGATTCATTAGGTCCTAATTATTTGTTGCAAGTGTTACAATATTTGGTACCTTATTAAAATATTACAAGTACCTTGTAAATATTGTGTAAAAAATTTATTCTAGTGTGAAAATAATCTTCTAAATATGTGTCATCCTATAATAATTAGAGATTTATCATTATTATGACTCAATAAAATATTTTTCTCTTATGATAAATATGAAGAGTCACATCTCTTGTGAGTTTAAGGAGATGAAATGCTAGTGAAAATAAAAAGGTCAAGAGTTTTATGAATGTGAAGTGTCATATGTCCAAGTTGTATATTAAAGATAAAGCATTGTAATGTTGATCGAATAAGCTCTGCAATACATTGTATTTGTATTGCTTAAGTAGATATATTTATCAATAATATTTTTAATAAGTTCTTTTTATTGTTATTGTTGAATGCATACGAGGATTTAAATTCAAGTTCTTGTTTATATGCTAACAGTGGTATCAAATCCATGTTAAGCATTTTATGAGAAAGAGCAATGTTTGATAGAAGTTGTAGAGAAGAGAATGGAGCTAGGTCATTTGGAAAATACCTAGTGAGAAAACAAATAAGGATACTACACCATTAAGAAAGGCACAAAGTACTATAGTGAGATCACCCCATTGAAGAAAACATCACAAGCGAGAGGAGAAGCACTGTTGGAAGAGAATATTTAGCATGAGAAGTTATGATGAGAGAACGACATAGAAAGTAGGAAGAAACCCTTAAAGAAATATCCTAGAAAGCTCAATGGAGTAGGTATTCATGACTAAGAAGAAGCATAAGTAGAAGAAGCTGATGAATATCATGCAATTTAGAGGAAAAATACCAAAAGGAGAGAGCACATTGGGGTGCAAGATGCTATCCAAGTACGATAAACTAGTTAGATTAATATCGATGTTGACAGTGTATTTCCTATATTGCATAATGACTTAATTTAAAATCATACCAGAAGAAATGCGAGAACTACCTAAGGTATGTATTTTTGGTTCCTAATATTTTTCATACAACAATGAGTATTTATTAAAAAAGGGGATGCATTTAAAAGGTGGAGGAAGGGATACTTCAAAAAGAAGGATAATTTAAAAGTGAGATATTTGAAGAAGAAAAATAAAATATTTAAAGATTGCATGAATTTATTATTATATTGAAGAAGAATTATTAAAGTGACAGAATAATTAAATTGGGAGGAAATCTATTTTAAAAGAAATAATTACACCGAAGAAGAGAGAGTTGAAGAATTTTTTTTCTATTGAAGAGAATTGTTGAGATAAAAATATTAAAGAAAAAATTAAAGTGAAGAATAAAAATGAAGATTTGGAGAAATATTAATAGAAATTTATTTGAAGAGATACTTAAAATTGAACTAAAGGAGGATATTAAATGGAAGATTAAAGAAAAATTGAAGAAAGGAAAAAAAATTGAAGAAATTTAATTATTTGAAGAAAAGAAGATTTAAAATATTGTATTTGGGAGGGAAAATGATTTCTACTAAAAAGGAAAAATAATTATATTGAAGGAAAATAATTTACTAAAATTGAAGATAGATTTGAAGAAAGTTGAACCAATTATTGAAAGTGTTGAATTATTAAGGAAAAGAATTGTTGATTTATCATTTTTTAAAAAGGAGAGTTTAATCATAGATTTATTTTATTTATTTTGAGGAGAAGAGATATCATTGAAGGAACATGTTTAGAAAAGTTATTTAAGGATTTTATATTGAAGACTAATCAAAGGCAAGGACAATTTACTTGAAGTCTATTCTATAAGGTATGGAATATATCCTCTCTAAAGATGATTGGAAAAGATCATAAAATTTGGTTTAAGAAAGAAAATAAGATTATTGAGAATATTTGATCATACACGTTGCTAGTGAGAAACTTACCAACATGGAAAACAAAGAAAGAAAGCAAACAAAGAAATAAGCCAAAATTTAAAAATGTCTCAGCGAAAGATAGTATAGGAGGAGAAAATTAATTATTTAATGAAAATAATATTTAAAATATCGAATTTGGAAGGAAAATGCATTTGTATTACAAAGGAAAAATTAGTTGTTTTGAATAAAATGAATTTACTAAAGTTAAAGAAATAATTGAATAAGTGAAATAATTTTTGATTTATCATTTTTTTCAAATAATGTTTAGATAACACATTATTTAAGGAACATGTTTAGATAATATAAATTAAGGCATTTAGATTAAATGTTGATAAAAGGCAAGGACAAATTACTCGAGGGCTATTCTATATGGTACAAGATATATCCTCTCTAAAGTTGATAGAAAAAGGATCATAAATTTTTCTTTAAAAAAATGTATATTATTGAGAATATTTAAACATTGCTAGTGAGAAAATTGCTAATATGGAAATTAAAGAAATAAATCAAACATAGAAACAAGCCAAAATTAAAAAATATCTCACCAAAAGATAGTATAGGTGGAGAAAAATAAGCAAAAATTCATAAGTGTGAGTCATTAACAATCAGTGAAGACGAAGAGAAGCAAGTTGAAGATTATAAGCATGTGTCACTAGAACTTACATGGTACTCACAAACTGTTCTTGAAGAAGCTAAAAATATATAAATTTTTACAATTAAAGGCTACTTAAACGATATTACCAATGAAGCAGAATGATTCTCTATGTATATTATTATATCACCTATTGATATGGGGAAGTTAATGTGCATGACACTTCACAAGGTAAAGCACAAAAATCAAGAAGAAATAAAAAATTTGAATGACAAGACCATGATACAAGATGCAAGTCGTTACACTAATGATTTGAGGCCCATGACAACATATACAAGTTCTGATACTAGTGATTTGAGTTTCATAATGATATATGTATGTTGTGATACTGGTAATCTTTTATAGAAAATAAATATTGCATGTGACACCAGGGATTTGAACATTGTCCATGAAGAGAAAGAATGTGCTAAGAGTGTATGTATTGATTGTGTTGATTACATTGGAAATATTTTTATAGGAAATGATATCAATTATAGTTATGGGAATATTGGTATAGAATTTTTGACAACATACAATGACACAAATTTTGAATTTTTTGGTAAGAAGATGCTGTTAAAGGCCTTAAAAAAACAAATAATAATAAATCAAGGATTAATAAAAGTATATTTAAAATAAATAAATTTAGTATAGGGACAATGGAATCAGTATTGATACAAGAAAAGTTAAGATAAGTATCAATAAATTAGTATTTAGACATTATGGTAGATATGAACACAAGATAGAATGATGTTGGGATCTTCATTGTCATAATACTTATGGAGGTAACAATCATTCTCAAAAATATTATTGGTATAAAGAAAATACTAATATGAATATGAATTGTGGATGAATAAGCATGAATGAATGACATAAGATGAAAGAAGAATTGATAGTGCTAAATGAACTCTTTCAAAAAAATATGATTTGACGTTTTCCAAAACAATTATAAATATGGTTAGAATTAGTACTAGAAACAAAACAAGAAACAATACAAGAACCAAAGTCATTACTAGAGTCAAAAGACCAAGACCAAAATGAAATACTGGAAGTAAATGAAGACATTAGATCCTATTCCAAATAATATAATACGGGGGGGGTGTTGGAAGTATTACATTATTTGGTACCTTGCAAGAATGTTGCAAGTACCTCACAAATATTTGAGTCTAGTTTATAATTGGTTTATGGTGTGAAAAGAGTCTTATAAATATGTGTCGTTTAGTAGTCAGTAGAGGTTTGTCATTATTAAGAATCATTAAAATATGTTTCTCTTATGAGAAATATGAAGAGTAATATCTCCCACAAGTTTGAGGAGATAAAGAGTTAGTGAAAATAGAAATGCCAAGAGTCTTGTGAATATGAAGAGTCTTATGTCCATGTTGTTTATTGAAAATTAAGCATTGTAGTGATGATCTAATAAGCTCTATAATACATTGTATTTGATTTGTTTAAGTAAATATATTTATCAATAATATCTATAGCGAGATATTACCATTGTTATTGTTGAATGTATATGAGGATTTAAACATAAATATCCTATGGGATAATTGTTTATATGCTAACATTGTTTACAAATTGGAGCATATTATGGCCTTGTTATATGTTCAATTTCTATAGAGTCATTAGTGTAAAGTAATACACCAATTTATTTTTTAGAATTTTTTTTCATTATCAAAGTATATTATCGATAATTTAGACCATATTCTAAATAAAGTGTTTTAAAGTATAACTATTGAAGTAGTTTGATGCATTTTCTAAATAGAGTACAATTGTTCACTAATAGGTTTACTAATAGTAGTTTAAACCATCCTCTAAATAGAGAATATATATTTAATATTAGGTTTGAAAACAACATGTTTAGAGTGTAAGAAAACAACTATATTCACTGAATCTAAAATTTATTTTTTAGACATTCTAATAAGGGGAGTCATACAAGTATAGTCGCTACAATGGAAATTATTTTATAAATGCTATATTACAATTATTATGGCATGATTTTTGATGTTCTAATTATAGTGGTGATTCTAGTAGTATCATTATAATGCTTGTGAATATAAATTTTATGCAATAGTAAGATCATGCTATAAAATGCACTATTCTAATAAAAAATTACAATACAAATACAAGGTACAACTAACATATTTTCATCTAGTTCCTTGTTTAAAAATGGAGAGAAAAAGAATCATCTTTAAGTTTTGACCTTGTATTAGCTTTAATACTTTAATTTTGACCCTTCACAAAGGGGTAGGTACACAATACAAAACTAGTTAGAGAATCTATTATAGTCATTATAAAAAATTGATTATGCATCATACTATGAATCTATGAGTATATACTCACAACTCAATGTAGATTCTAGTGCATGGATCACTAAGATGATATGACTACTATGTATACAAATAATATCCACATCTATATATACTTGCTTTAACACCTCATACCTCCCTATTTATTGAATCACCTTACAATGCAAATTGACTGTTACACTATTATCCTCTCTCTCTCTCTCTATTTGTCTAGAGTGGCCCTTTTCAATATATACATATTATGCAATAAATAAATAATAGACATACAAGAAAACAATAATCATAGCCAAGTACATATGAGTCATATTTAATAACCAATATAAAATATTATGTTTGATGAATGCATATGTTATTCTTACAAAAACTAAGAATTTTATTTTTATTATGATATTCAAGCATGAAGAGTAATTAAGAGATGATAGTACAACAACCAAGTTTACATGAAGTGAAAATCTCTTATTCAACTCCTAACCTCCTAGAATTTAATTCAGGATACTTTAAAATTTAAGATATTATGCTATTAAAAAACTAATAGTCCTATTTGGATACATATCTAAATCCTTCATTCACAACCACTAGGTAGTTCAACACCAAAACATAGAGTCTTATGAGGATTTTGTTGTAAGAAACACAAATAGATTTCATGAATTGCACTTAAAATTAGTACTGATGTGATAAGAGAATAAATACACAACAATCAACAATGTGATGGACATTCACTACAGGAGACCGTCAATGGACCCCAAGGGTCAAATTGCAAGATAAGACATCATACAAAATACACCACTAAAAGAAACCTACAAATGCTTCCTTTCATTAATTGAATTTCCATCCCCATTACAATAGAGTCTCCCACTTATTACACTCCCAAAAATAAAAACCCTAGCCTACGCTACACCCTTACTATTTTTAGTAACTTTCTATTTTTAGCAACTCACTTGCTATTTTTAGTAACCCTAAAAAAAAACTCGGATGGCATCCAAAATGGAATCATGCACCCGTTATTCAATAAAACCTACTACCCCAAGATAGCAACCCCACTCTAGTTCTACACTAATAGTTACAATAAGTTTTTAGTTGTAAAATCTAAAAATTACATTAAAAGCTAATTTTGGGCCTCCTTAGGTTCTCCATGCCATGCAACACGTTCTAGAAAAATATCGGGGCAAAACGGACACTCGGAGCAAAAGTTATGGCCCTGGCAAGGTGCATCACAATGTATAAGGTTAGGAGTTACAACTCAACCCTTGACTACTCATAATTCTCATAACCATAATGTGATGCATCATTAATGAGTACATAACATTTTTTCCCTTATTACATAAATGTTTAATCAAAGTACAAACAAGAAAATATCTAAAAAGATAAATTTTATGTGTAAGAGACTTTATCAAAATGTTTTTACATTTCTCTCTATGTGCCAATCCTAGAGCTATATATTGTATTCCTGAACATGTTCATGGATGAAATGACATTGAATCTCAATCTGTAGTGCACTCATGGAAAACTAGTTTATGAGTAAGCTTTAGTATTGTCACAACTCAAGATCATTGGTTCCCTTTGTGGAATTTCGATTGTCGACAAGATGTAACATAACCAAAACATATCATGGATACTTCATATTTGAGTATGATATTTAGTCTTGGTATAAGAACAAACAATAATGAGTTGCTTCTTACATTCCAAAAAAAATGTTGGATTATAGAAAGAATACATATCTAGAAGTGGATCTCTTATTACTAATAGATACTACATGTCCAACATGCATAAATCCTATAAAAAATAATTGAACATTATTCTTATCCTTTTGACCATGTTGAGTCATACCATGGATATAATTGATTACCTACTTTGATTCTTTTCAATGACACGCCTTTGGTTCTTGCATGAGCTAAGAAATATAATTAGCAACATAGTTGATGCATGGTCTAGTGTATATTAGATAACTCCTAATCAACTAGCAATAAAGATTTATATTCACCTATGGATATAGATTATATCGGGATAAATGTAACCCTATTTCCATTGGATTGTACAAGGGCTTGTAACATCTTATCTAAAACTTCTTGACTAATATCTTGGAGTGCTCCATTTGTGAAATAAATACATGGTTCATGGTTTGTACCTCTAATCCAAGACAAATATGTATTAGCCTAAGATTATTTATTTCAAATAAATGCTTCAATGCTTTCTTGATCTCTTCAATGAACTTCGCCAAAATCCTAGTGATGACCAAGTCATGAACATACAAAATGATGATCATAATATCTCTTCCTTGAACAGAGATATTATCATAATCTCTCTTCCGAATAAATTTAAATGAACACCCTTGTTCTTTCCAGCGAAGAAGAATTAAAATACAACCAATGCAATTTAGAAATATAAATGCTTTCATAAAGCACTAATTAATTGATAAAATTACAGCTGAAGTATATATAAAATTGTAGCAATACATACAACAAAAATATGAATGCACTACGCTCAAATAATGCAGTGCATTCAAATACATGGATGTGTAACACAAAGGGTTTATTTCTTGTCCATGTGTAGACACCAAAACAGCACCAATCCGATTATGTGACTGCAAACACTGATCGCTTTGACAAACACAGCCCCCAGGGCAGCCCTCAGAGGTCAAACAGTGGTCCTAACCACTTTTACAGCAATTTTGGAAGGTCAGAAGGCAATTTGGCACCTTCGGACAACCTACTCCAAATTCGTCCCACCCTGGGACGAATTCAAATTGGAATCCGTCTCACCCAGGGACGAATTCTGAATTCGTCCCTGGGTGGGACGAATTCCAAGTTTAACGGGCAAAAAGAAGAATGGCGCCAAGTGGCAGCCTAGGACAATCAGTTGATGACTCCTGCCTCGCACGCGTGTGTGGGTGGACAGATAGGCTGTTAGAGGACTATCACAAGGGCAATTATGAAAGCCCAAGTCATGGAGGACTCCCCTCCCTCATGGGAAGACATGACTGCCACATGGCACCTATGACCAACACATGGCACTTATGCTTCCCTCTCAAAAGAGACCCCATGGGTCTATAAAAGGTGGGACTTTTCTCACCCAAAAAGAGAGGTTGAAGGAGATTTCAAGCAACGAAGTGCTGCCGAGTTGAAGACCCACTTGCATCCCTTTTGGTTCACCTTCTCGCATCCACCAATCTCTTTTGCAAGGGAGGTTGTTGGGTGGCTTTTGGAAGCTTGAACCTGACCCAAATCCAACACATGGACACCCGAACCAACCAATTCGCCGACCCCCCAATCCTAAGAGGTTTTGGGCCCATCCCTAGTGGATTGGCGCCGAAATCAAGTGCCAACGGTGGGAGGCCCACTTGGGCACCCCCGCACTTTCTAAGTTTTAGAGCATTCTAGATTACTTTTTCAGGTTGCATTTTGTGTTATCATGTTTGGTTAACTCATAGCTGCAAGTTCATAACTTTTGATCAGATTCTAGTATGTTTTGTGTCGCTTTGTTGTTTCACTAACTTGCAGGTGGCGAGATCAAATTCCCGAGGGTAGAGGCCAAATTGGGAGAATCCGACCATCTGGGTCGTCCCAAAATGGCCCCAATTACATAACCCCTCTGTTTGCAGGTGTTTTGCAGGTCCCAGGATTCGACATTGGAGCAGCAGCAGGTCGGCTTTTTCAACACAGAAGAATTCGTCCCACCCAGGGACGAATTGCAGTCAGAATTCGTCCTGCCCAGGGACGAATTCCAGTTTAAGGCAGATTGGCCGACTGTCTCAGTGGCAGTGGCCTCTTGGTAATATTTTCTGTCTTCTGTCAAGTTTTCAGGCCATTTGGACTTACTTTACCCACTGTTTCAGACAAATGTTTACATGCATATTTTGGCGATTTTAGAGAACAAACACTTTTCATTTGCAGCAGGTGCTACTGACATCTTCGTTGTTTCTTTGTTCGCAGGAGGAGCAGCAGAGGTCAAGGACTCATCGACATCAGCGACGGCATCATCTTGGCCCGTCCATTTCAATCGTGGGCACGCGGAAAGAGGAACATTAAGTCGATTGTAATCAAATTCTTTTAACGCTCCTAGCCCCTGAAAAGGGAGGAGGCGTATTTGTAACAGAGATCAAGAAATTTTAATGAAAGGGCTGTGTTTTCTCCATTTGCTTGTATCTCATTTTAATGCGTCTCTTTCATTTCATGCATTTTACATTTCTAGGACTTAAGCGCATTTGATTTTGGTTGCATCGCAATTAGTGTTTCCTTTGCCCGAAATCTCGTGCTTTCAGTGGCGATCACGGTGGGACTCTGTTCCCTAGTTTTTGAGATCACAAAAACTGATCAAATTTTTGTGTTTTGTGTTTGACAGGTACCTTTTTGGTTTTTGACTGTTATTCGTCCTTGGCTGTGGCGATTGCTTTACTGAAATTCGTCTGACCCTGAGACGAATTCAAATTCGTCTCTGGGAGGGACGAATTCTGTTCTGTAATTCGTCTCACCGAGGGACGAATTTCGTACTGCAACTTTTCAGAGCAAAAATTCAGAAGCAACCGGTCCATGCAGAGAAGAGGTAGGGATTTTCATAATCTCTGTTAAATTTTCTGTTTCTGTTTCTTTAATTGTTTTCATTTAATCCTGCATTGCATTAGGAAAAGTCATTTATGCTTGTTTCATTTTCGCTAAATAAAATGAATCCCACACACTTCACGCAATAATTTTAAACCAAGGAGCTGGTCGTAAGACCCCAGCCCTTGAGCAAGACCAACGGTGGGTTCATCACCACCTTGGCTTAGCTTTGCATCCATTTCCCGATTGTCAACTGTTGTTAGGCGTAAATCCCGACGAAAGCCGACCGAGTGTCGCCGGGGTGATTCCCATGCGCACGAGGATAAGTTTTCTATGGTAGGTGCCATTAACGGGACAATCCCCCTTCCGTACCGCCTACGTACCATGTACCTTCTGCTCTCACGTACCTATAGTCTCCCTCTCGTAAGGGCGGGTATATAGAGAGGTTGGTATATCGGCCTGGTTGGTATATTGAAGGGGCGACCGTTTTGGGAGTTATATGAGCCGTCATAATGCATTTAAACGTTCTTCAAAACCTACAAAAACAAAACAAAACATCAAAATGCACTAAACCAGTTTAGGGCACACTATTTAAACCCTTAAAAGAGATAATCACGGTTTGCGCATGTGTGTGTTCATTTCTGCTTAGTGTAACAAAAAAAAAAATCATAAACAAAAAGATAAAAATCTACGCATTTTGTCATTTTCTCCAAAAAGCTCCAAGGATTCCCGTAATCGCTTGGTCACTCCAAAATGCCCCAAAGGTGTCCATGAACCCTTTGGTCAACCCAAAATCACCCCAAATGTGCCCATAAGTGATGCGGGAGCATCCAACAAAATATGGGAAATCTTATATTTTTCCCTAAATTTTAGTGCATCTTGTCGGGGCCATAACTTCTCAACCGTAGCTCCGATTGACACGAAATTTTACAGGGAGTTAGTTGGGATAATTTTAAACAAATATGATTCCCTAGAATCCTATTTTCCCAGAAAAGTCAGTTTTTGGGGCCAAATTCCATCATCTAGTGCCCCAAAATTAGGTTTTAAAATTGGGCACGCATTTTTTTGCACTTTTTGAGCTGTTCGGATGTCAATATCTCCTAATGTATTCAGAGCTAGGACTTGAAACTTCATTTTTGTCTTATCTACTATAAGAGGGATGCACACGCCAATTTTGGGCCCCATTTGACTCATTTCAATTTTTAGGATTTTTAGAGAGACATCGTCATGGTGCTCACCCGTAGCCAAGCCCAATCACGGGCGGAGGCTGTGGGGAATGTCCAAGGAGGCATGAGTCATCTCCGTTACAATCCCAAGGATTTGGTCATACCACCTTGGTGACCTAACACACAAGGCAGTCCCCTCCACACCTTAAAGGAAAGGGACTACAGGGACACCTCTTCGAGGAGCACTCCTATTCAGCATAGCATTCAGCACACACCCTTCCATGAGGGGTACAGTCGTAGGAGAGCTCCCTTAGAAGCTCGCTATGAGCGGTCATCGCGCGATGAAGCGCTAGGTCAACATAGGGTTCGACGGGAGGAACCACATGATTACATTATCCCTCCTTCACCCCCTCTAGTTGTCAGGACTACAAAGAAAAATCCAGAGCACAAGGCTCCTCAGGCGGGGCGAACTAACTCCATCCATCCCTTTTTCACTTATGAAAGAGAGCAAGAGGAAGATCCCTACCTTCCTCAAAAACAATACACATCGCGGGAGCAACATGCCTCTGCACCTGCTATCTATCAGGACCACTCACTGAGGCCAAAGCCCCGAGGGAATGCCGCTACCCCCAACAAAGGGAGGTCACCTATAGAGATATTGGATCACTACGATCGAAAATATCTAAAAGAGGCATCTAGGCCTTCTAGACATGAGGCGACAAGACCAACTATCTTAGAATCTATCGAGCACATCGCACGCCGGATGCAATTCATGCAACTTGAGCTAGAACGACAACGATCAGAGAAATGGTATCTTCTAAATAAAGAGCACCTTCAGTGCCAGAAGGATGAGTTGTTCCAACACACTATGCAGGAGAGCCAACATGAAAGGGAGTACGAGGAAAGTCATCGCATTCCTCGAGGACAACAAACAATGTGGGAGCCTTGTGTTTCCACACCTGCTAGATATAATAGTCATCCATCAAGACAAGAGCCTCAAGTACATGCCGCCTACCTCGATAGAGGGAAGCGACCCATTGAAATTTTAGATCATCAAGATCGAGGCCAACACATAGGAGAAACATTCGAACCTCCTAAGCAAAATAGGGTAGACCAAATTGACCCGACAGTCGCCAGACATGCCGCCCGCCAAGCTCGAATTACGCAGCTTAAACAAAGTCATCAGGAGATGGAGTATCGACACCGCTTGGATAGAGAGCGCATGCAATGCGAAATGGATGAGTTGTGCTATAAACTATCGGAGAAGACTCCAACCCCTCACACGCATAAGACAAAACATTTTGAGGGGCATAACCCATGGGGGCAAGACGAGTCATCGCGACCTCATCAAACGCTACCCCCAACACCTTCTAGACAGGATCAGGAGGCTACACTCTTGATTCTTGAAGCACCACCCCCGACGCCTCCTAGACATGAGCGGGAGGCCGCTCCTATAACCAATGATGGGTGCCTTCCTCGGGAACCCACTCAGGTTCGTGGGCCACCCTTAGAAAGTCATCAAGAAGCCTCTAAGGAATCAGAGCAAGAAGAAGAGCGGGATGAAAAGCCCTACCAAGGCATGGGGGTGCCATCAGGCCACCCCTCCATAGGCCCCAAGTTCCTCCACAAGAACCAACCAAAGAGGAGGAGTTCCAATCCACCGATACATGCAAAGTGCTAGAGCACTTAGAGTCGGTAGAGACCAAGATTTTGGAGCTCCCAAGGCCCAACTTACATGAAGCTCCTTTCAAAGAGGATCAACCTTTAACCATAGGGCTACCTGATGATGCAGTCCTCCATGTCTCAGAATCTCCAGATTTTGATGAGCTGTACTCACTAGTTGAAAGTGAAGATGAAACAGAGATAGCCCACAACAATCACATAAGACAACATCGGCATCCCATAAAATTTGAGGAAGCATGTCAACAGATAAACATAATACTAGGGCATGAGTGGCGTGTTAACTCACCACAGTGGGACCAAGCATTACATCCGCCACGTTGGGCACACAAAGAGCAACTTCCACAAAGAGACCATCATAGCAACATCAGTGCCGCGGGCGGACCCTGTCCTCATCTCCGTGCATAGGGCCGATCCATTCATGCCCATACCTCTAGAGCCAGATCCGAAGTGCAAAGACCATCAAGTTGGGGGTACCTCTATCCCCTGAAGAACCATAATCCAAACCCAAAAAGCTCCAAGGATTATCGCAATCACTTGGTCACCCCAAAAGCTCCAAGGATTATCGCAATCACTTGGTCACCCAAAAGCTCCAAGGATTATCGCAATCACTTGGTCACCCCAAAAGCTCCAAGGATTATCGCAATCACTTGGTCACCCCAAAAACTCCAAGGATTATCGCAATCACTTGGTCACCCAAAAAGCTCCAAGGATTATCGCAATCACTTGGTCAAAACCCAAAAAGCTCCAAGGATTATCGCAATCACTTGGTCATCCCAAAAAGCTCCAAGGATTATCGCAATCACTTGGTCACCCAAAAAGCTCCAAGGATTATCGCAATCACTTGGTCACCCAAAAAGCTCCAAGGATTATCGCAATCACTTGGTCACCCCAAAAGCTCCAAGGATTATCGCAATCACTTGGTCACCCCAAAAAGCTCCAAGGATTATCGCAATCACTTGGTCACCCAAAAGCTCCAAGGATTATCGCAATCACTTGGTCACCCAAAAAGCTCCAAGGATTATCGCAATCACTTGGTCAAAACCCAAAAGCTCCAAGGATTATCGCAATCACTTGGTCCACCAAAAAGCTCCAAGGATTATCGCAATCACTTGGTCACCCAAAAGCTCCAAGGATTATCGCAATCACTTGGTCACCAAAAGCTCCAAGGATTATCGCAATCACTTGGTCACCCAAAAGCTCCAAGGATTATCGCAATCACTTGGTCACACCAAAAAGCTCCAAGGATTATCGCAATCACTTGGTCAAACCCAAAAAGCTCCAAGGATTATCGCAATCACTTGGTCAAAATCCAAAAAGCTCCAAGGATTATCGCAATCACTTGGTCAACCCAAAAAGCTCCAAGGATTATCGCAATCGCTTGGTCAACCCAAAAAGCTCCAAGGATTATCGCAATCACTTGGTCACACCAAAAAGCTCCAAGGATTATCGCAATCACTTGGTCACCCAAAAAGCTCCAAGGATTATCGCAATCTCTTGGTCACCCAAAAAGCTCCAAGGATTATCGCAATCACTTGGTCATCCCAAAAAGCTCCAAGGATTATCGCAATCTCTTGGTCACCCAAAAAGCTCCAAGGATTATCGCAATCTCTTGGTCACCCAAAAAGCTCCAAGAATTATCGCAATCACTTGGTCACCAAAAAAGCTCCAAGGATTATCCAATCTCTTGGTCACCCAAAAAGCTCCAAGGATTATCGCAATCTCTTGGTCACCTAAAAAGCTCCAAGGATTATCACAAATTCTTGGTCACCCAAAAAGCTCCAAGGATTTTCGCAATTTCTTGGTCAAAACCTAAAAAGCTCCAAGGATTATCGCAATCACTTGGTCACCAAAAGTCTCCAATGATGTCCACAACCACTTGGTCAAAAATAAAAAACAATCAAAAACAACAAAAATTTGCATCTCATTTCTAGGCATAATCAAATTCATCAATAGAGAGCTCTTCTCGCACCTCATATTCATATTCACAAAAATCAATCCATCAAAAATACAAAAATATGTAGCTACATTAAGCATTGCATCCACACATTGCATATTCATGGTTGTATAGGTCAAAGGCACCATAGGCTGCAATTGCTCTACTAGTCCATCTTGTTCCGCATTGTTCCATTTTACAAAAACAACAAAAACACCATGCATAACTTTTACCGCACTACAGTCAGTGGTCTATAAATGTACCAAGAGTTTCCATGATTCAGTCATCATTTTCCTCTTTAGCCATGTAATGTATCAAGTCAAACAGATTTTACGAAGGTAGAGTCATACTTGAAATACACCTTGTTACGTAACATCCCAACACAAACTGAACACATTAAACAATTCCTGAGTTGTGTGAACGAAAGATGAAACCTGCGTAGTAATCCAGGTCACCACAAGCGAAACGGTCATCTTGCTCATCCCCCTGTGCGAATGACCCCAAGAATGCTGAGAGTTGGCAAAAGGACAAGCATCCTCCCTACCCAATTCCCTAAAAATCCCTAGTTCTCAATAGTTGCAAAACATCAAAAATTTGCAAAATGTCAAAAATCAAATACTTGACATCTTACAGTGCAAAAATCAAAGGGCACAAACGATAGTGATTTTCATCACTCCATATCCCCAATCCCTTGCTCAAAAGAAAAACAAATCAAAATAAACAGTGATCTTATCACTACAAACGAGCAAGTATCCCAATACAATTGAAGAAAAGAAGGGAGTGGAACTTGAATCCCTGGAACTCTCAGCATTCTAAAAGGTCATAAGGCAAGCCTCAGTATCGGTTTGGTTGATAGCCTATCGATAACTGGCGGTAAACCTCTCGCATGACGATATATCTGTCACATTAACTTGCGTACAGATCAATGTTTGCATGTGGACGAGCTAGCTTATGGTATCCTGGATAGCACCGCAGATTAATCTAACTGAATACAACAAAGGAGTTAGTGGAGCTAATTAGGTGATCCTCAGTACAGGTTCGGTTGAAAGCCCATCTGGCACTGGCGGTATCCTGATAAATACCACAATAACGAACTCAATTGCACACACAGGGATGTGAAATAGCTTGGTCAAAAACAAGTCCGACTCATACCTTGTTCAAAAGTCTTGTAAGACAAAGTACAGTCTTGGCTAGTGAGTTAAAACCGTCTGAGTCTCAGAAAACCTTAGCTACATTTCTAAACCAACTGCGCCGCTTTTCATCCTTACAATACCATCAAAAAAATACAAAAAAAAGAAAAACCACATGTATACATACAAAGTCATGCATCACAAGCAATCGCCTAAAAACAAAATAACAGAGTTCTAAGAGTCTATGGTGCCATAGCCAAACATCACAAACCCCATTCATCCATTTCATATCTCGCATATCACATATAAATACAAAACCATTTGCATTCATCATAGCATATGCATCCATCAAAATAAATCAACATGCATACATCCATATTCATCAACCATCATGCACAAGATCAAAGAAAATCAAAACAACAAAAACAACAAATAAATGCAACACAAAAACAAAAAGCAATAAACATTGCAAGACACAAGTGCTCTTGCACTTAACCTCTTGGCATAGAAAAACTGATGTCAGGGTCTACATTGTCGCTATCCTACTCCCTAAGAAGGCTACCATAGCCGGACCGCTCCATGGGAAGATGGATTTTCGACAATTTCATCCCCAATTACGACGTCAAAAAAAGAAAAAAAAAAAACAAAATCGCCCACTCAAAAAAACAACAAGAAAATCAAAATGCAACAACAAAAAGCAATAAACATTGCCAGACACAAGTGCTCTTGCACTTAAACTCTTAGCATAGAAAAATTGATGTCGGGGTTTACAAATTGTCACTATCCTACTCCCTAAGAAGGCTACCATAGCCGGACCGCTCCATGGGAAGACGGATTTTCGACAATTTCATCCCCAAATGACGTCACAAGAAAATCAAAACAACAAAAACAGTAATAAACATTGCCAGACACAAGTGCTCTTGCACTTAACCTCTTGGCATAGCAAAATTGATGTCGGGGTTTACATTGTCACTATCCTACTCCCTAAGAAGGCTATCATAGCCGGACCGCTCCACGGGAAGATAGGTTTTCGATGATTTCACCCCATTCAGGCATCACCAAAAGGGTTAACACCCACCAAAAATAGGTCCAAATGTTGGAAAAATTGCACATGCTTAACGGTAAACCCTCTAAAGGCACCCCTGCACAAGTCATCTTGGGTCAAGCGACTCGTCGCTTCTCTCACGAAGGTCATTCCCTCATCGATTCGTCGCTTGAGGGGGTAGTCACACTTAGTCACCAATCAACAATCACACACCCAATTAAGGAAAATGACATGCATTCAAAGAATCATTGACAAAGACAATCACGCTCCTGGCTGGGGCGATAAACAAGCAACAATCAAATCAATCAAACACTTGGCATTTCGTGAATCATGAACACAAGGTTCCCCCTGAGGATAAAACGCCCTTCGCCTATTCATGACTGATCAATGTCTAAGTTCAAGTCACACCTCACCAAAATAGGTTAATACTTGAAATCAAATTCCTTAGCTCGTCAGAAGCAAGGATTCAAGAATGCATGCCCTTTCCATGCTTGGGGCATCAAAAGTTGGTTAGGTTACCAAGAAACCCTAATCATTAGTGCTTTGGTTATCTATTTTTGCTCAGCACTGCGCCATGCACAACGCATCCCAAAAAGGGGCATCTGTAGACACCAAAACAGCACCAATCCGATTATGTGACTGCAAACACTGATCGCTTTGACAAACACAGCCCCCAGGGCAGCCCTCAGAGGTCAAACAGTGGTCCTAACCACTTTTACAGCAATTTTGGAAGGTCAGAAGGCAATTTGGCACCTTCGGACAACCTACTCCAAATTCGTCCCACCCTGGGACGAATTCAAATTGGAATTCGTCTCACCCAGGGACGAATTCCAAATTCATCCCTGGGTGGGACGAATTCCAAGTTTAACGGGCAAAAAGAAGAATGGCGCCAAGTGGCAGCCCAGGACGGTGTGTGGGTGGACAGATAGGCCGTTAGAGGACTGTCACAAGGGCGATTATGAAAGCCCAAGTCAATGGAGGACTCCCCTCCCTCATGGGAAGACATGACTGCCACATGGCACCTATGACCAACACATGGCACTTGTGCTTCCCTCTCAAAAGAGACCCCATGGGTCTATAAAAGGTGGGACTTTTCTCACCCAAAAGAGAGGTTGAAGGAGATTTCAAGCAACGAAGTGTTGCCGAGTTGAAGACCCACTTGCATCCCTTTTGGTTCACCTTCTCGCATCCACCAATCTCTTTTGCAAGGGAGGTTGTTGGGTGGCTTTTGGAAGCTTGAACCTGACCCAAATCCAACACATGGACACCCGAACCAACCAATTCGCCGACCCCCAATCCTAAGAGGTTTTGGGCCCATCCCTAGTGGATTGGCGCCGGAATCAAGTGCCAACGGTGGGAGGCCCACTTGGGCACCCCCGCACTTTCTAAGTTTTAGAGCATTCTAGATTACTTTTTCAGGTTGCATTTTGTGTTATCATGTTTGGTTAACTCATAGCTGCAAGTTCATAACTTTTGATCAGATTCTAGTATGTTTTGTGTCGCTTTGTTGTTTCACTAACTTGCAGGTGGCGAGATCAAATTCCCGAGGGTAGAGGCCAAATTGGGAGAATCCGACCATCTGGGTCGTCCCAAAATGGCCCCAATTACATAACCCCTCTGTCTGCAGGTGTTTTGCAGGTCTCGAGATTCGACATTGGAGCAGCAGCAGGTCGGCTTTTTCAACACAGAAGAATTCGTCCCACCCAGGGACGAATTGCAGTCAGAATTCGTCCTGCCCAGGGACGAATTCCAGTTTAAGGCAGATTGGCCGACTGTCTCAGTGGCAGTGGCCTCCTGGTAATATTTTCTGTCTTCTGTCAAGTTTTCAGGCCATTTGGACTTACTTTACCCACTGTTTCAGACAAATGTTTACATGCATCTTTTGGCGATTTTAGAGAACAAACACTTTTCATTTGCAGCGAGTGCTATCGACATCTTCGTTGTTTCTTTGTTCGCGGGAGGAGCAGCGAGAGGTCAAGGACTCATCGACATCGGCGGCGGCATCATCTTGGCCCGTCCATTTCAATCGTGGGCATGCGGAAAGAGGAACATTAAGTCTCAATTGTAGTCAAATTCTTTTAACGCTCCTAGCCCCTGAAAAGGGAGGAGGCGTATTTGTAACAGAGATCAAGAAATTTTAATGAAAGGGCTGTGTTTTCTCCATTTGCTTGTATCTCGTTTTAATGCGTCTCTTTCGTTTCATGCATTTTACATTTCTAGGACTTAAGCGCATTTGATTTTGGTTGCATCGCAATTAGTGTTTCCTTTGCCCGGAATCTCGTGCTTTCACCATGTTTCTTGAGGTGTGACAACATTCAATGGAACTACGGGTGCATGGTTCACTAAGAAGGTCACAATAATAACAAATTTTATCCAGAATATTGTTTTCAAATGTAGAACGTGCATCGCACCTGAAGATATTTAAAAGAACGCCCTCGTTCATTCTAGCCAGGAAGTAAAATACAGCAAATGCAATTTAGAATTATAAATGCTTTATAAAGCACTGATTAATTGATAAATTTACAGCTAAAGTATATATAAAACTGTAGCAATACATTTAACAAAAACATTTCATTCTTCAATAGAACAACATTGTAGTTCCATTTTAAAATGTTATAGTAACAGAAAAAATAAACATGGAAAAAAGGAAAAAAAAAATAGTGCAACAATAGATGAACATGAAGGTATCTATTTTTCTCTATCATTTTTTACAGTTGTTATAACTCAGAACTTCTGTTAATGCTTCTATCTAAAATTGCAATAAAGCATCCGATTTATACTTTTCCAAACAATAAGGAAGAAGGTGAAAGGCTAAAATTCATGGCCCTGTAAATGCGCACCTCGGAGAATCTCCCAACTGCGTTAATTTGGAAGAACATACATACAATGGAACTATTCTTTAACATATATCTTAGTCAGTCTATGGTAAAAGTGATTTTATCGGAAGCGCGCTACATACAAAATTTTAGATAGTGACTCGGAAGGGTTTAAAAAATCACTTTCACTTTGGAAAGCAACCAGTAATGTTGGTAGAGAAGAAGCAAATTTTATTTCAAACCATTACAACGTAATACAATAATAATATAAGGAGAATATGTGTATCATCGATCGAATGATGTCAAACGTCTGGTGTTATTATCCTTCCATAATGGAAATAGCTTCGGCTTTATTGGAATTAAGGTAAGGTAAGGACATGCAATACATACCAGCTTGCTCGGGATTCCATATCGTCGTACCCGCTTTGTGCACTCTCAACCTCTCAATGTCGTCTACTCTAATATTTAATAATTGTTACGATGATATTTGCTATCTAAATTGTATGGTAATCTGCGATTTCAGACATGTATATATAGACATTTAAGACTGGTTAGTCAGTTTCAATTTTGAAAGAGAAAGATATTTAAAATTTTGGATTCCCATGAGTGAAAGTTATGAGGTGTGAGGGGCTCAATTGAATTCATCTTAACCCAAGAGAGAGATTGAAGTTTTAAATTACCAATACTCCCCCCTTAAAACTTCAATTATGGAAAATTTTAGGTTTATGAAAACTTTTATGAAAAAGTTATTTAAAATTTTATATATATATAACCTTTTAAAAAATTTGTTAAGATTTAATTTAAAATAGATTTAACAATAACACCCTTAGAGAGTAAAATACATTTATAGATTTAACAATAACACCCTTAGAGAATAAGAAAAGGTGAGAAAATCTCTTTCTTAAATTAGTTAGTTCGAATATATTAATAAACTAAATTATAAGAAAGAGTAAAAAATTAATTTCAAAGGAAAAAGGTAACTTCTTGTGTAAAATTATTATTTTAACAATAACAATTAATTTAGAAGATGTTATAAGGAAGATAAATTTTCTCAAATTTTGATAAACAAGATAGGTGAGAAAAGTTTTCTAAAGAAAATTGTTGTTAATAAAATATTTGTCAGGCCTTTATACCAAGTTTCCAAAAAACCTGCCCTTACGTGAGGGAGACTATAAGTTTTTAGGAGTTTGATACATGGAACGTAGACAAAATATATTTGAGTGAAATGGTGTATCAAAGTAATTTTAAAAGATATGATTTTATTAAAAAATTATAAATTAAATTACTTTGAAATAAAAGTAGATATCTTGATAAACTATTTAAAAATTTAACAAAAAATAAAAATATTATCTTAAAACAAAATATTCTCTAAAATAATCCAATATTGTAAATTTCCTTATGTAATAAATTTTAAATAAAAAACAAATATTAGATATCTAATTTTGAAAGGAAATATCCCTTATTGAGATAAATAAACCAATATTTGTAAATTTATGTTATAAATTTAAAATAAAGAAGATAAACAACTATTAGATATCTAGATTTAATAAACTATTGAAAGAGAATATGCAAAGAAAAGAACACCCCCCTTTTGACACATAAGAGTGCAAAAACTTTCACTTAAAGAACCCCCCCAAAGAAATATTTTATTATTAAAATACAATATTTGTCTACTGTCGTTTTCGTGGAGACTCAAAATAAAATATGAGGTCTGCCAAAAAAAATGTAGACAAAAGAATTTCAAAACACCACGATTCAGAAGAATCAAATGTAATAAAAGGAAATGAGAAATTTTTTTTTTACAAACTTTCTCCGAGAAACAACAAGTGGCAGAAAGTAAAACCAGGGAACGTGAATAGATGAAACCACCAAGAGAGTCCACAATGGTGTTTTTCTGACGAGTTATCCTTAGCTCCCAAACACTTAACGTTGTAGAAATTGATTAGATAAAATTGTTGCCTGCGTGAAACGAAGAGACCTGTAGAAAATGTGTCAAAAGGAGATGCCCCCTCGAAAGGGTCATATGGGCGAAGCTATCACCTATAAGCAAACCTTAGTTCTAAAAATGTAACACTATAGAAAACATTATTTCAAAAAATGATGCTTTAAAACATTTTTAAGTAGTGTTTTCTAAAGAAAACGTGTTTGAAAGCAATCTAAACAAAATCGTAACACTGCAAAAATTGATTAGATAAAATTACTGCCTACGTGAAATGGAGAGACCTACAAAAAATGTGTCAAAAGGAGATGCCCCTTGAAAGGGTTGTATGGGCGAAGATATCACCTGCGAGCAAACCTTAGTTCTAAAAATGTAACACTGTAGAAAACATTATTTTAAAAAATGATGCTTTAAAATATTTAAATATTTTTTCCAAAAGGAAACGTTTTGAAAGCACTCTAAAAAATGTAACCTTGCAAAAAACGTTAGATAGTGTTGTTGCTGCTTAAATCTGAGACACCTGCATAAATCGTTAGATAGTGTTTTCAAAGAGCGCTGTGTAACTCAGATCTCAACCAAAAGGAAGGAGTGAAAGTTTCACAAATGTATTTAAATAAAAAATGTAAAGCATTAATATTTCAAAATGACTTCGAGAGGAAGATATTTATACTGTCTGAGATAGAGAGCACCAGTTGAATAGACTTAGAGAGGAACAACTCATCAAACGGGCGAATCAGATAGGAGTGCACCAGAGTGATTTAGAGGCTCATTTGAAATGGAACCAACTAGAGTGCAAATAGGAGCTCCAAGGAGAGTGTGCCAATGAGAGTGGCAGACCTTCTCAATGACTATAAACTCATGAACATTGAGAACAAACATTGATATTGAACGAGCCCAACGTTAAGAATGAACGTTGAGTTCTAGAGCGTGAGATAATGTTGAGATCGAACATTGAGTTTAATAATAATAAGTGAGGTATTTAAATACTCACGAGCAAAAATAAACTCATATAACAATCTCTAATATAACACTTGAGATATTTCATGATTTTCTCTTTTAATAGCGGAAAAAAAGAAGTAACTAGAAGTGTTAGAATACAAATACCAACATGAGTATGCTGAGGGAAAAAAATAAAGAAAATAAAAGGCTATTTTCTTTTGAAAAGAAAGGTGATAAAAGCACATTCACACAGGGTAAACCATGTTAAAGAAAGGAAATAGCTATATTTTCTTAAAATTTCCTCAAGCAATTCAAGAATATGCAACATATAAAAAATAAATATGCTGAAAAAAAAATAACAATGGATAAAAGGAGACTAATGCAAACTTTTGAAGTTAGATAGCCAAAAAAAATTATCCAAAGTAAATGAATCAGATCCTAGAACCTTCAAGAGAGAATACTAGCAAAATCTATCCTGCTCTGGTACCATGTTAAAATTTCACAATAATAGATATGCAAAGTATTACACAAAATATGAAGAGAAGAGTGGAAATGATTGATTTACCTCTAGGATCAACTTTGTATAAATAACAGAGTTGATAAATGAGAATCGTTGGATTACAACAACTCATCAGACCTGATGAAGACACCACTAAGAGTTCTCCTGACACATGGAGGAGTGGAAACTCAAGAAGACACCACTAAGAGTTCTCCTAACACATGGAGGAGTGGAAACTCAAGTGTATATCCTAGTGGAACTTAAGAGAATATTAACTTATTCTAACATTATCCATAATATTTTCCCCCTTATTACATAAATGTTCAATCAAAGTACAAACAATAAAATATCTAAAAAAATTAAATTTTACATGTAAGAGACTTTGTCAAAATGTTTGTAAATTTCTCTCTATGTGCAAATCCTAGAGCTATATATTATCTTCCTAAACATATTCATGGATAAAATGACATTGAATCTCAATGTGTAGTGCACTCATGGAAAACTATTTTGTGAACAAGCTTAAATATTGTCACAACTCAAGATCATTGGTTCCCTTTGTGGAATTTCCATTATTGAGAATATGTAACATAACCATAACGCCTCATAGATAATTAATATTTGAGTATGATATTTAGTCTTGTTAAAAGAATAAGCAACAATGAGTTGCTTCTTACGTTCCAAAAAAAGGCTAGATTCTAGAAATAATACATATCTAAAAGTCGATCTCTTATTATTAATAAATACTACATGTTTTGCACCCATAAATCCTATTAAAAATAATTGTAAATTATTCTTATCCTCTTGACCATGTTCAATCATACCATGGATATACTTGATTACCTACTTTGATTCTTTCCAATGACACACCTTTGGTTCTTGCATTAACCAAGAAAGATAATTAACAATATAGTTGATACATGGTCTAGTGTATATTAGATAACTCCTAATCAACTAGAAATAGAGATTTATATTCACCTACGGATATAGATTATATCGATATAATTTCAACCCTATTTCCATTGGATTGTCCAAGGGCTTGTTATATGTTATCTAAAACTTATTGACTAATATATTGGAGTGCTTCATTTGTAAAATAAATACATGGTTCTTATTTTGTATGTTTAATCCAAGATAAATATGTATTAGCCTAAGATTATTAATTTTAATAAATGCTTTAATTTTTCTTGATCTCTTCAATGAACTTCACCAAAATGCTACTTATGACCAGTCATGAACATAGAAAATTATGATAATAATATATCTTCCTTACCTTTTAAATTATAGGTTTAGATCATATATATTATTATGGGATCAATGCCATAGGATATAATCATTAATATTCATATTTTAGGTTTTGGGTGCTTTATTTACTCCATAAAGAGATTTTATAAAGCTTGCATACCTTATTCTCTATATCAGGTATGATAAATCCCTTTGGTTGTGCCATGTAGACTTCATCATTGAGGTTACCATTGAGAAATACACTTTTCACATCCATTTGATGTAACTTCCATTTAAACTATACAACCATATTAGAAACCATCTAAATGGTCTTAATCTTAATTGTCGGTACAAATTTTTTATCATTGTTTATTTTTTCCTTTTATACATAGCCTTTTACAATAAGTCTTGGATTGTATTTTGTGATGCTATCATAAGCTTTGTACTTGGTCTTGAATAACCACTTACATCCAATGGGTTTCTTTCCAGTTGGAAGATTATAAAGTTTTCACATATTGTTCTTCATCATTGCTTGATACTCGATGTCCATAAAATTCTTCCACTTCTTTGATGCAAGAGCTTCATGAACCATTGAAGGTTTATATGTCTACACCACCATGCTCATTAGTGCTAGGTTGACCTCATTTAGAACTCTACTTGGAGTTCTTGGTTCATAATTGGATGTGTTTGGAATATTATATGAGTTCACATTATAAACTATGTTGAGATACCACTTGGGTATGTAAGAGGTACTCAAAGTGAATGATCCTCGATCATCAGCTCTATCAAGAACATATTTATCATCTTCATAAAAATCAATATCCTCTCTCTAAGAGGATTCATCATTATCATACATGAAAATAATTGGTGTTTTTAATAACACATGGCTTTGAATAAGGACTACACATGTTCTTCTCATCAAACACAACATTTTACTAATATACATCTTTCTAGTATTATGAACTACGAGATGATATACCTTTGACTCACTGTTGTATCTAATGAAGATACATCACTTGGATTTCTCCTCTAGCTTCATATACTTCTACTTTGAAAAGTGTATAAATGTAGTGCATTCAAATACATAGATAGGTAACACAAAGGGTTTATTTCTTATCCATGTTTCTTGAGGTGTGACAGCATTCAATGGAACTACGGGTGCATGGTTCACTAAGAAGGTCACAATACTAACAACTTTTATCCAGAATATTGTTTTCAAATGTAGAACATGCATCGCACCTGAAGATATTTAAAAGAACGCCCTCGTTCATTCTAGCCAGGAAGTAAAATACAGCAAATGCAATTTAGAATTATAAATGCTTTATAAAGCACTGATTAATTGATAAATTTACAGCTAAAGTATATATAAAACTGTAGCAATACATTTAACAAAAACATTTCATTCTTCAATAGAACAACATTGTAGTTCCATTTTAAAATGTTATAGTAACAGAAAAAATAAACATGGAAAAAAGGAAAAAAAAAATAGTGCAACAATAGATGAACATGAAGGTATCTATTTTTCTCTATCATTTTTTACAGTTGTTATAACTCAGAACTTCTGTTAATGCTTCTATCTAAAATTGCAATAAAGCATCCGATTTATACTTTTCCAAACAATAAGGAAGAAGGTGAAAGGCTAAAATTCATGGCCCTGTAAATGCGCACCTCGGAGAATCTCCCAACTGCGTTAATTTGGAAGAACATACTTACAATGGAACTATTCTTTAACATATATCTTAGTCAGTCTATGGTAAAAGTGATTTTATCGGAAGAGCGCTACATACAAAATTTTAGATAGTGACTCGGAAGGGTTTAAAAAATCACTTTCACTTTGGAAAGCAACCAGTAATGTTGGTAGAGAAGAAGCAAATTTTATTTCAAACCATTACAACGTAATACAATAATAATATAAGGAGAATATGTGTATCATCGATCGAATGATGTCAAACGTCTGGTGTTATTATCCTTCCATAATGGAAATAGCTTCGGCTTTATTGGAATTAAAGCAACTGTACTGCTCTCAATCGTGTGCCTTCTTAAATCGTGTGCCTTCTTTATCGGAAGCGCGCTACATACAAAGCCCATTATGTGACATAGTAGAATTGGCTTCTATTCTGACTTCATGTGCTTGCACTTCTATTCTTAGGGAACTTGTGTCGCCTTTCAATTCCGTGAACGTATCTACATCATGCTTCATAAAGTCAACTCTCATTTGTCGTCAAACTTATATGTCGAGCATGTCTGCAACGCCCTACTCTTCATTTACATAAATATCTAAAACAACGTCAGAGTTACGCAAAAGTTCCAGAATGCATACAATCTCTCTGCGTAAACTAAGAATAAAAGTATCACGTCCAGAATAAGCAAGCCAAGTTTGTGCAAACAAAAGTTTTCGAATTCAATTTGAGGATTGACAACTTCGCCATTTCAGTGCGAGATATTTTTTATTTATTACCGATTATTATGTACACCAAAAACCATCGATGTCACCACAATGTTTTCAATGGGATAATTAATTGACCATCGATGTCACCATAATGTTTTCAATGGGATAATTAATTGTTTGTATCGGCTTACCATTTGCGGATGGAAAATAGAAAGGAAACGGTGTTTGCTAACTAGCATAGATATATTAGCATATGATATTACGTTGTATATGAGTTGGTATGTTCTCAATTAATTGGATTTATAAGGGTTATATTATTTTTAAAGTAGCATTACATAATGGTATATAAAGAAGTAATCATCATTTATACTTGTTATTTTAAATTGTTTTTATTGTGTATATGAGATTTGTATTGACTTGGAATATGGGTCTATAATTTAGATTATTCAATGTTTTGTTATTGAATTTTATTATTATTCTAATGAATGCGTAATAATACGGGATATATAATTTAAATAATTTTTTTCGATCATTTTAATAAATGTTTATTTATATATATATATATATATATATATATATATATATATATTTATTATTATTGTTATTATTTTTGGAAGTGTTTTGTTACAAGTGGTATTACAGTCATGGTTATGGTAAACTAAAGATTATTTTTGGATTGTAAAGGGTAAAGTACTTTTTATCATCTACGAGACCATAGATCATATGAAATGATCCTTATAGAGGATGTTATTTATCTAATATATGTTTATTTAACCAAACTTTAGTTACCAAAGTATGGTGTACAACTTTATCCCCCATTAGATTTTAACCTCGAACCTCTTATTCAAAGTGTCAAAGTCATATCGCTAGGACTACTTCAATTAAGATAATTTTTTTAAGAAAACATCTCATCCTCTAAGAGCCATATCTTTACATAGAATTAATCCATTTACATGATTCTAATGCCATTGTTTAGAATTTCAAAATCTATGAAAAGAGTGATGATAGTAAGAAATTTGAGTAATGTTGGTGAAATATGAACTTATAAAATCAGCCATCTAGAACAATGATAGTGATATTTTTTTCAAATTGTACTTTTTCCTAAAATACAAACTAAAGTATCTTTTAGTCTAAAGTGGTGCAATGGTAATATGGCACCAAAGGAGCAATCAGTATGGCTATCAAAGTGGTGTAGTGAAAACATTAAAGTAAAGAACCACTAATGGATATCATAATGACACAACAATAACATGGCATCATAGAAGACCATCACTAATCAAGATTTACTAACATGGATGGATGATCAAGATTGAAACCAGTTGTTAAAAATGCTTAGAATAACATATCATTGGGTTTATTCTCATGCTTTGTTCTCAAAGCATCTTTAAGAGGTGGAATGTTATGGTACCTAGGGATATGTATATTGAAATATAATATTATATTATATATGGGTATTAGGGATACTTGGCATGGTCCACGCATGGCCTAAGGTTTATTGTATGAGAATAATGTATTGTAATCATAAGTTGGATAACGGTTTAGTAGTTAGTTAAGTTTAAGATTATACCTTCCCCAAAGTAGCATTAGATCATGGGTATATAAAGAAGGATATAATCACTATAATCGTCATTCATACTTGTTATATTCAGTCGCCTCTAGTGTACATATGAGACTTCACCCTCCCTAAGTGGATGATATTTGTACTAATATAGACTCTAGAATATGTTACTTTCGATATTTGATTTCTTGCAATTGCATCTAATTTATTGTTCTAGTGAATATTTTCTTTTATACATTTTTTATATTGCTCTTTCTACTATTATTTTTGCAAGTGTTTCAATAGAGAGGAAGATGGGACATCAACATAGAATTTTATCACATCGTGAATCAATCGATAAAATAATTAAGAGGTCTAATTGTATAATATCACTCAAATAAATCCTTCTCAAATAGCATAAAAAATAATAATCTTTCTTCAAGTATTCTCAGTTATTTTACGATAAAATATTTCATACATTAAATATAAACTTATACTAATGTATATCCATATCACTTCTCTATGTTCTCCCTAAACTAAGGGCGGTATTCCTTGAACATTGAGATACCCTCTCAAACTAGGATCAAGTTTTCAAATCCGTTCTATACAATCATAATGACCCGTACACATCCTTTATCATTTAATGATATCTAGATTTATTTAGTTCATAGTTTTAAGTGAAGATATTGTTAAATTAAACCTATTGATTTCTTGTAGTCATTATACCATGATGAAAGGTAGTTTCTAAGTGATAATTACTTTAGTATATAAGGAATCACTTGTATTTTTTTAAAAAGTGATATTTAGATGATACAACTTATTTATGTCAAGTTCTTGCCATAGTATGAACAAGGTATGGTCTCTTTATAACAATGAGATTCATTAGGTCCTAATTATTTGTTGCAAGTGTTACAATATTTGGTACCTTATAAGAATATTACAAGTACCTTGTAAATATTGTGTAAAAAATTTATTCTAGTGTGAAAAGAATCTTCTAAATATGTGTCATCCTATAATAATTAGAGATTCATCATTATTATGACTCAATAAAATATTTTTCTCTTATGATAAATATGAAGAGTCACATCTCTTGTGAGTTTAAGGAGATGAAATGTTAGCGAAAATAAAAATATCAAGAGTTTTATGAATGTGAAGTGTCATATGTCCAAGTTGTATATTAAAGATAAAGCATTGTAATGTTGATCGAATAAGCTCTACAATACATTGTATTTGTATTGCTTAAGTAGATATATTTATCAATAATATTTTTAATAAGTTATTTTTATTGTTATTGTTGAATGCATACGAGGATTTAAATTCAAGTTCTTGTTTATATGCTAACAGTGGTATCAAATCCATGTTAAGCATTTTATGAGAAAGAGCAATGTTTGATAGAAGTTGTAGACAAGAGAATGGAGCTAGGTCATTTGGAAAATACCTAGTGAGAAAACAAATAAGGATACTACACCATTAAGAAAGGCACAAAGTACTATAGTGAGAGCACCCCATTGAAGAAAACATCACAAGCGAGAGGAGAAGCACTGTTGGAAGAGAATATTTAGCATGAGAAGTTATGATGAGAGAACGACATAGAAAGTAGGAAGAAACCCTTAAAGAAATATCCTAGAAAGCTCAATGGAGTAGGTATTCATGACTAAGAAGAAGCATAAGTAGAAGAAGCTGATGAATATCATGCAATTTAGAGGAAAAATACCAAAAGGAGAGAGCACATTGGGGTGCAATATGCTATCCAAGTACAATAAACTAGTTAGATTAATATCGATGTTGACAGTGTATTTCCTATATTGCATAATGACTTAATTTAAAATCATACCAGAAGAAATGCGAGCACTACCTAAGGTACGTATTTTTGGTTCCTAATATTTTTCATACAACAATGAGTATTTATTAAAAAAGGGGATACATTTAAAAGGTGGAGGAAGGGATACTTCAAAAAGAAGGATAATTTAAAAGTGAGATATTTGAAGAAGAAAAATAAAATATTTAAAGATTGCATGAATTTATTATTATATTGAAGAAGAATTATTAAAGTGACAAAATAATTAAATTGGGAGGAAATCTATTTAAAAAGAAATAATTACACCGAAGAAGAGAGAGTTGAAGAATTTTTTTTCTATTGAAGAGAATTGTTGAGATAAAAATATTAAAGAAAAAATTAAAGTGAAGAATAAAAATGAAGATTTGGAGAAATATTAATAGAAATTTATTTGAAGAGATACTTAAAATTGAACTAAAGGAGGATATTAAATGGAAGATTAAATAAAAATTGAAGAAAGGAAAAAAAATTGAAGAAATTTAATTATTTGAAGAAAAGAAGATTTAAAATATTGTATTTGGGAGGGAAAATGATTTGTACTACAAAGGAAAAATAATTATATTGAAGGAAAATAATTTACTAAAATTGAAGATAGATTTGAAGAAAGTTGAACCAATTATTGAAAGTGTTGAATTATTAAGGAAAAGAATTGTTGATTTATCATTTTTTTAAAAGGAGAGTTTAATCATATATTTATTTTATTTATTTTGAGGAGAAGAGATATCATTGAAGGAACATGTTTAGAAAAGTTATTTAAGGATTTTATATTGAAGACTAATCAAAGGCAAGGACAATTTACTTGAAGTCTATTCTATAAGGTATGGAATATATCCTCTCTAAAGATGATCGGAAAAGATCATAAAATTTGGTTTAAGAAAGAAAATAAGATTATTGAGAATATTTGATCATACACGTTGCTAGTGAGAAACTTGCCAACATGGAAAACAAAGAAAGAAAGCAAACAAAGAAAGAATCCAAAATTTAAAAATGTCTCAGCGAAAGATAGTATAGGAGGAGAAAATTAATTGTTTAATGAAAACAATATTTAAAATATCAAATTTGGAAGGAAAATGCATTTGTATTACAAAGGAAAAATTAGTTGTTTTGAATAAAATGAATTTACTAAAGTTAAAGAAATAATTGAATAAGTGAAATAATTTTTGATTTATCATTTTTTTCAAATAATGTTTATTCAAAGGCTTATTTGATTCATTTTGAAGAGAAGACATTATTTAAGGAACATGTTTAGATAATATAAATTAAGGCATTTAGATTAAATGTTGATAAAAGGCAAGGACAAATTACTCGAGGGCTATTCTATACGGTACAAGATATATCCTCTCTAAAGTTGATAGAAAAAGGATCATAAATTTTTCTTTAAAAAAATGTATATTATTGAGAATATTTAAACATTGCTAGTGAGAAAATTGCTAATATGGAAATTAAAGAAATAAATCAAACATAGAAACAAGCCAAAATTAAAAAATATCTCACCAAAAGATAGTATAGGTGGAGAAAAATAAGCAAAAATTCATAAGTGTGAGTCATTAACAATCAGTGAAGACGAAGATAAGCAAGTTGAATATTATAAGCATGTGTCACTAGAACTTACATGGTACTCACAAACTGTTCTTGAATAAGCTAAAAATATATATATTTGTACAATTAAAGGCTACTTAAATGATATTACCAATGAAGCAGAATGATTCTCTATGTATATTATTATATCACCTATTGATATGGGGAAGTTAATGTGCATGACACTTCACAAGGTGAAGCACAAAAATCAAGAAGAAATAAAAAATTTGAATGACAAGACCATGATACAAGATGCAATTCGTTACACTAATGATTTGAGGCCCATGACAACATATACAAGTTCTGATACTAGTGATTTGAGTTTCATAATGATATATGTATGTTGTGATATTGGTAATATTTTATAGAAAATAAATATTGCATGTGACACCAGGGATTTGAACATTGTCCATGAAAAGAAAGAATGTTCTAAGAGTGTATGTATTGATTGTGTTGATTACATTGGAAATATTTTTATAGGAAATGATATCAATTATAGTTATGGGAATATTGGTATAGAATTTTTGACAACATACAATGACACAAATTTTGAATTTTTTGGTAAGAAGATGCTGTTAAAGGCCTTAAAAAACAAATAATAATAAATCAAGGATTAATAAAAGTAATTTTAAAATAAATAAATTTAGTATAGGGACAATGTAATCAGTATTGATACAAGAAAAGTTAAGATAAGTATCAATAAATTAGTATTTAGACATTATGGTAGATATGAACACAAGATAGAATGATGTTGGGATCTTCATTGTCATAATACTTATGGAGGTAACAATCATTCTCAAAAATATTATTGGTATAAAGAAAATACTAATATGAATATGAATTGTGGATGAATAAGCATGAATGAATGACATAAGATGAAAGAAGAATTGATAGTGCTAAATGAACTCTTTCAAAAAAATATGATTTGACGTTTTCCAAAACAATTATAAATATGGTCAGAATTAGTACTAGAAACAAAACAAGAAACAATACAAGAACCAAAGTCATTACTAGAGTCAAAAGACCAAGACCAAAATGAAATACTGGAAGTAAATGAAGACATTAGATCCTATTCCAAATAATATAATATGGGGGGGGTGTTGGAAGTATTACATTATTTGGTACCTTGCAAGAATGTTGCAAGTACCTCACAAATATTTGAGTCTAGTTTATAATTGGTTCATGGTGTGAAAAGAGTCTTATAAATATGTGTCATTTAGTAGTCAGTAGAGGTTTGTCATTATTAAGAATCATTAAAATATGTTTCTCTTATGAGAAATATGAAGAGTAATATCTCCCACAAGTTTGAGGAGATAAAGAGTTGGTGAAAATAGAAATGCCAAGAGTCTTGTGAATATGAAGAGTCTTATGTCCATGTTGTATATTGAAAATAAAGCATTGTAGTGATGATCTAATAAGCTCTATAATACATTGTATTTGATTTGTTTAAGTAAATATATTTATCAATAATATCTATAGCGAGATATTATCATTGTTATTGTTGAATGTATATGAGGATTTAAACATAAATATCCTATGGGATAATTGTTTATATGCTAACATTGTTTACAAATTGGAGCATATTATGGCCTTGTTATATGTTCAATTTCTATAGAGTCAATATCATTAGTGTAAAGTAATACACCAATTTATTTTTTATAATTTTTTTTCATTATCAAAGTATATTATCGATAATTTAGACCATATTCTAAATAAAGTGTTTTAAAGTATAACTATTGAAGTAGTTTGATGCATTTTCTAAATAGAGTACAAATGTTCACTAATAGGTTTACTAATAGTAGTTTAAACCATCCTCTAAATAGAGAATATATATTTAATATTAGGTTTGAAAACAACATTTTTAGAGTGTAAGAAAACAACTATATTCATTGAATCTAAAATTTATTTTTTAGACATTCTATTAAGGGGAGTCATACAAGTATAGTCGCTACAATGGAAATTATTTTATAAATTCTATATTACAATTATTATGGCATGATTTTTGATGTTCTAATTATAGTGGCGATTCTAGTAGTATCATTATAATGCTTGTGAATATAAATTTTATGCAATAGTAAGATCATGCTATAAAATGCACTATTCTAATAAAAAATTACAATACAAATACAAGGTACAACTAACATATTTTCATCTAGTTCCTTGTTTAAAAATGGAGAGAAAAAGAATCATCTTTAAGTTTTGACCTTGTATTAGCTTTAATACTTTAATTTTGACCCTTCACAAAGGGGTAGGTACGCAATACAAAACTAGTTAGAGAATCTATTATAGTCATTATAAAAAATTGATTATGCATCATACTATGAATCTATGAGTATATACTCACAACTCAATGTAGATTCTAGTGCATGGATCACTAAGATGATATGAATACTATGTACACAAATAATATCCACATCTATATATACTTGCCTTAACACCTCATACCTCCCTATTTATTGAATCACCTTACAATGCAAATTGACTGTTACACTATTATCCTCTCTCTCTATTTGTCTAGAGTGGCCCTTTTCAATATATACATATTATGCAATAAATAAAGAATAGAAATACAAGAAAACAATAATCATAGCCAATTACATATGAGTCATATTTAATAACCAATATAAAATATTATGTTTGATGAATGCATATGTTATTCTTACAAAAACTAAGAATTTTATTTTTATTATGATATTCAAGCATGAAGAGTAATTAAGAGATGATAGTACAACAACCAAGTTTACATGAAGTGAAAATCTCTTATTCAACTCCTAACCTCCTAGAATTTAATTCAGGATACTTTAAAATTTAAGATATTATGCTATTAAAAAACTAATAGTCCTATTTGGATACATATCTAAATCCTTCATTCACAACCACTAGGTAGTTCAACACCAAAACATAGAGTCTTATGAGGATTTTGTTGTAAGAAACACAAATAGATTTCATGAATTGCACTTAAAATTAGTACTGATGTGATAAGAGAATAAATACACAACAATCAACAATGTGATGGACATTCACTACAGGAGACCGGCAATGGACCCCAAGGGTCAAATTGCAAGATAAGACATCATACAAAATACACCACTAAAAGAAACCTACAAATGCTTCCTTTCATTAACTGAATTTCCATCCCCATTACAATAGAGTCTCCCACTTCTTACACTCCCAAAAATAAAAACCCTAGCCTACGCTACACCCTTAATATTTTTAGTAACTTTCTATTTTTAGCAACTCACTTGCTATTTTTAGTAACCCTAAAAAAAAAACTCGGATGGCATCCAAAATGGAATCATGCACCCATTATTCAATAAAACCTACTACCCCAAGATAGCAACCCCACTCTAGTTCTACACTAATAGTTACGATAAGTTTTTAGTTGTAAAATATAAAAATTACATTAAAAGCTAATTTTGGGCCTCCTTAGGTTCTCCATGCCATTCAACACGTTCTAGAAAAATATCGGGGCAAAACGGACACTCGGAGCAAAAGTTATGGCCCTGGCAAGGTGCATCACAATGTATAAGGTTAGGAGTTACAACTCAACCCTTGACTACTCATAATCCTCATAACCATAATGTGATGCATCATTAATGAGTACATAACATTTTTTCCCTTATTACATAAATGTTCAATCAAAGTACAAACAAGAAAATATCTAAAAAGATAAAATTTTATGTGTAAGAGACTTTATCAAAATGTTTTTACATTTCTCTTTATGTGCCAATCCTAGAGCTATATATTGTATTCCTGAACATGTTCATGGATGAAATGACATTGAATCTCAATCTGTAGTGCACTCATGGAAAACTAGTTTATGAGTAAGCTTTAGTATTGTCACAACTCAAGATCATTGGTTCCCTTTGTGGAATTTCGATTGTCGACAAGATGTAACATAACCAAAACATCTCATGGATACTTCATATTTGAGTATGATATTTAGTCTTGGTATAAGAACAAACAATAATGAGTTGCTTCTTACATTCCAAAAAAAAGGTTGGATTATAGAAAGAATACATATCTAGAAGTGGATCTCTTATTATTAATAGATACTACATGTCCAACACGCATAAATCCTATAAAAAATAATTGAACATTATTCTTATCCTTTTGACCATGTTGAGTCATACCATGGATATAATTGATTACCTACTTTGATTCTTTTCAATGACACGCCTTTGGTTCTTGCATGAGCTAAGAAATATAATTAGCAACATAGTTGATGCATGGTCTAGTGTATATTAGATAACTCCTAATCAACTAGCAATAGAGATTTATATTCACCTATGGATATAGATTATATCGGGATAAATGTAACCCTATTTCCATTGGATTGTACAAGGGCTTGTAACATCTTATCTAAAACTTCTTGACTAATATCTTGGAGTGCTCCATTTGTGAAATAAATACATGTTTCATGGTTTGTACCTCTAATCCAAGACAAATATGTATTAGCCTAAGATTATTTATTTCAAATAAATGCTTCAATGCTTTCTTGATCTCTTCAATGAACTTTGCCAAAATCCTAGTGATGACCAAGTCATGAACATACAAAATGATGATCATAATATCTCTTCCTTGAACAGAGATATTATCATAATCTCTCTTCCGAATAAATTTGAATGAACACCCTTGTTCTTTCCAGCGAAGAAGAATTAGAATACAACCAATGCAATTTATAAATATAAATGCTTTCATAAAGCACTAATTGATTGATAAAATTACAGCTGAAGTATATATATAATTGTAGCAATACATACAACAAAAACATGAATGCACTGCGCTCAAATAATGCAGTGCATTCAAATACATGGATGTGTAACACAAAGGGTTTATTTCTTGTCCATGTTTCTTGAGGTGTGACAACATTCAATGGAACTACGGGTGCATGGTTCACTAAGAAGGTCACAATACTAACAAATTTTATCCAGAATATTGTTTTCAAATGTAGAACGTGCATCGCACCTGAAGATATTTAAAAGAACGCCCTCGTTCATTCTAGCCAGGAAGTAAAATACAGCAAATGCAATTTAGAATTATAAATGCTTTATAAAGCACTGATTAATTGATAAATTTACAGCTAAAGTATATATAAAACTGTAGCAATACATTTAACAAAAACATTTCATTCTTCAATAGAACAACATTGTAGTTCCATTTTAAAATGTTATAGTAACAGAAAAAATAAACATGGAAAAAAGGAAAAAAAAAATAGTGCAACAATAGATGAACATGAAGGTATCTATTTTTCTCTATCATTTTTTTACAGTTGTTATAACTCAGAACTTCTGTTAATGCTTCTATCTAAAATTGCAATAAAGCATCCGATTTATACTTTTCCAAACAATAAGGAAGAAGGTGAAAGGCTAAAATTCATGGCCCTGTAAATGCGCACCTCGGAGAATCTCCCAACTGCGTTAATTTGGAAGAACATACATACAATGGAACTATTCTTTAACATATATCTTAGTCAGTCTATGGTAAAAGTGATTTTATCGGAAGCGCGCTACATACAAAATTTTAGATAGTGAGTCGGAAGGGTTTAAAAAATCACTTTCACTTTGGAAAGCAAGCAGTAATGTTGGTAGAGAAGAAGCAAATTTTATTTCAAACCATTACAACGTAATACAATAATAATATAAGGAGAATATGTGTATCATCGATCGAATGATGTCAAACGTCTGGTGTTATTATCCTTCCATAATGGAAATAGCTTCGGCTTTATTGGAATTAAGGTAAGGTAAGGACATGCAATACATACCAGCTTGCTCGGGATTCCATATCGTCGTACCCGCTTTGTTCACTCTGAGCCTCTCAATGTCGTCTACTCTATATTTAATAATTGTTACGATGATATTTGCTATCTGAATTGTATGGTAATCTGCGATTTCGGACATGTATATATAGACATTTAAGACTGGTTAGTCAGTTTCAATTTTGAAACAAGCACCTGTGGAGGATAAGCATGAAAGCCCATTATGTGACTTAGTAGAATTGGCTTCTATTCTGACTTCATGTGCTTGCACTTCTATTCTTAGGGAACTTGTGTCGCCTTTCAATTCCGTGAACGTATCTACATCATGCTTCATAAAGTCAACTCTCATTTGTCGTCAAACTTATATGTCGAGCATGTCTGCAACGCCCTACTCTTCATTTACATAAATATCTAAAACAACGTCAGAGTTACGCAAAAGTTCCAGAATGCATACAATCTCTCTGCGTAAACTAAGAATAAAAGTATCACGTCCAGAATAAGCAAGCCAAGTTTGTGCAAACAAAAGTTTTCGAATTCAATTTGAGGATTGACAACTTCGCCATTTCAGTGCGAGATATTTTTTATTTATTACCGATTATTATGTACACCAAAAACCATCGATGTCACCACAATGTTTTCAATGGGATAATTAATTGACCATCGATGTCACCATAATGTTTTCAATGGGATAATTAATTGTTTGTATCGGCTTACCATTTGCGGATGGAAAATAGAAAGGAAACGGTGTTTGCTAACTAGCATAGATATATTAGCATATGATATTACGTTGTATATGAGTTGGTATGTTCTTAATTAATTGGATTTATAAGGGTTATATTATTTTTAAAGTAGCATTACATAATGGTATATAAAGAAGTAATCATCATTTATACTTGTTATTTTAAATTGTTTTTGTTGTGTATATGAGATTTGTATTGACTTGGAATATGGATCTATAATTTAGATTATTCGATGTCTTGTTTATTGAATTTTATTACTATTCTAATGAATGCATAATAATACGCGATATATAATTTAAATAATTTTTTTTCGTCCAATCTTATTGACTATTTTAATAAATGTTTATATATATATATATATATATATATATATATATATAGATTATTCGATGTCTTGTTTATTGAATTTTATTACTATTCTAATGAATGCATAATAATACGCGATATATAATTTAAATAATTTTTTTTCGTCCAATCTTATTGACTATTTTAATAAATGTTTATATATATATATATATATATATATATATATATATATATTTATTATTATTGTTATTAGTTTTGGAAGTGTTTTGTTACAAGTGGTATTACAGTCATGGTTATGGTAAACTAAAGATTATTTTTGGATTGTAAAGGGTAAAGTGCTTTTTATCATCTACGAGACCATAGATCATATGAAATGATCCTTATAGAGGATGTTATTTATCTAACATATGTTTATTTAACCAAACTTTACTTACCAAAGTATGGTGTACAACTTTATCCCCCATTAGATTTGAACCTCGAACCTCTTATTCAAAGTGTCAAAGTCATATCGCTAGGCCTACTTCAATTAAGATAATTTTTTTAAGAAAACATCTCATCCTCTAAGAGCCATATCTTTACATAGAATTAATCCATTTACATGATTCTAATGCCATTGTTTAGAATTTCAAAATCTTTGAAAATAGTGATGATAGTAAGAAATTTGAGTAATGTTGGTGAAATATGAACTTATAAAATCAGCCATCTAGAACAATGATAGTGATATTTTTTCAAATTTTACTTTTTCCTAAAATACAAACTAAAGTATCTTTTAGTCTAAATTGGTGCAGTGGTAATATAGCACCAAAGGAGCAATCGACATGGCTATCAAAGTGGTGTAGTGAAAACATTGAAGTAAAGAACCACTAATGGATATCATAATGGCACAACAATAACACGGCATCATAGAAGACCATCACTAATCAAGATTTACTAACATGGATGGATGATCAAGATTGATACCGGTTGTTAACAATGCTTAGAAGAACATATCATTGGGTTTATTCTCATGCTTTAAGAACAAAACATCTTTAAGAGGTGGAATGTTATGGTACCTAGGGATATGTATATTGAAATATAATATTATATTATATATGGGTATCACGGATACTTGGCATGATCCACGCATGGCCTAAGGTTTATTGTATGAGAATAATATATTGTAATCATAAGTTGGATAATGGTTTAGTAGTTAGTTAAGGTTAAGATTATACCTTCCCCAAAGTAGCATTAGATTATGGGTATATAAATAAGGATATAATCACTATGATCGTCATTCACACTTGTTATATTCAGTTATCTCTAGTGTACATATGAGACTTCACCCTCCCTAAGTGGATGATATTTGTACTAATATAGACTCTAGAATATGTTACTTTCGATATTTTATTTCTTGCAATTGCATCTAATTTATTGTTCTAGTGAATATTTTCTTTTATACATTTTTTATATTGCTCTTTCTTCTATTATTTTTGCAAGTATTTCATTAGAGAGGAGGATGGGACATCAACATAGAACTTTATCACTTCGTGAATCAATCGACAAAATAGTTAAGAGGTCAAATTGTATTATATCACTCAAATAAATCCTTCTCAAATAGCATATAAAATGACATTCTTTCTTCAAGTATTCTCAATTATTTTACGGTAAAATATTTCATACATTAAATATAAACTTATACTAATGTATATCCATATCACTTCTCTATGTTCTCCCTAAACTAGTGGCAGTATTCCCTGAACATTGAGATACCCTCTCAAACTAGGATCAAGTTTTCAAATATGTTCTATACAATCATAATGACCCGTTGAAAGCACGAGATTCCGGAAAACAAAAAGGGAAAACTCCAAACACGATGCAAGAACGAAACTAAACTTGATGCTACAAATTAGAAATGCGTAAAATGGAGAAAGCATAGACAAATTGGAACCAAAATGGAACGAAACAACCCTCTTCTTTTATTGATGTATTTCAAATTCGGTTACAATTAGCTTCCTCCCTTTTTAGGGGAAAGGAGCATCAAACTTGTCTCTTGGTCACATCAATGGAAAGTCATCTCTCTTCCGCATGCCCACATGCAAAATGGGCGGGCCAAAGTGTTGCCGCCGCTGGTGTGAATGAATCCTTGATCCTTGCTGCTCCTCCTGCATTCAAAGAAACAACAAAATTGTTAGTAGCACCTGTTGCAAATATGAAACATTTGTTCTCTAAAAACGATGAAGGATGTATGCATAAAACTGAATAAAATGATGAATGAACTGATTCTAAACAACTTGCAAGTTTGACAAGAACCAGGGAACATTACCAGAGGGCCACTGCCATCAAAACAGTAGAACAAAATGCCATCGATTTGAATTCGACTGTAATTCATCCCTGGGCAGGACGAATTCTACTGTAATTCGTCCTCGGGTAGGACGAATTCGCCTACGACAAAGCGCCGAAGTGATGCTGCCCAAATGTCATGTCTCGAGATCTCCAAAAGACCTGCAAACATAGGGGTTAGCTAATTGGGGGCATTTTGGGATGACCCAGATGGTCGGATTTTCCCATCAATTTGACCTCCATCAATGGGAATTTGACGTCGCTACCTGCAAGTTAGTGAGGACAACAAAAGCGACAAAACATGATAAGATTTGATCAAAACATTATGAAATCGAAATTATAAACTATCTAAACAACATAAAATGGAATGGAAGATAAACAAGTGACAAAAGAACAAATTAAAATGAAACTAAGAAGTGCGGGGCACCCGGGCGGGCCGCCCACCGTTAGAACTTGATTTCGGCACCAATCCACTTGGGATGGGCCCAAAATCTCTTGTAATGGGTTGTCGGCGAATTGGTAGATCAATGTGGTCAAATGTCGGGTTTTGGGTCCGGATTCACACTTCCAATAGCCACCCAATGACCTCTCTTGCGAAAGAGATCAAGGATGTGGAAGAGGTGAATCAAAAGGGTAAAATGTGGTATTCAATTTGGCAGCACTTCGTTGCTTGAAAATGCCTCCAACTTGTTCTTTTTTGGGTGAGAAAGTTCACCATTTTATAGACCCAAGGGGTCTCTTTGGAGGGGCATGCATAAGCGCCATGTGGCAGTCATGCCTTCCCATGAGGGAGGAAAGTCCTCCATGACTTGGGCTTCCATGACTGCCCTTGTGATAGTCCTCTAACGTCCAATCTGCCCACCTACACGCGCATGCAAGGCAGGAGGCATTAATTGATTGTCCTCGGCTGCCACTTGGCGCCATTTTTCTTTTTGCCCGTTGAACCTGGAATTCGTCCTGACCTAGAGCGAATTCAGAATTCGTCCCTGGGTGAGACGGATCCCAATTTGAATTCGTCCCGGGTGGGACGGATATTGAGCAAAGTGCCTGAATGTGCCAAATTGCCTTTTGACCTTCCAAAATTGCTACAAAAGTGGTTAGGACCACTGTTTAACCTCTGAGGGCTGCCCTGGGGTCTGTGTGTCAAAGCGATCAGTGTTTGCAGTCACATAATCGGATTGGTGCTGTTTTGGTGTCTACAGATGCCCCTTTTTGGGATGCACTGTGCATGGCGCAGCATCGAGCAAAAATAGATAACCAAAGCACTAATGATTAGGGTTTCTTGGTAACCTAACCAAATTTTGATGCCCCAAGTATGGAAAGGGCATGCATTCTTGAATCCTTGCTTCTGATGAGCTAAGGAACTCAATTCAAGTGTTAACCTATTTTGGTGAGGTGTTACTTGACCTTGGGCATTGATCAGTCATGAATAGGCAAAGGGCGCAACCTTTTGTCCTGTGAGAACCTTGAGTTCATGATTCACGAAATGCCAAGTGATTTGATCAGATTGTGATTATTGCTTGTTTACTGCCCCAAGCAGGAGCGTAATTGTCTTTGTCAATGATTCTTTGAATGCATGTCATTTTCCTTAATTGGGTGTGTGTTTGTTGATTGGTGACTAAGTGTGACTACCCCCTCAAGCGACGAATCGATGAGGGAATGACCTTCGTGAGAAAAGCGACGAGTCGCTTGACCCAAGATGACTTGTGCAAGGGTGCCCTTAGATGGTTTAGCATTAAGCATGTGCAATTTTTTTGACATTTAGACCTATTTTTGGTGGGTGGTAACCCTTTTTGCGACGCTTTTTGGAGCTAAAATTGGCAAAAATCCATCTTCCCGTGGAGCGGTCCGGCTAAGGTAGCCTTCTTAGGGAGTAGGATAGTGACAATTTGTGACCCCAACGTCTATTTTGTATGCCCGGGATGTCAAGTGCAACAGCACTCTCATCGGGCAAGTTTATTATCTGTTTTAGTGCATTTTTGTTCAATTTTTGATGTTTTTTGAAATTTTTGCCTGAATTCGTCCTAGGGTGGGACGAATACTAGCTTAGAATTCATCCTGGTGGAGAAAAGAATTCTCCCAGGGTGGGACGAGCGCTAACCAGAGTGCTCGTCCCAGGGGAAGATGAATTTAAGCTCAAAAGGCCTATTTAAAGGCCAAAACTAGGGTTTGGGCTCATTTGCATCTGATTTTTCTTGCGATTTGGAGCTCTGGGGAGGAGGAGGTTAATTCTGTGAAGCGAAGAGCTGCCAGATTTTCCATGCCATCATGAGTGCACAAACCGGATCGAGCGATAGAGCCGAAGCGAGACCAGTAAGTGCTCCCTAGAGTTTATTACTTTTGTTTAAAATTGCAATTGTTTTGTTTAATTTTTTTTGTGATGATGTTTTTCAAAATTTTAAAACTTAAACCTTGAAACTGAGCTGAAGACAACTAAGACTTAGTGTACAACTAAACGTAGCGCAAAACCTAGGTAAAGAATTGTTATTTAGCTTTTAACTAAAACCCTAGGATAAACGGAACGTAAAACCCTAAGACGTAATTTTTGTTGTTTTTTGAATTTTTTTATTTTGTTTTTAAATTTATCAGTTAGGATTAGAAACCCTAGAACTGAAAAATTAATTTTTGAATTTTTGTTTTGTTTTATTTTTGGAATTTATCAGTTAGGATTAGAAACCCTAGAACTAAAAAATTAATTTTTGTTTGAATTTTGAATTTTTGTTTTTAAATTAATCAGTTAGGATTAGAAACCCTAGAACTGAAAAATTAATTTTTGTTTGAATTTTTATGTTTGTTTTTTTTTTGTACATTGGTAGACAATGTTGTATATTCATGTTATTGTTGTACAGTTCTTTTCCATGATTTTAATGTTTTTGAATTGTTTTCTTTTGCAGGTTGTTAGGAGCCGGTACCGTGTACCCACTGCTTTTACTGAAGCATGGGGGCGCCGACTGTAGCTGACTGGGAGTGGCTTGATGCCCTTGGGCTCAAGCAGGTGGCTCGACTGGAGCTTGTGGTCGTGGATCAGGCCTATTTGATGGCCCTGATCAATCTTTGGGATCCGCGGACCAACACCTTCCATCTCCCAACAGGGGAGATGACTGTTACCTTGGAGGATATCTATCGACTTCTGTGGATTTCGATAGATGGACTGCCGATCAAGACATCGCCGCGTGATCAGTGGATAGTTGTATTGATGAGATGCTTCGGGCATGGGGAGGAGCTAGGTGTGGAGGATCCACTGGAGAGGGCAGAGGGTGACTGCGATTGGCAGGATTTTGGTCCGATGGTGGCTGGAGAGGGGGGTGTTGGGCGTGAGGCACGCATTCCTTATGGGCCTCATGTCCAACATGTTGTTACCTGACTCGTCAGGCATGAGGTTCCCATGGAACCTGTTGGATTTGGTTTGGCAGTTGGTAGAGTGCCCGACAGAGGCACCACTTATCATGAGATGGGGACAGACACTATTGGCACAGCTCTATGGGGAGCTGTATGAGGTCCGCTGCCGATAGCGGAAGGGGATTAGTTGTAGCTACTTGTTGTAGTGTTGGGCTTGGCAGCACATAGCAATGGAGAGGCCAGTCAAGTTACCATGGATGACTCGGGCGGAGATGGAGGATAGGGAGATAGGTTATGCAATTCTATGGTGGCGGTCTAGGGAGCAGGGGTAGAGTCGACGGTGGGCAGGTGTCGTAGGGCACTATGTCGATACCTTCTCTCGGCTTACTCTAGGGGAGGTGGTTTGGCACCCTTATCGGGACTGTCCAGCCTGGCCGAAGGCTGGAGAGTGGCTCCGATGGGTATGCAGAGAGCGGTGGCTGATTGGGCGACACGGGACCGAGCATGAGTTCTTCTCATATAGCCAGGTGACACGATAGTTTGGGGTGCGCCAGGGGTTGCCTGGTGAGCCCGTGGTCTATCGACACCAGGGGGATGAGAGGACTCTAGACCGACCGGTCATCGCACCACTAGGCAAGGATTCAGACATGGTGATTGACGTCCCGAACATGGATGACGTCGGGACTACCGTAGAGTATGACCAATGGTGGGTACTACGATGATGGCGAGGAGAGGGGCCACTGGGAGGCATGGAGGTGACAGCGATGGGCGGGGAGGGTGCTGAGGCACCAGGGGATGATTGGGGAGCTCCTTTGGAGGATGCAGACATGGTGGAGGTGGAGGGTGAGGATGTGGATTTGGGGGCTCCGGATCAGCCGGAGATGCAGGACATTATGGAGTAGTGGGAGCCAAAGTAGGCTACTATTCCAGAGAGTCCCATGCCTCAGGTAGATGCGAAGGAGATGGAGTCTAGGGTACATGCTGAGAATGCATAGTTGGTGGAGCTGCTATGGAGGTGAGATGAGGAGCTGGGGGATGCGCTACGGGAGAGGGATCTCCTATGGGCTCAGCTAGCAGAGTGAGAGAGCGCATGGGTGGCGTCTCATCGATAGGAGGGGGATACTGATGCTGCATGGGAGAGGGATCTCCTATGGATGCAGCTGGTAGAGAGGGATAGGGTTTTGGTGTAGCATGATGATGCATTAGCTTACTACCATCGATGGGAGGCAGAGTGGTTCCGGCATCGGATGGATTTGGAGGGGGAGATTATCCACCTTGGTGGGCAGCTACCTGAGCCGTTGGGAGGTGGATCTTCACGTCGAACGAGGGACAGTGATACTGAGTAGTCAGCATCATCTCATCGTAGGTGATTGGATGAGGGAGGGGGTAGCAGGCATGATGTAGGGGCTAGCAGTAGCTACCCTGAGGGGTCCCATAGGACCCACACCATGGGGGGTAGTTCCCGTCACATCGATCTTGCGTGATCATGGTGGCCGACGCCTTAGTTGGGTGGTTTTTTTGTATGATTGCGGGGTCAGAGGACCAGTTTTGTAGCTTGCGGGCATTTTTTTGATATATATATATATATATATATATATATATATATATATATATATATATATATATATATATATATATATATATATATATATATATATACCGGCTTTATTTTGTTTATGCACATGTGATGATTTGATCTTATGCATGATGGTTGATGAATATGGATGTATGCATGTTAATTTATTTTGATGGATGCATATGTTATGATGAATGCAAATGTTTTTGATTTATATGTGATATGCAAAAATGGAATGGATGAATTGAATTTGTGATGTTTGGTTAGGGCACCATAGACTATTTAGGACTCTATTTTTTTTGTTTTTTAGGCGATTGCTGTGGTAAATGACTTTGTATGTATACATGTGGTTTTTTTTTTATGGTATTGTAAGGATGAAAAGTAGCACAGTTGGTTTAGAAATGTAGCTAAGGTTTTTTGAGACTCAGACGGTTTTAACTCACTAGCCATGACTCTACTTTATCTTACAAGACTTTTGAACAAGGTATGAATCGGACTTGTCTTTGACCAAGCTATTTCACATCCCTATGTGTGCAATTGAGTTCATTTATGTGGTATTTGTCAAGATACCGCCAGTGCCAGATAGGCTCTCAACCAAACCTGTACTGAGGATCACCTAATTAGCTCCACTAACTCCTTTATTGTATTTAGTCAGATTAATCTACGGTGCTATCTAGGATACCATAAGCTAGCTCATCCACATGCAAACATTGATCTGTACACAAGTTAATGTGATAGATATATCATCATGTGGGAAGTTTACCACCAGTGACCGATAGGCTATCAACCAAACCGATACTGAGGCTTGCCTCATGACCTGTCGAAATGCTGAGAGTTCCAGGGATTCAAGTTCGACTCCCTTCTTTTCTTCAATTGTATTGGGATACTTGCTCCTTGGTAGTGATAAAAATCACTGTTTATTTTTTTTTATATATTTTTCTTTTGAGCAAGGGATTTGGATTGGAGTGATAAGAATCACTATTGTATGTGCTTTTTGATGTATGCACTTTGGGATATCAAATTTTGGTGTTTTGAATTTTGCAAATTTTTGATGTTTTGCAACTATTGAGAACTTGGGATTCTTGGGGAATTGGGTAGGGAAGATGCTTGTCCTTTTGCCAACTCTCAGCATTCTTTGGGTCATTTGCATAGGGGGATGAGCAAGATAACCATTTCGCTTATGGTGACCTGGATTATTGTGCAGGTTTCATCTTTCGTTCACACAACTTGGGAATTTTTATGTGTTTTAATTTGTGTTGGGATGCTACGTAACAAGGTGTGATCCAAGTAGAACTCTACCTTCGTAAAATCTGTCTGACTTGGTACAATACGTGGCTAGAAAGCAAAATTATGACTGAAAGATGAAAACTCTTGATACATTAGAAGACCACTGACTCTAGTGTGGTAAAAAGCAGTGAATGATGCATTTTTGTTGTTTTTTTTTTGGACTGCTTATAAAATGGAAAAATGTGGAACAAGATGGACTAGCAGAGCAATTACAGCCTATGGTGCCTTTGACCTGTACGACCACAAATATGCAATGTATGGATGCGATGCTTAATGCAGCTATATATTTTTGTATTTTTGATGGATTGATTTTTGTGAATATGAAGATGAGATGTGAGAAGAGCTTTTTATTGATGAATTTGAGCATGCCTGGAAATGAGATGCAAATTTTTGTTGTTTTTGATGATTTTTGGATTTTCTTATTTTTGACCAAGCGATTGTGGGAATCCTTGGAGCATTTTGGGATTGACCAAGCGATTATATGAATCCTTGGAGCATTTTTGGGATTGACCAAGCGATTATATGAATCCTTGGAGCATTTTTGGGATTGACCAAGCGATTATATGAATCCTTGGAGCAATTTTGGGATTGACCAAGCGATTATATGAATCCTTGGAGCATTTTTGGGATTGACCAAGCGATTATATGAATCCTTGGAGCATTTTGGGATTGACCAAGCGATTATATGAATCCTTGGAGCATTTTTGGGATTGACCAAGCGATTATATGAATCCTTGGAGCATTTTTGGGATTGACCAAGCGATTATATGAATCCTTGGAGCATTTTTGGGATTGACCAAGTGATTATATGAATCCTTGGAGCATTTTTGGGATTGACCAAGCGATTATAGGAATCCTTGGAGCATTTTGGGATTGACCAAGCGATTATAGGAATCCTTGGAGCATTTTTGGGATATGGCTCTCTTAGATATGGAATGGTCACAAATGACTGATATTCAAGGGTTCTGTTTCCTTGATTCCATCAAGAGAGGCTAGCCGGTATGTCCCGGGTCCTATTTTGCTATCAATGACATATGGACCTAACCAATTTGCCGTGAACTTGTCCCTTAGGTGGGACGGCAAACTAGAGTTCTGTTGGTTTTCCTTCAAAACCAAATCACCAACCCGAAAGTCCCTCAGGTGAACTTTCATGTTGTAAGCTTTCTTAAGTCGCTCTTGATAGATACGTAAATGCTCGAGAGCATTAACGCGTCGTTCGTCAAGCAACGTAAGCTGGTCTAACTAGGCCTGCCATGCAGCGTCATCATCGATGAACTCTTGCATTGATATGCATAGGGAAGGAATTTCCAACTCGAGAGGCATGACTGCCTCGGAGCCATACACGAGCAAAAATGGAGTGGCCCCAGTGGGCGTCCGAATGCTAGTGCGATAAGCCCACAGGGCAAGTGGGATTTGGATGTGCCAATCCTTATGACTATCTACGACCATATTTTTAAGGATGGCAACTAGCATTTTGTTTGACGCCTCTGCTTGCCCATTCGCCTGCGGATAATAGGGTGTCAAAAAACTATGCTGAATTTTGTACTTTGTGGTCAAAGCACGCACGTCTTTGTTCTTGAATGGCGTCCCATTATCCGAGACTATTTTGGATGGAATACCAAAATGACATATGATGTTATGCAAAATGAACTCCACAATGCGGGGTCCTGTCGTAGAGGTAAGCGGAACTGCTTCCACCCACTTGGTAAAATACTCTGTGGCCGTTATGATAAACGTGTGACGGCCTGACGATGCAGGGGAGATCTTTCCAATTAGATCGAAGCCCCACTACAAAAATGGCCAAGCAGACTGGACTGTCTGCAAGGCCTAGGAAGGTACATGCATCAAATTGGCATGGTGCTGACACTTCACGCACTTCCTGACATATGCGCAACAATCTCGCTCTAAATATGGCCAATAATAGCCCATGCGAAGAATGCGCTTTGCGATGGCCATACCACTGAAGTGGCCACCACATGTACCATCGTGCGCTTGGGCGACTGCCCAAGTGGACTCTTGTTGGTCCAAGCAACGAAGGAGGATTCCTTCATAGCTGCGATGATACAAAATGTCTCCTATCAAGACATACTTAGCCGCTTTCTGCTTGAATGCTCATTTCGTGGCATGCGTCAATCCAAGCGGGAGATTACCTAACTTGAGGTAGTCTCTAATGGGTAAATACCAGTCCTGTTGATCGAAAACCTCGACGGTATGAACAACCAATCCCTCTTGAAGTTCATCCCTAGCAAACGCTGAGCGGGATAGAACTTGTAAGAATAGCGTTGTGTTGCTATTAATGGGAGTAGGGGAGAACAAGGACCCCTAGGCGCCCCCCCGGGGCGGGGGGGGCAGTGGTTGGGGGGCCGGGGGGGCGGGGGCCCCCCCGGCCCCCCCCCCCCGGGGGGGGGGGGGGGGGGGGGGCCCCCCCGGGGGGGGGGGCCCCCCCCGGGGGCCCGCGGGGGGGGGGGGGGGGCATACCACTCAAGTTTTCCAAGAATTTGTCCACAAGGGCTTTATAAGCCTACAGAACTGGGCATTTGCATTGGAATACCCCTTTGACTTGATTGACAATTAACAACGAATCACCAAAGATGTTCAGTCATTTGATGTTCATGGTGATTGTTGTCTGAAGACCTATGAGCAAGGCTTCATACTCTGCATTATTGTTGGTGCATGGGAAATTTAATTTAAATGATAAGGGCATTGGAGCGCCCTACGATGTGAAGAATACTATTCCCGTGCCACCACCTTGCTCACATTTAGAACCATCAAAAAATAGGGTTATGTCAGCCTGTGACTCAAGCTCATCAGAATCTAGCGATTCTGAGACATGGAAGACCCCATCATCGGGTAGTTCTATGACTAGAGGTTGATCGTCTTCGAGAGGAGCCTCTGCTAGTTGATCGGCTATGACCTATCCTTTGATAGATTTCTGTTCGATAAACTCTATGTCAAATTTCATCAACAACATGATCCATTTCATCGTGCGACTACTATGATAAGTATGACTCATCATGTATCGCAATGGATTCTCCTTAGACACAACATACGTAGTGTTGCTCAGCATGTAGTGGCATAGCTTTTTGGTAGCAAACACCACTGCCAAGCAGAGTTTCTCGACGTATGCATAGTTAAGTTCATAACTGACCAGGGTGCGGCTAAGATAGTAAGTAGCCTATTCTTTGTGAAGTTCATTCTTCTAGGCCAGCATGGCGCCCAGTGCCACCTCAATAGCTGAGATGTATAAGTAGAATGACACTCCTGGTCTAGGTGGTGCCAATACTGGCGGTGAAGCCAAGTATTGTTTGATGTCATCAAAGGCTGACTGGCACTCGTCATCCCAGTGAAATGCAACCCCCTTGTGCAATAATTTGTTCATGGGTCGGCACTTGTCAGATAGCTGCGCTATGAAGCGCTTGATTGACGTGACCTTTCCTTGCAGACTTTTGAGCTGCTTAATGGTAGTTGGGGGAACCATTTCAAGGATTGCCTTGACTTTCTTTGGGTCCACCTCGATGCCTCACTTTGAGACTATGAAACCCAAGAGTTTTCCAGATGTGACGCCAAATACGCACTTCTTGGGATTCAGTCTGACTTTATGCTCCATGAGGCGATCGAGGATCTTGCTTAAGTCATCGAGATGATCTGGGCGCAAAAGAGACTTGGCCAACAAATCATCCATGTAATCTTCCAAAGTTTTATGCATGTAATCATGGAAGATGTACGTCATGGCACGTTGGTAGGTGGCGCCAACATTTTTAAGGCCAAAAGGCATGACCTTATAACAAAATGTCCCCCAAGGCATTGTGAACGCCATTTTTAGTTGGTCCTCGAGATTGATACGAATCTGATTGTATCCCGAGAAACCATCCATGAGGGATAGCATTTCATGACCTACTGTAGCATCTACCAACGCGTCGATGCTTGGCAAGGGGAAATCATCCTTAGGACTCGCTTTGTTTAGATCTCAAAAATTAGTGCATATGCGAATCCTCCCGTCGGGATTTTTGATGGGCACCATGTTGGACAGCCATGGCGGATAATCCATGCAGATGACAAACTGTGCATCCAACAGCTTTTGCAATTCATCTTTGACCATCAAGGCCACTGTTGGGTGCATCTTACGTAGTTTTTGCTTAACTGGCTTGATTGTCGGATCAAGCGTTAGATTATGCATGACTAGCTACGGATCTAGCCCCGGCATGTCTCTCGTATGACCATGCAAAAACCTCCTTCTTCTCTTTGAGAAGGGCAATGTAGTCGGCTTGCTCTTCAGGGGATAAGCTTACCCCCAACTTGATAATCTATGGATTCATTGGATCTAAGCCGATGTCTACGTCAGTCGTCTCCTCGACCGACATGTGGGATCCGTCCTCCAACTGATGTGGAGTCGGGATCAAATGGATATCATTAGCTGAGTTTAAATCTACGTTGGGAACCTCGGGTTCCTCTTCAGCCTGAAAGATATCCTGAGTTGTCCCTAGGGTAAAATGAGGCATTTTACCGAAAGGCCAGTACTCTGATGGGGAGAGAGGTGAATTGACGTGATCCCAGTCGATGGCATCTATGTCTAGATGCAAGGACCATGCTGGATCGGCCGGATTGTGGATGGGTGCGGTCAAGTCAATGGAGATCATGTGGATGAAATGAATTTGGTCTCCATTACCATAGGTGTGATGACTCAAACATTCTGGATGTTCTCTATGTTTTGGATCTGGTTCTGTAGGTACTAGCATGAATGGATCGGCCCTATGTGCTGATAGGAAGACAAGGTCTTCCCTCGACACTGATGTCATTATAGGGTCTCGGGGTGGACGTTGCTCGTCGTAAACTTGGAGCAGCGGATCCAACACTTGGTCCCACCCTACTGGGTCTACGTACCACTCATGCCCTGGCAGTATGCCCATCTGTGCAAATAAGTCATTAATCTCCAAGGGACGTCGTTGTTGCATTTGTTGCCTTTGTTGCATTTGTCGCATGTGGTTGAGATAGGCCATCTCAGTTTCATCTTTCGAATCACTGTCGGAGATCCAAAAATGTTCATTTTCTTCAACAACTGCTTGCGACATTAAGGGCTCACCTTGTTCTAGAAAATTAATCTGGTCCCATTGTTGTTGGTCCACGCTCCATGGGGGGACCTGATTCTCTTGACACAACACTGGCTCGATTGGAACCTCTAGAGGGAACAGATTCAAAAAGATCTCTTGCCAGTTATTCATGGGAATCTCTCATGAGTGATCACTATTGGATTCGAAGGGAACATATGACACTAGTTCATATTCTGATTCATCCTCCGAAGATCCTTCTGGACACTATTTATGCTCTCCTTGAAAGTGAGTTCCCGAACTTTCACCTCTCTCTATCAAAGGAGAAGGGTTATTGATGTTACCAAGGGTGGTTGTTGACCATGGGAGGTAATCTCCCAATGTATATGTTGTGTTTGGGTTGGCATAAGGATCTGATGCCAATCCACCCTTGTTGCCTATTCCTAGGCCTTGCATGTTTTCCACCAAGATGTCTAAGGGCAGGGGGTGGTTGAACCCTACTCCCGACTTGTCATAAGGCATTTGGTATCTTGGCTGGCAAAGGACACGCACTCCTTGCTCATACCTGCCTAGCCCGTATCCATGCCAATTGCATTGGCCAAGATATTTTAGAGCAAAGTCTGGGTTAGACAGATAGTTGACATCTCCTGCAAAAGGCTCTTCATCCTCGTCCTTTTGCATGCATGGCTCAACACCATGGTCAAGGCCCCCATACACAAAATTGGTCTGGTTCGGTGGGTAGCCTAAAGGAACAACTATCCCGATGGGGAGGCGAGGTCTCCCCATGTCTTGCACTGACTCTAGCATGGGCGTTGCTACAACATTCCACACTAGATACTCCCCCAGGCCCATGCTGGCCATTTCAACAGTAATTGTTGGCGATTGAGAGGGAGGGAACGGAAGCCCTTCTAGAGTCCATTCCATGTTGGGTGGACTAGGAGCCTCAGCTTCCATTGTGCTAGGTATCTCTTCTATTGAGATGGTTGATATTGTTGGCAGCACCTCTTCTAGGGGTTGAGCCTCTTCCAGGATTTGTTTCCCTTTGTCCTTCTATTTAGCCATGATAGGTGGCATTGGTAGTGAAGGAGTGGACGATGAAGATGCACCTGGCTGGGGTTTTGATGGATTAGTCACCAGTGGTGCTCACGGCATCGGACCCTGTCTAGATGGATTTAACTAAAAATCCAAGTGCATCGATGGGAGGGTCGATTGCGGCATCAACTGCATCGCATTGCAATATTTGAAGGGTTCTAAGTCCGTCGGGACTACATGTACTTCTCCTTCAAATGCATACTTCAAACATTGGTGAGCTATCGAAGGGACACACTTCATGTCCCTGATCCATGGTCACCCTAGCAATATGTTGTATGCCATCTCGCCTTCCAAAATATGGCACAATGTAGGTATCATCTTTTGTCCTACCTAAACGGGTAGAACAATTGTGCCAACTATCGAGCATATCGCATCATTGAATGCTCGTAGTGTGTAAGTGGAAGCGGTGATGTGAGAGGCTGGCAGCTTCAGATGTTTCAATGCTGCTGTAGTAATGATGTTACTAGACGAGCCAGTGTCTACCAACACCCTCTTATACGGGATCCCGTTGACCCATGCGATAACGTGCAGGGGTGGATCTGCCATGTCATCAGATACTGATTTAACTTCATCTTCTCGAAAGGTAATGATTGGCTTCGTGCATCATTTTACATGTCCCACGAAGTTATTGAAGGAATTCGCTTCATGGGGCTGCAACTCGATGGCTTTCAAAATCTCCATGAGAGCCTCCCGATGGGGCATTGATTGTTGTATAAGCTCATATATGGAGAGCCTAGCCGACGTGGTCCACAAACTCTACGTGAGTTTGGTCCATATCGTGACCTCGGGTCTAGGCGGAGGCAACTGCATAGGGTGTTGTTGAGGTTGCGACGTTGCTGGAACTTCTCTTGTGGCTGCCTCGGGGGCAACTCCTGGGTATTTCTTGTTCCTGGTCACTATGCTTATCATTCCCACATACCCTTGCATGGGGAAATTCTATCGCACCTCATTGACCTGAAGGGGTTTTGCTTGTGCCTCATGGGCAGGCAAGGGATCCTTGAAGACCCCCATCTGCTGGTTATTTGGTGCTATGGGGTTGTCCACTGCCAATGTTTTATTATCAATCAAGTCTTGTATCAATCCTTTGAATTTCCAACATGCGTTCAGGTCATGTCCCCTTCGCCTGTGGAACCTACAATATAAATCCTCTCTGTATCCCTTAGGCTTGGGAGCATTAGGATCTATGGTTTGGATCTCTGGAAGGGTGATTAAATTTGCCGTTGACAAGCGGTCAAATAGGGAGTCCCTAGACTCCGTATAAGGGGTGTATTGTCGCTTAGGGCGACGCTGCTGATTTTGCTCCTATTTTTTATTTTCTCTTTCATAATTATTAGGAGGCACTGCCTGATAATTAGCCTTTTGAGGTTGTATTTCTTGTGTAGGCTTAGGGACATTTATCGCAACTTGATTAACCGCAGCGGGTTTTGGTTGCGTAGTCCCTGTCTTTGTGTTTTTGTTCCACTCTTTCTTTTTAGGTTTGGCAATTTTGCCATCCTGTATTTTGATCTCTTCGATAACTTTGGCTTGTGCCAGAGCTTCTTCTAAGGTGGCATATTGCTGCAGCTGCAATAGCCTAGAGATCGATCTCAGACAACTTCGTGAAAACATTTGTGTGAGGTCGGACATAGGGGGAAGGTAGGGTAGCTTAGAAAGCAGAGCCCTCCATCGATTCCCGTAGGCCGCCATTGTCTCCTCCTCATATTGCTTGAGGCTGGCCAGGTCACTCAGTGACGCCTTCTTCTTGGTGTTGAAGGCGAAGCGTTCAAGGAATGCATCCACTAATTGATCCAAGTTATTTATGTTGTGCTTCGGCAACTGGGTGAACCAATCCGAGGTAGGGCCTACGAATGTGGTTATGAATGTCCTTAGCAACAATGCATCATTATCCTGAATGCCAAAGCATTGGCTCAGGAATCTTGTCACATGCTCTTGAGCATCCTCTTCACCCTTAAAGACTGCCAACTGAGGCAACTTGAAATGTTCGGGGTAAGGAGGTGCGGGCACTGACGGATGCACCGGATGACTATGGAGTTGACGTAACATGGGCTTTTGGGGCCCAGAAGCTTTGGTCTCCATAGACTCCAAACGCTCTAACAACGCTTTGTATGCATCGAAAGATTTAATCTCTTCCTCTTTTGTTTGCTCCCGTTGTGAGTTGTGGGAGACTGGAGGCCTATGGAGGGGTGGCCGGATAGCAGCCCCTCCGCCTTGATAGGGCATTTCAGCCCGCTCTACTTCTTGTTCATACTCCTCGTAAACTTCTTGAGGAGTCTCTAGGTGAGACCTATGACCCTGAGTGGGTCCCCGTGGAGGGTACCCATCATTGTTTTGGGGAGTGGCCTCCCTCTCAGGTCTATGGGGTCTCGGAGGCAAAACTTGATGAGGTCGCGGAGACCTATCCTGCACCAAGGGATTATGCCTCTCATATGGTTCCACTTTTTGGGTGCGAGGGGTTGGAACCCTCTCAGGTAGGTTATAAAGCAGCTCGTCTGCTTCACGCTGAATGCGCTCTTTGTTAAGGCGGTATAAGCGCTCTAACTGCTGCTGATCTTGCTCAAGCCGCATGATCTGGGCTTGGCGGGCGGCATGTATGGTGACTGCCAGGTCAATTTGGTCTACCATATTGGGCTTAGGAGGCCTGAATGTTTCTCCTATGTATTTGCCTCGGTCATGATGATCCGAGATTTCAATGGGTCGCTTCCCTCTATCGAGGTTGGTGGCATTTACCTGAGGCTCTGGCCTCAATGTGTGACCATGGTATCTAGCAGGTGTGGAAGCGCAAGGCTCCCATGCTGTATATTGCTCTCGAGGAATGTGATGGTCTTCCTCGTACTCCCTTTCATGGGTGTGAAAGGGGCGGGCAGAGTTAGCTCGCCCTGTGTGGAGAGCCCTATGCTCTGGGTTTTGTCTATCGGTTCTAACAATGATGGGAGGCAAAGGAGAGATGCCATAGTCACGTTGTCTCTCCTCATGGACACTGTGCCTCTCTAGCACTTCATCGCACGGTGGCCACTCATATCTAGCCTCTAAAGGAGGTCTTCTATCTACGTTGAGTGCCACATGTAAAGCTTCTTCCCGAAAGGGGCTGTGCTGAACGGGCGTGTCCCCCAGGGGGTGTCCCTATAATTCCACCTTGACATGGAATGATGTGGACTCTCTTGTAGTCCAGACCGCCAAGGCGGTATGGCCAAGTCCTTAGGGCTAAAGCGGAGGTGACTTGTGCCCGCTCCTTGTACACTTTCTACAGCTTTTGCCCTTGATTGGGCTTGGCTACGGGTGTACACCATGGTGGTGCTCTTCTACAAGCTAAGCAAATTTTTATCTTTTTGTTTATGATTTTTTGATTTTTTTTTGTTACACTAAGCAGAAATGAACACACACATACACAAACGGTGATTATCTCTTTTAAAGATTAATGGTGTGTCCTAGACTGGTTTTAGTGCATTTTGATGATTTTGTTTTGTTTTTGAAAGTTTTGAAGAACGTTTAAATGCATAATGAAGGCTCATATGACTCCCATAAATGGTCGCCCCTTCAATATACCATTGCCCAGCCGATATACCAACCTCTCTATATACCCGCCCTTACGAGAGGGAAACTATAGGTACGTGAGAGCAGATGGTACGTGGTACATAGGCGGTACGGAAGGGGGATTGTCCTGTTTATGACACCTACCATAGAAGACTTATCCTCGCATGTTGGGAATCACCCCAACGACACTCGGTCAGCTTTCGTCAGGATTTACGTCGAGCAACAATGACAATCGGGGTAAATGGATGCAAAAATCAAGCCAAGGTGGTGATGAACCCACCGTTGGTCTTGATCAAGGGCTGGGGTCTTACGACCAGCTCCTTGGTTTAAAAATGCCACGTGATGTGTGTGTGGTTCTTTTTATTAAAAATTAAAACAGGCAGAAGCAACTACTTTCCTTAAGAAGGCAAAATTGATAGAAAATAGAAACAAAAAAGCAGAAAATGATAGGAATAGTTTAGGACCCTTACCTTTTCTCTGCCTAGACTTGTTGTTTCTGATCCTCGGCCCTAAAAATGCACAGACCAAAATTCGTCCCTGGGTGAGACGAATTACAGAATAGAATTCGTCCCTGTCTGAGATGAATTAGAATTCGTCTCAGGGTCAGACGAATTACAGTAATGTATTCGCCATAGGCAAAGACGAATAACAGTCAGAGTTCAAAAAAATGGTACCTGTGAGCACAAAAACACAAATTTTTGATCAGTTTCTTGATCTCAAAAACCAGGGGACAGAGTCCCACCGTGATCGCCACTGAAAGCACGAGATTCCGGAAAACAAAAAGGGAAAACCCCAAACACGATGCAAGAACGAAACTAAACTTGATGCTACAAATTAGAAATGCGTAAAATGGAGAAAGCATAGACAAATTGGAACCAAAATGGAACGAAACAACCCTCTTCTTTTATTGATGTATTTCAAATTCGGTTACAATTAGCTTCCTCCCTTTTTAGGGGAAAGGAGCATCAAACTTGTCTCTTGGTCACATCAATGGAAAGTCATCTCTCTTCCGCGTGCCCACATGCAAAATGGGCGGGCCAAAGTGTTGCCGCCGCTTGTGTAAATGAATCCTTGATCCTTGCTGCTCCTCCTGCATTCAAAGAAACAACAAAATTGTTAGTAGCACCTGCTGCAAATATGAAACATTTATTCTCTAAAAACGATGAAGGATGTATGCATAAAACTGAATAAAATGATGAATGAACTGATTCTAAACAACTTGCAAGTTTGACAGGAACCAGGGAACATTACCAGAGGGCCACTGCCATCAAAATAGTCAGAAAAAATGCCATCGATTTGAATTCAACTGTAATTCATCCCTGGGCAGGATGAATTCTACTGTAATTCGTCCTCGGGTAGGACGAATTCGCCTACGACAAAGCGTCGAAGTGATGCTGCCCAAATGTCGCGTCTCGGGATCTCCAAAAGACCTGCAAACATAGGGGTTAGCTAATTGGGGGCATTTTGGGATGACCCAGATGGTCGGATTTCCCCAATTTGACCTCCATCAACGGGAATTTGACGTCGCTACCTGCAAGTTAGTGAGGACAACAAAAGCGACAAAACATGATAAGATTTGATCAAAACATTATGAAATCAAAATTATAAACTATCTAAACAGCATAAAATGGAATGGAAGATAAACAAGTGACAAAAGAACAAATTAAAATGAAACTAAGAAGTGCGGGGCGCCCGGGCGGGCCGCCCACCGTTAGAACCTGATTTCGGCACCAATCCACTTGGGATGGGCCCAAAATCTCTTGTAATGGGTTGTCGGTGAATTGGTAGATCAATGTGGTCAAATGTCAGGTTTTGGGTCCGGATTCACACTTCCAATAGCCACCCAATGACCTCTCTTGCGAAAGAGATCAAGGATGTGGAAGAGGTGAATCAAAAGGGTAAAATGTGGTATTCAATTTGGCAGCACTTCGTTGCTTGAAAATGCCTCCAACTTGTTCTTTTTTGGGTGAGAAAGTTCACCATTTTATAGACCCAGGGGGTCTCTTTGGAGGGGCATGCATAAGCGCCATGTGGCAGTCATGCCTTCCCATGAGGGAGGAAAGTCCTCCATGACTTGGGCTTCCATGACTCGCCCTTGTGACAGTCCTCTAACGTCCAATCTGCCCACCTACACGCGCATGCAAGGCAGGAGGCATTAATTGACTGTCCTCGGCTGCCACTTGGCACCATTTTTCTTTTTGCCCGTTGAACCTGGAATTCGTCCTGACCTAGAGCGAATTCAGAATTCGTCCCTAGGTGAGACGGATCCCAATTTGAATTCGTCCCTGGGTGGGACGGATATTGAGCAAAGTGCCTGAATGTGCCAAATTGCCTTTTGACCTTCCAAAATTGCTACAAAAGTGGTTAGGACCACTGTTTAACCTCTGAGGGCTGCCCTGGGGGCTGTGTGTGTCAAAGCGATCAGTGTTTGCAGTCACATAATCGGATTGGTGCTGTTTTGGTGTCTACACCCATGCACGTCCTTTATCATTTAATAATATCTAGATTTATTTAGTTCATGGTTTTAAGTGAAGATATTGTTAAATTAAACCTATTAATTGCTTTTAGCCATTATACCATGATGAAAGGTAGTTTCTAAGTGATCATTACTTTATTATATAAGGAATCACTTGTATTTTTTCAAAAAGTGATATTTAGATGATACAACTTGTTTAAGTTCTTGCCATAGTATGAACAAGGTATGATCTCTTTATAACAATGAGATTCATTAGGTTCTAATTATTTGTTGCAAGTGTTACAATATTTGGTACCTTATGAGAATATTACAAGTGCCTTGTAAATATTGTGTAAACATTTGAGTCTAGTTTATAACTAATTTGTAGTGTGAAAAGATTCTTCTAAATACGTGTCATCCTATAATAATTAGAGATTTATCATTATTATGACTCAATAAAATATTTTTCTCTTATGATAAATATGAAGAGTCACATCTCTTGTGAGTTTAAGGAGATGAAATGTTAGTGAAAATAAAAATATCAAGAGTTTTATGAATGTGAAGTGTCATATGTCCAAGTTGTATATTAAAGATAAAGCATTGTAATGTTGATCGAATAAGCTCTGCAACACATTGTATTTGTAATGCTTATGTAGATATATTTATCGATAATATTTTTAATAAGTTATTTTTATTGTTATTGTTGAATGCATACGAGGATTTAAATTCAAGTTCTTGTTTATATGCTAACAGTGGTATCAAATCCATGTTAAGCATTTTATGAGAAAGAGCAATGTTCGATAGAAGTTGTAGAGAAGAGAATGGAGCTAGGTCATTTGGAAAATACCTAGTGAGAAAATAAATAAGGATACTACACCAGTAAGGAAGGCACAAAGTACTATAGTGAGAGCACCCCATTGAAGAAAACATCACAAGTGAGAGGAGAAGCACTGTTGGAAGAGAATATTTAGCATGAGAAGTTATGATGAGAAAACAACATAGAATGAAGAAAGAAACCCTTAGATAAATATCCTAGAAAGCTCAATGGAGTGTGTATTCATGAATAAGAAGAAGCATAAGCAGAAAAAGCTGATGAATATCATGCAATTTAGAGGAAAAATACCAAAAGGAGAAAGCACGTTGGGGTGCAAGGTGCTATCTAAGTACGATAAACTAGTTAGATTAATATTGATGTTGACAGTGTCTTTCCTATATTGCATAATGACTTAATTTAAAATCATCCCAGAAGAAATTAAATCCAAGGCGAGCACTACCTAAGGTACGTATTTTTGGTTCATAATATTTTTCATACAACAATGAGTATTTATTAAAAAAGGGGATACATTTAAAAGGTGGAGGAAGGGATACTTCAAAAAGAAGGATACTTTAAAAGTTAGATATTTGAAGAAGAAAAATAAAATATTTAAAGATTGCATGAATTTATTATTATATTGAAGAAGAATTATTAAAGTGACAGAATAATTAAACTGGGGAGAAATCTTTTTTAAAAGAAATAATTACACTGAAGACAGAGTTGAAGAATTTTTTTTCTATTGAAGAGAATTGTTGAGATAAAAATATTAAAGAAAAAATTAAAGTGAAGAATAAAAATGAAGAGTTGGAGAAAGATTAATATAAATTTATTTGAAGAGATAATTAAAATTGAATTAAAGGAGGATATTAAATGGAATATTAAAGAAAAAATGAAGAAAGGAAAAAAATTTGAAGAAAATTAATTATTTGAAGAAAAGAAGATTTAAAATATTGTATTTGGGAGGGAAAATGATTTCTACTACAAAGGAGAAAATAATTATATTGAAGGAACATAATTTACTAAAATTGAAGATAGATTTGAAGAAAGTTGAACTAATTATTGAAAGTGTTGAATTATTAAGGAAAATAATTGTTGATTTATCATTTTTTAAAAAGGAAAGTTTAATCATAGATTTATTTTATTTAATTTAAGAAGACATATTATTGAAGGAACATGTTTAGAAAAGTTATTTAAGGATTTTATATTGAAGACTAATCAAAGGCAAGGACAATTTACTTGAAGTCTATTCTATAAGGTATGGAATATATCCTCTCTAAAGATGATTGGAAAAGATCATTAAATTTGGTTTAAGAAAGAAAATAAGATTATTGAGAATCTTTGATCATACATGTTGCTAGTGAGAAACTTGCCAACATGGAAAACAAAGAAAGAAAGCAAACAAAGAAATAAGCCAAAATTTAAAAATGTCTAACCAAAAGATAGTATAGGAGGAGAAAATTAATTGTTTAATGAAAATAATATTTAAAATATTGAATTTGGAAGGAAAATGCATTTGTATTACAAAGGAAAAATTAGTTGTTTTGAATAAAACTAATTTACTAAAGTTAAAGAAAAAATTGAAGAAAGTTGAATTAATTAATAAAAGTATCAAACTAGTAAGTGAAATAATTGTTGATTTATCATTTTTTTCAAATATTATTTATTCATAGGTTTATTTGATTTATTTTTAAGATAAGGAATTATTTAAGGAACATGTTTAGATAATATAATTAAGGCATTTAGATTGAATGTTGATAAAATGCAAGGATAAATTACTTGAGGGCTATTCTATATGGTACAAGATATATCCTCTCTAAAGTTGGTAGAAAAAGGATCATAAATTTTTCTTTAAAAAAATGTATATTATTGAGAATATTTGATCATAAACATTGCTAGTGAGAAACTTGCTAATATGGATATTAAAGAAAGAAATCAAGCATAGAAACAAGCCAAAATTAAAAAATATCTCACCAAAAGATAGTATAGATGGAGAAAAATAAGCAAAAATTCATAAGTGTGAGTCATTAACAATCAGTGAAGACGAAGAGAAGCAAGTTGAAGATTATAAGCATGTGTCACTAGAACTTACATGGTACTCATAAACTATTCTTGAAAAAGCTAAAAATATACATTTTGCACAATTAAAGGCTACATAAATGATATTACCAATGAAGCAGAATGATTCTCTATGTATATTATTATATCACCTATTGATATGGGGAAGTTAATGTGCATGGCACTTAACAAGGTGAAGCACAAAAATCAAGAAGAAATAAAAAAATTGAATGACAAGACCATAATAAAAGATGCAAGTTGTTACACTAATGATTTTAGGCCCATGACAACATATACGAGTTCTGATACTAGTGATTTGAGTTTCATAATGATAGATGTATGTTGTGATACTGGTAATATTTTATAGAAAATAAATATTGCATGTGACACCAGGGATTTGAACATTTTCCATGAAGACAAATAATGTGCTAAAAGTGTATGTATTGATTGTGTTGATTACATTGGAAATATTTTTGTAGGAAATGATATCAACTATAGTTATAGGAATATTGGTATAGAATTTTTGACAACATACTATAACACAAATTTTGAATTTTTTGGTAAGAAAATGTTGTTAAAGGCCTTAAAAAAACAAATAATAATAAATTAGGGATTAATAAAAGTAATTTTAAAATAAATAAATTTAGTATAGGGACAATGGAATCAAGATTAATACAAGAAAAGTTAAGATAAGTATCAATAAATTCAGATGTAGACATTATGGTAGATATGAACACAAGATAGAATGATGTTGGGATCTTCTTTGTCATAAAACTTATGGAGGTAACAATAATTCTCAAAACTATTATTGGTATAAATAAAATACTAATACGAATATGAATTGTGGATGAATAAGCATGAATGAATGACATAAGATGAAAGAAGAATTGATAGTGCTAAATGAACTCTTTCAAAAAATTATGACTTGACATTTTCCAAAATAATTATAAATATGGTCAGACTTAGTACACTTAGTACTACAAACAAAACAAGAACCAAAGTCATTACTAGAGTCAAAAGACCAAGACCAAAATGAAATACTCCAAGTAAATGAAGACATTAGATCCTATACCAAATAATATAATATGGGGGGGGTGTTGGAAGTATTACATTATTTGGTACCTTGCAAGAATGTTGCAAGTACCTCACAAATATTTGAGTCTAGTTTATAACTGGTTTATGGTGTGAAAAGAGCCTTATAAATATGTGTCATTTAGTAGTCAGTAGAGGTTTGTCATTATTAAGAATCATTAAAATATGTTTCTCTTATGAGAAATATGAAGAGTAATATCTCCCACAAGTTTGAGGAGATAAAGAGTTAGTGAAAATAGAAATGCCAAGAGTCTTGTGAATATGAAGTCTTATGTCCATGTTGTATATATTGAAGATAAAGCATTGTACTGATTATCAAATAAGCTCTATAATACATTATATTTGATTTGTTTAAGTAAATATATTTATCAATAATATCTATAGTGAGATATTATCATTGTTATTGATGAATGTATATGAGGATTTAAACATAAATATCCTATGGGATAATTGTTTATATGCTAACATTGTTTACAAATTGGAGCATATTATGGCCTTGTTATATGTTCAATTTGTATAGAGTCGATATCATTAGTGTAAATTAATACACCAATTTATTTTTTAGAATTTTTTTTCATTATCAAAGTATATTATCAATAATTTAGACCATATTCCAAATAAAGTGTTTTAAAGTATAACTATTAAAGTAGTTTGATGCATTTTCTAAATAGAGTACAATTGTTCACTAATAGGTTTACTAATAGTAGTTTAAACCATCCTCTAAATAAAGAATATATATTTAATATTAGGTTTGAAAACAACATGTTTAGAGTGTAAGAAAACAACTATATTCATTGAATCTAAAATTTATTTTTTAGACATTCTATTAAGAGGAGTCATACAAGTATAGTCGCTACAATGGAAATTATTTTATAAATGCTATATTACAATTATTATGGCATGATTTTTGATGTTCTAATTATAGTGGTGATTCTAGGAGCATCATTATAATGCTTGTGAATATAAGTTTTATGCAATAGTAAGATCATGCTATAAAATGCACTATTCTAATAAAAAATTATAATACAAATACAAGGTACAACTAACATATTTTCATCTAGTTCCTTGTTTAAAAATGGAGAGAAAAAGAATCATATTTAAGTTTTGACCTTGTATTAGCTTTAATACTTTAATTTTGACCCTTCACAAAGGGGTAGGTATGCAATACAAAACTAGTTAGAGAATCTATTATAGTCATTATAAAAAATTGATTGTGCATCATACTATGAATCTATGAGTATATACTCACAACTGAATGTAGATTCTAGTGCATGGATCACTAAGATGATATGACTACTATGTACACAAATAATATCCACATATATATATACTTGCCTTAACACCTCATACCTCCCTATTGATTGAGTCACCTTACAATGTAAATTGACTATTACACTATTATCCTCTCTCTCTCTCTCTCTCTCTATTTGTCTAGAGTGGCCCTTTTCAATATATACATATTATGCAATAAATGAAGAATAGACATACAAGAAAACAATAATCATAGCCAAGTGCATATGAGTCATAATTAATAACCAATATAAAATATTTTTTTTGATGAATGCATATGTTATTCTTACAAAAATTAAGAATTTCATTTTTATTATGATATTCAAGCATGAAGAGTAATTAAGAGATGATAGTACAACAACCAAGTTTACATGAAGTGAAAATATCTTATTCAACTCCTAACCTCCTAGAATTTAATTTAGGACACTTTAAAATTTAAGATATTATGCTATTAAAAAACTAATAGTCCTATTTGGATACATATCTAAATCCTTCATTCACAACCACTAGGTAGTTCAACACCAAAACATAGAGTCTTATGAGGTTTTTGTTGTAAGAAACACAAATAGATTTCATGAATTGCACTTAAAATTAGCATTGATGTGATAAGAGAATAAATACACAACAATCAACAATGTGATGGACATTCACTACAGGAGACCGTCAATGGACTCCAAGGGTCAAATTGCAAGATAAGACATCATACAAAATACACCAATAAAAGAAACCTACAAATGCTTCCTTTCATTAATTGAATTTCCATCCCCCTTACAATAGAGTCTCCCACTTCATACACTCCCAAAAAGAAAAACCCTAGCCTACGCTACACCCTTACTATTTTTAGTAACTTTCTATTTTTAGCAACTCACTTGCTATTTTTAGTAACCCTAAAAAAAACTCGGATGGCATCCAAAATGGAATCATGCACCCATTATTCAATAAAACCTACTACCCCAAGATAGCCACCTCACTCTAGTTCTACACTAATAGTTACAATAAGTTTTCAGTTGGAAAATTGAAAATCACATTAAAAGCTAATTTTGGGCCTCCTTAGGTTCTCCATGCCATTCAACACATTCTGGAAAAATAACAGGGCAAAACGCACACTTGGAGCAAAATTTATGGCCCTAGCAAGGTGCATCACAATGTATAAGGTTAGGAGTTACAACTAAACCCTTGACTACTCATAATCCTCATAACCATAATGTGATGCATCATCAATGAGTACATAATATTCACAACATTTTTTCCCTTATTACATAAATGTTCAATCAAAGTACAAACAAGAAAATATCTAAAAAAATAAATTTTACGTGTAAGAGACTTTATCAAGATGTTTTTACATTTCTCTCTATGTGCCAACCTTAGAGCTATATATTGTATTCTTGAACATGTTGATGGATGAAATGACATTGAATCTCAATGTGTAGTGCACTCATGGAAAACTAGTTTGTGAGTAAGCTTTAGTATTGTCACAAGTCAAGATCATTGGTTCCCTTTGTGGAATTTCCATTTTTGACAAGATGTAACATAACAAAAACATCTCATAGATACTTCATATTTGAGTATGATATTTAGTCTTGGTATAAGAACAAACAACAATGAGTTTCTTCTTACGTTCCAAAAAAAAAAGGTTGGATTATAGAAAGAATACATATCTAGATGTGGATCTCTTATTATTAATAGATACTACATGTCCAGCATGCATAAATCCTATAAAAAATAATTGAACATTATTCTTATCCTTTTGACCATGTTGAGTCATACCATGGATATAATTGATTACCTACTTTGATTCTTTCCAATGACGCGCCTTTGGTTCTTGCATGAGCTAAGAAAGATAATTAGCAACATAGTTGATGCATGGTCTAGTGTATATTAGATAACTCCTAATCAACTAGCAATAGAGATTTATATTCACCTATGGATATAGATTATATCGGGGTAAATGTAACCCTATTTCCATTGGATTGTCCAATGGCTTGTAACATCTTATCTAAAACTTCTTGACTAATATCTTGGAGTGTTCCATTTGTGAAATAAATACATGGTTCTTGGTCTGTACCTCTAATCCAATGGAAATAGACTTTGAACATACAAAATGATGATCATAATATCTCTTCCTTGAACAGAGAGATTATCATAATCTCACTTCCGAATAAATTTAAAAGAACACCCTTGTTCTTTCCAGCGAAGAAGAATTAAAATACAACCAATGCAATTTATAAATATAAATGCTTTCATAAAGCACTAATTGATTGACAAAATTACAGCTGAAGTATATTTAAAATTGTAGCAATACATACAAAAAAAAACATGAATCCACTGCACTCAAATAATGCAGTGCATTCAAATACATAGATGTGTAACACAAAGGGTTTATTTCTTGTCCATGTTTCTTGAGGTGTGACAACATTCAATGGAACTACGGGTGCATGGTTCACTAAGAAGGTCACAATACTAACAACTTTTATCCAGAGTATTGTCTTCAAATGTACAACATGCATCCCACCTAAAGATATTTAAAAGAACACCCTTGTTAATTCTAGCCAAGAAGTAAAATACAGAAAATACAATTTAGAATTATAAATGCTTTATAAAGCACTAATTTTTTGATAAAATTACAGCTAAAGTATATAACATATAACAAAAACATTTCATTCTTCAAATTTGACTATAAAACAACATTGTAGTTCCATTTTTAAATGTTATAGCACAAATAGTTGCGCCAGCTGTTGTTACGTGGACATTTATGCCATCTTCGAACGTTTCTCCAGAGCTCAGAGGCGTGAATACCACCGGAAGGCCTTGGGATCTATCAAATTTCTCTTGGGACAGGTCTTGTTAACTAGTTAATTATCACCTATCCATTTAGAAACTTTTGACTGATAAATTCAAGGACAACATTCCACTGCCTCTAAAAAAAATATACCACTTTAAATTTATATGGGCACTACAAGTTATTTTTTACCATTTGTGACAATGTGTTACAACTAATCAATTACTCTACTTTTAATTTAATCCATACATGAAATCTTTCACCAAAATATTTATTTATTTATTTATTTATATATATAATAAAATCGATAAAACTAATTATATGATAAAAATAAAAATTATTGTGAGAATACTATATAAAATTTTAAGGTAATCACAATAATAAGAAGTTTTTTGATATTAAAAATCCAGGTTCCATTAATCAATAATCATAAATTTGGTCCGTGCCAACAAAGAAGAATTCGCAAGTAAAGAGCAGATGAGATTAATTTCCTTTAGTCAATAATCATACATTTGGTTCCAATTTGCAGTTTAAGTCATACAAGATTCCTGCATGTCTAGTAAGAAAGGTGGAAGGATTTTGATTGGCATTATCATTGTCATTGTCATCGTCATTCCCATTACAAGTAAAGTGATCCTTCTTCAATTTGAAAAAAACATGGGAGGTAAGCAGGCTATCAGAGGCTGCGTGATGGGAGAAGCCAATCCTGTCGACTCGAAGACGTTCTGCAAATGCGTTTAGACCTCCGCGGAAGCATGTCACAAACGTCATCAAATATTTGACATCGTAAAGTGTGGGAAAGTGGACTCTCAGCAGTCGCAGAAACCCCTCCTGAGTGGCTGGCAACTTGTTAGGGGTTGTCAGCAGTTTGAGCAGGTAACCAAAATCATAATTACCATGGAACGTAATCCACCGCAAATCCTTGTTGCTCACAATGCCAGATGACTTCAATAGTGCCCCAAACTTTGCAGTATCGATTCCCTTTTCCTTGTGTTTCTCCAAATCCATACCATTCCTTTTCAAGAACTCGATCCCACCAACATCGTGTATGTCCTCATTCTCATTAAATTTGAAATTAAACTGCCAAACACAGCAGTCGAAGTGGAAGCGCTCATGTGATTCTGCAAAGCAGCGCGGCAGGTTTCCGTCCTTGTCAGAGAAGGTGAGGCCGAGGTGAATGAGATTTAGGGCGTCCACGTTGGCTTTTAGGTCCCGATAATTCGCTTCTGATTTCTTCTTAAACGTGTTGAAGCTTGCATCCCAAACTGTCTTTTGAACAAAGCCCGGAAACTCCGTATCGAGGGCCACATAAACATACCGCTTTTGCTCTACAATGTGTTTGATCATCTTCACTTCTTCTTCCAAGTTGTCCGCCCACACCTCCCTTATGCGAACGGAATATCGCTTTCTCTCATTGTCATTGTGCTTGCTCTCGCTCTCACTTTCTCTCATTGTCCTTGCCATTGCCTTTGTCATTGTGATTTCACACACTTGGGTTTGCTTGGAAGCACAAGATTTTAACCTGCGATGAATTCCTAAGTCTTCCTCCTCCTTTATGTCGCGAAAATTATCTAAAATAATCAATCTCATTGGTTGAGAAGAGCTTAGGGATGGCAGTGTATATATTAATTTTATGCAATTACCGATGCTTGAGGCCGACGGCTGCTGGCCGCTTTATCTTTTCCGATTTTGCCTTTGTTCTGAATTTGCGGGGTCGCTTAACTATTTCACATCATTTTTACAATTATATTTTTTTTGATGAGGAATTTTTTATATACAACATATCCGAGATTTGAACCTGGGCCTCTCGATAACTGGAAAGTTTTAACTACCCACTTGCTCTCCAACTCCTCTACATGAGCGGATTTTTTACAATTATATTATATTGACACCATCAAACACTGTTGTCCAACAACTATGTGCATCATACCGAGGAATGCTTTGCTGTAATGCAACATTTAACCTAATTTTTTATTTTTATTTTTTAAATGTCATTGATGATTTTACTTTGCCGCTTTCAAGTGATTTTATTGCTCTAAATTTAAAAGCATTTCAAAATTAATTGATCATTATTAGAGAATTCTTTTTATCAATAATTATTTTTTGAGAATAAGTATAGATATTTCATTTTTGAGTTTTAAAAATAAATTACAATGTTATGCATATGAAGTATTCTTAAAAATTTTAGTGACATACTATTTAGGAGTTGATATAAAATGATTAAGAGGAGTATTGTAATAACATGTAGTCAACCCACAATCCAAAAACATAATCTTAATAATCAAGAGTAACTTCTTGGTCAATTATAGTGACTCTTGCATGAGTTCTAAAATTGAGAACTCAGATTTCAATCCTAAAGGTTAGCTTTATTTAAAAACCTCCCTCCTTAGGTTAGGATCAGGAGGGGTGCGGGATAATGGCACAAAACCAAACCGTTCTTCCAAAAACTGCTCGCTTGGGGAGAGCATCGAAATTAAATTCAAAGGATTCAAATTGCTGAGATATGAAGACACATTTTCCAACACCTTTCATAGAATCTTGAGACTGATTTGGATGATATTATTTTCCACTTCTTTGAATGCTCTTGAGTTCCTTTCCTTTCACACTCCCTAGAAGGATTGTGGGAGGAGAAATTTACAAAAATATTTAAGATGAGAAGAAGGAAAGGGTGACTTCCATTGGATGACACGGTCTATTAAGGAATTAGGAAACACCCATGCAACATACAACCAAGAGAGAATGGAAGCCAGAATATTTTGTGCACTATGACAGCTGAGCGAAATATGAGCTATTGATTCCCAATCAGTCTTGCATAAATAACACCTATTGACCAGGCACATCCCCCTCTTGAGAAGATTCTCGATCGAGAGGATTTTGTTTTGCACAACCAACCAATAGAAAATGTTAATCTTCGGCATTAAATTTTTTAAACAAATTTGATTTGCAGGAAAAAAGTCTTCCTCCACTGAGCTAAGAGTAATATAGGTATATTTAACCAAATAGGACCCATCTGGGTCCCCCATCTATACCAATCTATTATCTGTTAAAACATTACGTACCACAATAAGCCTTAGCTCCACCAATAAAGCGTACCACAATCTTACATCTATATTGGCGACCAACTCTAGAAGGGAGAGAGACCAAAATCTATGTCCATCTTGGACAGTAATAAATTTTACCACCTCATACATCCCTATTGAGTGAATCACCTTACAATGAAAATTGACTATTACACTATTATCCTCTCTCTCTGTTTGTCTAAAGTGGCCCTTTTCAATATATATGTATTATGAAATAAATAAATAATAGACATCCAAGCAAAAATTAATCATAGCCAAGTGTATATGAGTCATAGTTAACAACCAATATAAAATATTTTGTTTGATAAATGCATATGTTATTTAATGCACCTTGCCAGGGCCATAACTTTTGCTCCGAGTATCCATTTTATCCCGTTTTTTTCCAAACGTGTAGAATTTCATGGAGAACTTAAGAAAAGTGGCCCAGTTGTTTGTGGAGTAAAAATACCTCTAGGAGGTCCAAAATTATCTTTTACTATAATTATCAGTTTTTATAGTTGAAAAGTTATCATAAATATTAGTGTAGAACTATAGTGGGGTTGCTATCTTGGGATAGTGGGTATTATTGAATAACGGGTGCATGATTCTATTTTGGATGCCATCCGAGATCTATTTTTATGATTACTAAAAATAGCAAGTGAGTTGCTAAAAATAGAAAAGTGAGTAAAAATAGTAAGGGGGTAGTGTAGGCTAGGGTTTTTCTTTTTTGGGGTGTATAAGGAGTGGGGGACTCTATTGTAAGGGGGGTGTAAATTGAGCTAATGAAAAGAAGCATTTGCAAGTTTCTTTTACTGGTGTATTTTGTATGATGTCTTGTCTTGCAATTTTACTCTTGGAGTCTTGCATTGAATTTACATCATTTTCTTACAAAAATCAAGAATTTCATTCTTTGAAGCATGAAGAGTAATTAAGAGATGATAGTACAACAACCAAATTTACATGAAGTGAAAATATCTCATTCAAATCCTCACCTCCTAGAATTTAATTCTTGACACTTTAAAAGTTAAGATATTATACTATTAAAAAGCTAATAATCCTATTTGAATACATACTTAAATCCTTCATTCACAACCACTAGGTAGTTCAACACAAAAAATAGAGGCTTATTAGTTTATTGTTGTAAGAAATACAAATAGATTTCATGAATTGCACTCAAAATTAGCATTGATGTGATAAGAGAATAAATACAAAATAATCAACAATGTATAAGGTTAGGAGTTACAACTAAATCCTTGACTACTCATAATCATCATAACCATAATGTGATGCATCATCAATGAGTACATATTATTCACAAAATTTTCCCCCTAATTACATAAATGTTCAATCAAAGTACAAACAAGAAAATATAAAAAAAACTAAATTATACATGTAAGAGACTTTGTCAAAATGTTTGTATATTTCTCTCTATTGTGTTCCTAAACATGTTCATGGATGAAATGACACTCATGAAAAACTAGTTTGTGAACAAGCTTTAGTATTGTCACAACTCAATATCATTGGTTCCCTTTGTGGAATTTCTATTATTGACAATATGTAACATAACCATAACATCTCATAGATAATTTATATTTGAGTATGATATTTAGTCTTGGTAAAAGAACAAGCAACAATGAGTTGCTTCTTATGTTCCAAAAAAAAAGTCTAGATTCTAGAAAGAATAAATATCTAAAAGTTAATCTTTTATTATTAATAGATATTACATGTTCTGCACCCATAATCCTATAAAAAATAACTGAACATTATTCTCATCCTCTTGACCATGTTCAGTCATACCATGGATATAATTGATTACCTACTTTGATTCTTTCCAATGACACACCTTTGGTTCTTGCATTAATAGAGAAAGATAATTAACAATATAGTTGATACATGGTCTAGTGTATATTAGATAACTCCTAATCAACTAGAAATAGAGATTTATATTCACCTATGGATATATATTATATCAAGATAATTTCAACCCTATTTCGATTGGATTGTCCAAGGGCTTGTAACATGTTATCTAAAACTTCTTGACTAATATATTGGAGTCCTTTATTTGTAAAATAAATACATGGTTCTTAGTTTGTACCTCTAATCCAAGACAAATATGTATTAGCGTAATATTATTTATTTCTAATAAATGCTTTAATGTTTTCTTGGTCTCTTCAATGAACTTCACCAAAATCCTAGTTATGGCCAAGTCATGAACATACAACATGATAATCATAATATCTCTTCCTTACCTTTTGAAGTATATGCTTAGATCATATAAATTGTGATGGGATTAATACCATAGGAGATAATCATCAATATTCACATATTAGGCTTTGGGTGCTTGTTTTACACCATAAAGACTTATGCAAAAATTTTGAAATGACTGATTTGGGTCTCCTTCACTACTACTTAGGCATAGAAGTGCGGCAAAAGTTTGGCAAGATCTTCATCTCCGAAACCAAGTATATTTAATCTCTATTGGAGAGGTTTTGCATGCAGAAATGTAAACCATCCTCCACTCCCATGGAAACTAGATTGAAATTGATTAATAGTGATGATGAAGAAAGGGTTTATGACACCCTTTATAGGCAACTAGTTAGAAGTTTGATTTACTTAACTTCAAGTAGACCAGATATAACCTATATAGTAGGCATTTCTTTTAGGTTCATGCATGATCTCAAGAAGAGTTATTAGATATCAACTAAGAGGATTTTGAGATTTCTTAAGGGGACCCATCATCATGGTATTATGTACACAACATGTGATAAATTTTCATTGATTGGGTACACATATCCATATTGGGCTAGTTATCCTCAAACTAGAAGATAAAATACTGGTTAAGGATTTCAGTTGGATCAAGGTACAATATTATAGAGCATCAATAAACAACTCACAATTTCCCTATCTTTAGTATAAAGAGAGTATAAGGAAACTAAGGAAGTAATTTGATTAAGACAACTACTTTAAGATATTGGGCTACTAATAAATGGTCCAACACACATATATTATGACAATCAAAGTACCATTAAGATGACCAAGAATATAGTCTTCAATACCTAAACAAAGCACATTGAAATCCATCATCACCTCATCAGAGAAATGGTCCAAGATAACATCATACAATTGGAGTATGTACCTACTCAATATTAAGTGGCTGACATCTTCACCAAGTCACTTGGACTTGAAAAAATATTCAAGTTTAGCAAACTTCTCTATGTATGTTGTAATGAAAGTCAATATTAAGGGGGAATGTATCTAATGTTGACTATATTATTAGAAAAGTATACATTAAGGGGGAATGTTAAACATTTTATAATCTGTACTTTACCCTTGCTTTATCCTTGACATATGTACATGATGTGTCATGTGGTTTTTTTATATGGTGACATGTATCACTTGCCTTTAGCTTTCTCTTTTGCTTGGTATTATAATAGGTTACCTTATTTGAGGTTTAAAATTTATCCTTTTCAAGCTAATGCTTGCAATTTACCTCCATTATATTTTCACCTCCATGTGAGTTGTATTGGTTGTCATATAAGAATAGAATTTAGAACTATCAATCTCATACAAGAAATAAAAATGATCTTTAGGCATCTTGTTTTGATAGAATGAAAGCTTGTTTGGAACATTGGAAAGGTATGTTATTAACCATAGTGGGAAGACTACAACTCACAAAGACTAAATTACAATTCATCCCTATCTACATGATGTCACTTCAAGATTACCAATAGATATAATATTAAAGTTTGATAAAATTGAAAGAGACTTTCTTTGGAAAGGATGTGAGGACAAGTTTAGGTTTCCTCTTTATAAGTGGGATAAGTTTTTTAAGGAAACAATATTGGATTCATAGGCTTATGGAATTGCAAACTTATGAGTTTGGCCTTAGGAGAAAATTATTCGAAGATCAAGGAAAGAGTTGGGAAAAAATTTTACTTCAAAATATATAGGTTATCTCAATGCAATAAAATTATTTACGAAAATAACCCTACCCAAATAATAGATGATATATAACTTCATATTATATAACTTGCAATTGATCAAATGGTTAATTAATGAGTATAATTATGTAAATTTTTGATATAACACTTGGTTGAAGCCTTGTCCTCTTATATCTAATTCAAAATGGTAACCATTGACTTAGGTATGTCTAGCTTGTAAATATACAAAGGTTAAATATTATATTATTGTGAACAACAACCCCAAATCATGGATTTCTATTAGTAACTTTGTTGAAGGAAAGAAACTCAAACAAATTATAGATAAGCTTCAAAAGATGCTTCAAGAGTTCTATTTTCCTATTTTTACATGAAATGGTGAGTTTGTTTGGAATCCATCAAAATATGATAGATACTTAGTCAAGTTGATATGAGGATTTAGAGCAATCAAATTGTTTTACTCCCAAACATTTTCCTTGGAAGAATGTTTGGTCACTAAAGGCTCTCCTTAAGGCCTCTTGAATAAAATTATAATGGGTTGAAATATTTTCTTTTGATATTATTATTAATTTTTAAATGGGTTGGTCTACCTTATAACAACATGATTACATAGTGGGATTACACTAACTTGGCAATTATGCATATATGGCTTGCTAATATTCAAACCTAAATCTCCTTATTGAAACTCAAAGAACTTAACCTATTGAATTAATACCATTTGATTGTTGATATTATTATCATTGATATACATTTTGATAGTTTAACTAAAATAAAAGTTACTCATAAATTCAAGGAATGTAGGTTATGGGACCCTTTCAAAACCCCTTTACCAATAAAATAAATAAAAATCAAGGAATGATTTAGATTTAAAGGATGAATATTAAAGGTTCATAACTTAACACTTACTAAAAGCTCTAATATGACCAATACAACTAGTGCACGAAACAAAGAATTCTACAAAATTGTTATTTTCTAAATATAATCAGTTAGTAAAAAAATATGTCTTATTAAAAGAAATGATGCTTTATTTTTCTTAAATATATATTTCAGTGTTAAATATATATTTTTCTTAAATTTATTATTACCAATGTTATTAAATATAAGAATTTCATCTATTAATATAAAAAATATAAATAAATATTATAATTATAATTATAATAATTTAATAATGGGAATAAAAATGGTTGACCTATATAGGCATAATATGTTTGTATAATAGACACTAATCAATACATTTTCAAAGAAAGGAGAGGATATATTCATGTGGAACGAAATTCCATCATAGGAATATGCCACTGGAAATAAACAATTTGTATAAGAACAACATCACATGAATCGGTTAAAAAGCAAGAGGGCCAACTACCCCCCACATACATGCCGCAACTCGATGTTAATAGGGGTGAGGAATCCCACATAAGTGGGACCAAGGACTTGCACCTTTAAGCCTGCTACCCCATTGGCAAAGAGTATGGCAAGTTTTGGGGCTCATAAACCACTCAAGTCCCATAACCGAATCAATGTGGGATTATTAACGCACGTAAAGGAGGAGAAGAAAATATTATATGTTAAATAAAATATCAATGTCTAGATTCTTCCAATATGAAACAAATATGGAATACAAATTTGAATCTATGCACATGGTCATATAATTATTATTTTAATTTATAAATAATCAAATAATAATTATCACATAATTATGGATGTCTTGTTAAGAAATGGACCAATTTAAGCTAGATATTTTAATATCAACATCTGGTGATAGTGATTCCTTCATTAGAAGAATGTTTTATTTATATTTTTTTTTTTAAAGTAAGGTTTTTAAAGTGTTGTCCTTTCCCTTTTACATTTATTTAGTCATATTGAGATATTTAGTGCCATTAATATTTGAACCTTGGTGTGGGCTACATCAACTATTTGTCCCAACCATTGAACCAAGGACCCATTGGCAAAATTTTGAGTTAAAAACATGGGTTTTTGTGAGGGGTCTTGGTCCCTTCGTACCGGGGTTTGAACTTGGATCTCTTGGATGAAAACCCAAGGACTTACCACTATGGTATACCTCATGGGACATGTTCTAATAATTGATTATTCTTAACACTCTTGTTAGATTAAGATGGAAATTTTGAATGTATAAGTAGTGATAGCAACAACGACGTGTATATTCCAATGATGCTTCTCACTCACTCTCTCACACACATATATATTTATATTTATATACATACATACATATATGAATGAATGCCAACATATTTATATACATATATACATATATACATATTTATAAGCTAGATGGAAATGTTTTTTGGAATTTTGAAAGTTTATCTTTTAATTCTTATTTCTTCTCAAAAACTATTTCCAAAAGTGTTCTTGCTCCATTTTATTAATCTATATGTCATAAATTCAATTTGTTTTGGGAGATCATACAACCCACCATTTATTGAAGAATTCTACGATTGTGCTATCATATCAACAAATTGAGGATGGTCTTTCCACATCTACTCATATTTAAAATATGATATTTTTAATTCACTTACCATCATTTTAACTCTTATTCACCAATTATATAAACCAATCCTTGTTAAGGTATTAATTTTAGAACAAGCCCCTTAACCTAGGCAATGATTTGAGAGTATGAATATGTCTAATTTTTTTTCTATTAGGTTATAGCCTCTCTTGTTGTTGGTTCATGTATAGTTGTCTTCTTCAAAATCAACCTCCCAAAAATTATTATTTTGAATAAAAGCTAATAAATCTCTCATACTTGAGGTTAATTTCCTAATCCCCCTATATTTTTCATCCAACTTGGTTATGGAATTAAAATCTCCTATGATCATGAATATAATTTCTTGGTCATTACTTCCCATAAAGGCTTCAATCCCACTTCAAAATTCTAATCTACATGACTAATTTTTAGGTCCATAGACATTGATAACAATGAAATGAATATCTACAAAGTAGCAAGTGACTAAAGAGGCTATCCAATGTATAGTTTTATGAATGGTTACACAAGAGTTTATAGAAGGATTTCAACAAGTTAGAATTCCCCCTACCACTCCTTTAGAATACATAACATCCCATTAACATATTTCCCATACTGCTTTCATAGTTTTAAAACTTCTTATTTTGTCATTTTAGTTTCTTAGATACAAATAATACCATGCTTTTTACTTAAACATAAGCCCCTGACACACCTCTATTTTTAGGGGGCATTATCACCTCTTATATTCTATGAGATGATAATCATCTATTATTAGGGGATATTGGCTCTGCTTGTGTATTACCAATATCATTTTGTTATTTGGTAGAGAGAAGTTCAACCAACTTAGTTTGTGTTCCTTTCTCTATGTTTGCTCTTGCTTCCTTGGATCTTGCTTGATAATCTAAGGGTTTTCCTCTTTTTGCCTTGCCTATATTAGGAGTAGGTATTATTATTCTATTCTTCAATATTCTTTCACAACTTTGTTTTTCATCATATTTATCCTCTACTACAAAATATTTTGATTTGTCTTACTCATTTTTTGGTATTTTATTATTAATGGTAGAGGTATTAACTTCTAAAACTGATTTCTCTTTACCATTTTTTCTCTTGAATGGTGCATAGTACTTCAAGATAATCTTCAAAATCTAATGAGACACATTCCTTAGGTTCATCGAGAATATTCCTCCTTAAATTAGGATCATATTGGATAGATAATTCCTTGTTAACATGTTGAATCTATTGTATTGTGTTCTCTAAGTTTTGATCTCCTTTTTTTTATAGGCTAAGGCTTTAAAAGAGTTGGTATTTATTTGAATATCCTTCCTTACTGATATCCACTATTTTTTTTCATTTTTCTAGATCTATCTTTTGGAAGTTGAAAACCATATTCATCCATAACTATTTGATAGTTTCTCTTATAGTTTTCTACATATTATTCTACTGGGCTCTTATTATGGCATGATCTCTAAATATACTCCACCTCCATGACATCTACATATAAAATATATGTCTTCATAATCTATGTTTTGGGTCTACATATTATCCCCATACTTAAGAATTATTGATTTTAATAAACCTTTACTTATATCAATCATGACCAATATCCAATCATAAATAGCTAATAATCCATCTTCCATAGAGTGTTGCCTATTGGATTGAAGGTATCTATTTCCTAAAATTTAATGGGTAACCCAAAAATCCTAACTAAGACTTATGCTAGGAATATATTTACACTTTTAGGTGAAAAGCCTTCATATTAATGGGTAAGGAAGAGTCTTGTTATTCTCATAAACCAAGGACCCCCTTTTAGGATATTTTTCTTTCTTCCCTATAATAAAAAATGGCTAGGAAGAAACCTTTGGGAAGAAAGGATAGAATCACTCCTAGAGACTTCCAACTCCTATCAATCTATATTATCAAGGTTAAAGCCCTTGGTCAATACCCATTATATTTACCAAAAACAACCCTATCTTTGAGCAACAAGGATCTCTCTAAGGTGCACTCACTAACCTCTACCACTAGAGATGATTTTAAGGATTTAACTATAAATAAGTCCATGGAAAGGAAACTAAAACTCAAAATCTATTGAAATTTATTAGAATATCCTATAGCAAATATAATATTTGATAAAAATTATAATAATTTGCATGCAAAATTTCTAAGATAAAGAAGAGAAAAAACTTAACTAAGAAATTCTATGTCTAGATAGAATGTCTTACCTTACTGAAGTCCTATTACTTCATTGCTCTTCCCATCATTTGAACCCTAGTTGAAAAATATTTGTAATTTTATTTTTTGAGACTGTCACTACCCTTGTTCTTTATGGTTGACTTCACAAGGTTGTATCTCCCTCAATATTAAAAAAGAAAAAAATATTATATGAAGAAAATTATTGAGGAGAAAATTAATTATTCAAATAAAAGAAGATTTAAAATATTGAATTTTGGAGGAAAATATATTTCTACTACAAAGGAAAACTAAGTTATTTTGAATGAAAAAGAATTTACTAAAGTTGAAGATAAATTTAAATAAAGTTCAATTAATTATTGAAAGTGTTAAATTATTACGGAAAATAATTGTTGATTTATCATTTTTGAGAAAATAAAGTTTATTAAAAGGATTATTTGATTTATTTTGAAGAGAAGACATATTATTGAAGGAATATATTTATACAAGATATTTAAGGCTTCTAGATTGAATATTAATCAAAGGTAAGGATAAATTACTTGAAGGCTATTCCATAAGGTATGGAATATATCCTATCTAAAGTTGATCTAAAAGGATCATAAAATTTACTTTTAGAAAGAAAAAAATATTATTTAGAATCTTTGATCATAGAAATTGCTAGTGAGAGATATTAAAGAAAGAAAGAAAACAAATAAACAAGCCAAAATTTAAAAATGTGTCTCACCAAAGGATAGTATAGGTAGAGAAAAACAAGAAGATATTTATAAGTGTGAGTCATTAACAATAAGTGAAGGCAAAGAGAAGCAAGTTGAAGATATAAGTATGTGTCACCAAAATTTACATGGTACTCATAAACTATTCATGAAGAAGCTAGAAGAAGCTAAAGATAAATATTTTTCTACCATTAAATGATACCTAAATTATATTATCAATGAAGTAGAAGATTTATCTAAACATATTATTATATTACCTATTGATATGTGATATTTAATGTACATAGAACTTAATAAGGTGAAGCATAAAAGTCAAGAAGAAATGAAAAGGTTGAATGACAAGAACACAATGAAAGATGCAAGTTATATCATAAAATATTTGGGGTCCATGAAAATAGATATAAGTTGTGATACTAATGATTGGAGTAATTATAGACGTATGTTGTGATACAAGTGATATTGTACAAAAACTAGATATTGCATGTGACACCAAGGATATGACCATTATCCATGAAGACAAAGAATGTGCTAAAAGTGTATGTATTGATTGTGTTGATTGCATAGGGAATATTTGTGTAGGTCATGATATCAATAATAGTGATAGAAATATTGGTATAGAATTTTTTATAGGATACAATTTTAAAAAATTGGTAAGAGAACATTGTTAAAGGCCTTAAACAAACAAGTAATAATGAATAAGTGATTATTAAAAGTAATAGAAAAATAGGACAAGGATAGATGGAATTTGTATTGATATGAAAAAAATTAATATAGGTAAGAATAAATTTAGATGTACATATTATGCCAAATAAATGTATAAGATAGGAAGATGTTAGGATCTTCATTGTAATAAAATTTATTGAGGTAACAATAATTCTCAAAGATATTGTTGGTACAAAGTAAATAGTAATATGAATATGAATTATGGATGGATAAGCATACATGAATGAGAAAATATGAATTAAATATTGATAGCACTAAATAGACTCTTCCAAAAAATAATGAATTAAAGCTTTCCAAAATAATTACAAATATGGTCAAAATCAATACTGGAAATAAAATAAGAAATAATGCAAGAACCAAAGTCTCTACCAGTGTTAGAAGACCAAGATCAAAATGAAAGACTAAAAATATATTGCATCCTATACCAAATAATGTAACATAAGAGGTGTTGTAAGTATTACATAATTTGGTACCTTGCAAGAATATTACAAGTACCTTGTAAATATTTAAGTTTAGTTTGTAAATAGTTTATGGTGTGAAAGAGTCTTATAAATATGTGTCATTTAGTAGTCATTAGAGGTTTGTCATTATTAGGAGTCAATAAAACATATCTCTTTTGAGAAATATGAAGAGTTATATCTTCCATGAGTTTGAGGATATGAAGAGTTAATGAAAGTAGAAAGGTAAAGAGTCTTGTGAATATTATGTCTAAGTCATATATATTGAAGATAAAGCATTGTAATGGTGATCGAATAAGCTCTGTAATATATTGTATTTACATTTTTTAATTAGATATATTTATCAATAATATTTTTAGTGAGGAACAGTTAGAATAAGTGAATATTCTCTTAAGTTCTACTAGGATAGACACACTTGAGTTTCCACTCCTCCATGTGTCAGGAGAACACTTAGTGGCTTCTTCATCAGGTTTGATGAGTTGTTGTAATCCAATGGCTCTAAATGATCAACTTTACTATTTATACAAAGTTGATCCTTGGAATAAATCAATCAGTTCTATTTTGTTTCTTCAAACTCTTGTAATGCTTTGCATATCTATTTTAGAAAATTCTAACATGGCACCAGAGTAGGATAGATTCTACTAGCATTATCTCTTGAAGGAAGTTTTATGAACTAGTTCTTAATCTCCTTTTCTTTGTTTTTTTTAAATAATAGATTTCATAGACTCATCTTAGATGCAATTTTTTGAGATATTTGCTTATGGTAATTGTTTTTTCAGTTTTTCTAACTTATGTTTTACCATTTAAGCAATTTTTTTCAAATTCCTTTTATGATATTCACTACTCTTTATATGCAACTTGAATATCTACTGAGAATTTTTGTTTCTCAAAATTTGCTTCTTAAAAAATAAAATCTATTTTTTAATGCCCTCCTCTATTGCATTTATTTATATTTAATTCTCCTTCTTTGAGAGCAGTTCATCCAGCTTCATTTCCATCCCTGCGTAATTTCAAAGGAGATTCATATAAATCTAACAATATTTTAAGAGGCCATTATTTTTCCCATTAATATCGTCTACATTTTTTTCTCTAGAATATTGTAGCCGATTCGGCTTCCATAGCCTTCGCTGTAACTATCATGGAGAAAATGTAGCCTTCATTTCAATAGTGGGAAATCTTCTAATATTTTATTTTGCAAAATCGTTAAGTCTTCGTCAAAAATTTAATATTGTATTTCCCTCTTTTTGTCAAGTAAAAGACTATTGGTTTATTAAATAAACCAAAGTTGTATATCCTCTAAAAGCACGTGGTCTTGTTTACCACCGTTAAGCTTTGGCATGATTGAGACTTCGCCTAACGAAATATCCTCTCTTAAATTTTTTAAATATATTTGGCGAATATAACTCGATCTTCTTCCCGTTATGTCCTTCGGCGTTCCGGGAGTCCATCGAGATTTTCTTACTTTATAAACAACTTTCATTAGGATGAAAACATAAATCCTTTTTGCTATGATAATCATTGATAAAGTTTCATATCTCTTTATAGGCCCATTGATATGTGTTTTGCAAGGTTTCTATTCTGCAAGATTTTTTTGTTCTCAAGGTGCCTTCATTAACTTAGAAATTCCTTTACACCTCATCTCAGCACCGTTGAAAGGTCTTTGGCACTATTTAAGGTGAAACACCTTCATCCCTACTAGAGAGGGCATATTGCCTTCGCCAATGGGTTCAAGTGCAACAACACCATATGGAAGTCGCTTTGCACCATAAAAACGTTGACCGTCAGGCCTTGGTCCCTCTTCGAATGCGATCCCTATTCAAAAATGTTGGTCTATCGACGACATCATCTACACCTTCTCCAGTGTATTCCCAGACCTTTGGCACATTTAGTTTCACTGGTATTGATAAAAAAAAAAAAATTATTATTTTTAGATCTAATATTTTAGTTTAGATGAGGTGTTAGTCTAAGGATATAACCTCTACCATGACGCCAAATATTAAATCATTGAACGAGTAAGGTTTCATATCTGTTGTGGCGACCAAGTTTTAAGCATTGAGATGCAAGGTATAGTCTTAGCTGTGGTGTCATAGGTTACTTATCGACGTAACCAGGGTGATCCTGTTCTCTCCTTATTTTTTTGGCTATTCAACATTGTATTTACTTTAGTAAATCTGCTCTTCTGTAGCCATCCAAAGGTGTTATGTTATCTTTTATTTTTGGCCTTCCCTTTGGATCGAAAATTGATACTTGTAATTTTTTAATATAAATTTAGGGGAGTTGATAAGGTGCCATTTTTGCACCTATCAAAATAACGGGGTGGGGGGGGAGTTTTTCTTTGCGTAATATTTTAGACTCCTATATTTCTCTTTACATTTGGTTATATTTATTTTTCTCAACATAAAGAAAGGTTTTAAAGTATATATCGTTAAGGAAAATTTTAATTAAAAACTTTACTAAAGATAGAGTTTTGTTAGAATAAGTGAATATTCTCTTAAATTCCACTAGGATAGACACTTGAGTTTCCACTTCTCCATGTGTCAGGATAACTCTCAGTGGTGTCTTAAGTTCCATTAGGATAGACACTTGATTTTCCATTTCTCCATGTGTTAGGAGAACTCTCAATGATGTCTTCATCAGGTTTTATGAGTTGTAATCCATCGACTCCCAATGATCAACTCTATTATTTATACAAAGTTGATACTTGGAATAAATCAATCAATTCCACTCTTCTCTTCACGTTTTATATAATGCTTTGCATATCTATTATTGTGAAATTCTAACATGGTACCAAAGCAGGATAGATTTTGCTAGTATTCTCTCTTGAAGGTTCTAGGATCTGATTCATTTACTTTGGATAATTTTCTTTGGCTATCTTACTTCAAAGTTTACAGTAGTCACCTTTTATCCATAGTTTACTCTTTCAACATATTTATTTTTTATGAAATATATGTTGCAATATTTTTTTTAATCAAATCTGTGTTGAATTCGTGCTTGAGGGAAATTTTAAAAAAATAGCTCTTATTTTTCTTTAAACACAAGTTTTACCCTATGTGCATGGCACTATTCTAGACCATGTTAAAAAATAAGAGCCTCTTAAATTTTTTAAATACTTTTTCCCTCTCTTCGATATTCATTTAAACAGTCTCTTTTCGGTCCACCAGAACTAGAAATATCGTTTACATTTTTGCTTAATTTTTTAGCGCAAATATCATTATATTTCTAACCACTATATTTTTCAATATATTGGTAAGTAGTGGTTTTTTAAATTCTTTGAGATTTTATTCGATCCTCAGGACAACGGGTCTCCTCATTCCCGTTTCAACTCGGTGCTCATGACGTTCTCTCTAGCCGCTTTGTGACACGACTCCTTGGTCCTTGGCACCATTCGCAACGTCTCTCCATTGTCATTGTTTTTGTTGTTCATGTATTGGAGTTTAGAATATTATTCAAAGATTTTTTTCAATCCCCCCAATGCTCTCTTCTTCGGTCTTTAAATATCCTCTCCCTGCAAAGTTTTAAAGTGCCAAGACTTGCCATTCAATTTAAAAAAAAAAAAACTCAATATCATATTGCTCATGCTAAATATTTATTTTTTCATATATTTTTGATAGTTTTCGTAGGGGTCACTGGTTCGTTTTCCCATTTACATTTTCTGTAGAGGTCGTTGTCTTTTAAGTAATGTTTTGTGCAGGTTTTGTTGGTTCGTCTGAGGAAAATATATTTTTATTCTTAAAAATTCCACAGGTGCATAGTCAAGCTGAAAGCACGAGGATACGGAAGCAATGGCATACCGGGTGCGATGCAAACAAAAGCATACGAAACGCTAAGTCCTATGAATGAAGAAAAAGGACTAAAGTGCATGAAAAGGGAAAACAAACGAACTGAAATGAGATATAAAGCAAATGTAAAGTGCAGCCCTTATTTTTATTAATTTTTCTTTGAGATCAGGTTACAATATGTCTCCTTCCTTTTTAGGGGCTAGGAGCGTTAGATATAGTTTTGTTACACCACGGATGGTACGCTTCCCTTCGGGATCTTCCGCGTGCCCACATTTGAAATGGGCGGGCCAAACGTCACCGCCGCTTGCGTGAATGCATCTGTAGTTCCTTGCTGCCCCTCCGGTGTCGAGATCCTACATTCAAAGAAATAGCAAATGATTAATAGCACCTACGGATGGAGGGAAACATGCAATCCCCAAGGCCTCCGGTTAATGCATGCATGAAATAATTAAAATGGTAATCAAAACATGTCAGAATAAGATGAAATTTGGACAGAAGCATGCAAACACCATCATGAACACACTGCAAAAGGAACAGTCGAGAAATCTATTGTAGATTTCTAATCGCTCCGGGGTGGGACGATTAGGACTGTCATAAAATGTCAGAAAGCAACCTCCTAAATGTCCCATCCAGAGGCCTCCAAAACACCTACAAAGTTGGGGTTAGGCAAAATAGGGCATTTTGAGATGACCCAGAAGGTCGGATTCTGTAGATTCGGCCCCGATCGCCCTGTATCCGAAGATGCTCCCTGTATGTTAGTGAAAGCGAAAAACAATGAAAACACAGTCAAAACTCATCAGAATGGCATGAAATTTGAATGGCAGCATATATGAATGACATAAAATAAGATGCAAAAGAAATAGTGAAGAAATATACTACAGATTTCTAATCACTCTGGGGTGGGGCGATTAGGACTACAGTAGTGCAGGGGCGCCCGGGGGCAGGACGCCCATCGTTTGGGGCTTGGTTTCGACACCAATCCACTTGGGATGGGTCCAAAACCTCCTAGGGGGTTGTGTCAAAAAATTGGGTGGGGTATTGTGGCCAAATGTTTGGGTTTTGGGTCCGGATTGCGCTTCCAATGTTCACCCAATAACCTCCCTTCCAAAAGAGAGATCAAGGATGTAAGAAGCACAAGTGAGGGGTGAGGATGTAATTCGGCAGCACTCCATTGCTCCAAATGCTCCTGCTCTATCCTTTTTTGGGGTGAGAAGACTCACCATTTTATAGACCTGAAGGTCTGCTTTGAATGTGCATGCAGGGGCGCCACTTGGCCATCATGCCTTCCCAAGGGAGAGAAGATTCCTCCCTGATTAAGGGCTCCATGACTGCCTCTATGACTACCTCTTTGAGCTCAAAAATGCTCACTCGCACTCCCATGCATTGAAGGTGGAGTTGAGTGGCGGATCTGAGCTGCCATTTGTCAAGGTTTGACCTTTTTCCCATCAAACCTGCTATTCGCCCCACCCTGGAGCGATTGCTGCTAATCGTCCCAGGGTGGGGCGAATAGCATTCTAATCACCCTAGGGTGGAACGAGTAAGGAGCAGGGTGCTTGAAAGGTGCCAAATTGACCTTTGACCTTCCAAAACTACTTTGGGAGTGGTTAGGACCACTTTTTAACCTCTAGGGGCTGCCCTAGGGGCTATGTATGCCAATTCGGTCAGTGCTTGTATCCACATGATCAGATTGGTGTTGTTTTGGTGTCTACAGATGCCCCTTTTTGGGATGCGTTGTGCGTGGCATAGTGCTGAGCAAAAATAGATAACCAAAGCACTTAATGATTAGGGTTTCTTGGTAACCTAACCAAATTTTGATGCCCCAAGTATGGAAAGGGCACGCATTCTTGAATCCTTGCTTCGACGAGCTAAGGAGCTTAATTCAAGTGTTAACCTTTTTCGGTGAGGTGTTACTTGATCTTGGACATTGTTCAGTCATGAATAGGCAAAGGGCGCAACCTTTTGTCTATGGGAACCTTGAGTTCATGATTCTAGAATGCCAAGTGTTTGATCAGCTTGTGATTATTGCTTGTTTGCTGCCCCAAGCAGGAGCGTGATTGTCTTTGTCAATGATTCTTTGAATGCATGCCATTTCCTTGATTGGGTGTGTATTTGTTGATTGGTGACTAAGTGTGACTACCCCCTCAAGCGACGAATCGATGAGGGAATGACCGACATGAGAAAAGCGATGAGTCGCTTGACCCAAGATGACTTTTGTAAGGGTGCCTTCAGTTGTTTTCCATTGAATGCTTATGCAGTTTCCCAACAATCTGACCTATTTTTGGTGGGTTTTAACCCTTTTTGTGATGCCTTTTGGGGATGAAATTGTCAAAAATCCATCCTCCCATGGAGCGGTCCAGCTATGGTAGCCTTCTTAGGGAGTAGGATATTGATAATTTGTGGCCCCAACATCAGTTTTGTATGCCAAGAATGTCAGGCACAAAGGCGCCTTTGTTCGACAATTTTATTGCTATTTTTGGGTGGGTTTGGACCCTTTTTGTGATGCCTTTTGGGGATGAAATTCTCAAAAATCCTTCCTCCCATGGAGCGGTCCAACTATGGTAGCCTTCTTAGGGAGTAGGATAGTGAGGATTTGTGACCCCAACATTGATTTTGGATGCCTTGAAGCGCAGGCACAAAGGTGCCTTTGTTCGACAATTTTATTGTTGTTTTTGGTGCATTTTGGATGCAGTTTTGGTTGTTTTTTATTTTCTTGCTCTGTAATCATCCCAGGGTGGGACGAATACCAGTTTTGTAATCATCCCAGGGTGGGACGAGTGCTAACTAGAGCGCTCATCCCAGGGTGGAACGATTACAAGCCTAAGAGCCTATATAAGGGCCAAAACTAGGTTTTGGGCTCATTTGCAATTTTTTTTTCTGGCGATTTGGAGCTATGAGGAGGAGTTCGAGTCTGTGTAGCGGAGCGCTATCGAGATTTCATGGATACCATGAGTGCACGGACCGGATATTCGAGTGGTGGAGCCGAGGCAAGACCGGTAGGTGCTCCTTCTCTTTATTTTGTTTGTTTTTATTTTACAATTCAAAACCGTAATTTATTTTATATTTCATTTTTCATTTAAACTAAGATCAAAACCCTAGTTTAATTGTTTTGTATTTGTATTTTGTGTGGCGTTGTTTAAACTAAGATCAAAACCCTAGTTTAAAAATTTTTTTTTTTTTTTTTTTTATTTAAACTAGAGTTAAAAACCCTAGGTTAAATTTTTTTATTTTGTTTTTTTTTTAAACTAGAGTTAAAAACCCTAGGTTAAAATTTTTTTTTTTTTTTTTTGTTTAAACTAAAGTTAAAAACCCTAGGTTAAAATTTTGTTTTTTTTTTTTTTATTTAAACTAGAGTTTAAAAACCCTAGGTTAAAATTTTTTTTTTTTTTTTTTGTTTAAACTAGAGTTAAAAACCCTAGGTTTAAAATTTTGTTTTATTTTGTTTTTTTTATTTAAACTAGAGTTAAAAACCCTAGGTTAAAATTTTTTTTTTTTTTTTTTTTTAGTTTAAACTAGAGTTAAAAACCCTAGGTTAAAATTTTGTTTTTATTTTGTTGTTTATTGATTTTTTTGAATGTTTGTACTGTACATTTTGTTAATGTTGTTGTACAGTTTATTAAATGTTTTTTTTTAAACTATTTATACATTTTGTATATTTGTTTTAGTGTTGTACAATTTTTTTTTGTCATGTTTTAATGTTTTTGTGTTGTTTTGTTTTGCAGGTGGTGAAGAGTCGGTACCGTCAATCGACGGTATTTTTTGAAGCATGGGATGCGCTGACTATGGTGGACTGGGATTGGCTTGATGCCCTTGGGCTCAAGCAGGTGACTCGATTAGAGCCTATGGTGGGGGATCGGGCATATCTGACCGCCTGATCAATTTGTGGGATCCCTGCACCAACACCTTTCATCTCCCAACAGGGGAGATGACAGTGACTCTAGAGGACGTTTATCAGATTCTATGGATTTCGATAGACGGGCTGCCCATTCGGATGACTCCTCGAGATCAACGGACGATGGTGCTGACACGGTGCTTTGGGCATGCGACGGAGATGGGGGTGGATGGGGTGGTGGAGAGGGCAGAGGGGGACTACCTGATTGGTGAGATTCTAGTGTGGTGGTGGTTTGAGAAGGGCATGTTGGGGGTGAGGCATACATTGCTTATGACCCTCATCTCCAACATGCTGCTTCTCGACTCCTCAAGTGTGAGGTTCCCTTGGAACCTGCTTGAGGTAGTGTTCAGACTGGTGGAGTGTCCGATGGTAGCACCACTGATTATGAGGTGGGGTCAGACGCTACTGGCATAGTTATATGATGAGTTGTACGAGGTCCACTATCGAAGGCGAAAGGGGATTGGGTGTAGCTACCTATTGTAGTGTTGGGGATGGCAGCACATAGCTATGGAGCGACCATAGGGGTTGCCTTGGACCACTCGGGGAGAGATGGTGGATAGGGAGATTGGCTATGCTACCCTATGGCGGAGGTCCGAGGAGCAGGGGAGTCGATGGTGGGCAAGTGTCATAGGGCACTATGTTGATGCCTTCTCACATCTTGCTCCAGGAGAGGTGTTCTAGTGGCCATACCGGGACTATCCAGCCTAGCCTGAGGCTAGGGAGTGGCTTCGATGGGTGCAGGGGGAGGTGGCTGATCGGGTGACACGAGACCGAGTAGGAGTACTTCCCGTACATTTAGGTGACTCGATAGTTTGGGGTGCACCAGGGATTTCTTAGTGAGCCCTTGATCTATCGACGTCGGGGCGACGAGAGGACTCTAGCCTGGCCGATCATTGAGCCATTGGGTGAGGAGTCGGATGTAGTGATTGATGTCCCCAACATGGACAATGTCGGGGTGACTACGAGTATGACCAGTGGTGGACGATGTGGCGATGGTGGGGTGAGGGGCCTCTAGGAGTGTCCAGATGCAATAGATAGGTGGTGAGGATGCAGAGGCATCGAGGGAGGGTTGGGGAGCTCCACTTGATGATGCGGATATGGTGGAGGTAGATGACTTGACTAGGGATGACCTAGGGGTTCCAGAGCAGCCGGATACATAGGACGTTCTAGAGTAGTGGGTGTCAGAGTAGCATGCCATCCTAGAGATGCCCATGCCTTAGGTAGTCCCAGGGGATATGGAGGCTAGGTATCATGTTGAGATAGCATGATTGGAGGAGCTACTATGGAGATGGGATGAGGAGCACAACATTGAGAGGGATCACCTACGAGCTCAGTTGGCGTAATGGGATGAAGCATTGGCTACATACCATCGATGGGATGTGGAGTGGGGTCGGTTCGGGTGGAGTTGGAGGCCGAGATTATCCACCTTGGTGGACAGTTACCTGAGCTCACTAGAGGTGGATCTTCACACCGAACGAGAGACAATGAGACTAAGCAGTCTGCTTCCTCTCATCATAGGTGGGTGGGTGAGGGTAGCGCTAGTGGGCATGATGCGAGGGCAGCAGCCGCCCTGAGAGGTCCCATAGGACCCACACCACTAGGGGTAGTTCCAGTCACACCGATCCTACATGATCATGGTGGCCGACTCCCTAGGCTTGGGGTTTTTGAGTTTTTGATTTTTTTGTGAGGTCAGAGGACCGACTTATTGTAGCCTACGAGCATTTTTGATTATATATATACATGACTTTCTTTTTGGATTATACACTTGTCATGATTTATTGTTACTTTTATGCACATTTATTTATGTTGATGTATGCATATGTTATTATGAATGCGATGTTTCTAATTTATATGATGTATGCATATGGAATGGATGAAATGATTTGTTGATAACTTGGTGGTGGCACCATAGACTGTACAGGATTTATTGGCTTTCTGTACTATGTGATTGCTTTGTGGAATGACTTTGCATGTGTGATTTTTTTGTTTTGTATTTTCTGATGGTGATGTAAGTAATGAAATGTACCACAGTTGTTCTAGAATGTAGTTAAGGTTTTCTGAGACTCAGATGTTTTAACTAACTAGTCAAGATTGTACATTTATTCTCACAAGACTTTTGAACAAGGTACGAATCAGACTTGAGTTTGACCAAGTTATTTCACATCCCTGTGTGTGCGATTGAGTTCGTTTATGTGGTATTTGTCAAGATACCGCCAGTGCCAGATAGGCTGTCAACCAAACCTGTACTGAGGATCACCTAATTAGCTCCACTAACTCCTTTGTTGTATTTAGTAAGATTAATCCATGGGACAATCTAGGATACCATAAGCTAGCTCATCCACATGCAAACATTGGTCTACTCACATGCAAAGCTAATGTGATAGACATATCGTCATGCATTTAGGATACCGCCATTGCCAGGTAGGCTATCCACCAAACCCGTAATGAGGATCACCTAGATGGTTTTTCGAATGCTGAGAATTCCAAGGATTCAAGCTCAGGCGTCTTTCGATTGCTCAACTTGTTGGGATACTTGCTCTCATACATAGTGATGAAAATCACTATTTATTTTTCTCTTTTTTTTTTTTTGAGCAAGGGGTTTGAGTAGTGGTGATAACCACTGTTATTTGATTTTGCATTTTGGATTTCAAAGTTGAGCTCGTAGGTTTTTGGCTTGTGAATGGCATTGATCCCTTTTGGCTTTGGGGATGACTACCCATCCTGTTCAGGGACGTGTAGTACGAATCCTTATGACTTTGGGGACCAAAGGTGATTGGGGATTTTACTATGTAATGGCATTGATATTTTAGGCCTTGGGGATGACTACCCATCCTTGTCAAGGGCATGTAGTATGAATCCTTACGACTTTGGGGATCAAAGGTGTTTGATTTTTGAAGGGTTTTTTTTTTTGTTGAATGGCATTGATCCTTTTAGGCCTTGGGGATGACTACCCATCCTTTTAGGTGTGTAGTACGAATCCTTATGACTTTGGGGATCAAAGGTGTTTTGGGATTTTTGATAGTGGTGAAAACCACTATTTATTATGGGGAATTGGATGGGGAAGAGCTTGTCCTTTTGTCAATTCTTAGCATTCTTGAACCATTCGCATAGGGGGATGAGTAGGATAACCTTTCACCTATGGTACCCTAAATTGCTTTGTAGGTTTCATCTTTCATTCACACAACTTGGGAATTTTTATGTGTTTTAAGCTTGTGTTGGGATGCTATGTAACAAGGTGTGATCCAAGTAAAACTCTACCTTTGTAAAATCTATTTGACTTTGTACAGCTTTTGACTAGAAATCTAAAGACAGCTGAATGATGAAAAACCCTAAAGACATTAGCAGACAACTGACTATGATGTGAAGGGCATTATTTTGGATGGATGTTTTTACAAAATGGACTAAATGTGGAAAATGATGGAATTGCCGAGCAATTACAGTCTATGGTGCTTGTGACATGTATGACCAACAAATATGCAATGTATGTATGTGATGCCTAATGCAACTTATTATTTTTGTGTTTTTATTTTTAAGAGTATGCATATTATAATTTTTTGTTATTTTTTATTATCTTTTGTTTTTGTTTGTTTTTGAATATTTGTTTTTGACCAAGCGATTGTGGGAACCCTTGGAGCTTTTGGTTTGACCAAAGGGTTTATGGATACCTTTGGGGCATTTTAGGTTGACCAAGCGATTGTGGGAATCCTTGGAGCTTTTGGTTTGACCAAAGGGATTATAGATACCTTTGGGGCATTTTAGGTTGACCAAGCGATTGTGGGAATCCTTGGAGCTTTTGGTTTGACCAAAGGGATTATAGATACCTTTGGGGCATTTTGGGTTGACCAAGCGATTGGAATCCTTGGAGCTTTTGGTTTGACCAAAGATAATATTGGATTTTGAGGATTGACTTGAGTTTTAGGTTGACCAAAGCGATTGTGAGAATCCTTGGAGCTTTTGGGGTGGGCTATGGCTCTTTTAAATGTGGAATGGCCTCAAATGACTGATGTTCAAGGGTTCTAGTTCCTTGATTCCTTCAAGAGAGGTGAGCCGGTATGTTCCAGGTCCTATTTTACTATCAATTACATAAGGACCTAACCAGTTTGCCATGAACTTGTCCCTTAGATGGGGTGGCAAGTTAGAATTTTGTTGGTTCTCTTTTAAGACCAAGTCACCAACCTGAAAGTCCCTCAGGTGAACTTTCATGTTATATGCTTTCTTAAGTCGCTCTTGATAGATACGTAAATGCTCGAGAGCATTGATGCATCGTTCATCGAGCAACGTAAGCTGGTCTAACCGGGCCTATCATGCAGTGTCATCATCGATGAACTCTTGCATTGATATGCGCAAGGAAGGTATTTCCAACTCGAGAGGCATGACTACCTCGGAGCCATACACCAGCAAAAATGGAGTTGCCCTAGTGGGCATCCGAATGCTAGTGTGATAAGCCCAAAGAGCAAGTGGGATTTGAATGTGCCAATCCTTATGACTATCTATGACCATATTTTTAAGGATGGCAACTAGCATTTTGTTTGACGCCTCTGCTTGCCCATTTGCCTATGGATAATAAGGTGTCGAAAAACTATGCTGAATTTTGTACTTTGTTGTCAAAGCATGCACATCTTTGTTCTTAAATGATGTCCCATTATCCGAGATGATCTTGGATGGAATACCAAAATGACATATGATGTTATGTAAAATAAACTCTGCAATGCGGGTCCCAGTCATAGAGGTAAGCGGAATTGCTTCCACCCACTTGGTGAAGTACTCTATGGCCATTATGATAAACGTGTGATGACCTGACGATGTAGGGGAGATCTTTTCGATTAGATCTAAGCCCCACTACAAAAATGGCCAAGCCGATTGGATCGACTACAAGGCCTAAGAAGGTACATGTGTCAAATTAGCATGGTGTTGACATTTCATGCACTTCCTTACATACGCGCAACAATATCGCTCTAAATATGGCCAATAATAGCCCATGCGAAGGATGCACTTTGCGATGGCCATACCGTTGAAGTGGCCACCGCATGTACCATCGTGCGCTTGGGTGATCGCCCAAGTGGACTCCTACTGGTCCAAGCAATGGAGGAGGATCCCTTCGTAGCTTCGACGGTACAAAATGTCTCCTAGCAAGACATGTTTTGCCACTTTCTATTTGAATGATATTTTTGTGGCATGCGTCAATCCAAGTGGGAGGTTACCTAGCTTGAGGTAGTCTCTTATGGGTGTGTACCAATCCTGTTGATCAGAAACCTCGATGGTATGAACTGCCAATCCCTCTTGAAGTTCATCCCTAGCAAAAGTTGAGCGGGAAAGAACTTGTAAGAATAGCATTGTGTTGCTATCAAGGGGAATAAGGGAGAACAAGGACCCCTAGTTGGCATGATTCAGACTATCATGGATTCGAGAGAACCTATCCTGAGATGGTTCAATCTGGATCAGGTGGATTCCTGGCGTTATGTCAGAGCTTGCACGCTCCATCATGGATTGTGATAATGTTTTGACTTGAATGGTTGTCATCTCACCAGAAGGGTCTTGCGGGATTAGTGACCCCAAGGAGGCCATAGTGTCCACAAAATGATTCGATGATCGAGGGAGTGCCTCGATGTCGTACCATTCAAGATTTGCTAAGAATTTATCCACAAGGGCTTTGTAGGCTCGTAGAACTAGGCATTTACATTGGAATACCCCTTTCACTTGGTTGACGATTAACAATGAATCACCAAAGATGTTCAAGTATTTGATGTTCATGGTGATTGTTGTCTGAAGACCTATGAGCAAGGCTTCGTATTCGGCATTGTTATTGGTGCATGGGAAATCAAGTTTAAATGATAGAGGCATTGGAGCCCCTTGAGGTGTGAAGAATATGATTCCCATGCCACCCCCTTGCTCACATTTAGAACCATCAAAAAATAAGGTTATGTCGGCCTGTGACTCAAGCTCATAGAATCTGGCGATTCTGAGACATGGAAGACCCCATCATCGGGTAGCTCTATGGTCAGAGGCTGATCATCTTCGAGAGGAGCCTCTGCTAGTTGATCGATGATGACTTGACCTTTGATGGACTTTTATCCAATGAATTCGATGTCAAACTCCATCAACAACATGATCCATTTTATCATGCGGCTACTATGATAAGTATGACTCATCATGTACCACAATGGATTCTCCTTAGACACAACATACGTCGTATTGCTCAGCATGTAGTGGCATAGCTTTTTGGTGGCAAATACCACTGCTAAGCATAGCTTCTCGACGTATGCATAGTTAAGTTCATAACTGACCAGGGTGCGGCTAAGATAGTAAGTAGCCTGTTCTTTATGTAGTTCATTTTTCTAGGCTAGCATGGCGCCCAGTGCCACCTCAGTAGCTGAGATGTATAAATAGAATGACACTCCTGGTCTAGGTGGTGCCAATACTGGCGATGAAGCCAAGTATTGTTTAATGTCATCGAAGGCTGACTGGCACTCGTCATCCCAGTGAAATGCTACCCCCTTGTGTAATAATTTATTCATGGGTCGGCACTTGTCAGATAATTGCGCTATGAAGCGCTTGATTGATGTGACCTTTCCCTGCAAGCTTTTGAGCTGCTTGATGGTGGTTGGGGGAAGCATTTCAAGGATTGCCTTGAATTTATTTGGATCTACCTCGATGCCTCATTTTGAGACTATGAAACCCAAGAGTTTTCTAGATGTGATGCCAAATACGCACTTCTTGGGGTTTAGTCTGACTTTATGTTCGATGAGGTGATCGAGGATCTTGCTTAAGTCATCGAGATGATCTGGGCGCAAAAGAGATTTGGCCAACAAATCATCCATATAATCTTCCAAAGTTTTATGCATGTGATCATGGAAGATGTATGTCATAGCGCGTTGGTAGGTGGCGCCAGCATTTTTAAGGCCAAAGGGCATGACCTTATAACAAAATGTCCCCCAAGGCATTGTGAACGCCATTTTGAGTTGATCATCGAGATTGATACGAATCTGATTGTATCCCGAGAAACCATCCATGAGGGAAAGCATTTCATGGCCTGCTGTAGCATCTACCAATGCATCGATGCTAGGCAAGGGGAAATCATCCTTGGGACTCGCTTTGTTTAGATCTCAAAAATTGGTGCATATGCGAATCCTCCCATCAGGCTTCTTGATGGGTACCATGTTGGACAACCATGGTGGGTAATCCATGCAGATGACAAACTATGCATCCAACAACTTTTGTAGCTCATATTTTACCATTAAGGCTACTATTGGGTGCATCTTACGTAGTTTTTGCTTGACTGGCTTGACTGTCGGATCAAGCGTTAGATTATGCATGACTAGCTATGGGTCTAGCCCCGACATGTCTTTGTAGGACCATGCAAAAACCTCCTTCTTCTCTTTGAGAAGGGCAATGTAATCAGCTTGCTCTTCGAGGGATAGACTTACCCCTAACTTGATGATTTGTAGATTCATTGGATCAGAGTCGATGTCTACGTCAATCATCTCTTCGATTGACATGTGGGACCCATCCTCCAACTGGTGTGGAGTTGGGATCAGGTGGATATCATTTGCTGAATTTAGATCTACGTTTGGAACATCGGGTTCCTCTTCAACATGGAAGATATCCTGAGTTGGTCCTGGGGTGAAATGAAGCATCTCACCGCAAGGCCAGTACTATGATGGGGATGGTGGCGAGTTAGCATGATCCCAGTCTATGGCATCTAGGTTTAGATACAATGGTCATGTTGGATCGGTTGGATTGTGGATGGGGGTGGTTAAGTCAATGGAGATCATGTTGATGAAGTGAATTTGGTCTCCATTACCACGTGGGTGGTGACTCGGACATCCTTGGTGATCTTTGTGCTCCGGATCTGGCTCTATGGGTATTGGCACAAATGGATCGGCCCTATGTGTAGATAAAAGGATAGGGTCTACCCTTGGCACTGATGGCTCTATAGGGTCTCTGGGTGGAGGGTGCTCTCTGTATGCCTAAAGTGGTGGGTGCAGCACTTGGTCCAACTATGCTTGGTTTAAATGCCACCTATGCCTTGGCCCCATGTTTAGTTGTTCAAACATGTCATCAATGTCCATGGGGTATTGCTGCTATCGCATATGATTGAGATATGCCATCTCAGTCTCATATTCATAATCGCTATCAGATATCCATAGGCCTTCATTGGCTTCGATAGCTATTTGTGGCATGTGAGGCTCGTTCTGCTCGAGCAAGTTAATTTGGTCCCATCGGGGTTGTTTCGCTCTCTATGGGAGGACCTGATTCTCTTGAGGTGGCATTTGCTCGATTGGAGCATTCAAGGGGAACATTGTCATGAAGTTCTCCTGATAGTCATCTATGGGCGTCACTTGCGAGTGATTGCTATCGGACTCGAAAGGGTCCCAAGGTGCTACCTCATACTCTGACTCATCTTCTGAAGATCCTTCTTGGCCTTGTCTATATCCCTTTTGGAGGCAAGTTCTTGAACTTTCCCCTTTCTCGATCAAAGGGGAGGAGTTGTTGAGGCCCACAAGGTTGGTTGTTAACAATGGGAGATAATCCCCCAATGTGTATGTTGTGTTAGGATTGGCATATGGATCTTGTGCCAACCCATCCTTGTTGCCTAGCCCTAGGCCTTGCATGTTCTCTACCAAGATGTCAAGGGGTAGAGGGTGGTTGAACCCTACTCCTGATTTGTCGTATGACATTCCGATATCTTGGTTGACAAAGAATGTGCACCCCTTGTTCATATCTGCCTAACCCATATCCATGCCAATTACATTGGCCAAGGTATTTCAAAGCGAATTCTAGGTTGGACAGATAGTTGACATTCTCAACAAAGGGCTCTTCATCCTCTTCCTCTTGCAGGTAAGGTTCAATGTCATTGTCGAGGCCCCCATATACAAAATTTGTCTGATTTGGTGGGTAGCCCAAAGGGACAATAGTGTCGATGGGGAGGCGAGGTCTCCCCATGTCCTGCATGGACTCAAGCATGGGTGTTGCTACAATGTTCCACACTAGATACTCCCCCAGGCCCGTATTGGCCATCTCAATGGTGATCATTGGTGGTTGAGGGGGAGGGAATGGGAGTTCTTCCTGAGTCCACTCCATGTCGGGTGAACTAGGCATCTCGACTTCCATTCGGCTAGGCACCTCTTCGGTAGAGATGGTTGAGACTGATGGTGGTGCCTCTTCCAGGGGTTTCTTCCCATTGTCCTTCGATGTGGCCATCATAGGTGGCATCATTGGTGAAGGACCAGATGATGAAGATGGACCCGACTGGGGATTTGAGGGACTTAACAATGGGGATGTATGCGGAATCGGACCCTATTTGGATGGATTCAACTGAAAGTCCAAATGTGTCGATGGAAGGGTCGATTGTGGCATCAGCTGCACCGCATTGCAATACTTGAAGGGCTCTAAGTCTATCGGGACTACATGCACTTGCCCTTCGTATGTGTACTTTAGGCATTGATGGGCTATCGAAGGGACACACTTCATGTCCCTGATCCAAGGCCGGCCCAACAAGATATTGTAGGCCATCTCACCTTCCAAGATGTGGCACAACGTAGGAATAGTCTTTTGTCCCACTTGGATGGGTAGGACAATTGTGCCAACCGTCGAGCATATCGCGTCATTGAATGCTCGAAGAGTATAGGTGGAGGCCACAATGTGAGATGCTGGCAACTTGAGGTGTTTCAATGTCGTTGTTGTGATTATATTGTTGGATGAGCCAGTGTCCACCAACACCCTCTTAAATGGAATCCCGTTGACCCATGCAATGATGTGCAGGGGTGGATCCACCATATCACCAATCATCGATTTTAGTTCATCTTCTCTAAAGGTGATGACTGGTTTTGTACATCATTTTACATGTCCCACAAAGTTGTTGAAAGAGTTTGCTTCATGGGGCTGTAGCTCGATGGCTTTGAGTATCTCCATTAGAGCCTCTCGATGGGGCGGTGATTGTTGGATGAGCTCATAGATGGAGAGCCTAGCCGACGTGGTCCTTAAACTTTGGGTAAGTTTAGTCCGAATCATGGCCACTTGGTCTAGGTGGGGGAGGTTGTGTAGGGTGTTGTTGAGGTTGTGACGTTGATGGAACCTCTCCTGTAGCTATCGTGAGGGTAGCTGTGCTTGGGTACCTCTTGTTTCGTGTCACTATGCTTATCATCCCTACATACCCCTGCATGGGGCAGTTTTGTGTCACCTCATTGACTTGAAGAGTCTTTGCCTATGCATCATGGGCAGGCAGGGGGTCTTTGAAGACCTCCATCTATTGGTTGTTTGGTGCTACGAGATTATCCACCGCTAGCATCTTGTTGTCTATTAGGTCTTGCACTAAGCTTTTGAACTTCCAACATGCGTAAAGGTCATGTCCTTTCTACCGATGAAATCTACAGTACAAGTCTTCCCTATAGCCCTTGGGTTTTGGTGCGTTGGGGTCTACGGGTCGACTTTCTGGTAGGTTTATCAAGTTTGCCATGGACAAGCGGTCAAACAAGGAGTCTTTAGACTCTGTGAAGGGTGTGAATTGTCGCCTAGGGTGACGCTACTGATTTTGCTCTTGCCTATGATTTTCCTTTTCATAGGTGTCAAGAGGAACTGCCTGATAATTAGCCTTTGGGGGTTGTGTTGCTTGTGCAGGCTTAGGTATGTTTATAGCAACCTGATTGACCATGGTGGGTTTTGGTTGCGTTGACCCAATTTTGGCATTTTTGGGCCACTCTTTCTTGCATGGCTTGGCAATCTTGCCATCCTGTATCTTGATCTCCTCAATGATTCTGGCTTGCACCAGAGCTTCCTCGAGAGTGGCATATTGTTGTAGCTACAATAGCATGGAGATCGATCTTAAACAACTCTTCGAGAACATTTGGGTCAGATCGGCCATGGGAGGGAGGTAAGGAAGCTTTGAAAGCAACGTCCTCCATCGATTTCCATAAGCCACCATGGTCTCTTCCTCATACTATCTGAGGCTAGCTAGGTCACTTAATGATGCCTTCTTCTTGGTATTGAAGGTGAAACATTCGAGGAATGCATCCACTAGCTGGTCCAGGTTGCTGATGCTATGCTTCGGAAACTAGGTAAACCAATCCGAGGTAGGGCCTACGAACGTGGTTATAAATGTTCTTAGAAGCAAAGCATCATTGTCCTGAATGCCAAAGCATTGGCTCAAGAATCTTGTCACGTGCTCTTGGGCATCCTCATCCCCTCTAAATATTGCCAATTGAGGCATTTTGAAGTGTTCAGGGTATGGGGGTGCCGGCACTGAAGGATGCACAGGGTGACTATGGAGCTGGCATAAAGTGGGCTTTTGGGGCCCAGAAGTCTTGGTCTCCATAGACTCTAAGTGCTCTAGCAGCGCTTTGTATGCATCGAAAGATTTGATCTCTTCCTCCTTGGTTTGTTCCCATTGTGAATTATGGGGAACTTGAGGCCTATGGAGGGGTAGCCGGATAGCACCCCCTGCCTTGGTAGGGCATTTCAGCCCGCTCTTCTTCTTGCTCAAATTCCTCATAGGCTTCTTGAGGAGTTCCTGGGCGTGACCTATAAACATGGGTGGGTGCCCAGGAGGGTGCCCATCATTGGCTCTAGGGGTGGTCTCCCGCTCAGGTCTAGGAGGTCTTGGAGGCAACACTTGATAAGGTCATGGAGACCTATCTCGCACCAAGGGGTTGTGCCTCTCATACAACTCTGTCCTATGCATGTGAGGGGTTGGGACCCTCTCAGGCATAGTGTTCTAGAGCAACTCATCTGTCTGACGTCGAATGCGCTCTTTGCTAAGGTGATACAGGTGCTCTAACTATTGTTGGTCTTGCTCAAGCTGCATGATTTGTGCTTGATGGGTGGCATGTTTGGCAAATTCCAAGTCGATTTGTTCCACCGTCTTGAGTCTAGGAGGCCTAGATGCCTCCCCTACACATCTATCTCGGTCATGGTGATCCGAGATCTCTATAGGTCACTTCCCTCTATCGAGGTTAGCGGCATTCACCCGAGGCTCTGGCCTCAGTAGGTGATCCTGATAAATAGTAGGTGTGGAAGTGCATTGTTCCCATGCTATGTATTGCTCTTGAGGAATGTAGTGGTTTTCCTCATGCTCCCTTTCATATATGTGAAAGGGGCGGGCAGAGTTGGCTCGCCCTATCTGAAGAGCCTTGTGCTCTAGATTTGGCCTATTATTTCTGATAGTAATAAGGGGTAGAGGAGGGATGATGTAATCATGTGGCCCCTCCTTATGGACCCTATGTTGTTCTAGCACTTCATCGCATGGTGGCCACTCATAACGAGTGTCTAAGGGAGCCCTCCCATCTATGTTGAGTGCCACGTGTATGGACTCCTCCTGAAAGGGTCTATGTTGCATGGGAGTGCCCCTCGAAGGGGTGCCTCTATAGTCCCATTCCGTCATGGTATGATGTGGACTATTTTGTGGGTCAGGCCACCAAGGTGGTATGACCAAGTCCTTGGGGCTATAGCGGAGGTGACTTGTGCCCCCTTGTACACTTTTCGTAGCTTCTGCCCGTGATTGGGCTTGGCTACGGGTGTACACCATGGTGGTGTCTCTCTACAAGATATGTAGGTTTTTATCTTCTTTACAATTTTTTATGCTACACTAAACAAAAGGGGACCACACAATCAAAGCAATGATTATCTCATTTATAGATTAAAGGTGTGCCCTAGATCTGGTTTAGTGTGTTTTGATTTTGTGGTGAAAACCTTGTAAAGAAAATTTTGTTGTATATGCAATATGAGGGCTCTTATATCTCCCAAAATGGTCGCCCCTTCAATATACCACTACCAGGCCATTATACCGAACCTCTCAATATACCCACCCTTACGTGAGGGAAACTATTGGTACGCGAGAGCAGAACAATACGTGGAACATAGGCGGTACGGAAGGGGAATCACTCTATTTTTGACACCTACCATAGAAGACTTATCCTCATGCACTGGGAATCACCCCCACTACACTTGGTCAGCTTTCATCAGGATTTACGTCTAGCAATAGTAGCGATCAGGGTTATGTATGCAAAAATTCAAGCCAAGGTGGTGATGAAATCCACCGTTGGTCTTGATCAAGTGTTGGGGTTTTACGACCAACTCCTTGATGTTTATATTATCACGTGGTGTGTGGGGTTCTTTTTACTTGTGCAAAGAAAGAAAACATGCAGTAAAATTTTCTATGCAAGCAAAGAAATAGAAAAATCATAGAAACAGAGACAGAAAATTACAGAGGATGTTCAGAAAACCTACCTCTTCTCTGCCCAAACCGGATGCCTCTGAGTTTCTGCTCAAAAAATGCATAGAGAGCTAATCATCCTAGGGTGGGATGAATAGCAGATCTGTATTCATCATAGGGTGGGATGAATGCCTTATTCATCCTAGGGTGGCATGAATTCCAGTCTGTATTCATCACAGGGTGGCACGAGCAGCAGTCCAACGCTTGAAGGATTAACACCTACAAGCAAAAACACAAAATTTTGATCAAAATTTTGATCCCAAAATTAGGGGACAGAGTCCCACCATGATCACCACTAAAATCACGAGGATACGGAAGCAATAGGCATACCGGGTGCGATGCAAACAAAAGCATATGAAATGCTAAGTCCTACGAATGAACAAAGGACTAAAGTGCATGAAAAGGGAAAACAAACGAACTGAAATGAGATATAAAGCAAATGTAAAGTGCAGCCCTTATTTTTATTAATTTTTCTTTGAGATCAGGTTACAATACGTCTCCTTCCTTTTTAGGGGCTAGGAGCGTTAGATATAGTTTTGTTACACCACGGATGGTACGCTTCCCTTCGGGATCTTCCGCGTGCCCACATTTGAAATGGGTGGGCCAAACGTCACCACCGCTTGCATGAATGCATCTATAGTTCCTTTCTACCCCTCCAGTGTTGAGATCCTATATTCAAAGAAATAGCAAATGATTAATAGCACCTACGGATGGAGGGAAACATGCAATCCCCAAGGCCTCCGGTTAATGCATGCATGAAATAATTAAAATGGTAATAAAAACATGTCAGAATAAGATGAAATTTGGATAGAAGCATGCAAACACTATCATGAACACACTACAAAAGGAACAGTCAAGAAATCTACTATAGATTTCTAATCGCTCAGGGTGGGACGATTAGGACTATCATAAAATGTCAGAAAGCAACCTCCTAAATGTCCCATCCAGAGGCCTCCAAAACACCTACAAAGTTGGGGTTAGGAAAAATAGGGCATTTTGAGATGACCCAGAAGGTCGGATTTTGTAGATTCAGCCCCGATCACCCTGTATCCGAAGATGCTCCCTGTATGTTAGTGAAAGCGAAAAACAATGAAAACATAGTCAAAACTCATCAGAATGGCATGAAATTTGAATGGAAGCATATATGAATGACATAAAATAAGATGCAAAATAAATAGTGAAGAAATATACTACATATTTCTAATCACTCCGGGGTGGGGCGATTAGGACTATAGCAGTGCGGGGGGCACCGGGGGTAGGACGCCCATCGTTTGGGGCTTGGTTTTGACACCAATCCACTTGGGATGGGTCCAAAACCTCCTAGGGGGTTGTGTCAGAAAATTGGGTGGGGTATTGTGGCCAAATGTTTGGGTTTTGGGTCCGGATTGCGCTTCCAATGTTCACCCAATAACCTCCCTTCCAAAAGAGAGATCAAGGATGTAAGAAGCACAAGTGAGGGGTGAGGATGTAATTCGGTAGCACTCCATTGCTCCAAATGCTCCTGCTCTATCCTTTTTTTGGGGTGAGAAGACTCACCATTTTATAGACCTGAAGGTCTGCTTTGAATGTGCATGCAGGGGCGCCACTTGGCCATCATGCCTTCCCAGGGGAGAGAAGATTCCTCCCTGATTAAGGGCTCCATGACTGCCTCTATGACTGCCTCTTTGAGCTCAAAAATGCTCACTCGCACTCCCATGCATTGAAGGTGGAGTTGAGTGGTGGATCTGAGCTACCATTTGTCAAGGTTTGACCTTTTGCCCATCAAACCTGCTATTCGCCCCACCCTGGAGCGATTGTTGCTAATCATCCCGGGGTGGGGCGAATAGCAGGTTTGACGAGAAAAAGGTCAAACCTTGACAAATGGTAGCTCAGATCCGCTACTCAAATCCACCTTCAATGCATGGGAGTGTGAGTGAGCATTTTTGAGCTCAAATGTGCAGTCATAGAGGCATTCATGGAGCCCTTAATCAGGGAGGAATCTTCTCTTAATCATCCTAGGGTAGGGCGAATAACATTCTATTCACCTCAGGGTAGAACAAGTAGGGAGCAGGGTGCTTGAAAGGTGCCAAATTGACCTCTAACATTCCAAAACTATTGTGATAGTGGTTAGGACCACTTTTTAACCTCTAGGGGCTGCCCTAGGGGCTCTATATGTTAATTCTATCAGTGCTTGTCATCACATAATCGTATTGGTGTTGTTTTGGTGTCTACACAAGCATCATGGACCAAAGTGCTCTTCCATATGCCCATACGCGTCCTCTTCTCTCAACAAAATCCTCTGCTCCAAAATGAAATATATATATTTTATATATTTATCATCCTATTATCAAGAGGCACTGATTCCTTTTAATTAATGATTTCTGTAGAGGCATTAACATTTTGTGCAAGGGTCGTTGGCATGTTATAATATATTTTTTATTTAACATTTTCTTCTACAGGGTAAGATCATTCTACCCTCTCGATGACATCGTCTACTCTAGATGATTCCATATTGCGCAGGTAATAGAAAATATCATTGTGAACACCTCATCATCTTTGTTCGAACCTCTTCTCTACTCTGTTGTCACCTGCAGAGGTCGAAGCTGCGTCTTCCAATTTAAAAGTGCAGGAAATTTAAAAGGGCTCTTCGCCTATCCTTTTTTGAGGCTGAGAGTTTGTAATTTTTTTCTTATATTCCTCCTCATATCTTTTATTTAGGTTATTAGGTTTCTTTCGAATCCTTGTGTTTCGAAGAAACACCTTTGTCTCCTTTTTTAGAAGCCATTATTTATTTTATGGCTCTCTTCAAATGTGAGACCCTATTGTAACCATTATAATAAAATAATTCTTTGGTGGGGTTGCGTGCAAGTAATTGCACATCTGTGTTTCAAAGGGGGGTTGCATTTCTTTTTTTGCCTATCTTCTTCTATAGTTTTTACTTGCTTTAAATTAAGTCATAATTATAAGGATATAATTGTTGATATTTCCTTTAAATTTTCATAGAAAAGTTACTCACAAAAAAAACATCACCCATATACATAATTTTTTCTTAAATATTGCAATTAGAATATTTTAAGGGGGGTTGAATCTTCTTATTAAAAATATTTCATTTAAATTATTAAATTTAAAAGGTATTTTTTTATAATATATTTCTTTATATTTCATTAAGAAGATAACTCTACACCTCTTCATTTTTTTAATTAATATTTTTTCATTAATCTTTATGTATGTCACATTGTTGGTATTTTTTTTAGAAATTGTAAACTTCTATAATTAAAAACCTCTGTTAAAATAAATCTCTATTTTTTTCTAAATTCTAATAAAGTTTTCCCTCAAAATATATTTTCCTATGTTCCATGTATCACTGTCTCTAAAACTTACAGTTTCCCTCAAGTAAGGGCGAGTTTTTTGAGACTATTGGTATAAAGGCCTGACATATATTTTTTTGTATCAACCTTACTACATTTTGAATATCTCTCTTACTAATAGTTTCCCTCTAGTAAGGACGAGTATTTAGTTATCCATATTTAATTCTGGTTGATATCTTTGCATTTCAAGCCTAACTTCCTTTAAACTGCTTCTCCATACTTATAGTTTCCCTCAAGTTAGGGTGGGTATTGAGAGGAACTAAAAGGACTTGGCATTTATTTAAGCAAACAATATTAAAACCTCATTATACTTATAGTTTCCCTCTAGTTAGGGTGGGTATATTGAGTTGTTATATATTGAACAACTTCATTATTTCCCTCTAAATTGCATAAATTTGAAGTTCTAAGGGGGGATATTTTGGTAAATTAAAACTTCAAATTTTTCTTTTGTGTTAAAATGAATTAAATTAAATCTCTCACCCCTCATAACTTTCACACTTGGAAACCTAAAATTTTAAATCTTATCTCTCAAAAAGGTCTTACTCATTTTATAGAAGAAAAATAACCAGAATTTGATAAAGAATATGAAATCTTTGTTAATAAATAAAAAATGCATGAAACTATGGGTTTATAAGCTCTAATGCTCATGAAATTTTATGGTTTCATATTACAGATTGTAAAACTCCTTATAAAAGTTGGCAAAAACTGAAGACTCTATTTGGGAAAGTATATTAGATGAGGTCAATGCAATTAGAAGCTAAACTCACATCTCTATCTCCTGAAGATTTTAGTAGTATTGTTGACTTCCTTACTAAGTTCATTGAAGTCCTCACTCAAACAAAGGTAGTGGGAAGACTAAGACTAAAGAATAATGCATTTATCTAATCCTTTCTAAGCTAAATGGTGTTTTTCATATATTTGCTACCACCTTTATATCTACCAAAGATGCTCTAGGTGCAACCTTTAAAATTCCTTCTTTAGAAGAATTTTGTGATAGATTAACTAGGGAATAAACTAAGCTTGTTATACATGAAATATCTTCTTATTCTTCTTCTTCTTCTAAAGCCTTAGTAGCCTCAACTTATTCTAAAGAAAAATTTAGGAAAAATGAAAATACTCCCATAACCTGTACTCACTGCAAAAAGAATGGTCACTCTGCTAACAAATGCTGGAAACGATTATGGCAAATAGTGGCAGCTATAAAATATCAAAAGATAGAAAATAAAAATCAAATAGGAAAAGCCCTTAATATTCAAATAAAAACCTCTAATTCTTTCTCTAATTTTTGGGTCCTATATTCTGGAGCTACTCATCACGTGACTGCTTTAGATAAGTCTTTTTCTTCTATATCCTCTAGTTTTACTTATATCATAGAAGTAGGTGACTCATACTTTATCCCTATCAAAGGAAAAGGGAATATAACCATTGATGGTGGCTCTATTAACAATGTTCTCAATGTTCCAAACATTACCACTAATCTCCTCTTCGTATATTAAATTTGTACCTCTAAAAAGGGGGAAATTGTTCTCTTCTTCTCAACAGGAGTTAAGATAAGAGATTTTCAAGATCCCAAATCTCTTATAGCCAAAGGGAATATTGATCGCAACTCTCGTATTTTTCACTTCAAAGGTTTTCAAAATCCATAAGGAGCCTCCTATTTTGTGTCTCACAGTGATATTGAAAGTAAAATATGGTATGAAATCTTTGGTCATCTTAGTTACAACCACCTAAAGGATTTGAGCACCCATTATATGGTTATAGGATTACCGCAAGTCTCTTCTAGTGATGGAGTTTATCCTAGATGTGCTTTTGGAAAGCAACATCAAAATCCTTTCGACCCAAGTAGTTCTCAAAAGGCCTCTTCCCCTCTAGATTTAATCCATAGTGACTTAATGATCTTTCCTGAACCATATTTCAAAGGAGTAAAGTATGATATAACCTTTATTTATGATTTCTCTAGAAGATCTTGGGTCTACTTACTAAAATAAAAGAGTGATGTTCTATCCCACTTTAAAGTTTTTAAAGCCTTATTTGAAAATCAGGCATATTGTAAAATCAAGAAGATTCACACTGATAATGGGGAAGAATACTGCAGTAATGAGTTATCCACTTTTTTATCCAATCATGGCATCATTCATAAGCATTATGTCTCCCATAATACTCAACAAAATGGTATTGCAGAAAAGAAAAACCAGACATTAAAAGAGATGGCTAATTGTATGCTCCATTCAAGAGATCTTCCAAAATATTTTTGGGAAGAAGCTATTAACTGTGAAAATTATATTCAAAATTGCACACCTCATAAAGCTCTTGACCATTTAACTCCTGAAGAAGAATGGACTGAATTAAAACCAGATATTTCCTCAAACTCCTGAAGAAGAATGGACTGGATTAAAACCAGATATTTCCTACTTCAATATTTTTGGGTGTACTGCTTGGGTGTACTTCAATATGATATTAAAACCAGATATTTCCTACTTTAATATTTAATAGTATCCTTTAATTCAATTTTAACTATCTCTTCAAAAAAATTTCTATTAATCTTTCTCCAACTCTTCATTTTTTATTCTTCACTTTAATTATTTCTTTAATATTTTTATCTCAACAATTCTCTTCAATAGAAAACAATTCTTCAACTCTGTCTTTAGTGTAATTATTTATTTTAAAATAGATTTCCTCCCAATTTAATTATTCTTTCACTTTAATAATTATTCTTCAATATAATAATAAATTCATCCAATATTTAAATATTTTATTTCTCTTCTTCAAATATTTCACTTTTAAATTATTCTTCTTTTTAAAGTATCCCTTCCTCCATATTTTAAATGCATCCCCTTTTTTAATAAATACTCATTGTTGTATGAAAAATATTATGAACCAAAAATACATACCTTAGGTAGTGCTCGCCTTGGATTTAATTTCTTCTGGGATGATTTTAAATTAAGTCATTATGCAATATAGGAAATACACTGTCAACATTGATATTAATCTAACTAGTTTATCGTACTTGTATAGCATCTTGCACCCAAATGTGCTCTCTCCTTTTGGTATTTTTCCTCAAAATTGCATGATATTCATCAGCTTCTTCTGCTTATGATTCTTCTTAGTCATGAATTCCTACTGCATTGATATTTATAGGATATTTCTCCCAAAATTTCTTCCTAAATTCTATGTTGTTCTCTCATCATAACTTCACATGATGAAGATTCTATTCTAACAGTGATTCTCCTCTCACTTGTAATGTTTTCTTCAATGGGGTTCTCTCACTATGGTACTTTGTACCTTCCTTACTGGTGTAGTATCCTTATTTGTTTTCTCACTAGGTATTTTCCAAATGACCTAGCTCCATTCTCTTCTCCACAACTTCTATCAAGCATTGCTCTTTCTCATAAAATGCTTAACATGGATTTGATACCACTGTTAGCATATAAACAAGAACTTGAATTTAAATCCTCGTATGCATTCAACAATAACAATAACAATAACTTATTAAAAATATTATTGATAAATATATCTACTTAAGCAATACAAATACAATGTATTGCAGAGCTTATTCGATCAACATTACAATGCTTTATCTTTAATATACAACTTGGACATATGACACTTCACCTTCATAAAACTCTTGATCTTTTTATTTTCACTAACATTTCATCTCATTAAACTCACAAGAGATGTGACTCTTCATATTTATCATAAGAGAAAAATATTTTATTGAGTCATAATAATGATAAATATCTAATTATTATAGGATGACACATATTTAGAAGAATCTTTTCACACTACAAATTAGTTATAAACTGGACTCAAATGTTTACACAATATTTACAAGGTACTTGTAATATTCTTATAAGGTACCAAATATTGTAACACTTTCAACAAACAATTAGAACCTAATGAATCTCATTGTTATAAAGAGACCATACATTTTTAGTACAAATATCATCCACTTAGGGAGGGTGAAGTCTCATATGTACACTAGAGGCGACTGAATATAACAATTATGAATGATGGTTATAGTGATTATATCCTTATTTATATACCCATGATCTAATGCTACTCTGGGGAAGGTATAATCTTAAACTTAACTAACTACTAAACCGTTATCCAACTTATGATTACAATATATTATTCTCATACAATAAACCTTAGGCCATGCGTGGACCATGCCAAGTATCCCTAATATAATATTATATTATATTTTAATATACATATCCCTAGGTACCATAACATTCCACCTCTTAAAGATGTTTTGTTCTCAAAGCATGAGAATAAATCCAATGATATATTTTTATAAGCATTTTTAACAACTAGTATCAATCTTGATCATCCATCCATGTTAGTAAATCTTGATTAGTGATGGTCTTATATGATGCCATGTTATTGTTGTGCCATTATGATATCCATTAGTGGTTCTTTACTTCAATGCTTTCACTACACCACTTTGATAGCCATACTGATTGTTCCTTTGGTGCCATATTACCACTGCACCACTTTAGACTAAAAGATATTTTAGTTTATATTTTAGAAAAAGTACAATTTAAAAAAATATCACTATCATTGTTCTAGATGGCTGATTTTATAAGTTCATATTTCACCAACATTACTCAAATTTCTTACTATCATCACTCTTTTCAAAGTTTCTGAAATTCTAAACAATGGCATTAGAATCATGTAAATGGATTAATTCTATGTAAAGATATGGCTCTTAGAATATGAGATGTTTTCTTAAAAAATATATCTTAATTGAAGTAAGCCTAGCAATATGAGTTTGACACTCTGAATAAGAGGTTCGAGATTCAAATCTAATGGGGGATAAAGTTGGACACCATACTTTGGTAACCAAAGTTTGGTTAAATAAACATATATTAGATAAATAACATCCTCTATAAGGATCATTTCATATGATCTATGGTCTCGTAGATGATAAAAAGTACTTTACCCTTTACAATCCAAAAATAATATTTAGTTTACCATAACCATGACTCTAATACCACTTGTAACAAAACACTTCCAAAAATAACAACAACAATAATAAAAATATATATATATATATAAACATTTATTAAAATAGTCAATAAGATTGGACAACAACAAAAAAAAAATATTTAAATTATGTATTCCGTATTACACATTCATTAGAATAGTAATAAAATTCAATAAACAAGACATCAAATAATCTAAATTATAGATCCATATTCCAAGTCAACACAAATCTCATATACACAACAAAAACAATTTGAAATAACAAGTATAAATGATGATTACTTCTTTATATACCATTATATAATGCTACTTTAAAAAGAATATATATATATTTTTTTATTTGTGGAAAACATCCCAAAAGGGATGCCACTTTCGGGTAAGACCCAAGGAGGCAGGGGTATCCATTCCGCCAAAAATGCCCAGGACTCGGACCTGGCCTACCACCTTTGACATACTCAAGGAGCAAACAAACACACAAAACCAAATTAAAAAAAGTAAATAACAACAAAAATAATAAAATAAAATAAAAAACATGCTCCTTGAGTGTGTCAAAACCAAAAGCACAACCAAACACGCACAATAAGATAAAAGAAACCACAACACAAACCACATAGAAAAACACAAGAACCACATAACAAAACACAAACAAGACAAAAACAACAGAACACTACAAAGACATAACCCAAAAAAACATGAAAAATAAACACAACCAAAACCTAAAAAATAAAATAAAAATAAAAACAACCAACAACAGACAATAAACAAAAACAAAAAACATAGAAAACACTCACACATAAAAAAATGAAATAACACAAACAAAGAGAAACCCAAGAACAAGAACGAAAAAAACACAAGAACAATAACAAAAAACATAAAAAAAAAACAAAACAACAAAAACACAAGAACAACAAAAAACAACACAAAGAACACAAAAACAAAACAAAACAAAAGAACCCACCCACCTTAAAAAACTAAACAAAAAAACAAAGAAGACAAAAGAAAAAAAAATGAACAAAACAATGACCTATCTAGACCAGAAGACTATTAATGCAAGAATCAACAGAGGAAACAAAATAAAGAATAGAATGAGCTAGGGAACTAAAAAAACTGAATGAACCAAGAGAGAAAAAAAAAAAACAAGAAGAAACTAGGTACCTTTAGAACTGGAGCCATCCAAAGAAATGATAGAAAGAAGAGCTTCCCTAATTTGAGAAGCCCACCATATAGGAGGGTGGCCATAACAAGTAAGATCACCTTTGTCCAAAGCCCAATTAGCTAAAGCATCAGCACTCTTGTTTTGATCTCTGACCACATGATTGTAATCAACTTTCAAAAATCCCATCTGGATTAACTGAATCTTCTCAATAATTCTTTTTATTCTCCAATCCACCTTATGATTCTTAGAAGGAGTCTTCAAGAGATTAATCATAAGTTGAGAGTCGGACTCAACTAACACCTTTTCCCATCCAACCTTAGTAGCCTCCTGAAGGCCTCTAAGGATACCATACCCCTCAACAAGGTTATTGGAAAGAATACCCAAATTCTAAGCAAAAGTAAAAACCAGGGAGCCATCTGAAAGTCTACCAATTCCTCCCACATTGGCTTTTCCAGGGTTCCCTCTAGAGGCTCCATCAGTATTGACTTTTCCAAAATCCTTAGGAGGAGGTTGCCAATTTCTAGTCCTATCCATCTTACTAATACTCACATTCCCTTTAAGTTGGTTGCCCTTAGAAGGTTTAATCTTCAATATTTGCATCACTTGATCCCATCTTTGGTGGGAGTTTTGGGGGTGATTAAGGAGTTGATGGACTGATTCAACTAAGTTGGCTATGGTCTTTTGCCAAATATAGTGAATATCCTTCCTATCTTGATTAAAAATTTGGTTGTTCCTTTCATTCCAAATATTCCAAAGAAGAATGGTAGAACCCATCCAAACTAACTGCCTAATAAAATGATCAACACCCTCTTGATTAGGCCAATCCCTCCAAAGCTGTTCAAAAGTGAAAAAATTGGACCACTGTAAGCCAAGTAAAGTTGCCATTCTCCTCCATAGCTTAGAGGCTAAAGTACACTCAATAAAAATATGGTTGATATTTTCTACATTCTCTTCACACATTTCACATCTAAAAGGGCCATGAAAACCATGCTTCATAAGTTGCTCACCAAGTAAGCACCCTACGATGCAATAAAAGCCAATTAAAGAACCTCACCTTAGGCCAGAGCTTTTGAGCCCACAATTGAGAAAATATGTCAGAAGAATGGTTGGGATTATTATGGCATAAGGTCAAATAACCTTGAGCAACTGAATACTCACCCTTAGTAGTGTTGTTCCATCCAAAACAATCTTTTTCATGGGACCAAGAGAGGGATCTCATATGAAGGATGCCTTGGATATCTTGTCTTTGCCTTTCTGGGATTTGAATAGGCCAGTCCTCAATAGGGATCCAATATCTACCAACCTTTGAATTACCAGTATGGTACCGATAGTAATTAGCCACCTTTATCCAATTAGCTCGGTGAAGCTCCTCCATCCAAGGCCTCCAATCGGGAAACTGAGTTATCAAAGGCTTGTGACCATCCCAAGAATCTATCCAAAAATTTGCATGTTGACCATTATGAATGATCCAAAATAATTTTTTCTTTATCAAATCCTCACCAGTCTTAAGAACTGCTAAAATGGGAGAACCTTTGGTAGGAAGTTGATAGCGAACAAGGTCTTCAGGACTTTTGTTCTCAGCATATTTAGCACGAAGATTATTGGCCCAAAGAGCATTGGGGTTATGCAACATCCTCCAATATAATTTAGCAGCTAAAGCTTTGTTGTTATTAATTGAAGACCAGAATCCTAACCCCCCTTCACTCTTAGGAAGACATAAAGTATCCCATTTCACCAAGGCCCATTTTCTTTTCTCCTTAGTACCACTCCAAAGGAAACGATGACTGATTTGATCCAATTCTCGAAGAACAGCCTTTGGGATATTCAAAACGGAAGAAACATAAATAGGAATAGCTTGAAGGACTGATTTTACCAAGGTGATTCTACCCCCAGAAGAAAGCCACTTGTTGGTCCACTTTCCAATTTTCTTCTTGACTTTGTCCAACAACCAATTCCAATCTTTATTTTTTTGCCTTTGAATATTTATGGGAATACCTAAATAAGTGATTGGAAGAGAGGTCTTCTTATATCTTAATTTATCCAAGACCATGGATTCCTGTCTAGCAGAAGCGGTGAAAGAAAATAACTTTAGATTTGTCTTCATTGATCAACCGCCCGATAGCCTTAGAAAAATAGCTAATGATTTGCTTAATATTAGAAGCTTCCTTAATTGTAGCTTTACCTAAAAGGGTAGAGTCATCCACAAATTGAAGATGAGAGATAGGTCTAGCTCCATGAGCAATGGTAACTCCCTCAAGGGTTTTGTTTTCCCTCTTTTTGGTTATAGTCCTACCCAAGCATTCAACAAGAATGATGAATAAATAAGGGGATAGCGGGTCACCTTGCCTAATACCTCTGGAAGCTGGGAAAGACTGAGAAGGCCTACCATTGATAAGAACTAAGTAGGAAACTGAAGAGATACATCCCATAATCCAATCCATCCAATCCTTAGAGAAACCAAATTGCCTCAAAACTTTGATAAGGAAGTGCCAATCCACTCTGTCATAAGCTTTGGATAAGTCTAACCGGATGAACATAGAAGGAGAATTTTGCATATCCATGGAATGGATGGCTTCCTGAGCAAGAACTATCTCATCTACTATTTGACGTCCTTCCACATATCCCCCTTGCTCTGGGGAAATAATCTTATGCAAAAGAGGCTTCAACCTTTCTGCCATGATTTTAGTAATAATTTTGAGAAGAACATTACATAAAGCAATAGGTCTAAAAGCTGAGATATGATCAACCTCTTGAGCTTTTGGAACAAGAGTAATATAAGTTTTATTGATAACCTTCAAAATTTCTTTGGATTTCCTGGCTTCTTCCACCACCTCTAATAAATCAACATGAAGGATATCCCAGAACTCTTGGTAGAACTCAATAGGAAAACCATCAGGACCTGGGGTTTTCCCTTTTTGCATTTTAAAAACTACTTGTTGAAGCTCATTGATAGTAACAGGAGCAGTCAAAATAGAGTTCTCCTCAGAAGTGATAAGAGAAGGGATTTCTTGAAGAACATTTTGTTGTGAAGCTGAGTCAAGAGGAGTAGCAACAAAAATATTGGAAAAGTAATCAACAACAATAGAGTTCATGCCATCCCAAGTATAAACAACATCTCCAGAATCTGATTTTAAGGAAGAAATAAAGTTGTGAGATCTTCGAGCTAGAAGAGATTTGTGGAAGAAATTTGTGTTTCGATCTCCTTCTTTGAGCCATTGAATTCTAGATTTTTGCTTCCATAAGATTTCTTCTCTTTTTTCCCATTCCTCTAACCGAGTTGTGAGTTTAATTTCATCTGCACTTCTCTTCTCTGTGAGGCCATCTAAACGGATTTTCTTATTCAAATTTTCAAGATGAGCAATAACTTCATGTTTTTTTTTATGAACATCCCCAAACTCTTTCCAGTTCCAAGTCTTGATTTTGGATTTAATGTATTGTAGTCTTTTGGCAAAACAGAACATCTTAGTCCCATGCCTAGGTTTACCTTCCTTCCACCATTGTTGCACACGAGGTCTGAAGGAAATGTCTCTAAGCCACATTAATTGAAAACAAAAAGGAGAGAAACTCACATTGGTTTTCCACATTTCCACCATGACTGGCCAATGATCCGAACCAGCATTATTAAGAGTCTTCACTTTAGGAATGTGACCATGGATTAAGAAATTTTTAGAGAGCAAAAACCTATCCAATCTCTCCATTATACAAGCTAAGCCTTGCCTTCTGTTAGACCAAGTCATAAGGCCATTATCTGGTTGGATATCCACAAGATGGAGGTTTGCAATATATTCGCTCATGAGGTCAGTACTTTTGTCCAAATTTCTATTTCCCCCCTTTTCTCATCCAGAGAGAGGATGGTATTGAAATCTCCTCCGATCAAGATCCAAGATTTAGGAAAATGAGAGATAATATGAGTAATATCCTTCCACTTGTCTTCTCTTTTCCTCCAAAGAAGTCGGGGCATAAACAGTAATGTAGAGCATAATCTGGTTGGAATGTCTACTTTGAATAGCTATAGCCAACAAACCCCAACTGCCAACCATATGGTGAATAACTACCTCTTTTGGGTCCCAAAGACAAGCAATGCCACCCGAAGTCCCTTGGGAACTGAGGGAAACCACTTTTCCAGTTGGCCAAATTTTACTGGCAATTAAGTCCATATCCTCCATTGACATCTTTGTTTCTTGAAGGAAAACAAGATGTGGATGATTTATCTGAATCATTCTTCTAATTTCATTTTGTTTTGAAAGACTCCCTTTGAGTCCTCTAATATTCCAAGTGATGATCTTCATTAATACCAGGGCTAAAAATGTTGGGAAGGGCATTAATCTTACCTTCCTCTACAAGATTTTCACCTTCTTTTACCATATGATATTGATTGGTCTTGCGACCTACTTTTTTATTAGAATCCATCTTCAATTTTTTTTTCCCTGTTTCTTGACTTATTCCAATTGAATCTGAGATGGCTTCTAACCTTGAAGAATGCTCATACACAACCAAAATTTTACTAGATGGTTCAATGGAGTCTATATTGGGACCTGCATTATTTGAAGTTTTGACATTTGAAATATTGTTTTTCTTGTGTAAATTTTCTCCTTTTTTTTCGTTGAAAACCTTTGATTTGTTGGTTTGTCTCTGAGTTCTTTCCTTCATATTTAAATTGTGTTTCTAAGATTTTAGTTTCCATTATTTCCTCTTCCTCACTTGGGACATCATTTGTGGAAAGGATTTCAAACATATTAGCAAATGACTTTGATTGATCCTTCATTACTGGGTTTTTTTGAGTGTTCTTCTTCTTAGGTATTTGGAAACCTTTTGAGTTTATATCTTCTTTCTTTTGATCAGGAATTTTATTTGGGCAAGCATTGGCCAAATGACCATATTCATGGCAAATTCTACAACGAAAAGGAATGTTCTCATAGTCCACTACTTGCTCCCAAGTGTCTTCCCCAAATTGTAATGTGATATTTTTAGGTAGGGGTTTGTCAAAATCCATTAAAACACAAATTCGAGCATAAATAATATGTTCAAAATTTTGAGTACAATCAGGAGTCATCATAAAAGTTCCTAAAGAGTTTCCAATTGAAGAAAAAATAGTAGGATTCCAAAATTCAATAGGGAGGCCAAAGAGTCTAACCCACACGGGAGCTATAGAAGGCATCTCTTCTTCGGCTTTAAATTTAGTATGCCAGGGCTTCATGAAAAGCCCTGCCCTTCCAAAAACCAAGGACCCCCTTGAAAATTTTTCTCTCTATCTTCATTATTAGCAAATAAAACAAGAAAATAACCATTTGGATAAATAGAGATTTGTAACTCACCTTTAGTTTTCCAGATTTTTGCAGCCCAGACTTTGAAAGCAGATAGACTCGGACGAAAACCCATGAACCGACAAATTAGTCCTCTTTTTTCCAAATCTTCAATGCCAGTCTGAATGTTACCCATATCAAGCTTAACAATAGGAGTTCCATCAGCTGCTTTAAGACATCCTGACTTCATTTTCCTGGGATCAATCTTAGGCATTCTTAGAGGTTTATGAGAAGCCCTAATATTGATATTAGCATTGGGCTGAGGCTGTCCACCATGAAGGGCATCCCTAAAATTCATTTTTGGGACCGAGTCTTCGAAATTCTTACCCTTGACAGGGGTTTTCACTAGTAGAATTATTTTGTGGGTGCACCTTAGCACCATATTCACTTGAGATATGAGCCATTTTTTGATCAACTACTTGAAACTTATTTCGTGGTCTCTTTAATCCTTGCCCTAGACGTCGTGGAAAGGTATGGTTTTCACTTTTCTTTTGTGCAGCAAATTGGAAGCCGTTGTCACTCAAGTTCACAGTATGATCTATTGAAAGACAAATTTCTAACCCATCTTGTATCCCCTACAACATTTCTTAGTTAAAATATTGAGCATAAACCACAAAAATATTGGCCGCTAGGGCCCGAAGGCCCTAAAAACCAACCTCTGGAGCTGCTTGCACTCAACCCAGATGAAACCCTCGCATAGCCGCTTGCCAAATATATCATTCACACATAGGGATGTGCTAGGATCTGTGTTGCTCCAAATGATATGAAAATTGGTGGAGACGTTCTAGGTTTTTCAGGCATCTACCCTCAAAATTTTAGCTCAATCCGAGTTCGGATGAGTGAGATATGGCCGAAATGAGTTTGGAAGTTTGGGCAGTCCTACGAAAAACGTCTAATCCTACCCAAGATGACAAAAATTGTTCTGACCTAAAAACTAATTTATAGTGGAAAACACCCCTTTCGAGGTGCCACTTTCAACAGGTTGGGCATAGGAGAAATGGAGCCTTGTCGGCCTCTACCAACACATAGGACATTCCTAACTATACCATATATCTGTAGGATGGAGACAAGGGGAATGGAACCTGGGTCGGCCTCTACCAACACCCAGGGCATTTACCATTGCACCACAACAAGCAGATAAGTTCTGCAATACATTGTATTTGTATTGCTTAAGTAGATATATTTATCAATAATATTTTTAATAAGTTATTGTTATTGTTATTGTTGAATGCATATGAGGATTTGAACTCAAGTTCTTGTTTATATGCTAATAGTGGTATCAGATCCATGTTAAGCATTTTATGAGAAAGAGCAATGCTTGATAGAATTTTTAGAGAAGAGAATGGAGCTAGGTCATTTGGAAAATACCTAGTGATAAAATAAATAAGGATACTACACCAGTAAGGGAGGTACAAAGTACTATAGTGAGAGCACCCCATTTAAGAAAATATCACAAGTAAGAGGAGAAGCACTGTTAAAAATAATATTTGGCATGAGAAGTTACGATGAGAGAACAACATAGAATGTAGGAAGAAACCCTGAGAGAAATATCCTAAAAAGCTCAATAGAGTAGGTATTCATGACTAAGAAGAAGCATAAGTAGAGGAAGTTGATGAATCTCATGCAATTTAGAGGACAAATACCAAAATGATATAGCACGTTGGGGTGCAATATGCCTATCCAAGTATGATAAGATTAATATCAATGTGGAAAATGTATTTCCTATATTGCATAATGACCTAATTTAAAATCATACCAAAAGAAATTAAATCCAAGGTGAGCACTACCTAAGGTACGTATTTTTGGTTCATAATATTTTTCATACAACGAGTATTTATTAAAAAAGGGGATACATTCAAAAGGTGGAGGAAGGGATAATTTGAAAAAAAAGAATAATTTAAAAGTGAGATATTGGAAGAAGAGAAATAAAATATTTAAAGATTGCATGAATTTATTATTATATTGAAGAAGAATTATTAAAGTGACAGAATAATTAAATTGGTAGGAAATCTATTTTAAAATAAATAATTACACTGAAGATAGAGTTGAAGAATTTTTTTTTTTTTGAAGAGAATTGTGGAGATAAAAATATTAAAGAAAAAACTATAGTGAAGAATAAAAATGAAGAGTTGGAGAAATATTAATAGAAATTTGTTTGAAGAGACACTTAAAATTGAATTAAAGGAAGATATTAAATAGAATATTGTAGGAAAATTGAAGAAAGGAAAACAGAATGAAGAAAATATGTTGACGAGAAAATTAATTGTTTGAATAAAAGAAGATTTAAAATATTGTATTTGGGAGGGAAAATGATTTCTACTACAAAGGAAAAAATAATTATATTGAAGGAAAATAATTTACTAAAATTGAAGATAGATTTGAAGAAATATGAACCAATTATTGAAAGTGTTAAATTATTAAGGAAAATAATTGTTGATTTATCATTTTTTAAAAAGGAAAGTTTAATCATAGATTTATTTTATTTATTTTGAGGAGAAGACATATTGTTGAAGGAACATGTTTAGAAAAGTTATTTAAGTATTTTAAATTGAAGACTAATCAAAGACAAGTACAATTTAGTTGAAGTCTATTCTATAAGGTATGGAATATATCCTCTATAAAGATGATTGGAAAAGATCATAAAATTTTGTTTAAGAAAGAAAATAATATTATTGAGAATCTTTGATCATACACGTTGCTAGTGATAAACTTGCCAACATGGAAAACAAAGAAAGAAAGCAAACAAAGAAATAAGCCAAAATTTAAAAATGTTTCACTGAAAGATAGTATAGGAGAATAAAATTAATTGTTTAATAAAAATAATATTTAAAATATCAAATTTGGAAGGAAAATGCATTTGTATTACAAAGGAAAAATTATTTGTTTTGAATAAAATGAATTTACTAAAGTAAAAGAAAAATTTGAAGAAAATTGAATTAATTAATAAAATTATGAAACTAGTAAGCGAAATAATTGTTGATTTATCATTTTTTTTCAAATAATATTTATTCAACCCAGGTGTTGTAGGTGAGTTGGAGAGGAGAGGGCAATCCTCCAAGGGAGGTCCCAGGTTCAAATCTCCACCCTACCAAAAAGCTGAATTGGGTACCCAAAATCCAATTGATAATGTTGGTGCGGGTAGGGTTGGGTGGATTTTGATAGTATAGAACCCCCTGTTTGTGGTCTCTCAGACCAATGCGGCCCCGCAAGGGGTTTTTTGCTTAAAAAATAATAATAATTATTATTATTATTCAAAGGCTTATTTGATTTATTTTGAAGAGAAGACATTATTTAAGGAACATGTTGATCAAAGGCAAGGACAAATTACTTGAGGGCTATTCTACATGGTACAAGAAATATCCTCTCTAAAGTTGATAGAAAAAGGATCATAAAATTTTCTTTAAAAAAATGTAGATTATTGAGAATGTTTGATCATAAACATTGCTAGTGAGAAACTTGCTAATATGGCTATTAAATAAATAAAGCAAACATAGAAACAAGCCAAATTTTAAAAATTCCTCACCAAAAGATAGTATAGGTGGAGAAAAATAAGCAAAAATTCATAAGTGTGAGTCATTAACAATCAGTGAAGACGAAGATAAGCAAGTTGAATATTATAAGCATGTGTCACTAGAACTTACATGGTACTCAACTATTATTGAAGAAGCTAAAAATAAATATATTTCCACAATTAAAGGCTACTTAAATGATATTACCAATGAAGCAGAATAATTCTCTATGTATATTATTATATCACCTATTGATATGGGGAAGTTAATGTGCATAGCACTTAACAAGGTGAAGCACACAAATCAAGAAGAAATAAAAAATCTGAATGACAAGACCATAATAAAAGATGCAAGTTGTTACACTAATGATTTGAGGCCCATGACAACATATACAAGTTGTGATACTAGTGATTTGAGTTTCATAATGATAGATGTATGTTGTGATACTAGTAATCTTGTATAGAAAATAAATATTGCATGTGACACAAGGGATTTGAACATTATCCATGAATACAAAGAATGTGCTAAAAGTGTATGTATTGATTGTGTTGATTACATTGGAAATATTTGTGTAGGAAATGATATCAATAATAGTGATAGGAATATTGGTATAGAATTTTTGACAACATACAATGACACAAATTTTGAATTTTTTTGGTAATAAAATGCTATTAAAGGCCTTAAAAAAATAAATAATAATAAATCAGGGATTAATAAAAGTAATTTTAAAATAAATAAATTTAGTATAGGGACAATGGAATTAGTATTGATACAAGAAAAGTTAAGATAAGTATCAATAAATTCAGATGTAGACATTATGGTAGATATGAACACAAGATAGAATGATGTTGGGATATTCATTGTCATAAAAGTTATGGAGGTAACAATCATTCTCAAATATATTATTGGTATAAAGAAAATACTAATATGAATATGAATTGTGGATGAATAAGCATGCATGAATGACATAATATGAAAGAAAAATTGATAGTGCTAAATGGACTCTTTCAAAAAATTATGATTTGACGTTTTTCAAAAAAATTATAAATATTGTCAGAATAGTAATAGAAACAAAACAAGAAACAATACAAGAAACAAAGTCATTACCAGAGTCAAAATACCAAGACAAAAATGAAATACTGGAAGTAAATGAAGACATTATATTATTTGGTACCTTGCAAGAATGTTGCAAATACTTCACAAATATTTAAGTCTAGTTTATAATTGGTTTATGGTGTGAAAAGAGTATTATAAAAATGTGTTATTTAGTAGTCAGTAGAGGTATGTCATTATTAAGAATCAATAATACGTGTTTCTCTTATGAGAAATATGAAGAGTAATATCTCCCACGAGTTTGAGGAGATAAAGAGTTAGTGAAAGTAGAAAGACCAAGAGTCTTGTGAATATGAAGAGTCTTATGTCCAATAAAGCATTGTAGTGATGATCAAATAAGCTCTATAATACATTGTATTTGATTTGTTTAAGTAAATATATTTATCAATAATATCTATAGTGAGATATTATCATTGTTATTGTTGAATATATATGAGGATTTAAACATAAATATCCTATGGGATAATTGTTTATATGCTAACATTGTTTACAAATTGGAGCATATTATGGCCTTGTTATATGTTCAATTTCTATAGAGTCAATATCATTACTGTTAAGTAATACTTCAATTTATTTTTTAGAAATTGTGTTCATTATCAAAGTACATTATCAATAATTTAGACCATATTCTAAATAAAGTGTTTTAAAGTATAACTATTGAAGTAGTTTTATGTATGTTCTAAATAGAGTACAATTGTTCACTAATAGGTTTACTAATAGTAGTTTATACCATCCTCTAAATAGAGAATATCTATTTAATATTAGGTTTAAAAACAAAATTTTTAGAGTGTAAGAAAACAACTATATTCATTGAATCTAAAATTTATTTCACATCATTCTATTAAGAGGAGTCGTACAAGTATAGTCGCTACAATGAAAATTATTATATAAATGCTATAGTAAAATTATTATGACATGATTTTTTATGTTGTAATTATAGTGGTGATTCTAGTAGTATTATTATAATGCTTGTGAATTTTAATTTTATGCTATAGTAAGAGCATGCTATAAAATGCACTATTCTAATAAAAATTTACAATACAAATACAAGGTACAACTAACATATTTTCATCTAGTTCCTTGTTTAAAAATGGAGAGAAAAATAATCATATTTAAGTTTTGACATTGTATTAGCTTTAATCCTTTATTTTTGACCCTTCACAAAGGGGTAGGTACACAATACCAAACTAGTTAGAGAATCTATTATAGTCGTTATACAAAATTGATTATGCATCATACTATGAATCTAAGAGTATATACTCACAACTCAATGTAGATTCTAGTGCATGGATCATTAATATGATATGACTACTATGTACACAAATAATATCCATATTTATATATATACTTGCCTTAACACCTCATACCTCCCTATTGAGTGAATCACCTTACAATGCAAATTGACTATTACACTATTATCCTCTCTCTCTCTCTCTCTCTCTCTCTCTCTCTCTCTCTCTCTCTCTCTCTCTCTCTCTCTCTCTCTATTTGTCTAGAGTTGCCCTTTTCGATATATACATATTATGCCATAAATGAAGAATAGACATACAAGCAAAAAATAATCATAGCCAAGTGCATATGAGTCATATTTAATAACAAATATAAAATATTTTTTTTTATGAATGCATATGTTATTCTTACAAAAACTACGAATTTCATTTTTATTATGATATTAAAGCATGAAGAGTAATTAAGATATGATAGTACAACAACAAAGTTTACATGAAGTGAAAATCTCTTAATAAACTCCTAACCTCCTAGAATTTAATTTAGGACACTTTAAAATTTAATATATTATGCTATTAAAAAACTAATAGTCTTATTTGGATACATACCTAAATTCTTCATTCACAACCACTAGGTAGTTCAACACCAAAACATAGAGTCTAATGAGGTTATTGTTGTAATAAACACAAATATATTTCATGAATTGCACTTAAAATTAGCACTGATGTGATAAGAGAATAAATACATAACAATCAACAATGTGATGGACATTCACTACAGGAGACCGTCAATGGATCCCAAGGGTCAAATTGTAAGATAAGACATCATACAAAATACACCACTAAAAGGACCCTGCAAATGCTTCCTTTCATTAACTGAATTTCCACCCCCCTTACAATAGACTCTCCCACTTCTTACACTCCCTAAAAAAAACCCTAGCCTACGCTACACCCTTGCTATTTTTAGTAACTTTCTATTTTCAGCAACTCACTTGCTATTTTTAGTAACCCTAAAAAAACTTGGATGGCATCCAAAATGGAATCATGCACCCGTTATTTAATAAAACCTACTACCCCAAGATAGCCACCCCACTCTAGTTCTAAACTAATAGTTATGATAAGTTTTCAGTTGTGAAAACTAAAAATTACATTAAAAGCTATTTGTTGGCCTCCTAGAGGTATTTTCGTGCGTGAAAACATATGGGCCACTTTACTTAGGTTCTCCATGCCATTCAACACGTTCTAGAAAAATAACGGGGCAAAACAAACACTCGAAGCAAAATTTATGTCCCTAACAAGGTGCATCACAATGTATAAGGTTAGGAGTTACAACTAAATCCTTGACTACTCATAATCTTCATAACCATAATGTGATGCATCATCAATGAGTACATAATATTCACAACATTTTTTCCCTTATCACATAAATGTTCAATCAAAGTACAAACAATAAAATATCTAAAAAAATAAATTTTACGTGTAAGAGACTTTGTCAAAATATTTTTACATTTACCCAGGTGTTGTAGGTGAATTGGAGAGGAGAGGGCAACCCTCCAAGGGAGGTCTCAGGTTTGAATCTCCACCCTACCAAAAAGTTGAATTGGGTAACTAAAATCCAATTGATAATTTTGGTGCAGTCAGGGCCGAGTGCGACCCTCGGTTGACTTTGACAGTGTAGAACCCCCTGTTCGTGGTCTCTCAGACCAAGGCAGCCCCACAAGGAGTTTTTCGCTTTATATATATATATATATATATATATATATATATATATATATATATATATATATATATATATATATATATATATATATATATATATATATATATATATATATATTTACATTTATCTCTATGTGCCAATCCTAGAGCTATATATTATATTCCTTAACATGTTCATGGATGAAATTACATTGAATTTCAATGTGTGGTGCACTCATGGAAAACTAGTTTGTGAGTAAGCTTTAGTATTGTCACAAGTCAAGACCATTGGTTCCCTTTGTGGAATTTCCAATGTTGACAAGATGTAACATAACCAAAACATCTCATAGATACTTTATATTTGAGTATGATATTTAGTCTTTGTATAAGAACAAACAACAATGAGTTGCTTTTTACGTTCCAAAAAAAAGGTTGGATTCTAGAAAGAATACATATCTAGAAGTGGATATCTTATTAATCCTATAAAAAATAATTGAACATTATTCTTATCCTTTTGACCATCTTGAGTCATACCATGGATATAATTTATTACCTACTTTGATTCTTTCCAATGACATGCCTTTGGTTCTTGCATGAGCTAAGAAAGATAATTAACAACATAGTTGATGCATGGTCTAGTGTATATTAGATAACTAGCAATAGAGATTTATATTCACCTATGGATATAGATTATATCAGGATAAATGTAACCCTATTTCCATTGGATTTTCCAAGGGCTTGTAACATCTTATCTAAAACTTCATGACTAATTTCTTGGAGTGCTCCATTTGTGATAATGGCACGTTAGATTGACAAAAACTCAGGGTTAATAATAATTATGATTTTCCTATTGATCTATCATGGCTATAATACCACTATTAGATTTTTATGTAGCATGTAATGGGATATAGCAATCACAAGATGCAAAATAATATGAAATAAAGTAAATCTATGAGATGACTAAAATATACTATAAATAGAAATTATGGAGATGTTTACAAAAGTAGCTATAGAGGAAATGAATACTCCATGAATAAAGCTACTACTCAATAATGGGCATTGAGCATATTACACTCCATCATATTACATATGAAAGCATGAGGATACAGAAACAAAAAGGAAATGCCAAGATGTGATGTAAACGAAACTAAACTTAACGCTAAATCCTACGAACTAAAATGCATGAAAGGAGAGAAACATAAATGCATTGAAACAAGGTATAAAAGTGAATATGAAGTACAACCCTATTTATTAATATGCTTTAGAACCCAGTTACAATCCGTCTCCTCCCTTTTCAGGGGCTAGGAGCGTTAAATATGTTCTTGTCACATCAACAGATGGTATTCCTTCTTTCGCGTGCCCACATGTAGAATGGGTGGACCAAACGTCACCACCGCTTGCATTGATGAGTCTTGACTCCTTGTTGCTCCTCTAATTTTGATATCCTACATTCAAGGAAACAAAAAATAGTCAGTAGCACCTGTAGATAAAATGAAACATGCAATCCCCAAGCCTACGATTAGTGCATGCAAAAAATAAATAAAATGATAACTAAATAGCATCAGAATTATCTAAAAATTTAATAGAAGCATGAGTACATTACCAGGAGGGCACTGCAAATGGAACAGTCAGAAAATTTGCCATGGATTTCTAATCGCTTTGGGGTGGGACGATTAGACCTGCAATAAAACGTCAGAAAGAACTATCCCAAATGTCACATTCGGGAGGCTCCAAATCACCTGCAAAGTTGGGGGTTAGGTAAAATGAGGTATTTTGGAAAGACTCAGAAGGTCAGATTTTTCCAATTTAGCCTCTATCAACAAGAATTTGATGATGCTACTTGTATGTTAGCAAAAGTGGGAAATGACAAAAACATGATCAAAACAGCTCAAAATGATGTGAAATTTGAATGACAACCTATCTAAGCAACATAGAATCAGATGCAAAAATAACATAAAGTAAATCTGCTATAGATTTCTAATCGCTTTGAGGTGGGGCAATTAGGACTACAGCAGTGCGAGGGGCGCCCGGGGGTAGGACGCCCGTCATTTGGGGCCCATTTTTGGCACCAATCCACTTGGGATGGGTCCAAAACCTCTTGTGGGGTGTTGTCGGAAAATTTGGTAGGATGTTATGGCCAAATTTCAGGTTTTGGTTCCAAATTTGCGCTTCCAATAATCACCCAATGACCTCCCTTCCAAAAGATATCAAGGATGTGAAAGGCACAAATCAAAAGGTGTGAGGATGTAAAATGGCAGCACTTCGTTTCTCAAAATGCTCCCTCTCTCTTTTTGGGGTGAGAAGACTCACCATTTTATAGACCTGACAATCTTTGCATATAAGCATGCAGAGGCACCACTTGGCAATCATGCCTTTCCAGGAGGGGAGAAGATTCCTCCCTGATTAAGGGCTCCATGACTGCCTCTATAACTGCCTCTAGTGCTCTAAAACACTCACTCACACTACCATGCAATGAAGGAGGAGTTAAGTGGTGGATCTATGCTACCATTTGTCAATATTTGACCTTTTTCCAGTCAAACTTGATATTCGCCCCACCCTGAAGCAAATGCTGCTAATCATCCCTGGGTGGAATGAGGATGGAGTAGAGTGCCTGAAAGATTCCAAATTAACCTTTGACCTTCCAAAACTATTGTGAGAGTGGTTAGGACCACTATTTAACCTCTGGGGGCTGCCCTGTGGGCTGTGTGTGTCAACTCGATCAGTGTTTGTAGTCACATAATCAGATTGGTGTTGTTTTGGTGTCTATAGATGCCCCTTTTTAGGAAGCATTGTGCGTGGTGCAGTGCTGAGCAAAAATAGATAACCAAAGCACTAATGATTAGGGTTTCTTAGTAACCTAACTAAATTTTGATGCCCCAAGTATGGAAAGGGCATGCACTCTTGAATTCTTGCATCTGACGTGCTAAGGAACTTAATTCAAGTGTTAACATTTTTCGGTGAGGTGTTACTTGAGCTTGGACATTGATCAGTCATGAATAGGCAAAGGGCACAACCTTTTGTCTATGGGAACCTTGAATTCATGATTCATGAATGCCAAGTGTTTGATCAGCTTGTGATTATTGCTTTTTTGCTGCCCCAAGCAGGGGCATGATTATCTTTGTCAATGATTCTTTGAATGTGTGCCAATTCATTGATTGGGTGTGTATTTGTTGATTGGTGACTAAGTGTGACTACCCCCTCAAGCAGCGAATCGATGAGGGAATGACCAACATGAGAAAAGCAACGAGTCGCTTGACCCAAGATGACTATTGTAAGGGTGCATTCAGTTGTTTTTTGTTGAACGCTTGAGCAGTTTCCCAACATTTTGACCTATTTTGGGGTGGGTGTTAACCCTTTTTGGGACTGTATCGCTCCAAAATTTTTGCATCCTTACCCTCAAGCTATAGGATCCACGCCCGAAAGGGGGATGCGAGAAGGATGGGACAATACCTCGGACTGAGAGGCCCTTTGAAGGTCCCGCCTCTCGGGGGAGGAGTATAAAGGTGAATTTTCGACGGATGGTGGGTTCACCAGGAAACTTTTGAGTGGCGCTTCCACGCCTAGGTTGGGAATGGGTTTGATGTGTTCATTTTATACTCAATCATTCAATTCCTAGGTTTGGCCAAAATGAATCTAAACTATTCTATATGCCAATAATGATTTAAATGGATACAAAAAATAGAAATGGGTGCTAAACACAGAGAATAGGCAAATTAGGACAGATCATACCTGATTCCAGATGTCTGATGAAGGTTCTAAGTCTTGTAGCAGTTCAGATCATCTCGACTCGTACGTAATCGTCTGACATTACACCGAATCATCTTGAATCACAGTCGGTCATCTAAGATCAGACATAATCATCTTAAATCTGACGAATTCGTCAGACGAATTTGTCAAAAACCTGCAATCACAAAAGTAGATACAAAATACCAAATATGCAACTACAGAAGCGAAGGGAAATGACAGAAATAACTGTAAATTTGTCTAAATGATAGATCCAAATAGTAATTAAATAGGAAAAACATCAGCTTCACAATTTATTTTGATTTTATCATGCATTTACACTAGATGAGGTGAACTCCAAGATGCATAAACATAATAACCTAAGATAATGCAGAATTATAATGGAAAAATGCAGGAAAGTTAAGAAGATGCAAACTCTGGGCTCGGATTGCCCCCAATCTAGATTACAGTCAAGATCACCTCCAATTGTATGAAATCGTCTGTGCTCCTCGACAGGATCATCCGAGATAGTCTGGAATCGTTTGCGATGATCCGAACTAGCTTCAGCTGAAAAATAGTAGGGTTCTTGCAAGAAAATGCAAAATGCAGAATACAGATAGTAGTACGAGGATGCTCTAGTGAATAAGGATCTAAATCCATCAGCTAAGGGGTTCAGGGGAATCAGAATCAGGGGGATAAACTAGAAAAATCCTAGTTTATATAGGATTAGGGGGAGGCTAGGAGGTTGGGGATCATCCCAATCTGGGAGATCTCCAACAAGGAAATCTCCAACTACGTAGACGCGCTTCTGCCCAAGTTGGAGAGGCTGTTGAAACAGAAGCTAATTATGAACATTCGGTTTTGGGACGAAATCGTCTGGACGTTCTGTTCTAGATGAATTCGTCAGATCGGGGATGATTTCGTCTGATCTACGACGATATCGTCCAACGGTCAAAACAAATCCTAAAAATGGCATGGAAAATGGGGAAACGGGTAACAAGCGGTTTTGGGGCGATTTTGGGGTTAAAATTTAAATTTTTATCTTTTATCTTTTACTAAGGTTTTAACCGTGCCAATTTTAGGGTGCTACATTTTGCCCCCTCTTTAGCGAATTTTCCGAAGAAAATGCGTTAAAGACGAGTTTTTCCCATTTTTACGAGAAAGCAAAAATGTACTCAATTTTTTAGACGACGATTCTTCGTCGAATCGTACGAATGTTGACTATGGTGCCCCCTCCGTGTTTTTACCCAAATCGAACGTTTGAGGTAAAAACGCAGAAAAGCAAAATTTTAAAATGTTGTTGGTTTTGAATAAAATTAAGAAAAATAGGGAAAACCCTAATTCATTTTTTTACTATTCATTTTTACTGGTTTTAGAGCTCTATAGACAAAAAATGGTGGAGACAGCACACAGAGCGACAGAGGTCCGACGCGGGCTACGGGTAAGGATCTAATCCTAATAGATTAGGTTTGATTTTACTTTGTGCAATTTTTGGATTTAAATTTTGATTTTTTGGGGCGTCGCGGCCATTTTTAGGCCGTCGACGACGTCGAGACGAAATCGTCCCTATTTCATCGAAATCGTCTCTAGATCGTCGATTTCGTCTGAGGGCGAAATCGGCGAACTAGGGGCGATCTCGTCCAACAAGGGGCGATCCACGAGTTGCGAAATCAGAGACGATTTCATCCTAACAAAGGATGATTTTGCCCAATTTGGGATGATATAATCCAATGGTGGACGATATCATCTTGTTAAGAAATTAAGCTTGATTAAAATGTTTTTAATTTTATTTTAATGATTGGTTATTAATAAATTTTGTTGTTATTGTTTGTTTTGCAGAGGGGATTACTAAAGAGCCGGGAATGGAAATACGGCAGGCTGAGAGACGACTTGGCCGCTCTCGACCAGGCAGAGCGTGACCAACTAGCACAAGTCGGGCTACGACATGTGGCAGAGATGCCACAAGTACCGACTGACATAGGGCTTCTGACAGCCCTAGCAGAGAGATGGTATCCGGGGTCATCCTATTTCTGGCTACCGACAGGGGAGATGGCTCCCACACTAGAGGACGTATGGAGGATCATGAGGATCCCCATACAGGGATGGCTCATGATGCCTGTGGCCAATCAGGGCCAGGCGATGATGAGACTGATCGGAGACCCGAGCTTCGCCCTGGAGAAGGGCGGAGTGAACATCGAGTCTCTACGGTAGATGCCTGGGGCATCTAGGCTGACTCAGGTTTTGGCAGGAGTAGTAGGTGGCTTACTGTTGTGCCACCAGAGCGGGTGCAGATTACCCTGGCTCTTGTCAGATGTGGTCTGCGACATGAGAGACCACGGTTATAGATTTGCATGGGGTAGCTTTGTACTCTGTCGCTTGTATAGGATCCTGCATGGGGTCGTATACAAGGGAGGTCGATGTCTGGTCTTGACATCATTGCTACAGGTTTGGTGCTGGGAGCACATCACGGTGCGGAGGCCGATAGGGCTCCCACTGATAGGGGTTGACCGGGAGAGACCCCGGGTTTTCTATTGGTGGCTACAGAGAGGGTCACAATGGTGGATAGATCTGTCGATGTCTCGAAGGTTGTTGGACGACCTCATCCCTGACTAGATCACTCGGAGGCCATGGCGAGAGCACCCCGGGTGGGCAGAGGATGGGTAGGAGCTGGCTCGCATCAGGCGAGTCTGTTGGCTGAGGATGGAGCGGGGAGAGGTAGAGCTCCACCGCTATGACCGGGTACTATGGTAGTTCGGTCTACAGTAGGGGATCCCTTCTCTCAGGGATTACGAGTACTCCCAGACTATTTGGGATAGTACTACGCTGAGCGGGGCTCCAGACATGCAGTGATTCTAGAGTCAGGACGTGGACGATGCCCCCATCCAGCCAGTGGATGGTGACGATGCTGGGGTTGCGGATGGCTACGATGCCTGGTACGCAGGCATCCACCCTCCTCGGATGACGAGGGCACAGGGTCCGATGCACGTGGTTGTGCGACGGATGGGGAGGCGACGCCAGGCTGCCATTGAGGCAGCGTGGGGTCATGGCGGGAGAGAGCAGCGATGGTCCCCATAGGAGAGATGCCAACGGATGGGTCAGGCTCCACAGAGGCCACAGGAGACAGGGCGGAGGGAGGAGAGATTCCCTTCGCAGCAGGGGGAGAGACCACCATCGCCTGATAAGGGCAAGGGTGTTGAGGTAGGGGAGAGCAGCGAGACGATGGCTCTTCGGGCTGAGGTTGCCCACCTTCGGGCTCAGGTGCAGACACTGCAGGATGAGGCTACACGGCTCAGAGCTCGGGGTGGAGGAGCGAGCACTCAGGATCTGGCATGGTCTATTGCTCAGACCACATTCTACCAGGGGTTGTACTATCAGGTGGTCCCAGAGGGATAGAGGATACCATTGCCAACCCCATTGTAGAGCCGGTCATGATGGGATCATCGAGGACATCCTCACGATCGATGACGAGGACCCGAGACACCGCATGGACCTCTATGGGACCACCTCCTCCACGTCAGGGCGGGGGAGGAGATGAGGCTGAGAGCTCGAGGGCTTCTCGAGGCTAGCTAGCTATAGAGTGCATTATAGATATATATATATTTTTTTGGGGGGTTGAGTATGCCAGGGTTTTGATTGTGGCATACCAATCTAGATGATGTACATAATTGATATATATATATATAGATTGTATTTTTGATGATATGACTTGTGTATATGTTGTATGATGCTTGAATTGTTGATTCATGTAATTATGTCATTTGGAAATAAATTATAATGTTATGTCATGCCATAAAATTGTAAATGAAATAATCTGATGTGCATAAATTGGTTTTTTTGGTGTGATTTGATGAAAAATAAAAGGGACTTCTAACAATAATTTCAAAGGACATTGTCGTTGTTATAGACCATTTCATGGAGTCGCCGCTCACTAGGTCGTCAAGCTAATCCCAGGATAGAAATATTGTTAAAAGTAAAAGAGTGCTTAAGAGACTGTCTTAAGACTTGGTGTTGTGATGATGAAAATGATGATGGTGATGATTTGTTTTCAGATTTTTCAAAAAAAAAATTATGCATGAAATATTTTTAAAAAGTGATTTTTTTTTTTGCTAGGCATAAATTCCTAAGTGTGATAAATTTTTTGAATAATTCCTTAGAAATTATACCATGGTTGCAAGATGGAATGTTTGACATAATGACATAAAATAGAATAAGTGTTCATTCGTTTTGAAGCACAATTGTGTAACATAATGATGTAAGCCATATGTGTATTTTATTAAAATGGATGGGAAAATAAAATTAGAACAATGGTTTGCGCTAGGCATAGAATTTATAGGTATAGACTTATACCATCATCGTGAGATCCAAAGATGAAATGGATATTTTAGTTTTATTGCATGATTGATTTTTGATTTTTGATTTTTGATAAACAAAAAATAATAATATGATGAACATGTTGTTTGAAATCGTTTTGCGATTTTGTGAAACAATGTATATAATTGTTTTTATACAAAACAAAATTCTGAAATAAGAGGATAAAATTATTCCGAAAAGAATTACAGAAATATTTTAAATTATCTCAAAAACAAATGTAGGTTTATAAGGGATCCTCATGTGCAAATGTGAGTTCATTACCGATCTTGATTTATCATAATGATACAAAATCTCTCAAATACAAATGTGTGTGCGATTGTATTGTTCATTCACCAATTTTGAGCAAGATAATTTGATACAAGCAATTTGCCTTAACCAAATGAGTGTTCCTTAACCATGATTTATATGCATATAACCGTACCAGACTACTATGTAAGTCGGGTTATCAAGAGCTAGCTGATCCATAAGCTGACATAGGTCTGTACAAAAGAAGGTCGCTAATGTGACAGACATATCACCACGCTAGGAATTACCCAAGGCCAAGCGGGTTGGGCACAAACCACCTGTTATGGGGCTTACCTCACAGTTTTTGAATAATTGAAAATTCCAGGGATTCAAGCTCATTCACCCTTATTTTCTTTTCAAGGGGTAGGGAAAGGGATTTTATTGCATTTTGCTTTTTCGTTTCACTTTTGCTTTTCTTTTTCTCTCTTTTTTTTTTTTTTGTATTTTTGCTTGGAATATTGTTGCGATGGTACAAAATGATATTTTTCTTTTTCTCATTTTCTTTGACTTTTCTTTTTCTTCCTATGCTAGGGATACTTGCTCGGATTGGCTGTAGAGCAAGGGATTTTTATTCCGGGTAGGGGTGAGCTTGTCCTTTTGTCAATTCTCAAAGATTCTAGACCATGTGCATGATAGGATAGCAGGGGAAACTTTTCGCTCAAGAAACCACGTCTACTATGTAGCATCATATTGAATTTGCAATGAAATCATTTTAATGTGAAAAGATATACTTGGTTCAAGTAAATAACAAGATCAGTTCTCTATGCTCAAAACTTTATTTAATGCCAATGTGGACTTTGATATAAGAGAGATTAATAATCATACTAAATAAAATCAAGATATTTATTCATGTGAGTGTGATAGTGCGGGATTCCAAATAAATGCTCATTTATCCAAAATAATTGAAAATATAACTGCAAACTCCAAGAATTGACAGGTATGAAAAAGATGTTTTTGAAGATTTTGACAATTTTGATGTTTTTGTATTTGATTTTAATTGATGAATTGAAAGAAATACAATGTGATTGTTTTTTTTTTTTATATATAAGTGACTAAAAGAAATAATATGCAAAACAAATATATACAATGATGAAATGACCAAATTTTATGCATAGTAGCGTTTGAGATGCATAATGTTCATAGGTTCTTTAAGTTCTTTACCATCTAAGGTAGATAATTTGTATGCTCCCGATCCAAATTTAGCAAGTAATAATATACGGTCCAAGCCAGTTGGGCTCGAATTTACCTTTAAGGTCTTTAGTAGCATTAGTATTTTTTTTATTTTCTTTTAAAACAAGGTCGCCGATCGCTAAGGATCGATGATGAACTTTCTTGAGATATGCTCTCTTAAGCTTGTTTTGGTAGGCACGAAGATGCTCCAAAGCATTGATGCGCTTTTCATCTAAAAGTTCCAGCTGACTAAATCTGCCAACACGATATTCATCCCCTACTTCAGTATCTTGAAGTAGTAGAGCCAAAGAAGGAACTTCTAATTCAAAGGGAAAAACAGCTTCAGCGCCATAAACCAAAACGAAAGGTGAAGTTCCAGTGGGGGTGCGAACACTAGTGCGATAGGCCCACAAAGCAGGATATAATTGGATGTGCCAATCTCGACCAGATTTATTGACCAGTCTTTTGAGAATTTTGATTAATGTTTTATTAGATGCTTCTGCTTGGCCATTACCCTGAGGATAATAGGGAGTGGACCAACGATGTTGAATTTTATATTTTTGACACAATTTTTTGACATCTTTATTTTTGAAACAAGTTCCATTATCTGAGATGAGATTTGCAGGAATTTCGAACCTACAAATAATTTGATTGAAGATAAACTTAGAAACTTGGATTCCAGTACAAGAAGCTAAAGGCATAGCTTCAACCCATTTTGTAAAATACTCCGTAGCGGTTATGATAAATTTGTGTCCATCAGATGACACAAGGTTGATTTTCCCAATGATATCTAAGCCCCATTTTGAAAAGGGCCAAGGAGATGAAATAGCCTGCAGCTCTTGTGCAGGCGCATGGACAAGGTCAGCATGTTTTTGGCACTTGTCACAATGGCGCACATAATCATGTGCATCATTCTCCATGGTAGGCCAAAAATATCCTATCCGAAGGAGCTTCTTAGCAATGGCGTTACCACTAAAGTGTCCTCCACAAGATCCATCGTGGGCTTCACTCAAAGCTGATCTAGATTCTTCTAGATTCAAACATCTTAATAATATGCCTTCAAAAGATCTCCTATACAAGGTATTACCAATAATTATGAAGCGACTTGCTCGTCTACGTAATAATCGGCATTGGTTGCTAGTATAACCATCAGGGAAGGTCCCATTTTGCAAAAAATTAAATATATCAGTGTACCATGGTTCGGGAGTAGTTTCGTTGATTAGAAACACATCCAAAGGTTCTAAGCATGATTTGCTTGAAGCGGGTTCCTGGAGTCGACGAATAATGATGGTAGCATATTCATCATCTAACTCCAAGGGCAAAAGAGATGCAGCTGTAGCCATAGCATCAGCCGCACGATTGCTAGTTCGAGGAATAGCTTCCAAAGTAACTTGATCAAATAAGGATAATAATTGCAAAACATATGTTTTATATGGGCGTAATTTATCATCTCTCGGTCTGATAAACATCATTGATTTGATTTATGACAAGTTGGGAATCACCAAAAACTAACAAATTTTTAATTTTTAGGGCCAAAGTTGCTCGTAATCCAAGGATTAGAGCCTCATATTCAGCAGTATTATTAGTGCAAGCAAACGTTAATTTAAAGGACAGAGGTATAAGATGTTTTTGTGGAGATATTAAAATAATACCCGCACCAGCCCCACTCATGCATCGGGCTCCATCAAAGTATAGGGACCATTGTTTAGGATGGTCTGCCTCTAATTTAAGGCATTCATCGAGAAACTCAATGATGAGGGGATGGGTAGACTCTAAGGGTGCAGCAACTAATTGATCTGCTATGATTTGACCTTTAACAGACTTCTATCCTATAAACGTGAGTTCAAACTCGCTTAGCGCAAGAACCCACTTGGCTGTGCGACCAGATAAGTACGGTCGACTCATGAGATATCGCAAAGGGTCGAATTTGGCAATAACATACATTTTCTGACTGAGCATATAATGTCGTAGTTTTTGTGTAGAAAATACGACTGCAAGACATAACTTCTCTAATATGGTATAGCGAGTTTCATAACTGATCAAGGTTCTGCTGATGTAATAATTAGCACGTTCTTTCTTCTCATCGTCAAGTTGAGCTAACATAGCTCCTAAGGCAAAATCGAAAGCAAAAATGTACAAAATAAATGGACGATCAGATCTAGGTGGGGAAAGCACCGGTGGTTTAAGAAGATATTGCTTGAGGAGTTCAAATGCTTCCTGACATTTGTCGTCCCAATGAAAAGAGACATCTTTCTTAAGAAGTTTAAGAAAGGGTCCGGTTTTATCTACCAACTTATCAATGAAGTGATGAATAGCTTGAAGCTTACCTTGTAAACTTCATAATTCTGATATATTTGTGGGTGCGGGCATATCAGTGATAGCCATGATCTTGAGAGGGTCAATTTCAATGCCACGTAAAGAAATGATAACCCCCAATAATTTACCGGACTTAACTCCGAATATACATTTGGCTGGATTCAATCGGATAAGATACTCCCTTAACCGATCAAATACTTTTCTCAAGTCATTTAAATGATCATCTTCTTTGATGGAACGAGCTATAATATCATCTACATAATCATGTAGAATATCATGCATCATATCGTGAAAGATATAAGTCATGGCTCGTTGATAGGTTGCACCCGCATTCTTTAAACCAAATGGCATTACTTTCCAACAAAAGGTTCCCCAAGGGGTAATAAAGGTTGTTTTAGCCTGATCTTCAGGAGCTATCCTGATCTCGATTATAACCAAAAAATCCATCCATTAGGGATATCATTCCACTTCCAGCAAGTAAAATCTATGATTTGATCCATGTTAGGAAGAGGAAAATCATCTTTAGGGCAGGCAACATTAATATCTCTCGAAGTCTGTACAAACCCTAACTTTAGTGGCTTCTTTCTTAGTTACTTGGAACTACATTTGAGATCCATTCAACATAATCAATGGCTTGTATAAAAATGACCTTCAACAGTTTTTCTAGTTCTGCTTTGACTAGTAAGGCCACTTTAGGATGCATTTTTCTAAGTTTATGTTTAACAGGTTTAGCATCCGGATGGACTACTAGATGATGCATAACTACAGAAGGGTCCAGACCTGGCATGTCGTCATATGTCCAAGCAAAGACATCTTCATAGTCTTTAAGAAATGAAATGTATTTATCTTGTTTTTCTTGACTTAATTCTGATCCAATATTGATTATGTGAGGGTTATGTTCGGTTCCAATGTTAATTTTTATACCGTTTTCAACTTCCATATGTAAATATCTCTCAAAATTAGGTGGGGCGGGTGAAACACCCAATTCTTGTAATTCTTCCAAGGTTAGCTTGGATAATTCATCTTGAGGAGTCGAGGCCTCAAGCTGGGCTATACTAGGTATAGAGCCATCAAAATAAAATTCGTTATGTAACAAGTCATCAACGGAGACATCATGGAAGATATCCCCTTCCAACTCATCGTCGGATTCGACAATCATCTCAGGGTAGGCGAGAGATAGCATATGACAGGTAAAGGGATTATTCTTTGAACGCAAAGAATCTTGTTTATCCAGATAATCTTGATAACATGTAAGATGGTCATCCTCCTCAAATGGGAAGGGTTGACCTTTACTAGGAAATAGGCCCACACCGCATCGGGAAGGCCACGGTTCTACCTCAATAGGTTCCTTCATACCATTTTGGGAAGGTCCCAAACCTTTCCCTTTATAGCCCAATTTAAGCATTATGGGTTTAGCTTTAATATACTCATTAGCAAAATAGCATCGAGCATATCCATCACAATGTGTCTTGATGTTTCTGGGTATTCTTCCCCAATCATATCCCTTATAAATAAAAGCACAACTCTCGACTTGGTAAATACTTCCCATAGGTTGTGGGAGGCCCAAGGTACGAGGAGAGGGTGGGAGTTTATTTAAAATAAGGGAAGCTTGCATGGCAGTGTTGATTTCTTCTGATATAAGAATTTTAGATAAATCGGGTAAGAGTTCATCAGTAAGAGCATAAGAGGTAGAAGGAACATTTCCTAGATCGTCTGATGTGGAAAGGATGCCTGTAGTGGATGGGGATGTTATAGGGATATCGATGGATGAGTCTATCGGTATGGAAGTTATAGGGGTAAAACAAGAAGCATTGGTTGTAGTTCTGGGATCTTTTCGAGGTCCTAATGTGGTTTGTTCAGAAGATGGTTGAGCTATATGTAGAGGTGTAGTTGATGGGGAAAAAGTAGGTGATGTTATGGGTGAGTGTTTCACACGCTTAGACGGTTGATGAGAATTAGGATGTGTGGATGACAGAGCAGGGCAAAATTGAACTCCAACCGGTTCTGCCAAAGCACACATATCAAAGGGTCTAGGGTCACCATGAATGGTAACCAACTGGTTTTTAAATTTGAATTTAACACACTGATGTAAAGTTGAGGGGACAGCTCGCATTGCGTTAATCCAAGGGCGACCCAAAAGTATATTGTATGATGCAGGGCAATGTACAATAAACACGGTCATGTCTAAGGTCCTAGGACCAACTTGCAAGGGGATAGTAATAACTCCACACGTTTCTTGTGTTTCATCATTAAAGGCTTTTATGATCATATCCGTTCTTTTCATTTCGTCACTTCTAAAGCCAAATATTTGGTAGAAGTCAAAAGTGCATATGTTTAAAGATGAACCATTATCAATCAAGATGCGTTTAATGGCTACATCCCCAATTAGGGCAGTAATATATAAGGGGTTATCCTTATGTAAACTATGTTGTGGTATATCTCTATCTCGGAAGTCAATACAATCGACTTCTCGAGTTATGATAGTATTGGTCATGGCTTCAGGCTGAATATTTTGTGGTACCATCATTTGGCTTAATGTGAGCATTAATTCATCCCTATGGGTAGGAGAAGATCTTAAAAGGTCCAAAAGGGAAATTCTAGCTGTAGTATTGGATAATTGTTCATTAATATTATACGGAGGCTTAGGTTGAACATTAGGCATATGATTCCCTTTATTGGGATTTTTCAAAACAAATGGAGCTGATCCATCGTTCTGAGTTTGATCCTGTTGAGAGTTTTGAGCCTGTTGTCGAGTAACGACTTCGATGGTACCTACAATATTATTTTGAGGATGATGAATTGGTCTCGGTCTAGCGTTTATGGCTTGTTCATTAGAAAGGAACTGATGAGAAGAGGGTCGAGTAGTAACTCTTCTAGGAAATGGTTCTTCCGAAACCATAGAATTTGTGATGGGTTGAATAGGATCTGATTCATTTTCAGAACTATTCGATTGATTTGAGGTGATTTCCATGTCACTTTCAGTATCAGATTCTACATCACTAAGATCAGGTGTTCGAGTATTATATAGGGGTCTGGACGTAACCATGGATAAAGTTGTGTCAAATATTTCTAGATCGTGAATAGGTAAATGCCCACTAATGGCTCCTACATATCGGGTAGGAGGGGGAACATTATGATGTTCAATTTGATTAGCCACCTCTTTACCATGCTTTGGTAAAGGATGTTGAAATATGTCCAATGATTGATTGGCATTCTGATTCTGACTTTGAGGGGTGTTCTTTTGAACATTATTAGTAGGATTTTGTTTAGGTTGAAAGGCTTGCACCTCCATCTCATTGTTATCAATTAAATCTTGTATTTTATGTTTTAACCATTTACAAGAGTTGGTAGCATGTCCAGGTCCTCTATGGAAATCACAATGTAAATCAGCTCTATATCCGGGTATAGTTGGATCAGGTTCCCGGATATTGGGTAATTGAATCAAACCTCGGGCTAATAGTTGCGGGAGAATGGTTGATAAAGGTTGATTTAACCTAGTAAATTCTCGGGGTGGTTTATCAAGAGGTTTCAATATGAACTTCTCTGTTGTTTTCGCAGTATTAACATTGGCAATGTTTCTGCTATCAGTGACTCCATCACCCACAACTTGTTTATTTTTATATTGATTTCTGGATGTTTTCTCATCATCTTTCTTTTTGAGCTGACCTCTTCTAATGAGAGCATCTTCCACTCTTCGAGCTAAATCTATAGCTTGATCGAAGGTGGTCAAGGTAGCAATTGATAATTCATAGGATAGTTGTTCTTGTAAATTATTGATAAAAATATCCAACATTTCTCGATAAGGTAACACAAAGTGTAATTTTCCTATCAACTGCCTCCATCGAGCTAAGAAGTCAGCAAAACACTCATCTTTGTCTTGTTTTAGGTTGTACAAATCTTTAATGGTTACATGCCTTTCAATATAGGCACTAAATTGATGCACAAAAGACTCAGCGGTCTCTTCGAAATTTCTCAAAGAATGAGTGGGCAATTGATAATACCACTCCAATGCCATCCCTCCTAAACTTTTCGGGAACATTTTTAGTAATAACAAGTCATCATGTGATATATCATGACATGCTATCCTAAACATACGAAGATGCTCTATGGGATCTTCGGTTCCTTTGTATATAGGTAGGACAGGCATGGGAAAGTGTTTAGGATATGGTTGTGCTACAACTATAGGATCTAGAGGTTGACTACACATCTCTCGATAATTGTACGAGGGACGGTAGGGATCTATTTGGTCCATACGGGAGGCTAACTATTTCACCATGGCTTCCAGATTACCAGTTTGCCCACCATATTGGTTCGGTGGTACATGAGCATGGGATTTGTGAGCGTAGGAAGGCGGGACATAAGGATTAGATGCTATATTGCTGTTATGCAAATGGTTGGTAGGAAGAGTATTATGAAGAAGATTTGTGGTAGCATTATGTTGTATCCCATATTGTTGGAAATTAACATTTGGTTTTGTTTTAGGCTTTTGTTGATTTGAGGTATATTGATCAATAGCTTGGCGAAATAGAGCAGTGAATGAAGGTTTCTTTTGTGTGGGAATAACCCTAGGTTTAATAACAGGCACTCTAGGTAGTTGGGTAACCTGTTGTTGTCGCGTGTTTTGGATTATAGTAGCCATGTCCAAATTGGACGGTCCAGCTTGATCACTCTCTTGATCAACGAAGGACAAAGGATTAGTGCATGTGTGATATATGTCTTCTAGGGTTGCTTGAGTGTCACTAATTTGATCTTTGTCCATATGAACTGCTCTATTAAGGGTGCCCATATTATCATGGAGGAACTTCCAGAAATGTTCCATGTTCTCAAAAGTAACAACTCCTTCTGGAGATATTTTAGGAGATGAGGATTCTTCCTCCCTAACATTTTCTCTTTGTTCATTTGCATCAACATACTCTTCTTCTTGTTGGTCTAGAGTTCCTTCTTCCTGAATTGGGTCTTCAGGAAGGACATCTGGGTTGTTTTCTATTTTCCTTAACCAATCTTCTTCTACCTCAATTTGTTTTCCATTCCTGAGTCTAGTCATTATGTCTAAATCTTAGATTTTAGCAAATATATATTGATATATTTGCAACAGATCTGGGAGGTATATATTTTAATTATATACCTACTATAATGCTTAAAAATAAAATGTTTTGATTTTTTGTTATGATTTTGTTTTTTTGTTTTATTTTTATTTTATGCTTATAAAGACAACAAACAACACACTAAATACAAGAAATAACAATAATAAAATAATAGCTTAGTTTTCTAAAAAGAGTTTATGAATGTCATTGATAGGATCAAGTTCATCAGGAGTCATAAAATGCTCTTCTTCAAATTGGAAATGGTTTTTCAGGAATTTGATAAAGTGTGCTATAGTGATATTATCTGTTTCAGATTCTGTCTTGTAAAAATAAATCTCATGGCAATACTCTCGATATAACACAGCTCTGGGGACTCTATTCCATATTTGTCTATCCGTAAGAACGACCTCTTGGTCCTCTATACGAGACAAAAATTTATGTACTACAACTGCATTATCGAGGTATTCCTCAAAGGTATACAACTCAGAAGACACAAGGGCTCTTTTATCTGCTAACCACCTATGGCAAGCTCTCTCGAAGCTCATGATACAAAGTCACTTGATCGGGATCCAGGATTCTATCTAGGACAAACCTCTTGATTTGCCTAAGTTCGGTTGCTCTAGATGAAATGAGATTCAATCTCCTATTAAGCTCGTCCCATAAAGGTGGGACTCTATATGTTGGAGCTACTCTAAGCAAAGAATTAATCTCTATAGTTGCTAATTGATTCTCAACATTAATGGTGACGGCTCGTCTTTTGTTATAATCTACCATCTAAATATGACATGCAATCTTTGATTCTAAATGCATTTATTTTTTTTTTTTTTTGGATTGTTTTCAAAAGGTTTTTAGTTTTCACGTCGGGTTCACCAAAATGTATCGCTCCAAAATTTTCGCATCCTTACCCTCAGGCTATAGGATCCGTGCCCAGAAGGGGGATGCGAGAAGGATGGGACAATACCTCGGACTGAGAGGCCCTTTGAAGGTCCCGCCTCTCGGGGAGGAGTATAAAGGTGAATTTTCGACGGATGGTGGGTTCACCAGGAAACTTTTGAGTGGCGCTTCCATGCCTAGGTTGGGAATGGGTTTGATGTGTTCATTTTATACTCAATCATTCAATTCCTAGGTTTGGCCAAAATGAATCTAAACTATTCTATATGCCAATAATGATTTAAATGGATACAAAAAATAGAAATGGGTGCTAAACACAGAGAATAGGCAAATTAGGACAGATCATACCTGATTTCGGATGTCTGATGAAGGTTCTGAGTCTTGTAGCAGTTTAGATCATCTCGACTCATACGTAATCATCTGACATTACACCGAATCATCTTGAATCATAGTCGGTCATCTAAGATCAGACATAATCATCTTAAATCTGATGAATTCATCAGACGAATTCGTCAAAAACCTGCAATCACAAAAGTAGATACAAAATACCAAATATGCAACTATAGAAGCGAAGGGAAATGATAGAAATAACTATAAATTTGTCTAAATGATAGATCCAAATAGTAATTAAATAGGAAAAACATCAGCTTCACAATTTATTTTGATTTTATCATGCATTTACACTAGATGAGGTGAACTCCAAGATGCATAAACATAATAACCTAAGATAATGCAGAATTATAATGGAAAAATGCAGGAAAGTTAAGAAGATGCAAACTCTGGGCTCGGATTGCCCCCAATCTAGATTACAGTCAGGATCACCTCCAATTGTATGAAATCGTCTGCGCTCCTCGACAGGATCGTCCGAGATAGTCTGGAATCATTTGCGACGATCCGAACTAGCTTCGACTGAAAAATAGTAGGGTTCCTGCAAGAAAATGCAAAATGCAGAATACAGACAGTAGTACGAGGATGCTCTAGTGAATAAGGATCTAAATCCGTCAGCTAAGGGGTTCAGGGGAATCAAAATCAGGGGGATAAACTAGAAAAATCCTAGTTTATATAGGATTAGGGGGAGGCTAGGAGGTTGGGGATCATCCCAATCTGGGAGATCTCCAACAGGGAAATCTCCAACTGCGTAGACGCGCTTCTGCCCAAGTTGGAGAGGCTGTTGAAACATAAGCTAATTATGAACATTCAGTTTTGGGACGAAATCGTCTGGACGTTCTGTTCTAGATGAATTCGTCAGATCGGGGATGATTTCGTCTGATCTACGATGATATCGTCCAACGGTCAAAACAAATCCTAAAAATGGCACGAAAAATGGGGAAACGGGTAACAAGCAGTTTTGGGGCGGTTTTGGGGTTAAAATTTAAATTTTTATCTTTTATCTTTTACTAAGGTTTTAACCGTGCCAATTTTAGGGTGCTACAGGGATGCCGATTAGGGATGAAATTCTCGACAATCCATCCTCCCGTGGAGCGGTCCGGCTATGGTAGCCTTCTTAGGAACTAGGATAGTGAGGATTTGTGACCCCGACGTCTGTTTTATATGCCAAGAAGCAGAGGCAAAAAGGTGCCTTGTTCAGTAATTTTATTGCTATTTTTTGTGGGTGTTGTGATTTGATTTTATGCACAGTGACTGATGTTTTATGGATGCATGTTAATTTATATTATGTATGGATATGTTGCGATGAATGCTAATGTTTCTAATTTATATGATATGCAAATGGAATGGATGAATTGAATTTGTGATTTTTGGCGGTGGCACCATAGACTGTTTAGAACTTATGGCTTTTTGTCCTAGGTGATTGTTGTGGTAAATGACTTTTTATGTATACATATTATTTTTTTTGTATTTTTTGATCGCGATGCAAGGATGAAAGATATCACCCTTGGTTTAGAATCTAGTTAGGTTTTCTGAGACTCAGATGTTTTAACTAACTAGCCAAGACTATACTTTTATCTTACAAGATGTTTGAACAAGGTATGAATTTGACATGTCTTTGACCAAGTTATTTCACATCCCTGTGTGTGCAATTGAGTTCGTTTATGTGGTATTTTTTAGGATAACGCCAGTGCCAGATAGGCTGTCAACCAAACCTATACTGAGGATCACCTAATTAGCTCCACTAAATCCTTTGTTGTATTTAGTCAGATTAATCTGTGATGTTATCTAAGATACCATAAGCTAGCTCATCCACATGCAAACATTGATCTGCACATAAATTAATGTGACAGATATATCATCATGCGGGAGGTTTACCACCAGTGACTGATAGGTTATCCACCAAACCGATATTGAGGTTTACCTTATGACCTTCTGAATGCTGAGAGTTCCAGGGATTCAAGTTCGACTCCCTTATTTTCTTCAATTGTATTGGGATACTTGCTCTTCTATAGTGATAAAAATCACTTTTTATTTTTGTTTTTTTTTTTATTTTGAGCAAGGGATTTGAATTTTGAGTGATTAGAATCACTATTGCCTGTGCTATTTGATGTATGCACTTTGTGGGATTTGATGTCAAACTTTGTAGTATTGACTTTTGCAAATTTTTGATGTTTTGTAACTTTTTGAGAACTTGGGATTCTTGGGGAATTGGGTAGGGAAGATGCTTGTCTTTTTGCCAACTCTCAACATTTTTTGGGGTCATTCGCATAGGGGGATGAGCAAGGTAACCTTTTCACTAGATGGTATCTTGGATTGCTTTACAGGTTTCATCTTTCATTCACACAACTTGAGAATTTTTATGTGTTTTAATTTGTGTTGGGATGCTATGTAACAAGGGGTGGTCCAAGTAGAACTCTACCTTCATAAAATCTATTTGACTTTGTACAATATTTGGCTCGAAATCTAAAGACATCTGAATGACGAAAACTCTAGATACATTAGAAGACAACTGATGCATGATATGGTGAAACTATGGATGACATTTAGTTTTGATGGACTATTTATAGAGTAGAGAAATGTGGAAAATTATGGATTTTCCGAGTAATTACAGTCTATGGTGCCTTTGACATGTATGACCAATAAATATGCAATGTATGGGTGTGATGCTTAATGCATCTATTATTTTTGTGTTTTCGATGGATTTATTTTTGTGAGTATGAAGATGAGATGCAAAAAGAGTTATTTATTGTTGTGATGATTGTGAGTATACATGGAAATGAGATGCAAATTTTTGTTATTTTTGATGATTTTATTGTTTTTGAATTTTCTTATTTTTGACCAAGTGATTGTGGGAGCCCTTGGAGCTTTTGGTTTGACCAAAGGGATGATGGGTACCTTTGGGGTGTTTGGTTTGACCAAAGGGCTTGTGGGCACCTTTGGGGCATTTTTGGGTGACCAAGCGATTATGAGAATCCTTGGAGCATTTTGTGTTGACCAAGCAATTACGAGAATCCTTGGAGATTTTGGTTTGACCAAAGGGTTTATGGGCACCTTTGGGGCATTTTTGGGGTTGACCAAGCGATTGCACGAATCCTTGGAGCATTTTGGGTTGACCAAGCGATTGCAAGAATCCTTGGAGCTTTTGGTTTGACCAAAGGGTTTATGGGCACCTTTGGGGCATTTTTGGGGTTGACCAAGCGATTACGGGAATCCTTGGAGCATTTTGGGTTGACCAAGCGATTACGGGAATCCTTGGAGCATTTTGGGTTGACCAAGTGATTATGAGAATCCTTGGAGCTTTTGGTTTGACCAAAGGGTTTATGGGCACCTTTGGGGCATTTTTGGGGTTGACCAAGCGATTATGAGAATCCTTGGAGCTTTTAGGGGTTGACCAAGCGATTGTGGGAATCCTTGGAGCTTTTGGTTTGACCAAAGGGATTATGGGTACCTTTGGGGCATTTAGGGGTTGACCAAGTGATTGTGGGAATCCTTGGAGCTTTTGGGGGTTGACCAAGCGATTGTGGGAATCCTTGGGGCTTTTGGTTTGGGCTATGGCTCTCTTAGATATGGAATGGCCTCAAATGACTAATGTTCAAGGGTTCTAGTTCCTTGATTCCGTCAAGAGAGGTGAGCCGGTATGTTCCAAGTCCTATTTTACTATTAATCACATAAGGACCTAACTAGTTTGCCATGAACTTGTCCCTTAGATGGGTTGGCAAATTAGAATTTTGTTGGTTCTCTTTTAAGACCAATTCACCAACCTGAAAGTCCCTCAGGTGAACCTTCATGTTGTATACTTTCTTAAGTCACTCTTGATAGATACACAAATGCTCAAGAGCATTAATGCATCGTTCATCAAGCAACGTAAGTTGGTCTAATCGGGCCTGTCGCGTAGTGTCATCATCAATGAACTCTTGCATTGATATGCGTAGGGAAGGTATTTCAAACTCTATAGGCATGACCACCTTAGAGTCATACACCAGTGAAAATGGAGTTACCCCAGTGGGCGTCTGAATGCTAGTGTGATAAGCCCATAGAGCAAGTGGGATTTGAATGTGTCAATCCTTATGACTATCTACGACTATATTTTTGAGGATGGTGACTAGCATTTTGTTTGACGCCTCTGCTTGCCCATTTGCCTACGGATAATAGGGTGTCGAAAAACTGTGCTAAATTTTGTACTTTGTGGTCAAAGAACGCACGTCTTTGTTCTTAAATGACGTCCCATTATCCGAGATGATCTTGGATGGAATACCAAAATGACATACGATATGTAAAATGAACTCCACAATGTGGGGTCCAGTCGTAGAGGTAAGCAGAATTGCTTCCACCCACTTGGTGAAGTACTCTGTGGCCATTATGATGAACGTGTGATGACCTGATGATGCAGGGGAGATCTTTCTGATTAGATCTAAGCCCCATTGCAAAAATTGCCAAGTTGATTGGATCGACTGTAAGGCCTGAGAAGGTACGTATGTCAAATTGGCATGGTTTTGACACTTCACGCACTTCCTTACATATGTGCAACAATATCGCTCTAAAGATGGCCAATAATAGCCCATGTAGAGAATGCACTTTACGATGGCCATACCGCTGAAGTGGCCATCGCATGTACCATCATGCGCTTGGGTGATCGCCCAAGTGGACTCCTACTAGTCCAAGCAATGAAGGAGGATTCCTTCATAGCTACGATGGTACAAAATGTCTCCTAGTAAGACATGTTTTGCCACTTTCTATTTAAATGATATTTTTGTGGTGTGTGTCAATCCAAGTGGGAGGTTACCTAACTTGAGGTAATATCTTATGGGTGTGTACCAATATTGCTGATCAGAAACCTCGATGGTATGAATAGTCAATCCCTCTTGAAGTTTGTCCCTAGCAAAATCTGAGTAGGAAAGAACTTGTAAGAATAGTTTTGTGTTGCTATTAAGGGGAGTAGGGGAGAACAAGGACCCCTAGTTGGCATGATTCAGATAATCATGGATTCGAGAGAACTTGTTTGGGGATGGTTCAATCTGGATTAGGTGGATTCCTGGCATTAAGTTAGAGCTTGCACGCTCCATTGCGGATTGCGATAGTGTTTTGACTTGAATGGTTGTCATATCATTAGAAATGTCTTGCGAGATTAGTGACTCCAAGGAGGCCATAGTGTTCACAAAATGATTCGATGATCGAGGGAGTGCCTCGATGTCGTACCATTCAAGATTTACCAAGAATTTGTCCACAAGGGCTTTGTAGGCCTATAGAACTGGGCATTTACATTGGAATACCCCTTTGACTTGGTTTATAATTAACAGTGAATCACCAAAGATGTTCAATCATTTGATGTTCATGGTGATTATTGTCTAAAGACCTATGAGCAAGGCTTCGTATTTGGCATTGTTGTTGGTGCATAGGAAATCTAATTTAAATGATAGAGGCATTGGAGCCCCTTGCGATGTGAAGAATACAATTCTTGTGCCACCCCCTTGCTCACATTTAGAACCATCAAAAAATAGGGTTATGTCGGCCTGTGACTCAGGCTCATGAGAATATGGCCATTCTAAGACATGGAAGACCCCATCATTGGGTAGTTCTATGGTCAGAGGTTGATTGTCTTTGAGAGGAGCCTCTGCTAGTTTATCAGCAATGACTTGACCTTTGATGGATTTCTGTCCAATGAAATCGATGTCAAACTCCGTCAACAACATGATACATTTCACCGTGCAGCTACTATGATAAGTATGACTCATCACGTACCACAATGGATTCTCCTTAGACACAACATACATAGTGTTGCTCAGCATGTAATGGTGTAGCTTTTTGGTAGCAAACACCCCTACCAAGCAGAGCTTCTCAACGTATGCATAATTAATTTCATAACTGACCAGGGTGTGGCTAAGATAGTAAGTAGCCTGTTCTTTGTGTAGTTCATTTTCTGGGCTAGCATGGCACCCAGTGCCACCTCAGTAGCTGAGATGTATAAGTAGATTGACACTCCTGGTCTAGGTGGTTCCAATACTGGAAGCAAAGCCAAGTATTATTTAATATCATCGAAGGATGATTGGCACTCATCATCCTAGTGAAATACCACCCCCTTATGTAATAATTTATTCATGGGTCAACACTTATCAGATAGATGTGCTATGAAGCACTTGATTGACGTGACCTTTCCCTGTAGGCTTCTGAGTTGCTTGATGGTAGTTGGGGGAAGCATTTCAAGGATTGCCTTGACTTTGTTTGGGTCCACCTCGATGCCTCACTTTGAGACTATGAAACCCAAGAGTTTTCCAGATGTGATGCCAAATACGCACTTCTTGGGATTCAGTATGACTTTATGTTCCATGAGGCAATCGAGGATCTTGCTTAAGTCATCGAGATGATCTGGGCACAAAAGAGATTTGGCCAACAAATCATCCATGTAATCTTCTAAAGTTTTATGCGTGTGATCATGGAATATGTATGTCATGGCATGTTGGTAGGTGGTGCCAGCATTTTTAAGGCCAAAGGGCATGACCTTATAACAAAATTTCCCCTAAGGTATTGTTAACGTCGTTTTTAGTTGGTCCTCAATATTGATATGAATTTGATTGTATCCCAAGAAACCATCCATGAGGGATAGCATTTTGTGGCCCACTGTAGCATCTACCAATGCATCGATGCTAGGCAAGGGAAAATCATCCTTAGGACTCGCTTTGTTTAGATCTCAAAAATCAATGCATATGTGAATCCTCCCGTCAAGTTTTTTGATGGGCACCATGTTGGACAACCATGGTGGGTAATCCACACAGATGGAAAACTATGCATCCAATAGATTTTGTAATTCATATTTGACCATTAGGGCCACTGTTGGGTGCATCTTACGTAGTTTTTTATTAACTGGCTTGACTTTCGGATCAAGCGTTAGATTATGCGTGACTAGCTATGGGTCTAGCCCTAGCATGTCTTTGTAGGACCATGCAAAAACCTCCTTCTTTTCTTTGAGAAGGGCAATGTAGTCGGCTTGATCTTTGGGGGATAGGCTTACCTCCAGCTTGATTATCTATGGATTCATTAGATCAGAGCTGATGTCTACGTCAGTCATCTCCTCGACTAACATGTGGGACCCATCCTCCAACTGGTGTGGAGTTGGGATCAAGTGGATATCATTCGCTGAATTTAAATCTATGTTAGGAACTTCGGGTCCCTCTTCAACATGGAAGATATCCTGAGTTGGTCCTAGGGTGAAATGAAGCATCTCACCGCAAGGCCAGTACTCTGATGGGGATGGTGGTGAATTGACGTGATCCCAGTCTATGGTATCTATGTCTAGATATAATTACTTTGTTGGATCAGTCGGATTGTGGATGGGGGTGGTTAAGTCAATGGATATCATGTTGATGAAATGATTTTGGTCTCCATTACCGTGGGTGTGGTGACTCGGACATCTTGGATGATTTTTATGCTTCGGATCTGGCTTTGGAGGTATTGGCACGAATGGATCAGCCCTATGTGGGGAGAGGAGGACAGGGTCTGCCCTCGACACGATATTGATATAGGGTCTTATTGGCATTTTTGCCACATTGTTTTGATTGTTGATTATTCATGCATAAATCATTGAAGTTCTCACTCCTCTATGTTTTCTCTACGAGTTTTGGTGCCAAAACAACTAAGTCCGAAGACTGTCGTGATATCGCGACCAAAAAATAGCATGGAGAGCACGGGTTCAAACCCGTCGCGATATCATGACATTTCACGTTATCGTGGGTCTTTTGAGGAGAGAGAAACAAAAGTCAAAGAATGTCAAGATATCGCGACGTGTTCCAAAATCATGGTCAAAGTGGTCAACGGAGGCAGAGAAGTAAAATTGTCGCGATATCGCGACATGTCGCGTTTTCGCGACTTGTGATGGCCATGGAGCAGAGTGATAGAAAAGGTCACGATATCATGACATAATTGAGCAAAGGGCAATGACAATGAACCTCGTCGCGATATCGCGACAGAAAAGTGAACAAGGAGCTAGAATGTGAAAACGTCATGATATCGTGACATGTCACATTATCGCGGTCAAGTTGAAGAAAAAGCATAAGGCATGAAAGACGTCACGATTTCGTGACATTTTTGAAGATGAGGCCAAGCAAGAGGAAGACGTCACGATATCGCGACAGAAAGCAGCAACACTAGAGAAAGCAAGGAAACGTCACGATTTTGTGACATATTGTGGAGAAAATGCTAAATAGAGAAGGATGTCACGATTTCGTGACATGTCTTGTTTTCATGATGTGAAAGCGCAAAAAGAACAAAATGGTACGGAATGTCGCGATTTCGTGACATGTTCCATTTTCGCTGCTTGCAAGAGGATGAAGGCCAAGGAAGAGAAAACTGTCATGATTTTGTGACATGTTGTAGTTTTGTGGGTAGATAGAAGAGAAAGGCATAGAAAGTAGAAATGTCACGATTTCATGACATGTCGCATTTTCGTGATGAGAAGCAGTGAGAAAGCCAAGAGAGAGAAAGATGTAGCAAAATCGTGACTTGTCACATTTTCACGGTTTGAAATAGTGAAAGGACAACATGGGGAAAGAACGTCATGATTTTGTGACAGGTCATAGTTTCGCGAGAGCAAAGCAAGGAAGGAGCAGAATAGTACGAAACGTCATGATTTTGCGATGCGTCGTGTTTTCGCGACCTAAGGTGATGAAGGAGAACAAAGAGCCGAATACGTCATGATTTCGTGACATGTTTGGTTTTCATGACCCAAAGTGGCAAAAGCGTACGGAGGAGAAATACGTTGCAATTTCGTGACATGTCGTGTTTTTGTGACCCGTCACGGTTTCGTGCCAGGAAGCAGTTCAAATGGCCTGATTGAACGGCCTGATGAAGTTTTGCGATTTCCAAGGATTAAAAGCACTCCAGAATTTAATGTTTTGTTGCTTTCCAATGCGTGCAAGATAGAAGAACGTGCTCAGGCCTGTAGTTTTTGAAGCCACCAGAATTGAAGATGCCTCCATTATTCAAAGCTTCTGTTCATGATTTTCTAATGGTCCAAGCATGCTCCGAGAATGACCATTTAATGAAGACGACCGGTTCCTTGTTTCATTCAATTTCTGATTTCTCCGAGGCTGGTTTAAGGGGATCATTTCCTTATTTTTGTTGCATATTTTGTGGATCTCGAGGAAGTTCGTTTCATGTTTTAAATGCTGCAAAGAGGCAAGACCTCTATAAATATCAATGTATATCTCAAGAACAAGCATTGGGAGTTTGAGAGACATGTTGCATGAAAACATTCAAGTCCTCTACGTAAATAAGAGATATTTGGCCTCTGATTTTGCAAGCGTCTTTCTATGTGATTTCCTTCTATTTCATGCATTTCTCAATTATGCTCGTCTTTCTAATCTGCTATTAGATTTAAATTCTACATCTGAGTTTGAATATTGCTAATGAGAAAGTGAGTTCTGGAATGCAATCCTGGAGGTTGTCTACACAAGGTCGTAAGTGGATTATGTTGCATTCTATTATTATATGTTGTTCATATGCTTGAGGTTAAATTCTTGCTGAGTTTCTTTCCCCGATCATATAAATTTGGCCTGTGGCCATATTTCCCATCTCTTTCTGTAATTTCCCATTTCTTTCTGCATATTTCCAATTCCTTTCCTGCAACTTTAGTCTGAAATCAAGCTTAGATTTAGTAAGGGAACCAGCCCTCTCTGGAGATTGGTCTGGGAGACATTTCTTTCTCTTAGCCTTTCAATGTTGGCCGGGTCTAGGGCGCATTTCGTATAAAATCCTTTCCTATGGCAGATTCGTGACCAACAGTTTTTGGCACGCCCGGTGGGACAGACTGTTTCTGTCTCCCAAAGATCCATAATCGGTGAGACTGATTGTTTCATTGTTTAACACCCGGAGGTATCAAGACTTTGATGAACTATCTTGACCTCATAGCGAAGATTTGTAAGTTCATCTGGTGACTCTGCTGAGCTGAAGATCCAAATTTCTTGATCGTAGAGCCTTTTAAAGCTAAAAGAAGATACCCCGGAGGAATCAAGGTTTGGTGAGCAGCCTTGACCTTACAAGCGGAGGAAAGAATGTTCACTTGGCGACTCTGACTTGGCGACAGCCGTGATCTCATAGACCACTGCTATAATGGTGAGGGTATGTCCTAGATGGGATGATCCTGGCCCTCTGAATCTCCAAATTCGGCATGAGATTCCCAAAAGTGCCCTGAAAGCCCTAACAAAATACAATGGCACCAAGGGAATGGCCCGAGAGCATATTGATGATGTTGCTGCTTTAGCGACCCTCCATGATATAGTTCACGAAGATGTCATGATCAGACTTCTGGTCTCATCTCTGGAAGGAAGGGCATTGCAGTGGTACAGATTGCTCGGGCGTAAAAGCATCTGCTCATGGGATGATTTAGTGGGAGCGCTCATTACAACATTTGATGGCTCTCAGGATCCCTTCCAACTTTTGATGCATCTCTCCACCATCACGAGAACACCTCAGGAGAGCATCACAGATTTCAACGTCCGATTCTATAGAACTTGGAAGAGAATTCCAGGGGAGATCCAACCGACACCCACCCAAGCCCACCTCTTCTATGTTCGAGCTTTCCATCCGGACATAAGCCTCCTCTTGCTGCAATCAGGCGAACGTAGATTCCCTCAAATATTTGAGGAAGCATTACAAGCGGAGCACCTTCTGCTCCTATCAAGAAAATTACCATGGGGAGAAACTCCATTACCTTCTCCGGTAGTCACCACTCCTATCTACCCTACGCAGTATTCATCATGGCAGATCCCTCATACTGTGCAGAGACCTAAAATGCAGTTGTGTGGAACTCAAGAGGCAAATTTTGTCCAAGGCCAACGATGGGCATATGCAAGCACTGTCCCAGCAATAGATAATATGATTGCTTGCAGTTTCTATCAGGAGATGGGCCAAGTAGAGGAACAGGTTCAAGTGGCAGAACCTGAGCACAAAGAGGGCACAATTTTGCATAGCACGCAAGTATTCAGCCAGAACCCATTAAGTATGCCTCACCAAAAGGTTGAGCCTGAGGAGATCCTGGAAGCAGATTTATCAGAAAGGTCCTGTGATCGCATCAAGGGATTGGAGGAGCCTGTACTCAGCCCACAGCTAGTGGAGTCTTCAAAGTGGTGGTATTGGTTCCAGCCACTACAACCAGTACCTGAAGAAAGCCCCCATGTGGCAAACCTCTTTGCCACATTATTCATCAATAGCATGGGTACTAGTAAGAATGATAACCTGCCGCATTGCACTTTGTTTGCAACATGGAGAACTTCAGGAAGAGGCCAGCCCAACTTCAAGGACCAACTCAAGTATGATCAGATCTGGTCCGGTCACTGCAGATTCATCGGATAATCACCTGAAACTGGGTTTGTGGTGGCGGCATGCCAATCATGTCGCAAAATTTTGTAAATATTGTATATAGCAAAAAAAAAAAAAGAGAAAAAAGAAAAAAAAAATTATTGTTGAGTTCCTCTGTGCACACAGATTACCAACTTCGGCTCTTTTTGCATGCGAGCCCGTAGGTACGTTTATTTCTTTCTTTTTTCTTCTTCCTTCCCAACAGATAGTGGCTTTTGTCAATTTCTTCCTTCCCCTTCCTTATTTTCATTCCCTTCTTCACTCATTCCTTCTTCTACCGTCTGATATCAAGCCACTTCTATTGTTTCTTTTTCCCCCTCTGATATTCCCGTTTCTTCTTTTCCCTTTCTTCTAATCCTTCATTTTCTTTTCAGCATTTATCCACATCACCCCTTTTCCCCCTCCCCTCTTCCCCTTTTTTTCCCCTCCTCCCCCCCTTGTTGTATCTACCGCTTCACTCCTTCCACTCCCACCATTCCATCATTTACTATTTCCATTCCATAGTCCTCACTCCTCATTCCGTTCATTTTCGTTTTGCAACCCCAGTGCTTTCATAACTGTCATGGAGATCCTTTTATAGCACCTGGTGAGCTAGGCCAAATACAGATTTATTTGAGTTTTCAGTAAGTCAGCAAGAGTTGTTGCAGTAGTCCGTAGAGATGTTCCCCATCAGTCAGCATTCACTTTCCTGCTTCTCAGTTTTCTTGACTCTGTTGCCCAATGGATTTAGGCCTGGGATTCGTGCATACAGCAGAACTGTATACCCCGCGAGCCGCCAAGAATGTTGGCATTTTTGCCACATTGTTTTGATTGTTGATTATTCATGCATAAACCGTTGAAGTTCTCACTCTTCTGTGTTTTCTCTACGAGTTTTGGTGCCAAAACAGCTAAGTTCGAAGACTCGCGATATCGCGACCAAAAAATAGCATGGAGAGCACGGGTTCAAAACCGTCGCGATATCGCGACATGTCGTGTTATCGCGGGTGTTTAGAGGAGAGAGAAGCCAAAGTCGAAGAATGTCGCGATATCGCGACGTGTTCCAAAATCATGGTCAAAGTGGTCAACGGAGGCAGAGCAGTAAAATTGTCGCGATATCGCGACATGTCGCGTTTTCGCGACTTGCGATGGCCATGGAGCAGAGTGATAGAAAAGGTCACGAAATCGTGACATAATTGAGCAAAGGGCAATGACAATGAACCTCGTCGTGATATCGCGATAGAAAAGTGAACAAGGGGCAAAATGTGAAAGACGTCGCGATATCGCGACATGTCGCGTTATCGCGGTCAAGTTGAAGAAAAAGCATAAGGCATGAAAGACGTCGTGATTTCATGACATTTTTGAAGATGAGGTCAAGCAAGGGGAAGACGTCGCGATATCGCGACAGAAAGCAGCAATGAGAGAAAGCAAGGAAACGTCACGATTTCGTGACATATTGTGGAGAAAAGGCTAAATAGAGAAGGATGTCACGATTTTGTGACATGTCTTGTTTTCACGATGTGAAAGCGCGGAAAGAACAAAATGGTATGGAATGTCGCGATTTCGTGACATGTTTCGTTTTTGCTGCTTGCAAGAGGATGAAGGCCAAGGAAGAGAAAACTGTCACGATTTCGCGACATGTTGTAGTTTCATGGGTAGACAGAAGAGAAAGGCACAGAAAGTAGAAGATGTCACAATTTCGTGACATGTCGCATTTTCACGACGAGAAGCAGTGAGAAAGCCAAGCGAGAGAAAGATGTAGCGAAATCGTGACTTGTCGCATTTTCGCGGTTCGAAACAGTGCAAGGACAACATGGGGAAAGAACGTCACGAAATCGCGACAGGTCATAGTTTCACGAGAGCAAAGCAAGGAAGGAGCAGAATAGTACGGAACGTCACGATTTCACGACGCGTCGCATTTTCACGACCTAAGGTGACGAAGGAGAACAAAGAGCCGAATACGTCACGATTTCGTGACATGTTTGGTTTTCGCGACCCAAAGTGGCAAAAGCGTACGGAGTAGAAAAATGTCGCGATTTCATGACATGTCACGTTTTCGCGACCCGTCATGGTTTCATGCCAAGAAGCAGTTCAACGGCCCGATGAAGTATTGCGATTTCCAAGGATTAAAAGCTCTCCAGAATTTAATGTTTTGTTGCTTTCCAATGCGTGCAAGATAGAAGAACGTGCCCAGGCCTGTAGTTTTCGAAGCCACCAGAATTGAAGATGCCTCCATTATTCAAAGCTTTTGTTCATGATTTTCTAACGGTCCAAGCATGCTCCGAGAACGACCATTTAATGAAGACGACCGGTTCCTTGTTTCATTCAATTTCTGATTTCTCCGAGGCTGGTTTAAGGGGATCATTTCCTTATTTTTGTTGCACATTTTGTGGATCTCGAGGAAGTCCGTTTCATGTTTTAAATGCTACAAAGAGGCAAGACCTCTATAAATATCAATGTATATCTCAAGAACAAGCATTGGGAGTTTGAGAGACATGTTGCATGAAAACATTCAAGTCCTCTACGTAAATAAGAGATATTTGGCCTCTGATTTTGCAAGCGTCTTTTTGTGTGATTTCCTTCTATTTCATGCATTTCTCAATTATGCTCGTCTTTCTAATCTATTGTTAGATTTAAATTCTGCATCTGAGTTTGAATATTGCTAATGAGGAAGTGAGTTTTGGAATGCAATCCTGGAGGTTGTCTACGCAAGGTCGTAAGTGGATTATGTTGCATTCTATTATTATATGTTGTTCATACGCTTGAGGTTAAATTCTTGCTGATTTTCTTTCCCCGATCATATAAATTTGGCCTGTGGCCATATTTCCCATCTCTTTTCGTAATTTCCCATTTCTTTCTGCATATTTCCAATTCCTTTCCTGCAACTTTAGTCTGAAATCAAGCTTAGATTTAGTAAGGGAACCAACCCTCTCTGGAGATTGGTCCGGGAGACATTTCTTTCTCTCGACCTTTCAATGTTGGCCGGGTCTAGGGTGCATTTCTTATAAAATCCTTTCCTGTGGCAGATTCGTGACCAACAGGTCTCTAGGTGGAAGGTGCTCTCTGTATGCCCAAAGTGGCGGATGCAACACTTGGTCCAATTGTGTTGGGTTTAGGTGTCACCTATGCCTTGGCCTTATGTTTAGCTATTTGAACACATCGTCAATATCCAGGGGGTATTGTTGTTGCATCTGCCACATGTGATTGAGATATGCCATCTCAGTTTCATCTTCATAATCACTATCAGAGATCCAAAGGCCTTCGTTGGTTCCAACAACTTTTTGTGACCTGTGAGGCTCATCCTACTTGAGAAAATTGATCTGGCCCCATCGAGGTTATTCCACTCTCTATGGGGGTACCTGATTTTCTTGAGGTGGCACTTGCTCGATTGGAGCATCCAAAGGGAACATTGCCAAGAGGATTTCTTGATAATCATCCATGGGAGTCACTTGTGAGTGATTGCTATATGATTCGAAGAGGTCCCATGGTGCTACCTCATATTCTGACTCATCTTCTGAAGATCCTTCTTGACCTTGTCTATACCCCTCTTGTAGGTGAGTTTTCAAACTTTCTCCTTTCTCGATTAAAGGGAAGGGGTTGTTGAGGCCAACAAGGTCGGTTGTCAATGATGGGAGAAAATCCCCCAATGTATATGTCATGTTAGGATTGGCATATGGATCTAATATGAACCCATCCTTGTTGCCTATCCCTAGGCCTTGCATGTTCTCTACCAAGATGTCAAGGGGCAAGGGGTGGTTGAACCCTACTCCTAACTTGTCGTATGGCATCTGATATCTTGGTTGGCAAAGAACTCGCACTCCTTGCTCATATCTACCTAACCCATATCCATGCCAATTGCATTGGCCAAGATATCTCAAAGCAAAATTTGGGTTGGACAAATAGTTGACGTCTTCAAAAAAAGTCTCTTCATCTTCATCCTCTTGCATGTAAGGTTCGATGCCATTATCAAGGCCACCATATACAAAGTTTGTCTGGTTTGGCGGGTAGCCTAGAGGAACAATAGTGCCTATGGGGAGGCGAGGTCTCCCCATGTCCTACATGGACTCAAGTGTGGGTGTTGCTACAATGTTTCACACCAGATACTCCCCTAGGACCGTATTGGCCATCTCAATAGTGATTGTTGGCGATTGAGGGGGAGGGAATGGGAGTTATTCCTGAGTCCACTCCATGTTAGGTGAACTAGGCATCTCGAATTCTATTTAGCTGGGCATATCTTCGGTAGATATGGTCAAGATGGTGGCGCCTCTTCCAAGGGTTTCTTCCCATTGTCCTTCAGTGTGGCCACTATAGGTGGCATTGTTGGTGAAGTAGCAAACGATGAAGATGGACCGTGCTGTGGATTTTATGGACTTAAAAATGGGGATGTATGCAGAATCGGACCCTATTTAGATGGATTCAACTAAAAATCTAAATGTGTTGATGGAAGGGTCAATTGCTGCATTAGTTGCACCACATTGCAATATTTGAAGGGTTCTAAGTTTGCTAGGACTACATGCACCTACCCTTCAAATGTATACTTTAAGAATTGATGGGCTATTGAAGGGACACACTTCATGTCCCTAATCCATGGCCAGCCCAACAAAATGTTATAATCCATCTCACCCTCCAAGATGTGGCACAATGTAGGAATAGTTTTTTGTCCCACTTGGATGGGTAGGACAATTATGCCAACTTTTGAACATATCGCATCATTGAATGCTCGTAGAGTGTAGGTGGAGACCACGATGTGAGATGCTGGAAACTTTAGATGTTTCAATGCCATTGTTGTAATGATATTATTGGATGATCCAGTGTCCACCAAAACCCTCTTATATGGAATCCCGTTGACCCATCCAATGACATGCAGGGGTGGATCCACCATGTCACCAGTCACTGATTTCAGCTCGTCCTCTCTAAAGGTGATTACTGGCTCGGTGCATCTTTTGACATGTTCCACAAAGTTGTTGAAAGAGTTTGCTTCATGGGGTTTCAGCTTGATGGCTTTTAATATCTCCATTAGAGCCTCCCGATGGGGCGATGATTGTTGTATGAGCTCATAGATGGAGAGCCTAGCCGACATGGTCCTCAAACTCTGGGTGAGTTTGGTCCGAATTATGGCCATTGGTCTAGGTGGAGGAGGTTGTGTAGGGTGCTATTATGGTTGTGACGTTGTTGGCACCTCTCCTGTAGCTACCATGGGGGCAGCTATGCTTGGGTACCTCTTGTTCCGAGTCACTATACTGATCATCCCTACATACCCCTGCATGGGGAAGTTGTGTGTTACCTCATTGACTTGTAGGGTCTTTGCCTGTGCATCATGGGTAGGCAAGGGGTCCTTAAAGACCTCCATTTGTTGGTTTCTTGGTGCCATGGGATTATCCACCACTAATGTCTTATTATCTATTAGGTCTTGCACCAAGCCTTTAAACTTCCAACATGCATTAAGGTCATGTCCCTTCCGTATGTGGAACCTATAGTACAAGTCTTCCCTATAGCCCTTAGGTTTTGGTGCATTGGGATCTATGGGTTGACTCTCGGGCAGGTTGATCAAGTTTACCATTGACAAGCGATCAAACAGGGAGTCTCTGGACTTTGTGTAAGGTGTGAATTGTCGCCTAGGGCGATGCTGCTGATTTTGTTCTTGCCTCTGATTTTCTCTATCATAACTGTTAAGAGGCACCACCTGATAGTTAGAATTTTGGGGTTGTGTTGATTATGAAGGCTTAGGGACATTTATAGCAACCTGATTGACCATAGCGGGTTTTTGTTGCATGGTCCCTATTTTGGTGTTCTTAGACCATTCTTTCTTCTTTGGCTTGGCTATCTCGCCATCCTGAATCTTGATCTCCTCAATGATTTTGGCTTGCACCAGAGATTCCTCTAAAGTGGCATATTTCTACAGTTGTAATAGCATGGAGATCAATCTCACACAGCTCTTTGAGAACATTTGGGTGAGGTCATACATAGGAGGGAGGTAGGGCAAATTTGAAAGCAAAGTCCTCCATCGGTTCCCATAGGTTGCCATGGTTTCTTCCTCATACTACCTAAGGCTGGATAGGTCACTTAATGATGCCTTCTTCTTGGTGTTGAAGGTGAAGCATTCAAGGAATGCATCCACTAGCTGATCTAAGTTACTGATGTTGTGCTTTGGCAATTGAGTGAACCAATCCGAGGTAGGGCCCGTGAACATGGTTATAAATGTTCTTAATAGCAAAGCATCATTGTCTTGAATTCCAAAGCATTGGCTCAAGAATCTAGTCATGTGTTCTTGGGCATCCTCCTCACCTCTAAAGATTACCAACTGGGGCAGCTTAAAGTGTTCAAGGTAAGGGGGTGCTGGCACTGACGGATGCATTGGGTGACTACAGAGTTGGCGTAAAGTGGGCTTTTGGGGCCCAGAATTCTTGGTCTCCATAGACTCTAAGCTCTCTAGTAGCGCTTTATATGCATCAAAATATTTGATCTCTTCCTCCTTGGTTAGTTCCCGCTGTGGGTTGTGGGAAACTTGAGGCCTATGGAGGGGTGGCCGGATAGCACCCCCTCTGCCTTGGTAGGGCATTTTGGCCCACTCTTCTTCTTGCTCATACTCCTCATAGGCTTCTTGAGGAGTTTCTGGGTGAGACCTATGAACATGGGTGGGTCCTCGTGGAGGGTGCCCATCGTTGTTCCTGGGAGTGGCCTCCCACTTAGGTCTAGGAGGTCTCAAAGGCAACATTTGGTAAGGTCATGGGGACCTGTCTTGCACCAAGGGGTTGCGCCTCTCATATAGTTCTGCTCTTTGGGTGCGAGGGGTTGGAACCCTCTCAGGGCACAGTGTTATGGAGCATCTCATCTATTTGACGTCAAATGCGCTCTTTGCTAAGGCGATACAGGTGCTCCAACTGTTGTTGGTCTTGCTCAAGCTACATGATTTGTGCTTGGCGGGTGACATGTTTGGCAAATGCCAAGTCAATTTGTTATGTTGTCTTAGGTCTAGGGGGCCTAGATGCCTCTCCTAGGTGTTTATCTCGGTCATGATGATCCAAGATCTCTATAGGTCACTTTCCTCTATCGAGGTTGGTGGAATTCACCCGAGGTTTTGGCCTCAGTAGGTGATTCTAGTAGATAGCAGGTGTGGAGGCGCATTGCTCCCATGCTGTGTATTGATCTTGAGGAATGTGATAGTCTTCCTCGTGCTCCATTTCATATATGTGAAAGGGGCGGGCAGAGTTGGCTCACCCTATCTGAAGAGCCTTGTGCTCTAGATTTGTCTTATTATTCCTAAAAGTGATGGGGGGTAAAGGAGGGATGACATAATCATGTGGCCTCTCCTCATGGACCCTATGTTGTTCTAGCTCTTCATTGCATGGTGGCCACTCATACCGAGCATCTAAGGGAGCCTTCCCATTTATATTGAGTGCCACATGTAGGGACTCCTCCTGAAAGGGTCTATGTTGGACGGGAGTGCCCCTCGAAGGGGTGCCTCTATAGTCCCATTCTGAAATGGCATGATGTGGACTATCTTGTGGGTCGGGCCACCAAGGTGGTATGACCAAGTCCTTGGGGCTATAGCGGAGGTGACTTGTGCCCCCTTGTACACTCTCCATAGCTCCTGCCCATGATTGGGCTTGGCTATGGGTGTACACCATGGTGGTGTCTCTCTACAATCTACGTAGGGTTTTATCTATTTTATTTTTTTTTTATGCTACACTAAATAGAAAATATCACACACACAAAGCAATGATTATCTCATTTAAATATTAAAGGTGTGCCCTAAACCTGGTTTAGTGTGTTTTGATTTTTGTTTTGATAGTTTTGTAAAGAACGTTTTGTAGCAAATGCAATATGATGGCTCTTATGACTCCCAAAAATGGTTGCCCCTTTGATATACCATTGCCAGGCCATTATACCAAACCTCTCTATATACCCGCCCTTACGTGAGGGAAACTATTGGTACGTGAGAGCAGAATGGTACGTGGAACATAGGCGGTACGAAAGGGGGATCACCCTATTTTTGACATCTACCATAGAAGACTTATCCTCATGCATTGGGAATCACCCTAGCTACACTTGGTCAGCTTTCGTCAGGATTTACGTCTAGCAACAATAGCGATCGGGGTTATGGATGCAAAAATTCAAGCCAAGGTGGTGATGAAATCCACCGTTGGTCTTGATCAAGGGCTGGGGTTTTACGACCAGCTCCTTGGTGTTTAAATTACCATGTGATGTGTGGGGTTATTTTTATTTTGCATAAAATAAAGCAAACATGCAGTAAAAACTTTCCCTAAGCAAGCAAATAACCAGAAAACAAAAAACAAAAAATAGAAAATGACAGAAGGTGTTTAGGACCTCTACCTCTTCTCTGCCCAAACAGGATGCCTCTGAGTTTCTATTCTAAAACTGCATAGAGAGCTATTCGTCCCTGGGTGGGATGAATAATAGAGCTGTATTCATCATAGGGTGGGACGAATGCCCATTCGCCCCAGGGTGGCACAAATTTCAGCTCTGTACTCGTCACAGACTGGAACGAACAACAGTCCAGCGTTTGAAAACTTGGTACCTGCAAGAAAAAACAAACAAGTTTTGATCAGATTTCTGATCTCAAAAATAGAGGACAAGGTCCCACCGTGATCACCACTGAAAGCACAAGGATACGGAAACAAAAAGGAAATGCCAAGATGCGATGTAAACGAAACTAAACTTAATGCTAAATCCTACGAACTAAAATGCATGAAAGGAGAGAAACATAAACGCATTGAAACAAGGTATAAAATTAAATATGGAGTACAGACCTTTTTATTAATATGCTTTAGAACCCAGTTACAATCCGTCTCCTCCATTTTTAGGGGCTAGGAGCATTAAATATGTTCTTGTCACATCAATAGATGGTATTCCTTCTTCCGCGTGCCCACATGTAGAATGGGCGGACCAAACGTCGCTGCCACTTGCATTGATGAGTCTTGACTCCTTTTTTCTCCTCTAATGTTGATATCCTATGTTCAAGGAAACAAAAAATAGTCAGTAGCACCTATAGATAAAATGAAACATGCGATCCCCAAGCCTACGATTAGTGCATGCAAAAAATAACTAAAATGATAACTAAATAGCATCATAATGATCTAAAAATTTAATATAATCATGAGGACATTACCAGGAGGGCACTGCAAATGGAACAGTCAAAAAATTTGCCATGGATTTCTAATCGCCCCGGGGTGGGACGATTAGACCTGCAACAAAATGTTAGAAAGCACTGTCCCAAATGTCACATCTTGGAGTAGATCCAAATCACCTACAAAGTTGGGGGTTAGGTAAAATGGGGTATTTTGGAAAGACCCAGAAGGTCATATTTTTCCAATTCGGCCTCTATCACCAAGAATTTGATGATGCTACCTGCATGTTAGCAAAAGCGAGAAATGACAAAAACATGGTCAAAACAACTCAAAATGATGTGAAATTTGAATGACAACCTATCTAAGCAACATAGAATCAGATGCAAAAATAAAAGAAAGGAAATCTGCTATAGATTTCTAATCGCTCCGGGGTGGGGCGATTAGGACTACAGCAGTGCGGGGGGCGCCCGAGGGCAGGACGCCCATCGTTTGGGGCCCGGTTTCGGCACCAATCCACTTGGGATGGGTCCAAAACCTCTTGTGGGGTGTTGTCAACAAATTTGGTAGGATGTTATGGCCAAATGTCGGGTTTTGGTTCCGGATTTGCGCTTCCAATAATCACCCAATGACCTCCCTTCCAAAAGAGATCAAGGATGTGAAAGGCACAAATCAAAAGGTGTGAGGATGTAAAATGATAGCACTTCATTGCTCAAAATTCTCCTTCTCTGTATCTTTTTGGGGTGAGAAGACTCACCATTTTATAGACCTGACGGTCTCTTTGGATGAGCATGTAGAGGCTCCACTTGGCAATCATGCCTTCCCAGGAGGGAGAAGATTCCTCCCTTATTAGGGGCTCCATGACTGCCTCTTTAACTGCCTCTAGCACTCAAAAATGCTCACTCACACTCCCATGCAATGAAGGAAGAGTTAAGTGGTGGATCTAAGCTGCCATTTGTCAAGATTTGACTTTTTGCCCATCAAACCTACTATTCACCCCACCCTGGAGCGAATACTGCTAATCGTCCCTGGGTGGAACGAATACCAGTTTGTAATCATCCCTGGGTGGAACGAGTAGAGAGCAGAGTGCCTGAAAGGTGCCAAATTGACCTCTGACCTTCCAAAACTATTGTGTGAGTGGTTAGGACCATTGTTTAACCTCTAGGGGCTGCCCTGGGGGTTGTGTGTGTCAATGCGATCAATGTTTGCAATCACATAATCGGATTGGTGTTGTTTTGGTGTCTACAACATCATAATACTACATAACACCACATTGTTCTATACTACTTCCTACTACTATATATTGCTCTATGTCTATGGTATTTTATGTAGAAAATAGGTTCTTTGGCCAACTATTTACCTAGCTATGCAAGGGATATCTTGCTGAAAGCATGAGGATACGGAAACAAAAAGGGAAAAACTCCAAGTATGATGCAAGAATGAAACTAAACTTGATGCTATGAATTAAAATGCGTAGAATGGAGAAAGTGTAGAAAAATTGGAACACAAATGGAATGAAACAACCCTCTTCTTTTATTAATGTATTTCAAATATGGTTACAATCCGCTTCCTCCCATTTTAGGGGCGAGGAGCATCAAACTTGTCTCTTGGTCGCATCAATGGAAAGCCATCCCTCTTTTGCGTGCCCACATGTAAGATGGGTGGACCAAACATCGCCGTCGCTTGTGTATACGAGTGTTGGTTCCTTGCTGCTCCTTCGATGTTCAGACCCTACGTTCAAAGGAACAAGAAACCGTTAGTAGCATCTGCGAACAAGACAAAGCAATGCGATCCTCAAGCCTACAATAAGCAGATGGGAAAATGAATTAGACTGCAACTAAAACTTATCCAAATGACATGAAAACTTGGCAAGGACATAGAAAAATCACCAAGAAGGCATTGCAAAAGAAAAAGTCAGGGATTTCCTCAATAATTTGAATTCGCTCCGGGAAGGGACAAATTCGACTGTAATTCACTCCGGGGTAGAACGAATTCACCTGCAACAAAGCGCCGAACTGATACTGCTAAAAATGTTGCATCTAGGGAGCTCCAAAAGACCTAAAAACTTGGGGTTAGCTAATTGGAGGCATTTTGGGAAGACCCAGATGGTCAGATTTTCCCAATTTGGCCTCCATCAACGAGAATTTGATGCTACTACCTGCAAGTTAGTGAGGACAACAAAAGCAATAAAACATGATAAGATTTGATCAAAGCATTACGAAATTGAAATTACAGGCTATCTAAGCAGCATAAGATAGAATGAAAAATAAACAAATGACAAAAAAAGAACCATCTACCATGAATCCCCAATCGTTCTTAAAGGGAAGATTAGGCTCATAGAAGTGCGGGGCACCCGAGCTGGCCACCCATCGTTGGAACCTGATTTCAGCACCAATCCACTGGGGATAGGCCCAAAATATCTTGTAATGTGTTGTCAGCAAATTGGGTGGGATAATGTGGCCAAATGTTAGGTTTGGTTCCGGATTTGTGCTTCCAATGACCACCCAATGACCTCTTCTCCAAAAGAGATCAAGGATGTGAAAGGCACAATCCAAAAGGGGAATAGGTGTGAAAACAAAACGACAACACTTCGTTGCTCAAAATGCTCCTTCTCTATATCTTTTGGGATGAGGAAACTCATCAATTTATAGACCTGGAGGTCTCTTGGGATGAGCATGCAGAGGTGCCACATGGTAGCCATGCCCTTCCAGGGGAGGGAAGATTCCTCCCTGATTAGGGGCTTCATGACTGCCCCTGTAACAACCTCTAACGCTCGAAAACGCTCACCCATGCTCCCATGAAATGAAGGAGGTGTTAAGTGGTAGATCCAAGCTACCATTTGTCAAGCTTTGAATTTTTGCCCATCAAACCTGGAATTCGTCCCACCCTGGAGTGGATTCTGTATTCGTCTCAAGGGAGGATGGATCCCATTTTGAATTCATCCCAGGGAGGGACGGATTCTGAGCAAAGTGCCTAGAAAGTGCTAAATTGATCTTTGACTTCCCAAAACTGCTGTGAGAGTGGTTAGGACCACTATTTAACCTCTGGGGGCTGCCCTTGGGGCTATGTGTGTTAATGTGATTAGTGTTTGCAGTCACATAATCGAATTGGTGTTGTTTTGGTGTCTACAGATGCCCCTTTTTGGGATGCGCTATGCATGGTGCAGTGCTGAGCAAAAATATATAACCAAAGCACTAATGATTAGGGTTTCTTAGTAACCTAACCAACTCTTGATGCCCTAAGCATGGAAAGGGCATGCATTCTTGAATCCTTGCTTCTGACGAGTGAAGGAACTTAATTCAAGTTGAAAGCATGAGATTTCGGGCGAAGGAAACACTAATTGCGATGCAACCAAAATCAAATGCGCTTAAGTCCTAGAAATGTAAAGTGCATGAAATGAAAAAGACACATTGCAATGAGACACAAGAAAATGGAGAAAACATAGCCCTTTCATTAAACTTTCTTGATCTCTGTTACAATGACGCCTCCTCCCTTTTCAGGGGCTAGGAGCGTTAAAAGAATTTGATTACAATCACTTGATGTTCCTCTTTTCGCATGCCCACGTTTGAATGGGTGGGCCAGAATGTTTTCGCCGCTTACCCTGATGAGTATTTAACCTCTGCTTCTCCTCCTGTGAACATAGAAACAAAAAAGATGTTAATAACACCTGCTGCAAATAAAAAGTGTTTGTTCTCTAAAATCATCAAAAGATGCATGTAAACATTTGTCTGAAACAGTAAGTACAGTGAGTTCAAATGGCCTAAAAACCTGACAAAAGACAGAAGATATTACCAAAAGGCCATTGCCACTGAAATAGCCGGCCAATCTGCCTTCACCTGGAAATTTTCCCTGGGAAGGACGATTCCTGACTGCAAATCGTCCCTGGGTAGGACGATTCCTTCTGTGTTGGAAAATTCAAAGTGATCTGCTCCAATGTCGACTCCCGAGGCTTCCAAAACACCTACAGACAAAGGGGTTATGTAATTGGGGCCATTTTGGGACGACCCAGATGGTCGAATTCTCCAAATTTGGCCTCTATCCTCAAGAATTTGATATCGCCTCCTGCAAGTCAGTGAAACAACAAAGCGACACAAAACATACTAGAATCTGATCAAAAGTTATGAAATTGCAGCTATGAGTTCACCAAACAGAATGACACAACATGCAATGTAAACAAATAATCTAGAATGCTAAAAAAGAATGGAACTTGAGAAGTGCGGGGGTGCCCAAGTGGGCCTCCCACCGTTGGCACTTGATTTCGGCGCCAATCCACTAGGGATGGGCCCAAAACCTCTTAGGATGGGGGGGTCAGAAAATTGGTTGGTTCAGGTGTCCATGTGTTGGATTTGGGTCAGGTTCAAGCTTCCAAAAGCCACCCAACAACCTCCCTTGCAAAAGAGATTGGTGGATGTGAGAAAGTGAACCAAAAGGGATGCAAGTGAGTCTTCAACTCGACAGCGACTTCGTTGCTTGAAATCTCCTTCAACTTCGTATGTTTTGGGTGAGAAAAGTCCCACCTTTTATAGACCCATGGGGTCTCTTTTGGGAGGGAAGCACAAATGCCATGTGTTGGTCATAGGCACCATGTTGCAGTCTTGTCTTCCCATGAGGGAGGGGAGTCCTCCATTGACTTAGGCTTTCATAACTGCCCTTGTGACAGTCCTCAAACGACCTATTTGTCCACCCACACACGCGTGCGAGGTAGGAGTCATCAACTGACTGTTCTGGGCTGCCACTTGGCCTCATTTGTCTTTTTACCCATTAAACTTGGAAATCGTCCTTACTGGAGACGATTTCAAAAATCATCCCTGGGTGAGACGACTTCAAGTTAGCAATCGTCCCTGGGTGAGACGATTACTGGGCAAAGTGTCTAAGTGTGCCAAATTGCTTCTTGACCTTACAAAATTGCTATGAAAGTGGTTAAGACCACTGTTTTACCTCTGAGGGCTGCCATGGGGGCTATGTTTGTCAAAGCGATCAGTGTTTGTAGTCACATAATCGGATTGGTGCTGTTTTGGTGTCTACACAAGTGTTAACCTTTTTCGGTGAGGTGTTACTTGAGCTTGGACATTGATCAGTCATGAATAGGCAAAGGGCGCAACCTTTTGTCTATGGTAACCTAGAGTTCATGATTCATGAATGCCAAGTGATTTGATCAGCTTGTGACTATTGCTTGTTTACTGCCCCAAGCGGGAGCGTGATTGTCTTTGTCAATGATCCTTTGAATGCATGCCATTTTCCATGATTGGGTGTGTGTGTGTTGATTAGTGACTAAGTGTGACTACCCCCTCAAGCGACGAATCGATGAGGGAATGACCTTCATGAGAAAAGCGACGAGTCGCTTGACCCAAGATGACTTAGGTAAGGTTGCCGCCAGATGTTTAGCATTGAATGTGTGTGCAGTTTTTCGACATTTAGACCTATTTTTGGTGGGTGTTAACCCTTTTGGCGACGCCGTTTGGGGATGAAATTCTCGAAGATCCATCTTCCCGTGGAGCGGTCCGGCTATGGTAGCCTTCTTAGGGAGTAGGATAGTGAGGATTTGTAACCCCGACGTCGGTTTTGCATACCCGAGATGTCAAATGCAAAAGCACTTTCATCGGGCAAGCTTTATTGCTTGTTTTGGGTCATTTTGTTCATTTTTTGTTATTTTTGAAATTTGTGTGCTGAATTCATTCCAGGGTGGGACGAATTCCTGTGTAGTATTCATTCCAGGGTGGAACGAGCGCTAACTAGAGCGCTCGTTCCAGGGAGGAACGATTACAGGCTCAAAAGCCTATTTAAAGGCCAAAACTAGGTTTTGGGCTCATTTGCACTTGCTTTTTTTTGGCGATTTGGAGCTCTGAGGAGGAGGAGGTGAATTCTACGAAGCGAAGCGCTGCTAAATTTCTCCCGACACCATGAGTGCACAAACCGGATCGAGCGACGGAGCCGAAGCGAGACCGGTAAGTGGTCCTCCTCGTTTATTTGCTTTATATTTTCAAGTTATTTGTTTATTTTTCTTTGTTATGCTTGAAAATGAAATCCGAGTGGAACTTTATTTTGACAAGATGTAATTAACGTCTAAAATTTGCATTCCATTTTACACTAAGGTAAACCCTAGGTAAGAGAAAAATTTTGTATTATGTGATGCTTTTGTTACACGAAAACCCTAGGAACGCAAAACCCTAGTTTTTTAGGTTTAGATTTGTTAGTTTTAAAACGTAGGTGAAAACCCTAGGCTAAAAAACTGTTATTAAAATTTTGTTTTGCTTTTGCAGACTTTGTCAGTTTTAAACTTAGAGTACAGAAACCCTAGGACTGACAAACTGTATTTTGAAAATTGTTTGTTTTTTTTAAATTTTTTTTTTTGAATTTCTATTGCTTTTGAGCTGTACACTTTCATGTAGTGTTGTATATTCATGTTTTTGTTGTACATTTTTTAATTTTTAATGTTTTGCATTGTTTCTTGTGTAGGTTGTGAAGAGCCGGTATCGTGTGCCTACTGCTTTTGCCGAAGCGCGTGGGGCGCTAACTATGGCTGACTAGGAATGGCTTGATGCTCTTGGGCTCAAGCAGGTGACTCGACTGGAGCCTATGGTCGGGGATCGGGCCTATATGATGGCCTTGATCAACCTGTGGGATCCTCGGACCAACACCTTCCATCTCCCAATAGGGGAGATGACAGTGACACTAGAGGATGTCTATCGGATTCTATGGATTTCGATAGATGGACTACCGATCAAGACGTCATCGCGTGACCAGCGGACAACTATACTGATACGATGCTTTGGGCATGGGGAGGAGTTGGGCGTAGAGAGCCCAGTGGAGAGGGCAGAGCTTGACTGCCAGATTGGCGGCATTCTAGTTCGATGGTGGCTGGAGAGGGGGGTGTTGGGAGTGAGGCACGCAGTACTTATGGGCCTCATTTCCAACATGCTACTGCCTGACTCGTTAGGTGCGAGGTTCCCATGGAACCTACTGGATGTGGTTCGGTTGGTTGAGTGCCCGACGGAGGCACCATTGATCATGAGGTGGGGACAGACGCTGCTGGCACAGCTCTATGGGGAGCTGTACGAGGTCCACTGCCGGAAGTGAAAGGGGATCAACTGTAGTTATCTATTGCAGAGCTAGGCCTGGCAGCACATAGCAGTTGAGAGGCCGATGGGGCTACCATGGATGACTCGGGGGAGATGGAGGATAAGGATATAGGCTACGTGGCTCTGTGGCGGTGATCTGAGGAGCAAGGATAGAGTCGATGATGGGTAGGTGTTGTAGGGCACTATGTCGATGCCTTCGCTCGGCTTGCTCTGGGGGAGGTGTTCTGGTGCCCCTACCGAGACTGTCCAGCCTAGCCTGAGGCTGGAGAGTGGCTCCGATGGGTACGTAGGGGGTGGTGGCTGATTGGGTGGCATGGGACCGAGCATGAGTTCTTCCCATATAGTCGGGTGACACGATAGTTTGGGGTGTGCCAGGGGTTGCCTGGTGAACCCGTGGTCTATCGACGTCGAGGGGATGAGAGGACTCTAGATCGGCCAGTCATCATGCCACTTGGCGAGGATTCAGATGTGGTGATTGATATCTCGGATGTGGATGACGTCGGGACTACTGTAGAGTATGACCAGTGGTGGACCCTACGATGATGGTGAGGTGAGGGGCCACTAGGAGGCATGGGGGGGGGAGGGTGCCGAGGCACCAGGTGATGACTAGGGAGCTCCATTGGAGGATGCAGAGATGGTGGAGGTGGATGGTATGGATGTGGATCTTGGGGCTCTAGATCAGCCGGAGATGCAGGACATCACGGAGCAGTGGGAGCCAGAGTAGGCTGCTGTTCCAGAGATGCCCATGCCTCGGGCAGATGCGGAGGACATGGATGCAGGGTTACGTGCTGAGAATGCACGGTTGGAGGAGTTACTACGGAGGCACGATGAGGAGCTAGGGGATGCGCTATGGGAGAGGGATCTCCTATGGGCTCAGCTAGCGGAGCGGGAGAGCGCATGGGTTGTGCACCGTCGATAGGAGGGGGAGACCGACATTGCCCAGGAGAGAGATCTCCTACGGATGCAGCTGGTGCAGCATGACGATGTAGTCATGATGTACCATCGATGGGAGGCGGAGTGGTGCCGACATTGGATGGATTTGGAGGGGGAGATCATCCACCTTGGGGGGCGGGTACCTGAGCCCTCTAGAGGTGGCTCATCATGTCGGACGAGGGGTAGTGATACTGAGCAGTCAACATCATCTCATCGCAGGTGATTGGATGAGGGAGGGGCTAGTGGGCATGGTGCGGGGGCGAGCAGCAGTCACCCTGAGAGGTCCCATAGGACCCACACCATGGGGGGTAGTTCCCGTCGCACCGATCCTACGTGATCATGGTGGCCGATGCCTTAGGCTTTGGGGGTTTTGGATTTTGCATTTTTTTGCGGGGTCGGATGACCGTTATTGTAGCCTATGGGCATTTTTGATGATATATATATATAGATTATTTTCTTTTTGTTTATACATGTGTCATGATTTGATGTTATGCATAATGATTGATGAATGTGGATGTATGTATGTTAATTTATATGAATGGATGCATATGTTATGATGAATGCAAATGTTACTAATTTATATGTGATATGCAAATGGAATGGATGGATTTGAATTTGTGATTTTTTGGTGGTCGCACCATAGACTGTCTATAACTTTATGGCTTTTTGTCCTAGGCGATTGCTGCGGTGAATAGCTTTGTAGGCATACATGTCTTTTCTTGTATGTTATTTTTGTATTTTTTGATGGTGAAGTAAAGCTGAAAAGATATTACAGTTGGTTTAGAATGTAGTTAGGTTTTTTGAGATTCAGATGTTTTAACTAACTAGCCAAGGCTGTACTTTTATCTGACAAGACTTTGAACAAGGTATGAATCGGACTTGTCTTTGACCAAGTTATTTCACATCCCTGTGTGTGCAATTGAGTTCGTTTGATGTGGCATTTGTCAGGATACCGCCGATGCCAGATAGGCTGTCAACCAAACTTGTACTGAGGATCACCTAATTAGCTCCACTAACTCCTTTGTTGTATTTAGTCAGATTAATCTATGGTGCAATCTAGGATACCATAAGCTAGCTCATCCACATGCAAACATTGATCTGCACACAAGTTAATGCGGCAGATATATCGTCATGCGGGAGGTTTGCCACGAGTGACCGATAGGCTATCAACCAAACCGGTACCGAGGTTTATCTCATGACCTTCGAATTCTGAGAGTTCCAGGGATTCAAGTTCAACTCCCTTCTTTTCTTCAATTGTATTGGGATACTTGCTCTTTATAGTGATAATAATCACTGTTTATTTTTGTAATTTTTTTTTGTTTTTCTTTTGAGCAAGGGATTTGGATTTCGAGTGATGAGAATCACTATTGTATGTGCCTTTTGATGTATGCACTTTGAGGGTGATGTCAAATTTTTGGAGTTTTGACATGTGCAAATTTTGATGTTTTGCAACTTTTGAGAACTTGGGATTCATGGGGAATTGGGTAGGGAGGATGCTTGTCCTTTTGCCAACTCTCAGCATTCTTTGGGGTCATTCGCACAGGGGGATGAGCAAGATAACCATTTCGCTTATGGTGACCTGGATTGCTTTGCAGGGTTCATCTTTCGTTCACACAACTTGGGAATGTTTATGTGTTTTAATTTGTGCTGGGATGCTACGTAACAAGGTGTGATCCAAGTAAAATTCTACCTTCGTAAAAGCTATCTGACTTTGTACAGTTTCGGTTAGAAAGCTATTGGCAGCTGAATGACAAAAACTCCTGATACATTAGAAGACAACTGACTATAGTATGGCGGAAATATGGATAGCATTTTATTTTTGATGGATTGTTTATACAACGGAGAGATATGGAATGAAGATGGACTTTGCCAAGTAATTACAATCTATGGTGCCTTGACCTGTATGACCACAAATATGCAAATGTATGGATGCGATGCTTAATGCAGCTATTATTTTTGTGTTTTTGATGGATTGATCTTGGTGAGTATGAAAATGGGATGTAAAAAGAGATTTTTAATTTTGTGATGATTTTGAGCATGCATGGAGATGAGATGCAAGTTTTTGTTATTTTTGATGATTTTATTGTTTTTGATATTTCTTATTTTTCTTTTGACCAAGCGATTGGGGGAACCCTTGGAGCTTTTTGGTTTGACCAAGCGATTGCGGGAATCCTTGGAGCATTTTGGGATTGACCAAGCGATTGCGGGAATCCTTGGAGCATTTTGGGATTGACCAAGCGATTAGGAATCCTTGGAGCATTTTGGGATTGACCAAGCGATTACGAGAATCCTTGGAGCATTTTGGGATTGACCAAGCGATTGCAGGAATCCTTGGAGCATTTTGGGATTGACCAAGCGATTACGGGAATCCTTGGAGCATTTTGGGATTGACCAAGCGATTAGAATCCTTGGAGCATTTTGGGATTGACCAAAGGGAATTGCTGAGAGCATTTTGGGATTGGCTGCTTTAGATATGGAATGGTCACAAATGATTGATGTTCAAGGGTTCGAGTTCTTTGACTCCATCAAGGGAAGCTAGCCGGTACGTCCCGAGTCCTATCTTGCTATCAATTACATATGGACCTAACCAATTTGCCATGAACTTGTCCCTGAGATGGGATGACAAACTAGAGTTCTACTGGTTTTCCTTCAAGACCAAGTCACCAACCTGAAAGTCCCTCAGGTGAACTCTCATGTTGTATGCTTTCTTCAACCGCTCTTGATAGATACGTAAATGCTCAAGAGCATTAACGCGTCGTTCATCGAGCAACGTAAGCTGGTCTAACTGGGCCTACCATGCAGTGTCATCATCGATGAACTCTTGCATTGATATGCGTAGGGAAGGAATTTCCAACTCAAGAGGCATGACAGCCTCGGAGCCATACACAAGCAAAAATGGAGTTGCCCCAGTGGGTGTCCGAATGCTAGTGCGGTAATCCCATAGGGCAAGTGGGATCTGAATGTGCCAATCCTTATGACTATCGGTGACTATCTTTTTGAGGATGGCAACTAGCATTTTGTTTGACGCCTCTGCTTGCCCATTTGCCTACGGATAATAGGGTGTCAAAAAACTGTGCTGAATTTTGTACTTTGTGGTCAAAGCACGCACGTCTTTGTTCTTGAATGACGTCCCATTATCCGAGATTATCTTGGATGGAATACCAAAATGACATATGATGTTATGCAAAATGAACTCCACAATGCGGGGTCCAGTCGTAGAGGTTAGCGGAACCGCTTCCACCCACTTGGTGAAGTACTCTGTGGCCATTATGATAAACGTATGATGACCTGACGATGCAGGGGAGATCTTTTCGATTAGATCTAAGCCCCACTACAAAAATGGCCAAGCCGACTGGATCGGCTGCAAGGCCTGGGAAGGTACGTGTGTCAAATTGGCATGATGTTGACACTTCACGCACTTCCTCACATATGCGCAACAATCTCGCTCTAAAGATGGCCAATAGTAGCCCATGCGAAGAATGCGCTTGGCGATGGCCATACCACTGAAGTGGCCACCACACGTACCATCGTGCGCTTGGGCGATCGCCCAAGTGGACTCTTGCTGGTCCAAGCACCGAAGGAGGATTCCTTCATAGCTACGATGGTACAAAATGTCTCCTAACAAGACATGCTTTGCCACTTTCTGCTTGAATGCTCATTTGGTGGCATGCGTCAATCCAAGTGGGAGGTTACCTAGCTTGAGGTAGTCCCTTAGGGGTGAATACCAATCCTGCTGATCAGAAGCCTCGACGGTATGAACAACCAATCCCTCTTGAAGTTCATCCCTAGCAAAAGCTGAGCGGGAAAGAACTTGTAAGAATAGCATGGTGTTGCTATTAAGGGGAGTAGGGGAGAACAAGGCCCCCTAGTTGGCGTGCTTCAAACAGTCATGGATTCGAGAGAACCGATCTTGAGGTGGTTCAATCTGGATCATGTGGATTCCTGGCATTAAATCAGAGCTTGCACGCTCCATCATGGATTGCGATAATGTTTTGACTTGAATGGTTGTCATATCACCAGAAAGGTCTTGCGGGATTAGTGACCCCAAAGAGGCCATAGTGTCCGCAAAATGATTCGATGACCGAGGGAGTGCCTCGATGTCGTACCATTCAAGCTTTGCCAAGAATTTGTCCACAAGGGCTTTGTAGGCCTGTAGAACTGGGCATTTACATTGGAATACCCCTTTGACTTGATTGACGATTAACAACGAATCACCAAAGATGTTCAATCATTTAATGTTCATGGTGATTGTTGTCTGAAGACCTATGAGCAAGGCTTCATACTCTGCATTATTGTTGGTGCATGGGAAGTCTAATTTAAATGACAAGGGTATTGGAGCCCCTTGCGGTGTGAAGAATACAATTCCTATGCCACCCCCTTGCTCACATTTAGAACCATCAAAAAATAGGGTTATGTCGGCCTGTGACTCAGGCTCATCAGAATCAGGCGATTTCGAGACATGGAAGACCCCGTCATCGGGTAGTTCTATGACCAGAGGCTGATCGTCTTCGATAGGAGCCTCTGCTAGTTGATCGGCTATGACCTATCCTTTGATGGATTTCTATCCAATAAACTCTATGTCAAATTTCATCAACAACATGATCCATTTCGCCGTGCGACTACTATGATAAGTATGACTCATCATGTATCGCAATGGATTCTCCTTAGACACAACATACGTAGTGTTGCTCAACATGTAGTGGCATAGCTTTTTGGTAGCAAACACCACTGCCAAGCAGAGTTTCTCGATGTATGCATAGTTAAGTTCATAGCTGACCAGGGTGCGGCTAAGATAGTAAGTAGCCTGCTCTTTGTGAAGTTCATTCTTCTGGGCGAGCATGGCGCCCAGTGCCACCTCAGTAGCTGAGATGTATAAGTAGAATGACACTCCTGGTCTAGGTGGTGCCAATATTGGTGGCGAAGCCAAGTATTGTTTAATGTCATCAAAGGCTGACTGGCACTCGTCATCCCAGTGAAATGCTACCCCTTTATGCAATAATTTGTTCATGGGTCGGCACTTGTCAGATAACTGTGCTATGAAGCGCTTGATCGACGCGACCTTACCCTACAGACTTCTGAGCTGCTTGATGGTAGTTGGGGGAAGCATTTCAAGGATTGCCTTGACTTTGTTTGGGTCCACCTCGATGCCTCACTTTGAGACTATGAAACCCAAGAGTTTTCCAGATGTGACACCAAAAATGCACTTCTTGGGATTCAATCTAACTTTATGCTCCATGAGGCGATCGAGGATCTTGCTTAAGTCATCGAGATGATTTGGGCATAAGAGAGACTTGGCCAACAAATCATCCATGTAATCTTCCAAAGTTTTATGCATGTAATCATGGAAGATGTACGTCATGGCACGTTGGTAGGTGGCGCCAGCATTTTTAAGGCCAAAAGGCATGACCTTGTAACAAAATGTCCCCTAGGGCATTGTGAACGCCATTTTTAGTTGGTCCTCGAGATTGATACGAATCTGATTGTATCCCGAGAAACCATCCATGAGGGATAGCATTTCATGGCCCGCTGTAGCATCTACCAATGCATCGATGCTAGGCAAGGGAAAATCATCCTTAGGACTCGCTTTGTTTAGATCATGAAAATTAGTGCATATGTGAATCCTCCCATCAGGCTTCTTGACGGGCACCATGTTGGACAGCCATGGCGGATAATCCATGCAGATGACAAACTGTGCATCCAATAGTTTTTGCAATTCATCTTTGACCATCAAGGCCACTGTTGGGTGCATCTTGCATAGTTTTTGCTTAACAAGCTTGACTGTCGGATCAAGCGTTAAATTATGCGTGACTAGCTACGGATCTAGCCCCGACATATCTCTGTATGACCATGCAAAAACCTCCTTCTTCTCTTTGAGAAGGGCAATGTAGTCGGCTTGCTCTTCGGGGGATAAGCTTACCCCTAGCTTGAGAATCTATGGATTCATTGGATCTGAGCCGATGTCTACGTCAGTCGTCTCCTCGACCGACATGTGGGATCCATCCTCCAACTGGTGTGGAGTCGGGATCAAATGGATATCATTTGCTGAGTTTAGATCATCGTTAGGAACCTCGGGTCCCTCTTCAGCATGGAAGATATCCTGAGTTGGCCTAGGGGTAAAATGAAGCATTTCACCGAATGGCCAGTACTCAGATGGGGATGGAGGGGAATCGACGTGATCCCAGTCTATGGCATCTATGTCTAGATACAATGACTATGTTGGATCGGCCGGATTGTGGATGGGGGTGGTTAAATCAATGGAGATCATGTTGATGGAATGATTTTGGTCTCCATTACCGTAGGTGTGGTTACTCGGACATCTTGGATGCTCTTTATGCTCTGGATCTGGCTCTAGAGGGATGGGCACGAATGGATCGGCCCTATGTGTGGATAGGAAGACAGGGTCTACCCTCGGCACTGATGTCATTATAGGGTCTCGGGGTGGACGGTGCTCATCGTAAACTTGGAGCCACGGATCCAACACTTGGTCCCACCCTGCTGGGTCTACGTACCACTCATGCCCTGGCAGTATGTTCATCTATTCAAATATGTCATTAATCTCCAAGGGGCACCGATGTTGCATCTATCGCATGTGATTAAGATATGCCATTTCTGTTTCATCTTCATAATCACTATCGGAGATCCAAAGGCCTTCGTTGGCTCCGACTGCTTGCGGCATTAAAGGCTCGCCTTGCTCAAGAAAATTTATCTGGCCCCACTATGGTTGTTCCACTCTCTATGGGGGGACCTGATTCTCTTGACGTATCGCTGGCTCAGTTGGAGCCTCTAGAGGAAACATTGTCAAAATATTCTCGTGATAGTCATCCATAGGAATCACTTGTGAGTGATTGCTATCTGATTCGAAGGGGTCATATGATGCTGGCTCATAGTCTGACTCATCCTTCGAAGATCCTTCTTGACACTATTTATATCCACCCTAAAAGTGGGTCCCCAAACTTTCGCCTCTCTCTAGCAAAGGGGAAGGGCGATTGAGGTTACCAAGGGTGGTTGTTGACCATGGGAGATAATCCCCCAATGTGTATGTTGTGTTAGGGTTGGCATATGGATCCGATGCCAATCCACCCTTGTGGCCTATCCTCGGGCCTTGCATGTCTTCGACCAAGATGTCTAAGGGCAGGGGGTGGTTGAACCCTACGCCTGACTTGTCATAAGGCATTTGGTATCTTGGTTGGCAAAGGACACGCACTCCTTGCTCATACCGGCCTAACCCGTATCCATGCCAATTGCATTGGCCAAGATATCTCAGAGCGAAGTCCGGGTTGGATAGATAGTTTACATCCTCTGTGAAAGGCTCTTCATCTTCGTCCTCTTGCATGCATGGCTTAGTGCCATGATCAAGGCCCCCATACACAAAGTTTGTCTGGTTTGGCGGGTAGCCTAGAGGAACAATTGTACCAATGGGGAGGCGAGGTCTCCCCATGTCTTGCATGGACTCTAGTGTGGGCGTTGCTACAACATTCCACACTAGATACTCCCCCAGGCCCGTATTGGCCATTTCAACAGTGATTGTTGGTGACTGAGGGGGAGGGAACGGAAGCTCTTCCGGACTCCACTCCATGTCGGGTGGGCTAGGAGCCTCCACTTCCATTTTACTAGGCATCTCTTCGGTAGAGATGTTTGAGACTGATTGTGGCGCCTCTTCCAGAGGTCGTGCCTCCTCCAGGGGTTTCTTCCCTTTGTCCTTCTATTTGGCCATGATAGGTGGCATCGTTGATGAAGGACCAACTGATGAAGATGGGCCTGGCTGGGGTTTTGGTGGATCTGCCTTTGGGGATGCTTGCAAAATCAGACCCTGTCGAGATGGATTCAACTGGAAATCCAAATGCATTGATGGAAGGGTCGATTGCGGCATCAGCTACACCGCATTGCAGTACTTGAAGGGTTCTAAGTCTGTCGGGACCACATGTACCTCCCCTTCAAATGTATACTTCAGACATTGATGAGCTATTGATGGGACACACTTCATGTCCCTGATCCATGGCCGGCCCAACAAGATGTTGTAAGCCATCTCACCTTCCAAAATATGGCACAATGTAGGTATCGTCTTTTGTCCTACTTGAATGGGTAGGACGATTGTGCTGACTGTCGAGCATATTGCATCGTTAAATGCTCGTAGTGTATATGTGGAGGCCGTGATGTGAGATGCCGATAGCTTCAGATGTTTCAATGCCGCTGTAGTAATGATGTTACTAGACGAGCCAGTGTCTACCAACACCCTCTTATAGGGGATCCCGTTGACCCACGCGATAACGTGCAGGGGTGGATCCGCTATGTCATCAGCCACTAACTTCACTTCATCTTCCCGAAAAGTGATGACTGGCTCGGTGCATCTTTTGACATGCCCCACAAAGTTGTTGAAGGAATTCGGTTCCTGGGGCTGCAACTCGATAGCCTTCAATATCTCCATAAGAGCCTCCCGATGGGGCGTTGATTGTTGAATAAGCTCATATATGGAGAGCCTAGCCGACGTGGTCCATAGACTTTGGGTAAGTCTAGTCCGAATCGTGGCCGCGGGTCTAGGCGGGGGCAGCTGCGTAGGGTTCTGTTGAGGCTGTGACGTTGATGGAACTTCTCTTGTGGCTACCGCGGGAGCAGCTCCTGGGTATTTCTTGTTCCTAGTCACTATACTTATCATCCCTACATACCCCTGCATGGGGCAATTCTATTGCACCTCATTGATTTGAAGGGGTTTTGCCTGTGCCTCATGGGTAGGCAAGGGGTCTCTAAAAACTCCCATTTGCTGGTTGTTTGGTGCTACGGGGTTGTCTACAACCAATGTCTTGTTGTCAATCAGGTCTTGTATCAAGCCTTTGAATTTCCAACATGCATTAAGGTCATGTCCCTTTCGTCGATGGAATTTACAATACAAGTCCTCCCGGTACCCCTTAGGCTTCGGTGCATTGGGATCTATGGTTTGAATCTCTGGGAGGTTGATCAAATTTGCCGTTGACAAGTGGTCAAATAGGGAGTCCCTAGACTCCGTGTAGGGTGTAAACTATCGCCTAGGGCGACGCTGCTGATTTTGCCCCTATTTCTGGTTTTCTCTTTCATAATTGTTAGGGGGCACTGCCTGATAGTTAGCCTTTTGAGGCTGTATTTCTTGTGCAGGCTTAGGAACATTTATAGCAACTTGGTTGACCATAGCGGGTTTTTGTTGCGTAGTCCCTATTTTGGTGTTTTTGTTCCATTATTTTTTCTTAGGTTTGGTGATCTCGCCATCCTGTATCTTGATCTCTTCGATGATTCTGGCTTGCGCCAGAGCCTCTTCTAAGGTGGCATATTGTTGCAGCTGCAATAGCATAGAGATCGATCTCAAACAACTTCTTGAAAACATCTGTGTAAGGTCGGACATAGGGGGAAGGTAGGGTAGCTTGGAAAGTAGAGTCCTCCATCGATTCCCGTAGGCCGCCATAGTCTCTTCCTCATACTGCCTGAGGCTGGCCAAATCACTTAGTGATGCCTTCTTCTTGGTGTTGAAGGTGAAGCGTTCGAGGAACGCATCCACTAACTGATCCAAGTTGTTGATGTTGTGCTTTGGCAATTGGGTGAACCAATCCGAGGCAGGGCCTACGAATGTGGTTATAAAGGTTCTCAACAACAAAGCATCATTGTCCTGAATGCCAAAGCATTGGCTCAGGAACCTCGTCACATGCTCTTGGGCATCCTCCTCACCTTTAAAGATTGCCAGCTGAGGCAACTTAAAGTGCTCAGGATAAGGGGGTGCAGGCATGGACGGATGCACCGGATGACTACGGAGTTGACGTAACGTGGGCTTTTGGGGCCCAGCAGCTTTGGTTTCCATAGACTCCAAATGCTCTAGAAGCTTTATATGCATCAGAAGACTTAATCTCTTCCTCTCTAACTTGCTCCCATTGTGGGTTGTGGGAGACTTGAGGCCTGTGGAGAGGTGGCCGGATAGCAACCCCTCCGCCTTGATAGGGCATTTCGGCCCGCTCTTCTTCTTGTTCATACTCCTCATAGGCTTCTTGAGGAGTCTCTAGGTGAGACCTATGACCATGAGTGGGTCCCTGCGGAGGGAGCCCATCATTGTTCTGGGGAGTGGCCTCCCGTTCAGGTCTAAGAGGTCTTGGAGGTAGCGCTTGGTTAGGTCACGGGGACCTGTCTCGTACCAAGGGGTTACGCCTCTCATATGGTTCTGCCCTTTGGGTGTGAGGGGTCAAAACCCTCTCTGGCATGGTGTTATGCAACAACTCATCTATTTGGCGCCTAATGCGCTCTTTACTGAGGCGATATAAATGCTCTAGTTGTTGTTGATCTTGCTCAAGCTGCGTAATCTATGCTTGGCGGGCGGCATGTCTGGTGACTTCCAGGTCAATCTATTCTACCATATTGAGTCTCGGAGGCCTAGATGCCTCTCCCATGCACTTATCTCGGTCACGATGATCCGAGATCTCTATAGGTCGCTTCCCCCTATCGAGGTTGGTGACATTTACTCGAGGCTTTGGCCTCGAAGGATGGTTTTGGTAAATAGCAGGTGCGGAGGCGCATTGCTCCCATGCTGTATATTGCTCTTGAGGAAGATAGGGGTCTTCCTCATTCTCCCTTTCATAAGTGTGAAAGGGGCGGGCGGAGTTGGCTCGCCCTGTCAGAGGAGCCTTGTGCTCCGGATTTGTCCTATTGTTTTTGACAGTGAGAGGAGGCAATGAAGGGATGATATAATCTTGAGGCCTCTCCTCATGGACCCTCTACCATTCCAGCGCTTCATCGCATGGTGGCCACTCATATCGAGCTTCTAAGGGAGCCCTTTTATCTATGTTGAGTGCCACATGTAAGGACTCTTCCCGAAAGGGGCTATGATGGACGGGCGTGTCCCCCAAAGGGGTGTCCCTATAATTCCATCTTGACATGGACTGATGCGGACTCTCTTGCGGGTTAGGCCACCAAGGCGGTATGACTAAGTCCTTAGGGCTATAGCGGAGGTGACTTGTGCCCCCTTGTACACTTTCTATAGCTTTCGCCCTTGATTGGGCTTGGCTACGTGTGTACACCATGGTGGTGCTTTCCTACAAGCTATGTAGATTTTTATCTCTTTTATGATTTTTTATGCTACACTAAACAGAAATGAGCACACACATACACAAACGGTGATTATCTCATTTAAATATTGAGAGTGTGTCCTAAACCTGGTTTAGTGTGTTTTTTATTTTTGTTTTTGTTTTTGAAGGTTTTTGTAAAGAACGTTTAAATGCAAATGATGGCTCTTATGACTCCCATAAATGGTCGCCCCTTCGATATACCATTGCCAGGCCGATATACCAACCTCTCTATATACCCGCCCTTACGAGAGGGAAACTATAGGTACGTGAGAGCAGATGGTACATGGAACGTAGGCGGTACGGAAGGGGGATTGTCCTGTTTATGACACCTACCATAGAAGACTTATCCTCGTGTGCTGGGAATCACCCCAGCTACACTCGGTCAGCTTTCATCAGGATTTACGTCGAGCAACAGTGACAATCGGGGTAAATGGATGCAAAAATCAAGCCAAGGTGGTGATGAAATCCACCGTTGGTCTTGATCAAGGGCTGGGGTTTTACGACCAGCTCCTTGGTTTTTATGATGCCACGTGATGTGTGGGGTTCTTTTTATTTTTGCAAAATGAAACAAGCAAACAACAAAGGAGAACTACTTTCCCTAAGCAAACAAGTAATCTACAAAAAATAGAAAACTAGAAACAAAAAAAGATAGGAAAAGTTCAGAGTTCTTACCTCGCCCCTGCCCAAATCTACTGGTTCTGAGTTTCTATCCTGAAACCGCATAGACAGAAATTCATCCCGGGGAGGAACGAATTACAGTACTGAATTCGTCACAGGGTCAGGTGGATTCCAATTCATCCCTGGGAAGGACGAATTACAGACCTGTATCCGCCTCAGGCTGGAACGAACAACAGTCCCGCATCCAAAAACTCGGTACCTGCAAGCAAAACCACCAAATTTTGATCAGATCTCAGATCTTAAAAATAGAGGACTAGGTCCCACCGTGATCGCCACTGAAAGCACGAGGATACGAAAACAAAAAGGGAAAAACTCCAAGTACGATGCAAGAACGAAACTAAACTTGATGCTACGAATTAAAAATGCATAAAATGGAGAAAGCATAGACAAATTGGAACCCAAATGGAATGAAACAACCCTCTTCTTTTATTGATGTATTTCAAATTTGGTTACAATCCGCTTCCTCCCTTTTTAGGGGCGAGGAGCATCAAACTTGTCTCTTGGTCACATCAATGGAAAGCCATCCCTCTTCCGCGTGCCCACATGTAAGATGGGCGGACCAAACGTCACCGCCGCTTGTGTATACGAGTGTTGATTCCTTGCTGCTCCTCCGATGTCTAGACCCTGCGTTCAAAGGAACAAGAAACCGTTAGTAGCACCTGCGAATAAGACAAAGCATGCGATCCTCAAGCCTACAATAAGCGGATGAGAAAATGAATTAAACTGTAACTAAAACTTATCCAAATGACATGAAAACTTGGCAAGGACATAGAAACATCACCAAGAAGGCATTGCAAAAGAAACAGTCAGGAAATTCCTCACCGATTTGAATTCGCTCCGGGGAGGGACGGATTCGACTGTAATTCGCTCCGGGGTAGAACGAATTCACCTGCAACAAAGCGCCGAAGTGATACTGCCCAAAATGTCGCATCTAGGGAGCTCCAAAAGACCTACAAACTTGGGGTTAGCTAATTGGAGGCATTTTGGGAAGACCCAGATGGTCATATTTCCCCAATTTGGCCTCCATCAATGGGAATTTGATGCTGCTACCTGCAAGTTAGTGAGGACAACAAAAGCGATAAAACATGATAAGATTTGATCAAAGCATTACGAAATCGAAATTACAAGCTATCTAAGCAGCATAAGATGGAATGCAAAATAAACAAATGACAAAAAGAACAATCTGCCATGAATCCCCAATCATTCCTAAAAAGGAAGATTAGGCTCGCAGCAGTGCGGGGCGCCCGGGCGGGCCGCCCACCGTTGGAACCTGATTTCGGCACCAATCCACTTGGGATGGGCCCAAAATCTCTTGTAATGTGTTGTCGGAAAATTGGGTGGGATACTGTGGCCAAATGTCGGGTTTGGTTCCGGATTTGTGCTTCCAATGACCACCCAATGACCTCTTCTCCAAAAGAGATCAAGGATGTGAAAGGCACAATTCAAAAGGGGAATAGGTGTGAAAGCAAAATGACAGCACTTCGTTGCTCCAAAATGCTCCTTCTCTGTATATTTTAGGGTGAGGAAACTCACCAATTTATAGACCTGGAGGTCTCTTGGGATGAGCATGCAGAGGTGCCACATGGCAATCATGCCCTTCCAGGGGAGGGAAGATTCCTCCCCGATTTGGGACTTCATGACTGCCCTTGTAACAACCTCTAACGCTCGAAAATGCTCACCCATGCTCCCATGCAATGAAGGAGGCGTTAAGTGGCGGATCCGAGCTGCCATTTGTCAAGATTTGACTTTTTGCCCGTCAAACCTGGAATTCGTCCCACCCTAGAGCGGATTTTGTATTCGTCCCAGGGGAGGACGGATCCCATTTTGAATTCATCCCAGGGAGGGACGGATTCTGAGCAAAGTGCCTAGAAGGTGCCAAATTGATCTCTGACCTCCCAAAACTGCTGTGAGAGTGGTTAGGACCACTGTTTAACCTCTGGGGGCTGCCCTTGGGGCTGTGTGTGTCAATGCGATCAGTGTTTGCAGTCACATAATCGGATTGGTGTTGTTTTGGTGTCTACACTTGCACATATACAACTTGCAATTTGACACTTGTTCATTTATTACATTGCATGAAGTAACTAGATAAATTCCCCCCTAAAGTACTATAATGTCCTAAGTATGTACCAAAAAAGATACATTTACATGATCCAAATGATGTAATAAAATCTATTTCTAACACTTTCTTCAAGTATTCTCATTTATGTTATATTGAGAAGAAACTTATACTAATGTATATCTGTATCACTTCTCTATGTTCTCCCAAAATAGTGATAAAATTTCTTGAACATTGAGATACCCTCTCAAACTAGGGTCAAGTTTTCAAATTTGTTCTTTATAATCATAATTACCTGTACATGTCCTTTATGGTTTCATGATTTCTACCTTTATTTATTTCATGGTTTCATGATTTGAATCTTGGTGTGGGCTACATCATCTATTTATCTCAACCATTGAACCAAGGCCCTATTGGCTAAGTGGTATTTAATTTAGTATATAAGGAATCACTTGCATTTTTGAAAAAAATGATATTTAGATGATACAACTTGTTTTTGTCAAGTTATTAATATAGTATGAATAATTTATAGTCTCTTTCTAACTATGAGATTAATTCTCTCATTAATTTTAGCTAGGTAATAAGCTCTTGATCCATACTTGGAAGTTATTATGAAAGGGGGTCACATGATATTAAATCTCATGATATCATACATGGCATTATTTTCATGGGTTAATTTAATTCTCTCTTATTAAGTGTATCCAAGTGATAATATATTGATTGTTACCTTACAGTTAGTAAGAAAGGACCTAGCTAGTTGGAATTAAACTTACCTTTGATCTCATATTTCACATTCATGTTTTTTTGGTTTTTCTTGAGAACCATGTCATCCACTTCAAAGGTATGATATTGTACTTTTTTTTCATATAGCTCTAGTTGACTAAGAAAATCATGATGGTACTCATCACCTATAGAGAATTCCTTTAGTATAATTTATAAGATACATCTAACTCAAAGGGAAATACTACCTTAGTTTCATATACTAAGGCATAGGGAATTGTACCAATTTGAGTGTAAACACTAGTACGATAGTCCCATAAGGTAGGATACAACTAGAGATGCTAATCTTGACCTATATTATTGATAATATTTTTAAGGATACAACTAGAGATGTTTTATTGGATACTTTTTCCTAGTCATTGCCTTATGGATAATAATATCTTGACCACTTGTTCTAGATTAAGATTATTCTTCAAGCCATCCCTACTCTTATTGGGATGGCATGAACTCTATTTTTTTCAATTACTTTTCCAATATTTGTGTTGTTGCACCTCTTTGCTCAACTTATCAACATAATATTCTTCAAGCCATCCCTACTCTTATCACTTCTAAGGACAACTATGTTTTGACTACTCCAATTACTATCAATGAGCTTCAATAAGTGATTTTTAAAATACAAAAAAAAAAAAAAAAAAACCCTAGGTCCTGATGGTTTTACTATTGAGTTCTATCAAGATTTTTGGGATATCCTTCAAGATAATTTATTAGAGGTGGTGGAAGAAACTAGGAAAGACAAATAAATTTTGAAGGTTATCAATAAGCTTATATAGCTCTTGTCCCAAAATCGCAAGAAGTAGATCATGGATCAACTTTTAGAGCTATATATTTATGTAATATTCTTCTCAAAATCATTATAAATATCATGGTAGAAAGGCTAATGCCTCTTTTTTGAGTGTAAGTCAACCACTTCCATCTAGTTAAAGATAACCCATTGTTTTGGATCTCCATTCTCAAGAAATTTGAGCATGGAAGATTTTCTAGTCAATTGACAATCAAAATATAAATGGGGACTAAAGGAAAAACTATTAATCAAGTATCTTTGCAAAGTCATCCCCTTGCTTATTGTTTGGAATACTTTGAAGGATTGGAACGTGTCGATATTTGAAGGTAATGGAGAAAAAAATAGTATTCTCACTAAAAGAATAATTAGATACCTAGTGAATAATTTTAAAGCCACCTTCAAACATAAATATAATAAAAAAATCTTAAATGTGCAAGAATTAAATCTAATCAGTAACTTTAAACTTAAAGATTTAAAAAAAAAAACATGAATTTATTAATAATAATATCAAAAAATATACACTATCCTACTTTGTTCTTTGATGATGCTTTGAAGTCAAATATAGGCATAACAACTATAGAGGGAGTGATCATGAAATAATATGAGACACTTGTACACATGTATTGTATCAACCTAGGAATTACTTCCAACAATATGGTAAAGATACTATCATGTAATATTAGATTGAATTTGGACATAGAATGGTATATGTTGGTGTAATGGATAGGATCCTATATCAAAATCCCTTGTATAAACATGCCTTCTGTATTTTTAATGATGTAAAATTATTATTAAAAAAAATTATTGATAAAATTTAAATTATAATGTTTAAAAAAGTATTATAATTTTTATTTTTCTTGTAATATTATGCATACACATGGAACCTAAGACTACAAGGGACACTATCAAACTTCTAAGGTACTATAATATCTTCCTAGAACAACTATTCTATAATATATTTTGATACATGCTCCTATCCATGCATAACTATCCATGAACAATTTGTGCAATGGGTAGGAGCTTGTATCAAAACTCCCTAGATCTCCCATTTGATCAATAGAGAATATTTTGATTTTTTTATGCTTATAGTGGTAGTCATAAAGGCTACCAACTATCCCCATACCTCTACATATTACTAGAAAAAATACCATGAAGAGATTTTAGTAGCATGAGAAGTGGAGAGGATTTACAAGAATCAAAACTACCCAAGGTGTCAAACCTATCATGCATATCAAATTAGAAATAAGCAACCCAATATAATATCAAAAGAATTGAGAGCTATTTAAATTTCTTTGAAGCAACTTCAAGATCATTAATTAATTGCAATAAAAATTAGTTTTATATAATTAATACAAAGCTAGCAAAAAATAGGGGTTTTGCTCAAATAATTATATCTAAGGAAGAACCATATTAGTATTTTAGATACTTACGGGTTCTGATGGGATTCTATATTAAACGAAGAAATAATTGGATTCCAACTATTGAGAAGCTATTGAATTGAATACAAGCATATAGTAATGGATGGTTGAGTTTCATAGGAAGATATCTAATAATATTAAACTTTTCTACATTTCTAATATATCAATTTTTAGTTTACTATGCTCTGAAAAGTGTTCTACTTGATGGTTTGGTAAAAATTTTACAAAATAAAAATAAAAAGTTTAATTTAGTTAGTTGGGATTTTGTTGCTACAAGAATGGATCAAGGGGGCTATAAAAAACATAAGCAAGAATTATGATCAAGGCATTAGGGATACAATTCTTGTGGCATCTACCATAACATCTAGACTTCCTGTAAAAGAGGATTTTAAAAGCTAAATATGTAGACTCAACAATAGGAATGTACCTTATGAGAAATATAAACACAAGATCTAGAGCTTCAATTTTATGAAACTATATTATATAATCCAATCAATTGATTCTAAACAAGATCCTCTACTTCCAAGAGATGAATTTCAAATTAACCTATGATATGATCCAATAATTGAAAAGCCTCCTTTGCTATGTAGTTTTAGTTCAGTTCTAAAAGAAGAGCTACAAAATTTGTAGATATAAAAACTCAATGAAATTTTATATTAGTATAATAACACAATGGAATGGAGAGATCCTCCATTTCCATCACCCCTAACAGTAGAATGGGATTATTTCAAGAAAAAATACAACATGAAATTGTTGAGATGCTAAAGTTTGGATTAGCTTATTTGGGCAATAAATTAGGTCAACATATAGTTGATATGGGTACACATATAAAACTATATAGAGTTTCCAATAAAATATTGATAGTAATTTGGAATCTAAATTTTCCACCCAAGATTCAAGTATTTTCTTGGTTAGTTTTGTAAAACAAGATTCTCATAGGTGACAACTTGCAAAAAAGGAATATTGTTGGTACTATGTGTCTTCTAGATGTATGAAGTACAACAACACTATGTCCCACTTATTTTTTGAGTGTCTAAGATGGCCCATTATTTTGGATCTCCCTTGTTAGAAACTTTGAATGTGGAATATTGTTTACTCAATTGCCAATCAAAATATAAATGAGGACTAAAGGATAAACTATTTATCAAATATATTTGAAAATCCATACCCTTCTTTATTGTTTAGAATATTTGGAAGGATGGAAACAGGTTGATATTTCAAGAAAAATGAGAAAAAATAGTGTCCTCATTGAAAAATAATCAAATATCTAGCAACTAACTTGAAATCCACCTTCAAACATGAGCATAATCAACAAATCTTGAATTTTATTAGTCGAGGAATTACTTCCAATAAAGGTACTCACATGTGGGATTGGATTGATGTTGGTAATATAATATTGGATAAGACACCTATATCTATCTATATACAAAGGGTCAAGAAGAGATGTTTGCTTCACAAAAATAACTTCTAAAGAATTTTTAATAGATTATAAATTTATAGGTTCTTTGATTGATCATATGATGATTATATCTTGTTAATATTCTAATTATAATAGGATAAGGGAGGCAACTATAGCCATAATATCTACATGGATATTGTTGGAAGGACGGGTAGTCTCAATAATAATATTGTCAATGAAGACTATTAGTTTACTGATAATATATTAATATGGCCTAATCTTGTCATCTTTTGTTTGGTAGAATTCATTGATCTGGTTGACCAAAAATTGTGAAACTTTAGGAATAGAGAGAGTTTTGAATTTCAAGGCTAAGGCTCTATGGAGTTCAAGGATGATCATCTCATAATGTACACTATTATTACTACACTAAAATTGAAGCTTGAAGTTAATAAAATGATAGTCTATTGTCAAGAAACTAAAACAATTCTAACCCCCATTTCTTTGACAATCCTAGCACCATTAAAATATAGTGTTCAAGAACTGGATTGGTTAGTTTTGAGGTTAATAATGGAGTTATCTATGAATTTTATGACTAAATAATAACTAGTAGCTAATGATGCTACTGATAACTAGTTAGTTATCACCTTTCCCTTTAGAAAATTTTGATTGATGATTCAAGGACAACATTTTTTCCATTTATGGACACTTCTTATAAAAATTATACCCACTTTAAATTTATATGCGCACTACAAGTTATTTTCCTTACCATTTGTGATAATGTGTTACAACTAATCCATTACTCTAATTTTAATTTAATCTATAAATGAAAATAAATTCTCATATAAAAATGAATACAAACCTCTTTAGACATTAATGAATATAAATAGTTATCAAATCTTATATATGGTCACTTTTATCTTTCACCAAAATCTTGAAATGTCTAGGCACCAACAAAAATATATGATTAACTACCATTTTAGAGAAGAATTATTTTGAAATATAGCATAGAGATCTCAAGTAGTATCAATTCTTAAATCAATTGATGGATTAATCTATCTAATTTAAATACATATCTAAACCATCAATACATAAAATTTATAGATACACATAGAAAGAATTACCTCAATAATATATATGTGTCATGTATCTCATTAAAATATCTATAGAGTATTATGCACTCATATATTCTGAATTAGGCAATCAGGAAGTAGCTAAAGGGTTTTCTTATCTCTATGTTGTGCGTTACTATGCAGATATAAGAAGATATACGTTCCTTTTTTGGATTAATAATAATGTCAAAAATATATTTTTAGGTTAGCATAGTAAACTTAAAACATACATAAATTCAAATCTTGTGAAGTTATATATATATTGTAATTATAAAACATATTATAATATTTGAGGGGCTGAGTGAGTAGTGAAGAGGTGGGTGCTAGCTATGAACAAAGATCAAGGTATGGTATGTATGCATAACATTACAAGAAAAATAAAAATAGTAATATTTATTTAGAGTTTTATAATTTAACTTGTATCACTAAGAAAATTATATAATAATTTTATACAATTAAAATGGCACTTACAGTTCTTAATATAATAAAAGGCAAAAATGTAACAACATACAAACCCAATAAACCCTTAAAACCCTAAATCTATTTTAAATATTGTTTTTAATTCGTAGAAAGGGTTTTGAAAGGGTTCTTAAACCTTGTACAGCAATGAAATCAGAGACTAAACCAGAGAAAAAATATTAAGCACCCACAAAGCCAACAAAGCCATAAGAGCTAAACCAAAACACCAAAATTACAGACAAAAAAAAAGGAGAAGGGGCAAAAAGGAAGCCAGAGGAAAAAGAACTATGAAAAAGAGCCCATACGAAACCAATGGATCCAAAAGACTTACAAAAAGAACCAATCTTTTCCTTGTAGCATTCCATGTGCTTCTACGATTGTAGGATTTGTGATTGTTCATCACAACGTCAATTACATATTTGTCCTCCTCAATGCACATAATTGGGTTCGAATCCACCTTAGTAGCAATTATTTATAGTAGGTGATCTCATATGACCAATAACAACCCTTGGTGCTTGATGTGTGAAGCCTCCATTTTTTGATAGTTCTCAATGGAAACCTCCACAAAGTGATGTAGATATTCATAGACATTAAACTCTTTAACATATCTTAGAATGTTGAGGAAAGCAATATGGAAGCTTCTCAACGGTTCATCCACCTTATCAATCATGATGTATTGCATCACTAGAATCAAAGCCTTGCACCAAGGCTCTCAAAATTTATTGCAGATGATGCCTTTATCGTCTCTCACCAATTTATTACCCCTATCCACAGTTTATCAATTCCTCTTGAATGGTGTGATTATCTCTATGGAGCTTGAAACCTTTATTGGGAAGCTTGGTGATCTCTGCTAAGAGGTCGGTGAAGATGGTGAAATTCATTCCTCTGACCAAAACTTGGCCATTGACCCAGGTGTTGGCAAAATATTTGGTGATCACATCGTCATACCCCCTAAATTTGTTAAGGAAAGGAGGGAAGCCATGGTTTTGGAGAATAATTTCGATATCGGCCTCAAGATTTAGGATAATATTTATAAATATAGTAACAATAATTTCAAAAAATATTTATAATAAAATTAATAAAACTAATTATATGATAAAACTAAAAATTATTGTCATAATACTATATAAAATTTTAAGGTAATCACAACAACAAGATTTTTTTTTATATTAAAAATCCAAGTTCCCTTAATCAATAATCATACATTGGTCTGTGCCAGCAAAGAAGAATCCGCAATCCACAAGTAAAGAGTAGATGAGATTATTTTCCTTTAGTTAATAATCATAAATTTGGTTTCAATTCCATAAAATATTCTTGCATGTCTAGTAAGAGAGGTAGAAGAATTTTGATTGCTATTGTCCTTCCCATTACAAATAAAGTGATCCTTTTTTAATTTGAAAAAAAACATGTGAGGTAAGTAGGCTATCAGAGGCTGCGTGATGGGAGGAGCCTATCCTCTCCACTTGAATATTTTTTGCAAATACGCATAGACCTCTGTGGAAGTATTTCAAAAAAATCATAAAATATTTGACTTGTGTCACTTTCAATTAATTTCATAGCCTCTAAGTTTAAAAGTATTTCAAAATTAATTGATAATTATTATATATTTTATTAATTTACATGGTGGAATCAGTAACCAAATTTGAGTAGACTATCTGATTTTTATGGCCATCATAATATTCTGCGTTATCTGCTCCACAAGTCACCACACAAGTCTTCATGGAGTCCATCCCTATAACCACTATGCCACAACCAATTTAAACCTTTTACGACACTGAAAGCTCTAAGAAAGGGACAAGCGTTCACTTGGAAGAGATTATAAATAATTTTATTTTAGAATAAGTTTATATATATAAATTATAATGTTATGCATATGAAGTATTCTCAAGAATTTTAGTTACATACCATATAGGATCTGATTTAAAATGACTGAGAGGAGTATTGAACTCTCTATTGTAATAACCTGCAGTCAATTTACAATTCAAAAAATAATCCTAATAATAGGATTAATAGGACTGACAAGTGGAAAGCAACAATAACTTCTTGGTCAGTCATAGTGACTATTGCTTAAGTTCTAAAATTGAGAACTCAGATTTCAATTCTAAAGTCTGATGCTATTCTAAAGTATGTCTTTCTATAAAATAATGATAAGGGTCCCTTTTAGAACTTTTTTTTGCTATTAATAGGTCTTTGATATGATCCTTAATAATATGAGGACTGTGAGGAAACACCAAGTTCTCTAACCATTTCTTCCCTCTGCTAAGTTTTTACTGCAAGGTTCAACCCATTTTTTTAAAGACTGACTACTTCTATATTTAGTTCCCTATAGATGTGTATGTATGAAGAATATGTTATAGAAAATTCTAATAATTTTACTTGTTAATAGAAATGACTCAAGAGTAATTTTTTCATCTCAACATGATTTGCAACTCAATTTATCACTAATTTTGAATCTCTATAATTCTTTGCTTGACCACTATTTACATCAAGAGGATCAAAGTTTTCTATTATGCCATACTATTTGTGATTTCTCCTAAACCTTCCTTGAAAGTGATTTTATGTTTTTTATTTAAATAAAGTGCTCCCTCTACCCCATACCTACCTAGGTTGCCTTGGCAAGCTCCATCAAAGAAGGCCCATGGATTCATAGGATCCACTATTAGTGTTTCTATATGCCTTATCAATTCTAGTTTTGGGAAGATTTTTAGACTTTCAAAAATGGATTTAATTTGCACTTGCACTTGAATCAGTAAAATCATGAAATGTTTAGGCACCCACACAAATATATGATTAACTACCATTTTAGAGAAGAATTATTTTGAAATATAACATAGAGATCTCAAGTAGTATCAATTCTTAAATCAATTGATGGATTAATCTATCTAATTTAAATACATATCTAAACCATCAATACATAAAATTTATAGATACACATAGAAAGAATTACCTCAATAATATATATGTGTCATGTATCTCATTAAAATATCTATAGAGGATTATGCACTCATAGATTATGAATTAGACCATCAAGAAGTAGCTAAAGGATTTTCTTATATCTATGTTGTGTTACTATGTAGATATAAGAAGATACACCTTAACTTTTTGGATTAATAATAATGTCAAAAAAACAGTAAACTTAAAATATACTTAGATTCAAATTTTGTGAATATACATTGTGATTATAACACTTCTTATAATATTTGTGGGGTTGAGTGAGTAGTGATGAGGTTGGTTGTAGCCATGAAAATGTAAAGGGTTTGAGTGTCTTGGATGCTTGATAGTATCCTTGTAGTCTTAGGTCTGGTATGTTAACATAACATTACAAGAAAAATAAAAATAATAATACTTTTGTAGGAGTCTTATAATTTAACTTGTATCATTAAAAAATTATATAATAATTTATATAATTAAAACTATATTTATAGTTTTAATTATAATAAAAGGTGAGAATAAAATTAATTATTAATTAAAAAAACTTTTTATGCAACAACATATAAACCCAATCAACCCCTTAAAACCCTAAATCTATTTTAAATATGGTAACAATGCTTTGACACAGTATTTATAATAAAATCCATAAAACTAATTATATAATAAAACTAAAAATGATTGAGAGAATACTATATATATTTTTAAGGTAATCGCAATAATAAGAAGTTTTTTATATATTAAAAATCCTGGTTCCTTTAATCAACAATCATAAATTTAATCCGTGCCAGCAAAGAAGAATCCGCTAGTAAAGAGCATATGAGATTATTTTCCTTTAGTCAATAATCATAAATTTGGTTTCAATTGGCAGTTTAAGCCATACAAGACTCCTCCATGTCTAGTAAGAGAGGTGGAAGGATTTTGATTGCGATTGTCATTGTCATTCCCATTACAAGTAAAGTGATCCTTCCTCAATTTGAAAAAAATATGGGAGATAAGTAGGTTATCAGAGGCTCGTGATGGGAGGAGTCTATCCTCTATAATTTAAGATCTTCTACAAATGCACTTAGAACTTTGTGGAAGCATACCACAAATGCCATCAAATATTTGTCATCGTAAAGTATGGGAAATCAAACTCTCAGTAGTCAAAGAAACCCCTCCTGAGTGGTTGGCAACTTGTTAGGGATTGTCTTGTGGCATCTATTGTAGCTTCTAGAATTTCAATAAAAGAGGATTTTGAAAGCTAAATAAGTAGACTCAAAAATAGGAATGTACCTTATAAGAAATCTAAACACAAGATCTAGAGCTTGTATATTATAAAACTATATTATAGAATCCAATCAATTTATCCTAAATAAGATCTTCTACTTCCAAGAGATGAAACTCAAATTAACTTACAGCATGATTCAATACTTAGAAAGCCTCCTTAGTTATGTAGTTGTAGTTTAGCTCTCAAAGAAGAGCTACAATATTTGTAGATATCAAAACTTAATAAAATTTTATATTAGTAAAATAACACAGTGGAATGGAGAGATCCTCCACTTTCATCACCCCTAATAGTAGAATAGGATCATTTTAAGAAAAAATACAACATGAAATTTTTGAGATGTTAAAGTTTGGATCAGCTTATTTGGAAAAAAATCAATAAATTAGGAGGTTTAAAAAGTATTATTATTTTCCTTTTTCTTGTAATGTTATACATACACCTAGAACCTAAGACTACAAGGGATCAAAAATACTAGAAAAATATTATAAAGATATTTTAGTAGCATGAGAAGTGGAGAGGAGTTACAAGGAATAAAAAATACCTAAGGTGCCAATCCTATCATGCATATCTAATTCACGATAAGCAACCAAATATAATATAAAAAAAATTAAGAGCTATTTAAATTGTTTTTTTAAAGCAAAAAACCACTAGCAAGGTCGTCTTTGTCTGAGAGACCATAATCAGGGGGTCCTACATCATTAAAGTTAACCGAGAGTCACCTCGAGCCTTGCCAATACCAACATTATCAATTGGATTTTGGGTATCCAATTCAACTTTTTAGTAGGGTGGAGATTGGAACCTGGGACCTCCCTTGGAGGATTTCCCTCTCCTCTCCAACTCATCTACAACACCTGGATATCTATTTAAATTGCTTTAAAGCAACTTTAAAATCTTTAATTAATTGAAATAAAAATTAATTTTATATAATTAATACAATGCTAGCAAAAAATTGGGGTTTTGTTCAAATACTCAAATCTAAGGAAGAACCATATTAGTAGTTTAGATACTTAAGGGTTTTGATGGTATTCCACCTTAAACCAAGAAATAATTGGATTCCAACTATTGAGAAGCTATTGAAGTGAATACAAGCATATAGTAATGGATGGTTGAGTTTAACAGGAAGAGATCTAATAAGATTAATCCTTTCTACACTTCTAATATATCAACTTCTAGATTACCATGCTCTAAAAAGTATTCAACATGATAGTTTGGTAAAGAATTGTCTTTGCTAAGGAGGTAAACAAAATAAAAATAAAAAGTTTCATTTAGTTAGTTGGGATTTTGTTGCTACAAGAATGGATCAAAGGGGACTAGAAAAATATAAGCAAGAATTATTATCAAGTCATTAGGGGAAAAAGTTGTGTAGTATATATCATAGCCTATATCCCATAAAAGAAGATTTTGAAAGTTAAATATAAAGACTCAACAGTAGGAATGTACCTTATGAGAAATCTAAATGCAAGATCTAGAGCTTCTCTATTATGAAACTATATTATAGAATCCAATCAATTGATCCTAAACAAGATCTACTTCCAAGAGATAAATCAAATCTCTTTAGAAATCTATACCCTTATTTGTTGTTTGGAATATTTGGAAGGATGGAAACAGGTTGAATTTTCAAGAAAAATGAGAAAAAAATATATTCTCATTGAAAAATAATCAAAGACCTAGTAACTAACTTGAAAGCCACCTTCAAACGTAAGCATAATCAACAAAGATTGAATTGTATCAGCCTAGGAATTACTTCCAATAAAGGTACTAGCATGCACGATTGGATTGATGTTGACAATAGAATAGTGGCTAAGATACCTATATCTATCTATCTATATAACAAGGTTAAAGAGAGGATGTTTTGCTTCACAATAGTTCTAAAGGATTTTGAATAGATTCTAAATTTATAGGTTCCTTAAGTGATCATATGATGATTATAGCTTGTTAATATTTTAATTCTAATAGGATAAGGGAGGCAACTATAGCCATAAAATACATATAGATATTGCTAGAAGGAGGAGTAGTCTTAATAGTAATCTTGTCAATCAAGGCCATTAGTTTATTGATAATATATTTATATGGCCTAAGCTTGTCTCCTTTGGTTTGGTAGAATCCACTGATTTTGTTGACCACAAGTTTTGAAACTTTGAGAATAGAGAGAGTTTTAACTTTCAAGGCCAAGGCTAGATGGAGTTCAGGGATGATCATCTCATAATATACGCTATTATTACTACACTAAAATTGAAGCTTGGAAGATAAGGGAATTATAGTCTATTATCAAGAAACTAAAATAGTTCTTACCCATGCTCCTTTAACATGCATAGCACCATTAAAATATAGTGTTCCAAAATTAGATTGGTTAGTTTTGATGTAAAAATGGTGTCATATATGAATCATATGACTAAAGGATAACTAGTAGCTAATGATGCTATTTCTAACTAGTCGATTATCACCTATCCATTTAGAAACTTTTGACAAGGACAACATTTTTTTTCCATATATGGGCACTGCCTCTTAAAAATATACCCACTTTAAATTTATATGGGTACTACAAGTTATTTTTTACCATTTGTGACAATGTGTTACAACTAATCAATTACTCTACTTTTAATTTAATCATACGTGAAAATTAATTCTTATATAGAAATGAATATGAACCTCCTTAGGCATTAATGAATATAAATAGTTATCAAATCTTATATATGGTCACTTTTATCTTTCACCAAAATCTATATATATATATATATATATATATATATATATATATATATAATAAAATTTATAAAACTAATTATATGATAAAAATAAAATTTATTGTGAGAATACTATATAAACTTTTAAGGTAATCACAATAAAAGGAAGTTTTTTGATATTAAAAACCCAGGTTCCATTAATCAATAATCATAAATTTGGTCCGTGCCAACAAAGAAGAATTCGCAAGTAAAGAGCAGATGAGATTAATTTCCTTTAGTCAATAATCATACATTTGGTTCCAATTTGCAGTTTAAGTCATACAAGATTCCTGCATGTCTAGTAAGAAAGGTGGAAGGATTTTGATTGGCATTATCATTGTCATTGTCATCGTCATTCCCATTACAAGTAAAGTGATCCTTCTTCAATTTGAAAAAAACATGGGAGGTTGCTCACAATGCCAGATGACTTCAATAGTGCCCCAAACTTTGCAGTATCGATTCCCTTTTCCTTGTGTTTCTCCAAATCAATACCATTCCTTTTCAAGAACTCGATCCCACCAACATCGTGTATGTCCTCATTCTCATTAAATTTGAAATTAAACTGCCAAACACAGCAGTCGAAGTGGAAGCGCTCATGTGATTCTGCAAAGCAGCGCGGCAGGTTTCCGTCCTTGTCAGAGAAGGTGAGGCCGAGCTGAATGAGATTTAGGGCGTCCACGTTGGCTTTTAGGTCCCGATAATTCGCTTCTGATTTCTTCTTAAACGTGTTGAAGCTTGCATCCCAAACTGTCTTTTGAACAAAGCCCGGAAACTCCGTATCGAGGGCCACATAAACATACCACTTTTGCTCTACAATGTGTTTGATCATCTTCACTTCTTCTTCCAAGTTGTCCGCCCACACCTCCCTTATGCGAACGGAATATCGCTTTCTCTCATTTTCATTGTGCTTGCTCTCGCTCTCACTTTCTCTCATTGTCCTTGCCATTGCCTTTGTCATTGTGATTTCACACACTTGGGTTTGCTTGGAAGCACAAGATTTTAACCTGCGATGAATTCCTAAGTCTTCCTCCTCCTTTATGTCGCGAAAATTATCTAAAATAATCAATCTCATTGGTTGAGAAGAGCTTAGTGATGGCAGTGTATATATATTAATTTTATGCAATTACCGATGCTTGAGGCCGACGGACGGCTGCTGGCCGCTATATCTTTTCCGATTTTGCGGGGTCGCTTAACTATTTCACATCATTTTTACAATTATATTGCATTGACACCATCAAACACTGTTGTCCAACAACTATGTGCATCATACCGAGGAATGCTTTGCTGTAATGCAACATTTAACCTAATTTTTTATTTTTATTTTTTAAATGTCATTGATACTTTGCTGCTTTCAAGTGATTTTATTGCTCTAAATTTAAAAGCATTTCAAAATTAATTGATCATTATTAGAGAATTCTTTTTATCAATAATTATTTTTTGAGAATAAGTATAGATATTTCATTTGAGTTTTAAAAATAAATTACAATGCATATGAAGTATTCTTAAAAATTTTAGTGACATACTATTTAGGAGTTGATATAAAATGATTAAGAGGAGTATTGTAATAACATGTAGTCAACCCACAATCCAAAAACATAATCTTAATAATCAGACTAATAAGACTGATAAGTGGAAAGCAAGAGTAGCAACTGATAAGTGGAAAGCAAGAGTAACTTCTTGGTCAATTATAGTGACTCTTGCATGAGTTCTAAAATTGAGAACTCAGATTTTAATCCTAAAGGTTAGCTTTATTTAATATAATTTATTATGTTTTTTAGGTAACATTGCATTGATCCTTTAGAATAATTGGCCATATCAAAACTAAAGGCCACATAGACATCCAATACGCATAATTCATGAAATAAATGGAAGAAGGGCATCACTCTTGGTATCTTGGAGGGTGCATTTAGATTATAACATAATTGTTAAGTAGTAGTACATTTTATTCTAAAGGCATCTATCAAGGCACTTATATGAGAGGATGTAAATGTTATGGGTTGTGAGGAGGGGATTAAGAGAAACCACTATAATTAATGATATAATTACAAAATATAATATAAAATCTAAAGAATCCAAACGGAATGCAATCGGGTCTTCAAATGGACAGCACTTTGTTGCGTTAGAAAAATGCTCGTTAACCTCCTTTTTGGGTGGGAAAATCCACCGTTTTATAGACCCATGGGGTCTCTTCGGAAGGGTATGTGGGGATGCCACGTGGCGGCCATGCCTTCCCAAGAGGGAGGAGACTCCTCCCTGACTTGGGCTTACACGACTGCCCTCGTGACAGTCTGCTAACTATCAATCTGCCCACCTACGCACATATGCACAGTAGGCGGCATTAATTGACTGTAAGAGCTGCCACTCGTTCTAATGTCCGCCTTCGATGCTTTAACGTTTGCTTTTAATGTTTTAAATGTTTGCTTTTAATGTTTTAAATGTTTGCTTGTGTGTTTTAAATGTTTGCTTGCATTTGATTAAAATCTACTTTTATTCGTTCACGTCTGCCAGGCACGAAGGCAGGAGTCTATCGCGATATCGCGACGTCGCGATATCGTGACACTAAGAACAAAATAGGGCACAGGGGGGATTTGTTGTGATATCATGACTATCATGATATCGCGATAGCGTGATGTCACGGCTATCACGATATTGTGACAACGTGATGTCGTGGCTATCGCGATATCGCGACAGCGTGAAGTCGTGACGGTCGCTATATCGCAACTGTCACGAAATCATGACAGCGCGACGTCGCGACTGTCGTGATATCATGACCGTCACGATATCATGACAGGCAGCACTTGCCTAAATGTTTCACAACAATTTTTTCCTAAGTTGTTTAAGAGCAATTTTTGCCTGACTTGTTTAAAAGCAATTTTGCCTAAGTGTTAAAAGCTTGAACCGGACTTGGAGAATATGTAACCTAATTGGTACCTTCCAAAACTACTGTGCAAGTGGCTAGGACCACTGTTTGACCTCTGAGGGCTACCCTGGAAGCTGTGTGTCAATGCGATCAGTGTTTGTAGTCACATAATCAGATTGGTGCTATTTTGGTGTCTACAGATGCCCCTTTTTGGGAAGCATTGTGGGTGATGCAGTGTTTGTTGAGCAAGGTGCAGAGAAAGCAGTGCAAAAGTATTGTAATTGTTGTCAACACAGATAGATTGATGCAGTTGATGCAGTTCAGAGGTCAGTCAGATCAAGTGCAAAAAATCTCAAGAAAAACAGAGGGGACCCAGATCCATAAATTTGTAGAAAAAGACAAGGAAGAAAACTTTCTCGATTTCGTGACATGGTTCCTGTCGCGATTTCGTGACAAAAAGCAGGAGAGAGAAATTGCAAGCCAAATTGTCGCGATTTCGCGACATGTCTGAGGAGAGAGAAGATACAAGTAATATTGTCGCGATTTCGCGATATGCTGGAAGAAAAGGCACTAACTAAGAAAAGTGTAGCGATTTCGCTACATGTTGCAATTTCACTGGTGAAAGCGAAGAAAAGGCACTAAGTAAGGAAAGTGTAGCGATTTTGCTACAGGCTCTAAATGCAAAGGATGAAAGATGTAGCGATCTCGCTACAAGCTTGAAACACTAAGAACAAAAGTGCAGCGATTTCCTAACTGTTTCGAAAGGCAAGGTAAAAAGGTGTAGCGATATCGCTACAGGTTGAAAGTGCATAGTGCGGAGGTGTGAGCGATTTCGCTACGGGTTGAAAGTGCATAGTGCGAAGGTGTAGCGATTTCGCTACAGGTTTGAAACACATGTTGGGAAGGTGCAGCGATCTTGCTACGAGTTCAAAGTGCAAAGTGGAAAGGTGTAGCGATATCGCTACACGTCGGAGTTTCACTAGCTAGCAGAAAAGAAAAATGCTAAGGCAACAATGGTGTAGCGATTTCGCTACATGTAAGGTTTTCGCGGCTGCATGGAGTAAAAATTGTACGGAGGCCAGAAGCGTCGCGATTTCACGACGGCAATGAGGATGACGTCAGCAAGACCAAAAACGTCGCGATTTCGCGACATCTTTGAAGATGACGTCAGCAAGTCTAAAAATGTCGCGATATCGCGACAAGTTTCCAGAGAAGCCTCAACAAGCCAGAAGCGTCGCGATTTCGCGACAACATGGAGGATGACGTCAGCAAAAGCGAAATGTGTCACGATTTCGCGACATGTATCATTTTCGCGGAGGCAAGCGAAGGAAAGAGGAGGAAAGCCGAAAGCGTCGCGATTTCGTGACATGTCTCATTTTCGTGGGTGTATGCCGAGCAAAGCACCAGGAGGCGGAAAACGTCGCGATATCGCGACATGTAGGATTTTCGTGGTCAACAGCCCTGAAAAAGTCAAACCGAAAGAAATGTCGCGATATCGCGACAAGGTTGCCAGAGAAGCCTCAGGAATCCGAAAGTGTCGCGATATCGTGACAAAGTTGAGGATGACGTCAGCAAAGCGGAAAACGTCATGATATCGCGACATGTAAGGTTTTCGGGGTTGCTTACAGAAATGAAGTCTAGGAGAAAGAAAACGTCGCGATATCGCGACAGGTAATGTTTTGGCGAGAAAAAAAGTCAAAGATACATGCATTGTGACAAGTGGAAAATAGCGCCAATTACGATAAACCTAACTGGAGTCAGATCTGCAGTTCCAAGTGACAGGTGGTGAGAATGCATAGGAGAAATTCATGCTGCAGTTAACTGTAGTTACAAGTGAAAGTGACTAGACAGTGAATGTAAGAAAAGAATGGCTGTTGTAGGGCCGTGTTGCAGCATGGCTGGCAAAGGTGGCAGTTACAAAGAGTAGCCACGGAACTAAGCATTGAATGTAGAACGGCTGTTGTAGGGCCGTGATGCTGCAAGCTGGCGTAAAGAGCAGTTTTTTAGATAATCTCTGCAAACAAGAAATTCTCTCGATGGTTGTGCTTGACTCACAAGAAAGTAACGGGTAGAATAGAAGGATCGACACCATTTAGAAAAGAGTGCAAAAGAATTAGAAAGAGCAGTTACGTAGATTTTGGAAGAACAAGATAATAGAGCATCGAAACGCGCAGAAGGGTTGTCAGTATATGCAGAATATGCAGAGAAAAAGATGGTCAGAATGTCAGTAAGAAAGCGGCTAAAAGGCGGATCAGGTCAGAGAAGGATTAATGCATTGATCGTAGCCGAAAGTACATGAAATATTGGAGGGAAAATTGAGCCGTTTCAAATTGAGCCATTCGAGGAAATCAAGGATATAAGGATCGAACTGGCACAGTTAGAAGGTTATCGCAACTATGTTGTATTGAATAAATCAAAAGGCAAAGTGTGGTAAGTGTGCTGCATGAAGAACAACAAGAGAACTAAAACCTGTATATTCTTCTTGTAAAATAACAGAGAGGTTTTAGATTTGAAAGGAAGATATTGAGTCTCTAACAAGTCTCTTTATGCTTCGTGAGATAAAATTGCATGAGCTATAGACCAGTAAGGGTCTTGCAAAAGAGAAGGCATTTTTATGTCCATTTATCTTGAAAAATAGAAATCCAAGTTGGTGCTTGGATAAAGGGGTTGGTGCTCCTATCTCATTGCAGCAGATAAATCAGGGGTTGGTGCTCCTTCCAGTGGGTGCTTGGTAAACAATTGTAAATATTGAATCCTTGCAAAGACTGGATTTGGATTGGAGTCCAAACAGTCATTATTTGAGGAGTAGCCACATCGGTGAACCTCGTAAAATCTTGTGTTGTGTGATGCTCATGTGCTATTCTTGCCTTATCTGTTTTTCCTTTTAAGTTTGCTTGTTTAAGTTTTAATAATTGTAGACTCAAGTTTTTAATTAGTTACACTGATTCACCCCCCCCTCTCAGTGTCATTGTGAGAATATCAATTGGTATCAGATCCAGGCACCTGCACAAGCTTAATCAGCTAAGGTGTTCTTGGGAGATATACAATGGCCGGTGGTGAAGGTTTTTCTTCTAACAAAGCTCCTCTGTTCGATGGAACAAACTATTCTTTTGGAGGCTCAGAATGCAGACCTATCTTTGTGCATTGGGTTATGACATTTGGGAATCTGTTGAAAATGGATACACCACTCCCACTTTTCCTCCAACAGATGCGGCTGAGAAGAAAAAGTTTGAGAACAACTCGAAAGCCAAGAATGCTATTATGTGTGGATTGGTCGACAGTGAGTTGATACGCATCATGAACTGCAAATCTGCTAAAGACATATGGGACAAACTGCAAAGCATTCATGAAGGAGATAGCAAAATCAAGGAAGCTAAGTTGCAAACACATCGTGCCCAGTTCGAAGCATTAAAGATGACCGATGATGAGAACATAGAAGCTTACATGCTGAGAGTAAATGGAATCATCAATGCAATAAGAGGACTGGGGGAAGAAATGGAAGATGCAGTTGTTGTGAAGAAGGTACTGAGAACTCTCAACAAAAGGTTTGATGCAAAGGTTTCTGCCATAGAAGAAGCAAAAGATTTAAATTTTTTTAGTATGGATGAAATGCATGGTTCTCTAACAACTTATGAAATGAGGATTGGACAAACTAAGCCCTCTGACGGAGAAGCAGCCTTCCAAGCACAGAAAAATATAAAATCTAAACAAGAGTCTGAGGAAGAAGAATCTGCAGATGAAAATGAAGCAAACTTTGTTAGGAAATTAGTAAAGGGAAAAGGAAAGTACGAGAGGTAAGCTACCGTTCAAGTGCTTTAACTGTGGAGGCATTGGGCACTTTGCAGCAAAATGCCCCATGAATGAGAAAAATAGAAGTGATGAAGGGACACATCAAGAAAGAAATGTCTGGAAGAAGAAATCACAGTTTAGAAAAGAAAATTTCAAGAAGAGAAGCTTCTTCTCAGAAAATTTTGACTCTTCTGAAGACAGTTCCTGTGAGGACTCAGAAGAAGAAACTGGTGAAGCCTTGTTCATGGCTTTTGAAGAACAAAGAACTGAAGAAACCCAAGAGTGTGAAGAAAAATTAGAGGATGAGGTTGAGATAGATCTGGAAGGTGAGTTGGTTGCTGCTCTTGAAGAGTTAAGTGCAGAAAGGAGAAGAAATAAAAAGACTTCAAGAAAACTTGAGGATGCTGGGAAATTAATTATAAGTTTGAAAGTACAAACTGAAGAATATAAGAAAAAGTCTGAAGATTTTGAAGCTCAGCTAACCGTGAAAATAAATGAGTGCAACAAGCTAGAAGAAAACATAGTCGGATTAAGGCTGCAGCTAGAAGAAATGAATCAGAAACTGAGTTGTCATCATAAATTTGAAGACAGTTCTGCGAAGCTGAACAAAATGTTGAATAATCAAAGGCCCATGGGTATCAAGTTTGGTTTGGGCTTTGATGAAGGAGAATCCTCAATGGACTCAAAGGCTATAACTGTAGAACCAATAAAGAATAAAGACAAGATCAAGGTTGATAAAGATAAACCGTATCAGGCAAAAGAAAACAACAAGTCCAAGTTCGAAAGGAGTGCTACAAATGATGGATTCACCAAAGTCTCTCATCAAAGAAGGAGAAGACCCATGGCTCCTACCTCCACATGGCAACAACCATTTCCCGGTACACTCGTTCCTTTTCTGGTTATTGTTTTAAGTGCAATGCATATGGTCATAAAATTTCAAGTTGTAGATATAATGTAGAACAAAGAAACTTTACTAGTAGAAATACTTTTTCTCCTTTGATAGATTATGCTGTAGAATGTTATAACTGCCATAACTTCGGCCATATTGCAAGAAATTGTCGTAGCTCTTTTGCAGGAAATAAATATCAGGAAAGAAAATATCACTCAGTTGGATCAAAACAGTATAGAAAATTTCCCAATAAACTGTCACAAGCAAATGAAAGGGAGAAGGTGAAGAAAGTAACCAGATCTGCTGTCAAATCTCAGTGGAAAGAAAAGGGACAACCGAAGAAAGACAAAGAATCCCTGATCGTTCAAACAACTCTCAAAGCACAGAATAAATCTGCTCCTTGGATTCTAGACAGTGGATGCTCCAGTCATATGACAAGAGACAAACAGAAGTTTGACAACCTACAGACATACGAAGGTGGTTCTGTAAAATTTAGAAACAATGATGGAGCAAAGATAGTGGGTAAAGGATCAGTTAAGTTAAGTGACGGTAAAATCAACTCTAAGGAAGTTCTTTTTGTGGTAGGACTAAAGCATAACTTGTTGAGTGTAAGTCAGATTTGTGACAGAGGTCATGAAGTAATTTTCAAGAAGGAGGGCTGTGAAGTAAGGAAGACAAGAAATGGAAAGTTAATAGCCACTGGACTGAGAACTTCTGGAAATTTGTATACTCTCTCGGAGACTTCAGAAGGAGCCTGCTTGGTTGGTCAAGAAGAAGAAAACTGGCTGTGGCATAAAAGACTCGGTCACATAAGCTTTGATAATCTGATAAAAATCAGCTCGAAAAGAGCAGTAAGAGACATACCCACTATTGGTAAACCATCAAACAAGATATGTGAGTCATGCCAAAAGGGGAAGCAAACCAGATCTACCTTCAAAGCAAAAGAATATTTCACTAGCAAGCCATTAGAACCGATTCACACTGATTTGTGTGGACCCATGAGGATAGAAAGCATAAATGGATACAAATATTTTATGTTGTGTATTGATGATTTTTCCAGAATGACATGGGTACTCTTTCTGAAATAGAAGTCAGAAGCTTTTGAGATGTTTAAAACCTTCAAAAATCTTGTTGAGAACCAATCTGGAAAAAGAATAAAGTGTTTGAGATCTGATAGAGGAGGAGAGTTTATCTCAGATGAGTTTGCGGAATTCTGTGAAAAATATGGAATAAGAAGACAGTTTTCAGCAGCAAGAACACCTCAACAGAATGGAGTAGTTGAAAGAAAGAACAGAATCGTACAAGAAATGGCAAGGACCATGTTAACAGAGAGCAAAATTGCCGACAGTGTTCGGAAAGAGGCAGTCCATACTGCAGTCTATATTCAGAATAGGTGTATGTTGAGGCCGCATGAAAGCAAAACACCATATGAACTCGTGGTTTGGCAAAAGCGCTACAACAAAATACTTCAAAGTGTTCGGCAGCAAGTGTTACATTAAACGGATCGAAGCCAATCTTGGCAAGTTCGAAGATAGAGTCGATGAAGGTATCTTCCTTGGTTACTCAACAAAAAGTAAAGCCTACACATGCTACAACAAAAGACTAAAGAAAATTGTGGAGAGTGCGGATGTGAAGGTTGATGAAGGCGAGAAACAAGAAATCACCAATAATGAAAACTACCCAACCTATGAAGAATTTATTGAAGAAGATGAAGATCAAGAAAAAGAAGAGAGACAGAAATCAGATTCAGAGGACTTAGAAAGAGATGAAAATAGAAAATACAGAATAGGCAGTTGGCAGAAAAATCATCCCAAAGAGCAGATTATTGGGGACCCTACAGTTGGCATTCAGACAAGAAGAAGAGTAGTAAATAACTATTCTCTGTTATCCAGTATTGAGCCCAAGAATATTATTGAAGCAAGCACGGATGAAAGCTGGATGGAAGCAGTAAATGAAGAACTAGATCAAATTGAGAAAAACAAAACCTGGGAATTAGTACCAAGGCCTCGAAAATAAAAACATAATTGGTACTAAATGGATATTTAGAAACAAACTGAATGAAGATGGACAGGTTGTAAGGAATAAAGCAAGATTAGTCTGTAAGGGATATGCCCAAGTTGAGGGGATTGATTTTGAAGAGACTTTTGCACCCGTGGCCAGACTTGAAGCAATAAGACTGTTTTTGGCTTTAGTTGTTCATAAGAATTTCAAGGTTTATCAGATGGATGTAAAATCAGCATTTCTGAATGGAAATCTTGAAGAAGAAGTATATATTGAACAACCTGATGGTTTTCAACTTTGTGATAATCCTGACTTTGTTTGCAAGCTGAAGAAAGCTTTGTATGGCTTGAAACAAGCACCTAGAGCTTGGTATGCAAGATTGGACAGCTATCTCACTAAGCAAGGATTCAAGAAAGGTATGGTAGATAGCAATTTATATGTGAAAACTGAAAATGGCAATTTCATTGTCCTAGTTGTTTATGTAGATGATATAATTTTTGGGAGCAGCAATGATGAATCATGCAAAGACATAGCAAACAAAATGCAGAAAGAGTTTGAAATGTCTATGATAGGTGAACTTTCATATTTCCTTGGATTACAAGTTAATCAAACCGAAAAGGGGATTTTTATTTCTCAAATTAAATATGTGAAAGAAATGCTGAAAAAGTTCACTATGGAAGATAGTAAGCCAGTGAGCACCCCCATGACAACAAGTTGCAAGTTGAGCAAGGATGATAAATCTCCGGATGTTGATCAAACAATGTACAGATCAATGATTGGGAGCTTGCTGTATTTGACAGCAACTAGACCGGATATCTTACAAGTTGTTTGCATGGTTGCAAGATTTCAGGCTAGCCCAAAAGAGACTCATGTAACAGCTGTGAAAAGGATCTTTAGGTACCTCAAGGGTACTATGGAGTATGGGCTGTGGTATCCAAAAGGAAAAGACTTCACTCTCTTTGCATATTCTGATGCAGATTGGGCAGGATGCATTGATGACAGAAAAAGTACAAGTGGAGGAGCATTTTTCCTTGGAGATAAATTGGTAGCATGGCACAAGAAGAAGCAAGAATCGGTCTCTCTATCCACAACCGAGGCGAGAATACATTGCAGCAAAAACATGCTGCACACAAATACTATGGATGAGACAAACATTGAAAGATCTAGGAATTCACTTCAATGAGCCCATTTCAATCAAATGTGACAACACTAGTGCAATCAACATTTCAAAGAATCCGGTAATGCATTCCCGCACCAAACATATTGCAATCCGGTATCACTTCTTGAAGGATAAGGTTGCAGAAGGAGAAGTCAGATTAGAGTTTGTTCCCACTACAGAGCAAGTAGCAGACATATTCACCAAACCCTTGCCAAAGGAAGTATTTGAGTACCTTCGGAAGAAGTTGGGAGTAGTCACACTTCCCAAGCACTGACTAGCTATGGGAAATACATTCTCAGGGGGAGCATTCAAATTATTTATGCCTGAGAATGGTGTGCATAGACTCAGGGGGAGTCTGCGGTAGCCCTTTGGCATTATTGGCAAAGGGGGAGAAGAATTTGAGCAAGGCTACAGTGTGTTGCCAACAATTCCAAAGGGGGAGATTGTTGAGCAAGGTGCAGAGAAAGCAGTGCAAAAGTATTGTAATTGTTGTCAACACAGATAGATTGATGCAGTTGATGCAGTTCAGAGGTCAGTCAGATCAAGTGCAAAAAATCTCAAGAAAAACAGAGGGGACCCAGATCCAAAAATTTGCAGAAAAAGACAAGGAAGAAAACTGTCGCGATATCGCGACATGGTTACTGTCGCGATTTCGCGACAAAAAGCAAGAGAGAGAAATTGCAAGCAAAATTGTCACGATTTCGTGACATGTATGAGGAGAGAGAAGATACAAGTAATATTGTCGCGATTTCACGATATGCTGGAAGAAAAGGCACTAACTAAGAAAAGTGTAGCGATTTCGCTACATGTTGCAATTTCGTTGGTGAAAGCGAAGAAAAGGCACTAAGTAAGGAAAGTGTAGCGATTTTGCTATAGGCTCTAAATGCAAAGGATGAAAGATGTAGCGATTTCGCTACAAGCTTGAAACACTAAGAACAAAAGTGCAGCGATTTCCTAACCGTTTCGAAAGGCAAGGTAAAAGGTGTAGCGATATCGCTACGAGGTTGAAAGTGCATAGTGCGAGGTGTAGCGATTTCGCTACGGTTGAAAGTGCATAGTGCGAAGGTGTAGCGATTTTGCTACAAGTTTGAAACACATGTTGGGAAGGTGCAGCGATCTTGCTACGAGTTCAAAGTGCAAAGTGGAAAGGTGTAGCGATATCGCTACACGTCGGAGTTTCACTAGCTAGCAGCAAAGAAAAATGCTAAGGCAACAATGGTGTAGCGATTTCGCTACATGTAAGGTTTTCGCGGCTGCATGGAGTAAAAATTGTACGGAGGCCAGAAGCGTCGCGATTTCACGACGGCAATGAGGATGACGTCAGCAAGACCAAAAACGTCGTGATTTCGCGACATCTTTGAAGATGACGTCAGCAAGTCTAAAAATGTCGCGATATCGCGACAAGTTTCCAGAGAAGCCTCAACAAGCCAGAAGCATCGCGATTTCGCGACAACATGGAGGATGACGTCAGAAAAAGCGAAATGTGTCGCGATTTCATGACATGTATCATTTTCGCGGAGGCAAGCGAAGGAAAGAGGAGGAAAGCCGAAAGCGTCGTGATTTCGCGACATGTCTCATTTTCGCGGGTGTATGCCGAGCAAAGCACCAGGAGGCGGAAAACGTCACGATATCGCGACATGTAGGATTTTCGCGGTCAACAGCCCTGAAAAAGTCAAACCGAAAGAAATGTCGCGATATCGCGACAAGGTTGCCAGAGAAGCCTCAGGAAGCCGAAAGTGTCGCGATATCGCGACAAAGTTGAGGATGACGTCAGCAAAGCGGAAAACGTCGCGATATCGTGACATGTAAGGTTTTCGGGGTTGCTTACAGAAAGGAAGTCTAGGAGAAAGAAAACGTCGTGATATCGCGACAGGTAATGTTTTGGCGGGAAAAAGTCAAAGATACATGCATTGTGACAAGTGGCAAATAGCGCCAATTACGATAAACCTAACTGGAGTCAGATCTGCAGTTCCAAGTGACAGGTGGTGAGAATGCATAGGAGAAATTCATCTCGCAGTTAACTGTAGTTACAAGTGAAAGTGACTAGACAGTGAATGTAAGAAAAGAATGGCTGTTGTAGGGCCGTGTTGCAGCATGGCTGGCAAAGGTGGCAGTTACAAAGAGTAGCCACGAAACTAAGCATTGAATGTAGAACGGCTGTTGCAGGGCCGTGATGCTGCAAGCTGGCGTAAAGAGCAGTTTTTCAGATAATCTCTGCAAACAAGAAATTCTCTCGATGGTTGTGCTTGACTCACAAGAAAGTAACGGGTAGAATAGAAGGATCGACACCGTTTAGAAAAGAGTGCAAAAGAATTAGAAAGAGCAATTACGTAGATTTTGGAAGAACAAGATAATAGAGCATCGAAACGCATGGAAGGGTTGTCAGTATATGCGAGAATATGCGAGAGAAAAATATGGTCAGAATGTCAGTAAGAAAGCGGCTAAAAGGCGGATCAGGTCAGAGAAGGATTAATGCATTGATCGTAGCCGAAAGTACATGAAATATTGGAGGGAAAATTGAGCCGTTTCAAATTGAGCCATTCGAGGAAATCAAGGATATAAGGATCGAACTGGCACAATTAGAAGGTTACCGCAACTGTGCTGTATTGAATAAATCAAAAGGCAAAGTGTGGTAAGTGTGCTGCATGAAGAACAACAAGAGAACTAAAACCTGTATATTCTTCTTGTAAAATAACAGAGAGGTTTTAGATTTGAAAGGAAGATATTGAGTCTCTAACAAGTCTCTTTATGCTTCGTGAGATAAAATTGCATGAGCTATAGACCAGTAAGGGTCTTGCAAAAGAGAAGGCATTTTTATGTCCATTTATCTTGCAAAATAGAAATCCAAGTTGGTGCTTGGATAAAGGGGTTGGTGCTCCTATCTGTTGCAACAGATAAATCAGGGGTTGGTGCTCCTTCCAGTGGGTGCTGGTAAACAATTGTAAATATTGAATCCTTGCAAAGACTGGATTTGGATTGGAGTCCAAATAGTCATTATTTGAGGAGTAGCCACATCGGTGAACCTCGTAAAATCTTGTGTTGTGTGATGCTCATGTGCTATTCTTGCCTTATCTGTTTTTCTTTTTAAGTTTGCTTGTTTAAGTTTTAATAATTGCAGACTCAAGTTTTTAATTAGTTACACTGATTCACCCCCCCCTCTCAGTGTCATTGTGAGAATATCAATTGGTATCAGAGCAAGGCACCTGCACAAGCTTAATCAGCTAAGGTGTTCTTGGGAGATATACAATGGCCGGTGGTGAAGGTTTTTCTTCTAACAAAGCTCCTCTGTTCGATGGAACAAACTATTCTTTCTGGAGGCTCAGGATGCAGACCTATCTCTGTGCATTGGGTTATGACATTTGGGAATCTGTTGAAAATGGATACACCACTCCCACTGTTCCTCCAACAGATGCGGCTGAGAAGAAAAAGTTTGAGAACAACTCGAAAGCCAAGAATGCTATTATGTGTGGATTGGTCGACAATGAGTTGATACGCATCATGAACTACAAATCTGCTAAAGACATATGGGACAAACTACAAAGCATTCATGAAGGAGACAGCAAAATCAAGGAAGCTAAGCTGCAAACACATCGTGCCCGAGTTCGAAGCATTAAAGATGACCGATGATGAGAACATAGAAGCCTACATGCTGAGAGTAAATGGAATCATCAATGCAATAAGAGGACTGGGGGAAGAAATGGAAGATGCAGTTGTTGTGAAGAAGGTACTGAGAACTCTCAACAAAAGGTTTGATGCAAAGGTTTCTACCATAGAAGAAGCAAAAGATTTAAATTTTTTCAGTATGGATGAAATGCATGGTTCTCTAACAACTTATGAAATGAGGATTGGACAAACTAAGCCCTCTAACAGAGAAGCAACCTTCCAAGCACAGAAAAATGTAAAATCTAAACAAGAGTCTGAGGAAGAAGAATCTACAGATGAAAATGAAGCAAACTTTGTTAGGAAATTAGTAAAGGGAAAAGGAAAGTACAGAGGTAAGCTACCGTTCAAGTGCTTTAACTATGGAGGCATTGGGCACTTTGCAGCAAAATGCCCCATGAATGAGAAAAATAGAAGTGATGAAGGGACACATCAAGAAAGAAATGTCTGGAAGAAGAAATCACAGTTTAGAAAAGGAAATTTCAAGAAGAGAAGCTTCTTCTCAAAAAATGTTGACTCTTCTGAAGACAGGTCCTCGTGAGGACTCGAAGAAGAAACTGGTGAAGCCTTGTTCATGGCTTTTGAAGAACAAAGAACTGAAGAAACCCAAGAGTGTGAAGAAAAATTAGAGGATGAGGTTGAGATAGATCTGGAAGGTGAGTTGGTTGCTGCTCTTGAAGAGTTAAGTGCAGAAAGGAGAAGAAATAAAAAGACTTCAAGAAAACTTGAGGATGCTGGGAAATTAATTATAAGTTTGAAAGTACAAACTGAAGAATATAAGAAAAAGTCTGAAGATTTTGAAGCTCAGCTAACCGTGAAAATAAATGAGTGCAACAAGCTAGAAGAAAACATAGTCGGATTAAGGCTGCAGCTAGAAGAAATGAATCGGAAACTGAGTTGTCATCATAAATTTGAAGACAGTTCTACGAAGCTGAACAAAATGTTGAATAATCAAAGGCCCATGGGTATCAAGTTTGGTTTGGGCTTTGATGAAGGAGAATCCTCAATGGACTCAAAGGCTATAACTGTAGAACCAATAAAGAATAAAGACAAGATCAAGGTTGATAAAGATAAACCGTATCAGGCAAAAGAAAACAACAAGTCCAAGTTCGAAAGGAGTGCTACAAATGATGGATTCACCAAAGTCTCTCATCAAAGAAGGAGAAGACCCATGGCTCCTACCTCCACATGGCAACAACCATTTCCCAGGTACACTCGTTCCTTTTCTGGTTATTGTTTTAAGTGCAATGCATATGGTCATAAAATTTCAAGTTGTAGATATAATGTAGAACAAAGAAACTTTACTAGTAGAAATACTTTTTCTCCTTTGATAGATTATGCTGTAGAATGTTATAACTGCCATAACTTCGGCCATATTGCAAGAAATTGTCGTAGCTCTTTTGCAGGAAATAAATATCAGGAAAGAAAATATCACTCAGTTGGATCAAAACAGTACAAAAAATTTCCCAATAAACTGTCACAAGCAAATGAAAGGGAGAAGGTGAAGAAAGTAACCAGATCTGTTGTCAAATCTCAATGGAAAGAAAAGGGACAACTGAAGAAAGACAAAGAATCCCTGATCGTTCAAACAGCTCTCAAAGCACAGAATAAATCTGCTCCTTGGATTCTAGACAGTGGATGCTCCAGTCATATGACAGGAGACAAACAAAAGTTTGACAACCTACAGACATACGAAGGTGGTTCTGTAAAATTCGGAAACAATGATGGAGCAAAGATAGTGGGTAAAGGATCAGTTAAGTTAAGTGACGGTAAAATCAACTCTAAGGAAGTTCTTTTTGTGGTAGGACTAAAGCATAACTTGTTGAGTGTAAGTCAGATTTGTGACAGAGGTCATGAAGTAATTTTCAAGAAGGAGGGCTGTGAAGTAAGGAAGACAAGAAATGGAAAGTTAATAGCCACTGGACTGAGAACTTCTAGAAATTTGTATACTCTCTCGGAGACTTCGGAAGGAACTTGCTTGGTTGGTCAAGAAGAAGAAAACTGGCTGTGGCATAAAAGACTCGGTCACATAAGCTTTGATAATCTGATAAAAATCAGCTCGAAAAGAGCAGTAAGAGACATACCCACTATTGGTAAACCATCAAACAATATATGTGAGTCATGCCAAAAGGGGAAGCAAACCAGATCTACCTTCAAAGCAAAAGAATATTTCACTAGCAAGCCATTAGAACCGATTCACACCGATTTGTGTGGACCCATGAGGACAGAAAGCATAAATGGATACAAATATTTTATGTCGTGTATTGATGATTTTTCCAGAATGACATGGGTACTCTTTCTGAAACAGAAGTCAGAAGCTTTTGAGATGTTTAAAACCTTCAAAAATCTTGTTGAGAACCAATCTGGAAAAAGAATAAAGTGTTTGAGATCTGATAGAGGAGGAGAGTTTATCTCAGATGAGTTTGCGGAATTCTATGAAAAATATGGAATAAGAAGACAGTTTTCAGCAGCAAGAACACCTCAGCAGAATGGAGTAGTTGAAAGAAAGAACAGAACTGTACAGGAAATGGCAAGGACCATGTTAACAGAGAGCAAAATTGCTGACAAGTTCTGGAAAGAGGCAATCCATACTGCAGTCTATATTCAGAATAGGTGTATGTTAAGGCTGCATGAAAGCAAAACACCTTATGAACTGTGGTTTGGCAAAAGCGCTACAACAAAATACTTCAAAGTGTTCGACAGCAAGTGTTACATTAAACGGACTGAAGCCAATCTTGGCAAATTTGAAGATAGAGCTGATGAAGGTATCTTTCTTGGTTACTCAACAAAAAGTAAAGCTTACACATGCTACAACAAAAGACTAAAGAAAATTGTGGAGAGTGCGGATGTGAAGGTTGATGAAGGCAAGAAACAAGAAATCAGCAATAATGAAAACTACCCAACCTATGAAGAATTTATTGAAGAAGATGAAGATCAAGAAAAAGAAGAGAGACAGAAATTAGATTCAGAGGACTTAGAAAGAGATGAAAATAGAAAATACAGAATAGGCAGTTGGCAGAAAAATCATCCCAAAGAGCAGATTATTGGGGACCCTACAGTTGGCATTCAGACAAGAAGAAGAGTAGTAAATAACTATTCTCCGTTATCCAGTATTGAGCCCAAGAATATTATTGAAGCAAGCACGGATGAAAGTTGGATGGAAGCAATAAATGAAGAACTAGATCAAATTGAGAAAAACAAAACCCGGGAATTAGTACCAAGGCCTCGAAAATAAAAACATAATTGGTACTAAATGGATATTTAGAAACAAACTGAATGAAGATGGACAAGTTGTAAGGAATAAAGCAAGATTAGTCTGTAAGGGATATGCCCAAGTTGAGGGGATTGATTTTGAAGAGACTTTTGCACCCGTGGCCAGACTTGAAGCAATAAGACTATTTTTGGCTTTAGTTGTTCATAAGAATTTCAAGGTTTATCAGATGGATGTAAAATCAGCATTTCTGAATGGAAATCTTGAAGAAGAAGTATATATTGAACAGCCTGATGGTTTTCAACTTTGTGATAATCCTGACTTTGTTTGCAAGCTGAAGAAAGCTTTGTATGGCTTGAAACAAGCACCTAGAGCTTGGTATGCAAGATTGGACAGCTATCTCACTAAGCAAGGATTCAAGAAAGGTATGGTAGATAGCAATTTATATGTGAAAACTGAAAATGGCAATTTCATTGTCCTAGTTGTTTATGTAGATGATATAATTTTTGGGAGCAGCAATGATGAATCATGCAAAGACATAGCAAACAAAATGCAAAAAGAGTTTGAAATGTCTATGATAGGTGAACTTTCATATTTCCTTGGATTACAAGTTAATCAAACTGAAAAGGGGATCTTTATTTCTCAAATTAAGTATGTGAAAGAAATGCTGAAAAAGTTCACTATGGAAGATAGTAAGCCAGTGAGCACCCCCATGACAACAAGATGCAAGTTGAGCAAGGATGATAAATCTCCGGATGTTGATCAAACAATGTACAGATCAATGATTGGGAGCTTGCTGTATTTGACAGCAACCAGACCGGATATCTTACAAGTTGTTTGCATGGTTGCAAGATTTTAGGCTAGCCCAAAAGAGACTCATGTAACAGCTATGAAAAGGATCTTTAGGTACCTCAAGGGTACTATGGAGTATGGGCTGTGGTATCCAAAAGGAAAAGACTTCACTCTCTTTGCATATTCTGATGCAGATTGGGCAGGATGCATTGATGACAGAAAAAGTACAAGTGGAGGAGCATTTTTCCTTGGAGATAAATTGGTAGCATGGCACAGTAAGAAGCAAGAATCAATCTCTCTATCCACAAATCGAGGTAGAATACATTGCAGCAACAACATGCTGCACACAAATACTATGGATGAGACAAACATTGAAAGATCTAGGAATTCACTTCAATGAGCCCATTTCAATCAAATGTGACAACACTAGTGCAATCAACATTTCAAAGAATCCGGTAATGCATTCCCGCACCAAACATATTGCAATACGGTATCACTTCTTGAAGGATAAGGTTGCAGAAGGAGAAGTCAGATTAGAGTTTGTTCCCACTACAGAGCAAGTAGCAGACATATTCACCAAACCCTTGCCAAAGGAAGTATTTGAGTACCTTCGAAAGAAGTTGGGAGTAGTCACACTTCCCAAGCACTGACTAGCTATGGGAAATACATTCTCAGGGGGAGCATTCAAATTATTTATGCCTGAGAATGGTGTGCATAGACTCAGGGGGAGTCTGCGGCAGCCCTTTGGCATTATTGGCAAAGGGGGAGAAGAATTTGAGCAAGGCTACAGTGTGTTGCCAACAATTCCAAAGGGGGAGATTGTTGAGCAAGGTGCAGAGAAAGCAGTGCAAAAGTATTGTAATTGTTGTCAACATAGACAGATTGATGCAATTGATGCGATTCGGAGGTCGAGTCAGATCAAGTGCAGAAAATCTCAAGAAAAACAGAGGGGACCCAGATCCAAAAATTTGCAGAAAAAGACAAGGAAGAAAACTGTCGCGATATCGCGACATGGTTCCTGTCGCGATTTCGCGACAAAAAGCAGGAGAGAGAAATTGCAAGCCAAATTGTCGCGATTTCGCGACATGTCTGAGGAGAGAGAAGATACAAGTAATATTGTCACGATTTCGCGATATGCTGGAAGAAAAGGCACTAACTAAGAAAAGTGTAGCGATTTCGCTACATGTTGCAATTTCGCTGGTGAAAGCGAAGAAAAGGCACTAAGTAAGGAAAGTGTAGCGATTTTGCTACAGGCTCTAAATGCAAAGGATGAAAGATGTAGCGATTTCGCTACAAGCTTGAAACACTAAGAACAAAAGTGCAGCGATTTCCTAACTTTTTCGAAAGGCAAGGTAAAAAGGTGTAGCGATATCGCTACAGGTTGAAAGGAAAATGGAAGGCATGGTGCGAAGGTGTAGCAATTTCGCTACAGGTTTGAAACACATGTTGGGAAGGTGCAGCGATCTTGCTACGAGTTCAAAGTGCAAAGTGGAAAGGTGTAGCGATATCGCTACACGTCGGAGTTTCACTAGCTAGCAGCAAAGAAAAATGCTAAGGCAACAATGGTGTAGCGATTTCGCTACATGTAAGGTTTTCGCGGCTGCATGGAGTAAAAATTGTACGGAGGCCAGAAGCGTCACGATTTCGCGACATCTTTGAAGATGACGTCAGCAAGTCTAAAAATGTCGCGATATCGCGACAAGTTTCCAGAGAAGCCTCAACAAGCCAGAAGCGTCGCGATTTCGCGACAACATGGAGGATGACGTCAGCAAAAGCGAAATGTGTCGCGATTTCGCGACATGTATCATTTTCGCGGAGGCAAGCGAAGGAAAGAGGAGGAAAGCCGAAAGCGTCACGATTTCGTGACATGTCTCATTTTTGCGGGTGTATGCCGAGCAAAGCACCAGCAGAGGAAAAACGTCGCGATATCGCGACATGTAGGATTTTCGCGGTCAACAGCCCTGAAAAAGTCAAACCAAAAGAAATGTCGCGATATCGCGACAAGGTTGCTAGAGAAGCCTCAGGAAGCCAAAAGTGTCGCGATATCGCGACAAAGTTGAGGATGACGTCAGCAAAGCGGAAAACATCGCGATATCGCGACATGTAAGGTTTTCGGGGTTGCTTACAGAAAGGAAGTCTAGGAGAAAGAAAACGTCGCGATATCACGACGGGTAATGTTTTGGCGGGAAAAAGTCAAAGATACATGCATTGTGACAAGTGGCAAATAGCGCTCGTTACGATAAACCTAACCGGAGTCGGATCTGCAGCTCCAAGTGACGGTGGTGAGAATGCATAGGAGAAATTCATGCTGCAGTTAACTGTAGTTACAAGTGAAAGTGACTAGACAAGTGAATGTAAGAAAAGAACGGCTGTTGTAGGGCCGTGTTGCAGCATGGCTGGCAAAGGTGGCAGTTACAAAGAGTAGCCACGAAACTAAGCATTGAATGTAGAACGGCTGTTGCAGGGCCGTGATGCTGTAAGCTGGCATAAAGAGCAGTTTTTTAGATAATCTCTGCAAACAAGAAATTCTCTCGATGGTTGTGCTTGACTCACAAGAAAGTAACGGGTAGAATATAAGGATCGACACCGTTTAGAAAAGAGTGCAAAAGAATTAGAAAGAGCAGTTACGTAGATTTTGGAAGAACAAGATAATAGAGCATCGAAACGCACAGAAGGGTTGTCAGTATATGCAGAATATGCAGAGAAAAAGATGGTCAGAATGTCAGTAAGAAAGTGGCTAAAATGCGGATCAGGTCAGAGAAGGATTAATGCATTGATCGTAGCCGAAAGTACATGAAATATTGGAGGGAAAATTGAGCCGTTTCAAATTGAGCCATTCGAGGAAATCAAGGATATAAGGATCGAACTGGCATAGTTAGAAGGTTACCGCAACTGTGCTGTATTGAATAAATAAAAAGGCAAAGTGTGGTAAGTGTGCTGCATGAAGAACATCAAGAGAACTAAAACCTGTATATTCTTCTTGTAAAATAACAGAGAGGTTTTAGATTTGAAAGGAAGATATTGAGTCTCTAACAAGTCTCTTTATGCTTCGTGAGATAAAATTGCATGAGCTATAGACCGATAAGGGTCTTGCAAAAGAGAAGGCATTTTATGTCCATTTATCTTGCAAAATAGAAATCCAAGTTGGTGCTTGGATAAAGGGGTTGGTGCTCCTATCTATTGCAACAGATAAATCAGGGGTTGGTGCTCATTCTAGTGGGTGTTGGTAAACAATTGTAAATATTGAATCCTTGCAAAGACTGGATTTGGATTGGAGTCCAAACAATCATTATTTGAGGAGTAGCCACATCGGTGAACCTCGTAAAATCTTGTGTTGTGTGATGCTCATGTGCTATTCTTGCCTTATCTATTTTTCCTTTTAAGTTTGCTTGTTTAAGTTTTAATAATTGCAGACTCAAGTTTTTAATTAGTTACACTGATTCACCCCCCCCTCTCAGTGTCATTGTGAGAATATCAGTGTTGATAAAAAATAGATAACCAAAGCACTAATGATTACGGTTTCTTGGTAACCTAACCAACTTTTGATGCCCCAAGTATGGAAAGGGAATGCATTCTTGAATATTTGCTTCTGATGAGCTTAGGAATTTTATTTCAAGTGTTAACCTATTTTGGTGAGGTGTGACTTGAGCTTGGACATTGATCAGTCATGATTAGGCAAAGGGCGCAACCTTTTGTCCACAGGGGAACCTTGTGTTCATGCTTTGGGAATGCCAAGTGTTTGATCAATTTAATGATTGCTTGTTAATCGCCCCAAGCGAGAGCGTGATTGTCTTTGTCAATGATTCTTTGAATGCATGCCATTGCCTTGATTGGGTGTGTGCTTGTTGATTGGTGACTAAGTGTGACTACCCCCTCAAGCGACGAATCGATGAGGGAATGACCTTCATGAGAAAAGCGACGAGTCGCTTGACCCAATATGACTTGTGCAAGGGTGCCTTTAGATGTTTTACTATTTAAGCATGTGCAATTTCCTAACATTTGGACCTATTTTTGGTGGGTGTTAACCCTTTTGGTGATGCCATAATGGGGTGAAATCATCAAAAACCCATCTTCCCGTGGAGCGGTCCAGCTATGGTAGCCTTCTTGGGGAAGTGGGAGAGTGATAATTTGAGCCCCGACATCAATTTTCTATGCCAAGAGGTTAAGTGCAAGAGCACTTGTGTTCGGAAATGCTTATTGCGGCTATCGTGATATCGCGATGTCGCGACAGTCACGATATCACGACTGTCACAATATCGTGGCTGTCGTGATATCGTGACAGTGCAAAGTCATGACGGTCACAATATCGTGACTGTCATGATATCGTGACAGTACGACATCGTGACTGTCGCGATATCATGATCGTCGCGATATCGCAACAAGCAACACTTGCCTAAATGTTTCACAGCAATTTTTGCCTAAGTTTTTTAAGAGCAATTTTTGCCTGACTTGTTTAAAAGCAATTTTGCCTAAGTGTTAAAATCTTGAACCGAACTTGGAGGATATGTAATCGGATTGGTACCTTCCAAAACTTCTGTGCAAGTGGCTAGGACCACTGTTTGACCTCTGAGGGCTGCCCTGGAAGCTGTGTGTCAATGCGATCAGTTTTTGTAGTCACATAATCGGATTGGTGCTGTTTTGGTGTCTACATCATCTAATTTCCTTGATTCTGATTTTTGGGATTGAACCTGCAGTAGTTTCTGCTATGGCCTTTTCTCTTGCATATCTGACAATACCTATTGCACCATGATTTTCATCCTTTTGATGAAGTAACAATGTTTCCCTATGGATTTTCTTTAGATGACAATGAATTGTTAGATATTTCATCTTTACCTATATTTTCTACTTCATATTCATGTAGAATATTGATTAATTCATAAAAATAAGTATCTTTACTTTGAACTTGTAAAGATGTTACCAACTATTTATAATTTTCTGGAAGTGCTCTCATAGTTATTTAAGTAATAATATCATCCTTGATTGTTTCTCCTAAGGTAAAAAATTTCCCTTTGATATATGTTATCTTCCTTATGAACAGTTATATGCTTACTCCATTATTCATTTTTAATGAATGAAGTTGAGTCTGAAGATGGAGAATAGTTGCCTAATTCTTTTCTTCAAATATTTTATTTAGGCTTGTCCATACATCTGAAGATATTTTTGTTAAACTGATATAGGGTTGTATTTCATCAGTGATAGCAAAGGTTATTATCATTAGTGTCTTTGAATCATTTTCTATGAACTTTTGGATTTCAATATCATATATGGTAGGTATTTGTATTTTCTCTTTGATGATATCCCATATTTTTTCATATACCAAGATAGCTTTCACTTTATTCTTCAAGGAAAAATAATTAAGATCCTTGAGTAATTGATATTCTACTAGAAAGAATTTGTTTGAAGCCATTGAAAATCCTTGTATCAATCCTTACATTTTGTAGAATACCTTCTGACTCCCTAGTATGCTATGGATAAAATATAGTACTTTTGTAAATTATAGATTCATATTTAATTAATTTTATAAAGTTTTGTAGAATACCAAAATCAATTTCTATTATTCTTTATTGCTCCTATTGAACTAAGCATTGTTTCCAAATTTTAAAGAGGTTATAAAGTTGGATATTTTATCTCCTTCTAAGAATTTTGAGACAATAATATTATGAATATCCAAACTTTGAAAAACTTTCTTTTGGGAATTAGGTTAAGTGTATCTAATTTTCCAATTAATTAATTTGATGTAGTAGCCCTTATGACTCCCTAATATTTGGATAAATTAGATCACAATAATATTTACAAATATTCAATATTTATCCAAGTACAAACCCTTATTACTCCTATATTTTATAATGCAAATATTATATTTATTTGATAAAATATTCCCTTTGATGTATGGATTTAAATATAATTAAGTTTTTCAATTTAAACCTTATAACTCTAAGGAAAGAAAGCACTTATAAATGGGAATAAATTTTACCTTTCTCCATGTAATTTTTGGCATTATTTTTAGAGAAGATTGGGATGCAGTACTGACGTGGACATCATAGATGTTGTGACTGCACCCTCCAATGGAATTGCTTAGAGCTTAAAGTGTTCCAAATATGGTACTATTTAGACTCTTCCCTTGACTTCGGTTACCTTGAGTATTTAAAGCTCTATCACCTTCTTAACATGCTGCAACTTGGCCCTTTTTATGTATATGATGAGGTAGTAAATATAAAGACAGAATTAAACTACTGACTTTGATCATTGACATCCTTAAAATAGAGAAGATTCTTGTGAGAGTTTGGTGCCAAAGAAATATTTGTCTACCTTATTGTAACATAATAATATTATGTTATTTAGTAAAACATTTTTTATCTCAATTGACAAGTGTATCACATATGCTCAATGCACCATCTTATTCTTGTAACTCCTCTCTTAAATATGAGTGCTCTCTTGATTCGAGCATTAGGATTTTTTCCTTAGTGATAAGTGTCACTTTCATATATGAATGGATGTCATCTCTATTGCTGGTTTGAATGAACCCTTTGAATATATTTTTAGCTTCACAAATACCCACCTTATATTTTGTTCACCTGCATTATTTTTTGTTGGGATATGGAGCAACAATCTAGAGGCTTTAAGCATTGATTTCAGTAAATGTATGTGGGGTAAGTGTTACTCCAATGGTAATTCAATTTTCTCTTTCTTACTTGTTTACATCTTCTTCCATAGATGAAGTTTCTCCATTAATTTTATATATTGTATCTTGTAGGTTCGATCGTCTAGGATGTGAGGAGAATGAACCCTTTGAATGGCTCCTTAAGTTAATCTTGGATGGCTTCTAGTGAACGGTCACTTTTGACTGGTTTTTCCAACAAGTGTAGTGCCTTTGAGACACCTTTAAATATGCCTTCTCTCCCTATATAACCATATTAGGATAGTGCAATATAATGTAAAATAGTTTTTATAAAAAATATTTCTTATTGCACCTTCTTTTGTACTCCTCTTTACAAATCTGTATTTCTGGTTTTGAGGCAGAATCTTGAATGCAATATAAGTGTTTTGAGATTGTCTTTTTCATTAGATACCTTCTTATTTTTACTTGGATATTTTATAAATAAATCTAAGCCTGTAACCACATGATAGAATCTCTATTTTACTAATTGGTTTGCACTATTTATTGTGCTTTGAACTTGAGACTCACCAAGTCTTATTCGAGGCTTCTTTTGATGCTTTTTTGGTGGTTGCTTTCTTCTCCAATGCTTGGAGGATTGAGCTGATTTTGTGGCTTCCTTAGGCCACTTCAAAGTTGCATATCTAGGTGCACTAATAGTATTTTTAGAAACTTTGACAAATTCTATTTTTATGCCCTTCTAACAAACACAAACAAGAATATTTGAGAGCAATATAATAGTGCAAATGAATCTAATAATATTTTACTTCTATTGCACTAACAATTTCACTTTATCACTCCAATAAACTCTCAAAAATAATGCACTTAATCAATTTACTACAACTAATCAACAATAATCTAAAATAAATCTTCAAGAATTATTCTGTAATTTCTTTATAAGCAAGGTAAAGTCTTTTTTTATTAAGAATAAAAAAAAGAATGCATACAATCTCTCTGCGTTTACTAAGAATAAAAGTATCACGTCCAGAATTAGCAAACCAATTTTGTGCATGCACAAGTTTTCAAATTCAATTTGAGAATTGACAATTTCACCATTTCAATGTGAGATCTTTTTTTATTTATTACTGATTATTATGTACAAAAAAAAACCATGCATGTCACCACAATGTTTTCAATGGGATAATTAAATGTTTATATCACGGATGGAAAATAGAAAGGAAGAGGTATATGCTAACTAGCATAGATATATTAGCATATGATATTACGTTGTATATTAGTTGGTATGTTCTTGATTAATTGTATAAGGATTTATAAGGTTTATATTCTTTTTAAAGTAGCATTACATAATGGTATATAAAGAAGTAATCATCATTTATACTTATTATTTTAAGTTTGTTTTGGTTGTGTATATAAGATTTGTATTGACTTCAAATATGGATCTATAATTTATATTATTTAATTTTTTGTAATTGAATTTTATTATTATTCTAATGGATGTGGAATATGGGAGTTATAATTTAGATTTTTTTTTTTGCTTTTGAATCTGATTGATTATTTTAATATTTTTTTTATATATTTATTATTATTATTGTTATTTTTGGAAGTGTTTTGTTACAAGTGGTATTAGAGCCATGGTTATGGTGAACTAAAGATTATTTTTGAATTGTAAAAGGTAAAGTACTTTTTATCATGTAGGAGACCATAGACCATATGAAATGATCCTTATAGAGGATGTTATTTATCTAAAATATGTTTATTTAACCAAACTTTGGCTATCGAATTATGGTGTACAACTTTATTCCTCATTGGATTTGAACCTTGAACCTCTTATTTAGAGTTTCAAAGTCTTTTGCTAGACCTACTTGAGTTAAGATAAAAAAAAAAAAATTAGGAAAACACCTCATCTTCTAGGAGCCACATCTTTACATAGAATTACATAGATCTATTTATTTATTATTATTGTTGTTATTTTTGGAAGTGTTTTGTTACAAGTGGTATTAGAGTCATGGTTATGGTAAACTAAAGATTATTTTTGGATTGTAAAGGGTAAAGTACTTTTTATCATCTACGAGACCATAGATCATATGAAATGATTCTTATAGAGGATGTTATTTATCTAATATATGTTTATTTAACCAAACTTTGGTTACCAAAGTATGGTGTACAACTTTATCCCCCATTAGATTTGAACCTCAAACCTATTATTCAGAGTGTCAAAGTCATATCACTAGGTCTACTTCAATTAAGATAATTTTTTTAAGAAAACATCTCATCTTCTAAGAGCCATATCTTTACATAGAATTAATCCATTTACATGATTCTAATGCCATTGTTTAGAATTTCAAAATCTTTGAAAAGAGTGATGATAGTAAGGAATTTGAGTAATGTTGGTGAAATATGACCTTATAAAATCAGCCATATAGAACAATGATAGTGATATTTTTTCTAAATTGTATTTTTTCTAAAATAAAAATAAAAGTATATTTTAGTTTAAAGTGGTGCAGTGGTAATATGGCACCAAGGGAGTAATCAGTATGGCTATCATAGTGGTGTGGTGAAAACATTGAAGCAAAGAACAACTAATAGATATCATAATGGCAAAATAATAACATGGCATCATAGAAGACCATCACTAATCAATATTTACTAACATGGATGGATGATCAAGATTTATACCAACTATCAATAATACTTAGAAGAACATATCATTGGGTTTATTCTCATGCTTTGAGGAAAAAATATCTTTAATGAATGGAATAATATGGTACATAGGGATATGTATATTGGAATATAATATTTTATTATATATGGGTATTAGGGATACTTGGCATAGTATACACATGACCTAAGATTTATGTACGAGAATAATATATTGTAATAATAAGTTGGATAATGGTTTTGTAGTTACCTAAGGTTAAAGTTATACCTTCCTTAAAAAATATTAGATTATAGGTATATAAGGAAGGGATATAGTCACTATAATAATCATCCATACTCTTCAATATCTAAATGAAAGACAGAGTTATGCAAAACTTCCAAAATGTATACAATCTCTACGTTTAATAAGAAGAAAAGTTAAGTCCCTAAGGGCTAGGTGGATTGGTAAGTGCTTGTCTAGCTAGGCACTTACCAAGAAGAGACCTGAGTTCAAATCTTGGGGGTACCAATTTGCAAAGGTAGTAGTCTGATCTAAATTTTTTGAGTGCATACCATATCGATGATGATGGTACAAACCTCAAGTGATCGATGGTCTCTCTCACACCAGGTCAATAAAAATTAGATGCGTAGGCTTGTTAGGAGCAACCCCTGTGGTTTGAACCCTACGCTTGTTAGTTACTAAAAATATTGTGGTTGTAACTAACTCCTCTATGTACAAACATATATATATATATATTTATTTGAATTTTTTTTTTTTTGAAAAATTAAAAAAAACTTGTATTAAAACAAAGATCAATTACAATATGGGAAGAGACTCTTCCAACAATGGAAGTCAGAGAGAACACAAGCTTACAATGGTAGAAGAAGATTTGCAATGGAACCAAATCTCCTAAACCATTAAATAGCTATCATGGGGGTCAACATGGACAGTTGATGCAACTTGTCATGAAATCGCGACACTATTCTTCTCCTTAGGTCGCAAAAATGCAACATGTCGTGATATCACGACACCTTTCCCCTTTGGCCATGAGAAAGCAACATGTCACGATATCGTGACATTTTTCTCCTTTGGCCACGAAAAATCAACATGTCATGATATCGTGACACTTTTCTCCTTTAGGCACAAAAATGCAACATGTCACGATATCACGGAACTTTTTCTCTCTTGGCTGCGATGAAGCAACATGTCGCGATATCGTGACACTTTATCTCTTTTGACCGTGACAGAGCAACATGTCACGATATCACGACACTTTTTCTCTCTTGGCCGCGATGTAGCAACATGTCGCGATATCGCAAAACTTTTTCTCTTTCGACCGCGATGCTGCAAGATGTCGCGATATCATGACACTTTTTCCTCCTTTATTCGCGACTAAGCAACATGTCACAAAATCGTAACACCTTTTCTCCTTTGGCCACAAAAATGCAACATGTCACGATATCGCGACACCTTTTCTCCTTTGGCCGCAAAAATGCAACATGTCCCGATATTGCGACAACTTTTCTTCTTTGGCCGCAAAAATGCAACATGTCACGATATCGCGACACCTTTTCTCCTTTGGCTGCAAAAATGCAACCTATCACAATATTGTGACACCTTTTCTCCCTTGGCCGTGAAAATGCAATATGTCGCGATATCGCAACACCTTTTTTGCCTTGACCGCAAAAATGCAACATATCGCGATATCGCGACACCTTTCCTCCCTTAGCCATGAAAATGCAACATGTCGCGATATTGCAACAAATTTCCACCTTGATCACGATGAAGGAACATGTCATGATATCACGACAACTTTCCACCCTTGGCCATGACGAAGCAACATGTCATGATATTGTGATAACTTTCCACCCTTGGCTATGACGAAGCAACATGTTGTGATATCGTGACAACTTTCCACCCCTGGCTGTGACGATGCAACATGTCATGATATCGCGAAAACTTTCCACCCTTGGCCACGACGAAGCAACGTGTCGCGATATTGTGACAACTTTCCTCCCTTGGCCGCGATGAAGCAACATGTCACGATATCATGATAGTTTTTCGCTCTTGACCGCGATGACGCAACATGTCACAATATCACGAAAACTTTCCTCTAGTGACCGCGATGATGCAACATGTCATGATATCATGATAACTTTCCTCCAGTGTCCGCGACAATGCAACATGTCGCGATATCGTGACAACTTTACTTCAAGGACCGCGATAGCACAACATGTCACGATATCACGACAAATTTCCTCCCTTTGCTTTTTCTTTGATCATTGGCTCAAGGACCTTTCAAGACCCTACATAATCACCTCATCCTCAATAGCCATGTCACTGTGCATCTGAACCCCTACCTCCTTCTCAACACCCATCTTAGCCAGGAAGTCGGACGCTTTGTTTAAATATCTACTCACATAAACTAGAATCACATCATCTAATTCCTTCCATAATTCCTTAATTTGAGTGACAAGAATCCTCAACCTCCATGCTTTCAAAGCAAATTTCCTCATGCAGTCTAGAGCTCCAACCATTATTTATGAGTCTGATTCAAGAATAATCCTGCGGTGGCCATGTTTCACTGCCCAAATAGAAGCAGACTTGATGGCAATGGATTCGGCTTCATTGTTAGAGGTTATTCCTAGGCCTTGCAATTCCCAATAAAGCACAGTCCCAGCATGGTTTTGGCACACCACTCCAATTCTGGTTCTACCCAGATTGCCTTTTGCAGCTCCATCAGTATTGATTTTAATCCAACCTTTAGGGGGAGGTTTCCAATAATTTTTGTCCTGTCCCTCTTGCAATTCAACGCATTCTTCCATAGCTCCAATGTCAATTTGAGCTTCCTCCTCAACATGAACAGCCACAATTTTGGTAACCTTGCTTCAAATGGTCTGCCAAACCCCGTCTAGAGCAGTAAAAGTTTCTCTAAAAATTTTGGCATTTCTTCCAGCCATACTTGCCACCAAATAAAGCTTAAACCGAGCTCCCAGCCAATATGAAGAGCTTTAGATTTGAATCTACCTTTCTACCATTTTTCCCAGATATTCATCTGGTTTAGGTCACCACTTACTTGAATTTTAAAGTATGCAAACCAATGCATCCAAATCTATTGGGTAGAAGGGCAACCAAACAAAAAATGGTCAGCAGTTTCCTTGCTCTTGTAGCATAGTACACATTGAGAAGGGCCGATGATACATTTTGATCTGAGATTATCAAAAGTGAGGATTCCATTGTGCATGCACTACCAAGAAAAAAAGTTAACTTTCGGCTAGCCTTTAGAGTGCCAAATTTTCCTCTAGTCCTCAACCTAAAAAGTATGAGGGGGGGCTCTAGGAGAATGTTGTCATATCCGTCCTTTACTATATAGATGCCAAGACTCCCAAAGCCCCAAGATAATTCATCCTCCACGTCTCCCCCTGTAAGAAATCTTTCTATCAGAATTTTAGTCATGATGGGAGTCAAATCCGGAGGGATTGAAATGGGCCACTCATCCAAATTTTTGAACTGCTTAAAATTACACTCCTCCAATTGAGTAGTTGTGAAATAACTTTCAATACAGATCCATCCCTTGACTTCAATGGCTGCTTTTATTGGTTGTAATTCTAGAAATTCAGCAATGATGGGTGGGAACTGATACCAAGAATTTGTCCAAAAATGAGCCTTCTCCCCTCTTCCCACTTTCCAAAATAAGCGGTCTTTAACAACCTGAGACCCTAACTTGAGAGCCTGCAAAACTAGGGACCCAGTACCATCTAAGGAGATGTGAGCTACATTGTTTGGGTTGGCCTGTCCTAAGTATTTGCTAGTTAGGATTCTATTGAAAAGGGAGGTGGGTTGGGAGATCCATCTCTAGTACAACTTTCAAGCCAAAGCTTTATTATTCAGCTTAGATTTTCTCAAACCCAAACCTCCTTTAACCTTGGGCTGGGTAACTTTGTCCCAACCCACTAAGGCCCACTTTCTCCCTCCCTTTGCTCCTTCCCATAAAAACTTTCTAGCCATCCTGTCCAACTCTTTCCATATTGTAATCGGGGTAGCCAGGATAGAGAATTTGTAAATTGGCATGGCTTGAATGACTGACTGTAAGAATGTTAATTTGCCACCATAACTTAACCACTTGTGAGACCAGTGATTAATTATGTCCTTGATACACTCCAGCAGATTCCTCCATGTGTTTAATTTATAGCTTCTTAAAGTGCAAGGGGACCCCCAAGTAAACCACTAGGAGAGAAGTCCTTATGAATCCCAGGATTTCTAAAAAAAAATTCTGAAGCCTTTGCTCCAAATTAAAAAAAACCACTTTGGATTTCTTGTCATTAATGACCTATTGAGTAGACTTGAGATAGACATTAAGAGTATCCCTAATCATTCTTACTTCCCTGAAGTTAGCCACTCCCACCAAACCAATGTCATCCACAAACTACAGGTGCGTTAAAACTTCATCACCCACCCTGATACCCAATAATCTACCTTGCTATCTTCTCCTTAAGAAAAGTCTACCAAGACCTTCAGCTAAAATGAGAAAAATATAAGGAGAACATGGATCCCCCTAGCGCAGTCCCCGAGTAGCTCCAAATGGTTGCGAAGGAAGGCCTTTTATTAGCATAGAGTAAGTCAGGGTAGAGACACAGCTCATGACCAACTCTATCTAGTCCTAAGAGAAACCAAAGGTTGCCATCATTTTAGTCAAGAAACTCCATTCAACCCTGTCATAAGCCTTTGACATGTCCAATTTTATGAACATCCCTTTATTACCAAAAGTGTGCATTGAATGGATTGCTTCCTGGGACACAACCACCCCATCCAGAATCTGTTGTCCCTCAATAAAACCCCCTTGCTCAAAGGAGACAATGTTGTGAAGAAGAGGTTTTAGGCAGTCAGCCATTACCTTTGTGATTATTTTGTACAACACATTACATAAGGCAATAGGCCTATAATATAAAATATGAACCCCCTCCCCTTTTGGAATTAATGTAATGAAAGTGTGGTTTATAGCTTTAAGCATTCTCTGATTTTCTATGGAATCTTCTAAAACAACCATTACATCTTCCTCTAAGTAGTCCTAGAAAGCCTGAAAAAACTCAATTGGGAAGCCGTATGGACCTAGAGTTTTACCAGTGCTCATTCCAAAGACCATAGTTTTCAATTCATCTCTATCAATGGGTTTGAGGAGGGCCTAATTGTCATCCTCAAAAGTAACACCAGGTATGACAAAAATAACTTCATTTTGGGCCTCTACATCTTGTACCACACTTTCCTTAAAAATCTTAGAAAAAAACCCATAGCATGGGAATGCATACCTAGAAGTGTATCAAAAGAATGATCGTTCTCATCTTGAAGGGCCTCCATCTTGTTCATCTGTCTTCGACCACAAGCAGTCTGATGAAAGAATTTTGTATTTCTGTCCCCTTCTAATAACTAGGTGGTTCTTGCTCTCTGCTTCCAATAGGTCTCCTCCTGGTTGTCAATGTCCTCAACCACTGTACGCAAGGCATCATCCTCAACTTTGAGCTGGTCTGTAATTACTCCTTCTCTAAACTATTTTTGGACCTCATCCCATATGGCCACCAATGGAGCTCTTTGGGCCTGGAAGTCAATTTTATTAGCACGCCTCCAATACTTCAACTGAGTTTTGACATATTGTAGTTGTTTGTGGATTTTGAACATTGCTCTCCCATAAGCTGGTCAGCCTTATTCCCACCACTGTGGAATTTTCTCCCGAAGTTCTTCTTTTTGAAGCCAAAAATTCTCAAATCTAAAAGGTTTATGATGCTGCCCCATCCTAGTCCCACCTTCAAATAGAATGGGATAGTGATATGAAACTGGGCCTTCTAAAATATAAAAATTTATATTCCATTTTACAAATGCCTCCTCTAAAACCAGAAAATGATCTAGCTTAGCCTTCCTGCTATGTGGCTTTTGCCTTTTATTAGTCCAAGTGTAGTTAATGCCAGGACATTTAATGTCCACTAAGTGCAAAGCCTGGACTTGGGCAATCATGAAACGGTCCCCTGGGTCCAAAAATGGTGTTCCCCCTTCCTGATCTCTAGAAGATAATTTAGCGTTAAAGTCCCCTGCTATAATCTAGTCTAGATATTCTCTTGAGGTTCGCATGTTGTGCATAGACTTCCACTGCCACCTCTGACCATCTAGTTTTTGAGACCCATAAAAGTTTGTGATTAGAACGTGTTCTGCAGTGACATTATTTCTAAAAAGAGAAGTGAGAACACCCCTCTAGGAAATATGTTCTATTATAGACCATTCAAGAGAGTTCCACAGAGTAACAATCCCCCCTGAGGCACCTTGGGCAGCCACATCCATATGACCAGCACCCCTCCAAATTTTGTTGACTTTTTTGGACATAAGATCTAATGACATCTTAGTCTCCTGTAAAAGCAAAAAATCAGTATTACGATTCTCTAAAAGTCTTCGAATAGCAGATTGATGGGTTCTGTTGTTTAAACCCCTCACATTCCATGATTGTATAATCATTGGTTGCCTTGGGAGAAATAAGAGTCTATTGGCCTCACCGATCCTCCCGTGATCAGTTTGTCTCCTTGGACTGCTAGCAACTCCTTATTGGATCTTCTACCTACTCCTTGAGAATTGCTGTTTTTTGATCTTTTTTCTACCTGGGTTATCCCCAAAGTTGGCCTTTCCCTATTCTTCTTAGCTATTCCCATGCTGACATCCTGAGATACTATCTGCTCCTAGTTATGCACTACTAAAGCCCCTGAACACACTAGCTATGATACCTCACAGAGTTCAACTACCTATTGTATGACAGGAGGAGATGAGAGGGGGAGTTGCACGGGAATATTAGAATTTTCCTTAATACCCTCCATGCTCTCCATAAATTGTTCCTCTTTGTCAACCAGTGACTTAGATATCTCATACCTATTGGTAGGTCTGAGATGGGATTTCTCCTTTCCCTCTTTTTTCTTTGTCCGTATTTTTCTTTTGGTCTATTCAAAATCCTCTCTCTAAGATTCCTGCCCTAAACAGTGCTATTAGAATATTTATTAAGTGTTGCCTTATCCTCTTTAGGCAGGTTTGGCATTCCTAAAGGGGCCTCCATTTTAGCATTCATATTATTAGGGCAGAAATGGGCCAAATTTCCATGTTTGTGACAAATCCTACATCTAAAGGGTAGGGCCTCATAGTCTAGTTGTTGAATCCAGGAGAGTCCTGCCAATTCAATTTCCATCTCTGTCGACAAAGGTTGGCTGAGATCCATCTCCACACATATTCTTTCATACACCACCATGCTCCATTCAATTGTGTCTCTGGCAACACCCAGATGTCTTCCAATAGAATTGCCAATCCTTGCCAACACCTGCTCACTCCAAAATTCCATTGGAAGAGCATATAGTTGAATCCATACTGGGATAGCAGTAGGTTCAACTTGGGGATCGAATCCCACTCTCCATGGTTGAAAAAATAGCCCTATCGGTCCATGATTTTTCTTCTCTAACTCCCCTATTTCTATTGGCCAAAGATGAAAATCTAACAATAAAATATCGATTTCTAATAAACCCTAATGAATACTCACCATGAGGCTCCCAGTTTTGGTGGATCCAAGAGTGCAAAAAATTTAGGGAAGGACGTATACCCATGAACTTGTAGATTAAATTGTGATTAGCTCTATAAATGACTGATTCTTCAACCATACTTGGCTCAATGACAATTTTTGGCCTGGTTTCGGCCTGTGGCAAACATCCATTCACACGAGGTGCTATCGATCTATTCCCAACAGCCGTGAAGAGCATTTTATATGCCATTTTTTGAGCTTCATCATTCTTTGGAGGAGAGTTTAATTTAAAAAAATCTACATATGAGCTGCTACTCCCTGGAAAAGGAGCTGGAGAAGTCTCCATTGGACCCTCCTGGGGCACCAATCTAGCCTTTAGATCCACCGTACCCCGAAAGAACTTCTACAATCTAGCTGACGCCCTAGATTTTTTAAAGTTCCAAAAACCCTAGTTCAGAGGAAAAAATCGCCAAAGCTCCAAAATCATTTCCCGCGCCCCTAAAATTATTTTAAAGTTGTTTTTTTTTATTATTATACTAGAGGAATTGGTAACTCGTTACGATTTTCTATGCGTCTTCGTGGGTTTGAATCTCGTTCCTTGGTGCCACTATTGAAAGCACGAGATTTCGGGCAAAGGAAACACTAATTGCGATGCAACCAAAACCAAATGCGCTTAAGTCCTAGAAACGTAAAGTGCATGAAATGGAAAAGAAACGCATTGGAAGAGACACAAGCAAATGGAGAAAACACAGCCCTCTTCATTAATATCCCTTGATCTCTCTTACAATGACGTCTCCTCCCTTTTCGGGGGCTAGGAGCGTTAAATAGAATTCGATTACAATTCACTCAATGTTCCTCTTTCCGCGTGCCCACGATTGCAATGGGCGGGCCAAGATGATGCCGCCGCCGATGTCGATGAGTTCTTCACCTCCGCCGCTTCTCCCGCGAACAAAGAAACAACCAAGATGTCAGTAGCACCTGCTGCAAGTGAAAAGTGTTCGTTCTTCTAAAATCATCAAAAGATGCATGCAAACATTTATCTAAAACAATAAACAAAATGATTCTAAACAGCCTGAAAACTTGACAGAAGACATAAAATGTTACCAGAAGGCCATTGCCACTGAGACAGCTGGCCAATCTGCCTTCAACTGGAATTCGTCCCTGGGTGGGACGATTTTGATCGCAACTCGTCCCCGGGTGGGACGAATTCTTCCGTGTTGAAGAAGCCGACCCGTCGCTGCTCCAATGTCGATTCCCGAGACCCGCAAAACGCCTGCAAACAAGGGGGTTATGTAATTGGGGCCATTTTGGGACGACCCGGATGGTCGGATTCTCCCAATTTGGCCTCTACCCTCGGGAATTTGATCTCGCCACCGCAAGTCATTGAAACAACAAAGCGACACAAAACATACTAGAATCCGACCAAAAGTTACGAAATTGCAGCTATGAGTTAACCAAACATAATAACACAAAATGCAACCTGAAAAAGTAATCTAGAATGCTCTAAAACCTAGAAAGTGCGGGGTGCCCAAGTGGGCCTCCCACCGTTGGCACTTGATTCCGGCGCCAATCCACTAGGGATGGGCCCAAAACCTCTTAGGATTGGGGGGTCGGCGAATTGGTTGGTTCAGGTGTGTCCATGTGTTTGATTTGGGTCAGGTTCAAGCTTCCAAAAGCCACCCAACAACCTCCCTTGCAAAAGAGATTGGTGGATGTGGGAAGGTGAACCAAAAGGGATGCAAGTGGGTCTTCAACTCGGCAGCACTTCGTTGCTTGAAAACTCCTTCAACCTCGTATATTTTGGGTGAGAAAAGTCCCACCTTTTATAGACCCATGGGGTCTCTTTTGGGAGGGAAGCACAAATGCCATGTGTTGGTCATAGGCGCCATGAGGGAGGGGAGTCCTCCGTTGACTTGGGCTTTGATAAATGCCTTTTGTGACAGTCTTCTAACGGCCCCTCTGTCCACCTACACACGCGTGCGAGGCAAGAGTCATCAATTGACTATTCTGGGCTGCCACTTGGCGCCATTTGTCTTTTTGCCCGTTAAGCTTAGAATTCGTCCCACCCAGGGATGGATTCAGAATTCGTCCCGGGGTGGGACGGATTCTATTTTGAATTCGTCCCTGGGTGAGACGAATACCGGGCAAAGTGTCCAAGTGTGCCAAATTGCTTCTTGACCTTACAAAATTGCTATGAAAGTGGTTAAGACCACTGTTTAACCTCTGAGGGCTGCCCTGGGGGCTGTGTTTGTCAAAGCGATCGTTGTTTGCAATCACATAATCGGATTGGTGCTGTTTTGGTGTCTACAGATGCCCCTTTTTGGGAAGCGCCATGGGTGACGCAGTGCTGAGCAAAAATAGATAACCAAAGCACTAATGATTAGGGTTTCTTGGTAACCTAACCAAATTTTGATGCCCCAAGTATGGAAAGGGCATGCATTCTTGAATCCTTGCTTCTGACGAGCTAAGGAATTTGATTTCAAGTATTAACCTATTTTGTTGAGGTGTGACTTGAACTTAGACATTGATCAGCATGAACAGGCAAAGGGCGTTTTTATCCTCATGGGGAACCTTGTGTTCATGATTCACGAAATGCCAAGTGTTTGATTGATTTGATTGTTGCTTGTTTACCGCCCCAAGCAGGAGCGTGATTGTCTTTGTCAATGATTCTTTGAATGCATGTCATTTTCCTTAATTGGGTGTGTGATTGTTGGTTGGTGACTAAGTGTGACTACCCCCTCAAGCGACGAATCGATGAGGGAATGACCTTCGTGAGAGAAGCGACGAGTCGCTTGACCCAAGATGACTTGTGCAAGGGTGCCTTTAAAGGGTTTACCGTTAAGCGTGTGCAATTTTTCCAACATTTGGACCTATTTTTGGTGGGTGTTAACCCTTTTGGTGATGCCGTAATGAGGTGAAATCATCGAAAACCTAACTTCCCGTGGAGCGGTCCGGCTATGTTAGCCTTCTTGGGGAAGTAGGAGAGAGATAATTTGAACCTCGCCATCGATTTTCTTTGCCCAGAGGTTAAGTGCAAGAGCACTTATGTCCGGCAATGTTTTTTGCTGTTTGTTTTTGTTGAATTTTGTACTGTTTTTGAGTGGGCTTTGACCCTTTTGTGATGTCGTTTGGGGATGAAATTGTCTAAAATCCGTCTTCCCGTGGAGCGGTCCGGCTATGGTAGCCTTCTTAGGGAGTATGATAGTGACAATTTGTGACTCCAATGTCGATTTTGTATGCCCTTGTTGTCGTGAGTAGCAATCTCGTCGGCAATTTTATTGTCTATTTTTAGTGCATTTTTAGTCATTTTTTGATTTTTTTTAAGTGCTGGCCTGAATTCGTCCCTGGGTGGGACGAATTCCACTGGAGAATTCGTCCCTGGGTGGGACGAGCGCTAATCAGAGCGCTCGTCCCACTCAAGGACGAATTCCAGTGCAAAAGGCCTATTTAATGGCCAAAACTTGATTTTGGGCTCATTTGTGTCATTTTTTTCTTGCGATTTTGGAGCTCGGGAGGAGGAGGTAATTCTGCGAAGCGAAGCACTGCTGGAATTCTCTCTGCTATCATGAGTGCACACACCGGTTCGAGCGGTGGAGCCGAAGCGAAACCTGTAAGTGTTCCTAGAGTTTATTTTGCTTTTATTTAATGCATTGTTTTTGTGTTGACGCTTTTCAAAACTTTAAGATTTTTTGTGATGTTTTTGTTTAACGGTTAAGGTTAGAAACCCTAGAACTAAAAATTTGATCTGTTATTTTTATTTTTTATTTTTTGTTGTTTTTTTTGCTTTGCAGGTTGTTAGGAGCCAGTACCGTGTACCCGCTGCATTTACTGAGGCGCGGTTGGCATTGGACCGATGATGACTGGGAATGGCTTGATGCCCTTGGGCTCAAGCAGGTGGCTCGACTGGAGCCTATGGTTTCGGATCAGGCCTATCTGACGGCCTCGATCAAGCTTTGGGATCCGTGGACCAATACTTTCCATCTCCCGACAGGGGAGATGACTGTGACTCTTGAGGACGTCTATCGGTTGCTTCGGATTCCGATAGATGGTCTGCCTATTAGGACATCGCCGTTTGATCAGCGGACTGCTATACTTACGAGATGTTTTGGGCATGGGGGGCAGCTGGGTGTAGCAAACCCAGTGGAGACAACCGAGGTGGATTGCCAGGCTGGCGAGATTTTGGTTAGCTGGTGGCAGGAGAGGGGGTGTTAGGAGTGAGGCACGCATTCTTGATGGGCCTCATTTCTAACATTCTTCTCCCCGATTCGTCAGCGAGGTTCCCGTGGAACCCGCTGGATTTGGTGTGGCAATGGCGAGTGCCCGATAGAGGCACCGTTGATTCTGAGATGGGGACAGACTTTGTTGGCACAGCTCTACGGGGAGCTGTATGGGGTCCGCTGTCGACAACGAAAGGGTGTCAGTTGCAGTTTTTTGTTGCAGTGCTGGGGTTGGTAGCACATAGCTATTGAGAGGCCTACCAGGTTACCGTGGACGACTCGGTGGCGATGGAGGATGAGGAGATTGGTTATGCAGTTTTGTGGCGGCGGTCTGCAGAGCAGGGGCAGAGTCGGCGATGGGCTGTGCCGTTGAGCACTACACTGATGCCTTTTCTTGGCTCACTCTAGGGGAGGTGTTTTGGCGTCCCTATCGGGACCGTCCAGCCTGGCCTGAGGCTGGAGAGTGGCTCCGACGGGTACGCAGGGAGCGGTGGTTGACTGGGCGGCACGGGACGGAGCATGAGTTCTTTCCGTACCATCGGGTTACACGATAGTTTGGGGTGCGCCAGGGGTTGCCTGGTGAGCCCGTGGTCTATCGACGGTGGGGAGATGAGAGAGGATTAGAGCCACCGGTCATTGCTCCATTGGGCGAGGAGTCCGACGTAGTGATTGAGGTCCCGGATGTGGATGACATCGGGACTACCACTGAGTATGACTCGTGGTGGGTACTACGGCGCTGGAGAGGAGAGGGGCCACTGGGAGGTGCGGAGGCGGCAGTGGAGGATGTTGAGGCAGCAGGGGGTGATTGGGGGTCCGTTGGATGATGCGGACATGGTGGATGTGGGAGATGAGGATGTGGGCTTGGGTGTTCCGGAGCAGCCGGACATGCAGGATGTGGAGGAGCAGTGGGAGCCTGAGCAGGCTACTGTCCCCGCGAGTCCTATGCGTCCGCCAGATACAGAGGAGGTGGGGTCGGATGTAGGCATTGAGATTGCGCGACTGATAGAGCTACTTGGATGCGGGATCCGGAGTTGGGGGATGCGAGGCGGGAGCTGGGGGATGCGCGACATGAGAGGGATCTTCTACGGGCTCAGTTGACAGAGCGGGATAGAGTTTTGGTGCAGCGCGATGATGCATTGTCTATCTATCATCGACGAGAGGCAGAGTGGTGTCTGTACTGGATAGACTTGGAGAGGGAGGTCATCCGCCTTGGTGGGCGGCTACCTGAGCCTTCGGTCGGTGGATCTTCATGGCGGACAAGGGATAGTCCTGACTGAGCAGCAAGATCATCTCGTCGCAAGGTGGTTAGATGAGGGGGGTGGTAGCAGGCATGATGCGGGGGCTAGTAGTAGCCGCCCTGCATGGTCCCGTAGGACCCACACCACGGGGGGTAGTTCCCGTCGCACCGATCCTGCGTGATCATGGTGGTCGACGCCTTAGGTTGGGTTTTTGGATATGATTGCGGGGTCTGAGGACCGGTTTTGTAGCCTACGGGCATCTTTTTGACGATATATATATATACCGGTTTTATTTTTGGTTTTGTACATGTGATGATGTGATTTTTGTTATGCATGTTTATTTATTTTGATGAATGCAGATGTTATGATGAATGTAAATGTTTTTGATGTCTATGTGATATGCGAGGTGAAATGGATGAATGACATTTGTGATGATTGCACTATAGGTCGTTTAAGAAGCTCTTTATTTACATGGTTTTTTTTTTTTTTGTATTTTCTGATGGTATCATAAGGATGATAAGTAGCGCAGATGGTTTTGGAATGAATGTAAGGTTTTCTCGAGATTCAGTCAGTTTTAACTCACCATCCATGACTGTACTTTATCTTACAAGACTTTTTGACCAAGGTATGAATCGGACTTGTTTTTGACCCAGTTATTTCATATCCCCGTGTGTGCAATTGAGTTCATTTAGTGGTATTTGTTAGGATACCGCCAGTGCCAGATGGGCTTTCAACCGAACCTGTACTGAGGATCACCTAATTAGCTCCACGAATTCCTTTGTTGTATGTACTAAGATTAATCTACGATGTAATCCAGGATGCCATAAGCTAGCTCATCCACATGCAAATATTGATCTGTACGCAAGTTAATGTGACAGATATATCGTCATGCGGGAGGTTTACTTCTATTGCACATTGGCTATCAACCAAATTGGTACCGAAGCTTGCCTTATGACCTATAGAATGTCGAGAGTTCCAGGGATTCAAGGTCAACTCCCTTCTTTTCTTCAATTGTATTGGGATACTTGCTCATTGTAGTGATGAGATCACCGTTTATTTTGATTTGTTTTTCTTTCGAGCAAGGGATTGGGGTTATGGAGTGACAAAAATCATCGTTGTTTGTGCCTTTTGATGTGTGCACTGTAGTTTGTCAAATTTTGGAGTTTTGACATTTTGCAAATTTTTTGTGTTTTGCAACTGTTGAGAACTTTAGGGATTCTTAGGGAATTGGGTAGGGAGGATGCTTGTCCTTTTGCCAACTCTCAGATTCTAGGGGTCATTCGCATAGGGGGATGAGCAAGATAACCGTTTCGCTTGTGGTGACCTAGATTATTTTGCAGTTTTCGTCTTTCGTTCACACAATTTGGGAATTTTAGTGTTTTGATTTGTGTTGGGATGTTACGTAACAAGGTGTATTTCAAGTATGACTCTACCTTCGTAAAATCTGTTCGACTTGATACACTACATGGCTAAAGAGGAAAATGATGACCGAATCATCGAAACTCTTGGTACATTCCTGGACCACCGATCGTAGTGTGGTAAAAGTTATGCTTGGTGTTTTTGTTGTTTTTGTAACATGAGACAATGCGGAACAAGATGGACTATCGTAGCTATTGCAGCTTATGGTGCCTTTGACCAGTATGACTACAAATATGCAATGTATGGATGCAATGCTTAATGCAACTATGTATTTTTGTAATTTTGATGGATTGTTTTTGGTGAAGGTGAAGATGAGGTGCGAGAATATGAATTTTTTGATGAATTTGAGTATGCCTAGAATTGAGATGCAAATCTTTGTTGTTTTTGATGATTTTTGTTGTTTTGTTTTTTTTAATTTCTTGATTTTTTTTGACCAAGCGATTGCGATAATCGTTGGAGCTTTTTGGGTTTGACCAAGAGATTGCGATAATCCTTGGAGCTTTTTGATTGACCAAGAGATTGCGATAATCCTTGGAGCTTTTTGGTTGACCAAGAGATTGCGATAATCCTTGGAGCTTTTTGGTTGACCAAGAGATTGCGATAATCCTTGGAGCTTTTTGGTTGACCAAGAGATTGCGATAATCCTTGGAGCTTTTTGGGTGACCAAGAGATTGCGATAATCCTTGGAGCTTTTTGGGTGACCAAGAGATTGCGATAATCCTTGAGCTTTTTGGTTGACCAAGAGATTGCGATAATCCTTGAGCTTTTTGGGTGACCAAGAGATTGCGATAATCCTTGGAGCTTTTTGGTTGACCAAGAGATTGCGATAATCCTTGGAGCTTTTTGGTGACCAAGAGATTGCGATAATCCTTGGAGCTTTTTGGGTGACCAAGAAATTGCGATAATCCTTGGAGCTTTTTTTTTTTTTTTGGATATGGCTTTCTTAGATATGAAATGGTCGCAAATGACTCGATATTCAAGGGTTCTGTTTCCTTGATACCGTCAAGAGAAGCTAGCTGGTACGTCCCGGGTCCTATTTTACTATCAATGACATAAGGACCTAACCAATTTGCCATGAATTTGTCCCTCATATGGGACGGCAAATTAGAGTTTTGTTGGTTTTCCTTCAGAACCAAATCACCAACCCGAAAGTCTCTTAGGTGAACTTTCATGTTGTAAGCTTTCTTAAGCCGCTCTTGATAGATACGTAAGTGCTCGAGAGCATTAACGCGTCGTTCGTCAAGCAACGTAAGTTGGTCTAATCGGGCCTGCCGCAGTTGTTATCATCGATGAACTCCCGCATTGATATGCGTAGGGAAGGAATTTCCAACTCGAGAGGCATTACCGCTCTCCGAGCCATACACCAGTGAAAACGGAGTTGCCCCATGGGCGTCCGAATGCTAGTGCGATAAGCCCAAAGGGCAAGTGGGATTTGTATGTGCCAATCCTTATGACTGTCTCGTGACGGTCTTTTTAAGGATGGCGACTAGCATTTTGTTTGACGCCTCGCTTGCCCATTTGCTTGCGGATAATAGGGTGTTGAAAAGTTGTGCTGAATTTTGTACTTTGTGGTTAAAGCACGCACGTCTTTGTTCTTGAATGATGGCCCATTATCCGAGATTATTTTGGATGGAATACCAAAACGACATATGATGTAATGCAAAATGAACTCCGCAATGCGGGGTCCTGTCGTAGAGGTTAACGGAATTGCTTCCACCCATTTGGTAAAATATTCTGTGGCCGTTATGATAAACGTGTGACGGCTTGACGATGCAGGGGAGATCTTTCCGATTAGATCGAGGCCCCACTGCAAAAATGGCCAAGCAGACTGGACTGTCTGTAGGGCCTGGGAAGGTGCGTGCATTAAATTGGCATGATGTTGACATTTCACGCACCTCTTGACATACGCGCAACAATCTCGCTCTAAAGATGGCCAATAATAGCCCATGCGAAGAATGCGCTTTGCAATGGCCATACCACTAAAGTGGCCGCCACATGTACCGTCATGCGCTTGGGCGATTGCCCAAGTGGACTCTTGCTGGTCCAAACAACGAAGAAGAATTCCGTCATAGCTGCGACGATACAAAATGTCTCCTATCAAGACATATTTTGCCGCTTTCGCTTGAATGTTCGTTTTGTGGCGTGCGTCAATCCAAAGGGAAGATTACTTAACTTGAGGTAGTCTCTTATGAACAACCAATCCCTTTTGAAGTTCTTCCCTAACAAATGCTGATTGGGATAGAACTTGTAAGAATAGCGTTGTGTTGCTATTAATGGGAGTGGGGGAAAACAAAGACCCCTAGTTGGCACGTTTCAAATAGTCTCGGATTCGAAAGAACTTATCCGAAGATGGTTCGATCTGGATCATGTGGACTCTTGGCGTCAAGTCCGAGCTTGCGCGCTCCATCGTGGGTTGCGATAAGTTTTTGACCTGAATGGTTGTTATATCACCGAAAGGTCTTGCGGGATTAGTGACCCCAAGGAGGCCATTGTGTCCGCAAAATGATTCGATGATCGAGGGAGTGCCTCGATGTCATACCACTCAAGTTTTGCCAGGAATTTGTCCACGAGGGCTTTATAGGCCTTTAGAACTGGGCATTTGCATTGATATACCCCTTTGACTTGATTGACGATTAACAACGAATCGCCAAAGATGTTCAATCTTTTGATGTTCATGGCGATTGCTGTCTGAAGACCTAGGAGCAAGGCTTCATATTCTCGCATTGTTGTTGGTGCACTGGAAGTTTAATTTAAATGACAGGGCATTGGAGCGCCCTGCGGTGTGAAGAATACAATTCCCGCGCCACCACCTTGCTCGCATTTAGAACCATCAAAAAATAAGGTTATGTCGGCCCGAGACTCAGGCTCATCGTAATCTGGCGATTCTGAGACATGGAAGACCCCATCATCGGGTAGTTCTATGACCAGAGGCTGATCGTCTTCAAGAGGAGCCTCTGCTAGTTGATCGGCTATGACTTGTCCTTTTATAGATTTTTGCCCAATAAACTCAATGTCAAATTCCGTCAACAACATGATCCATTTCGCCGTGCGACTACTATGATAAGTACGACTCATCATGTATCGCAATGGATTCTCCTTAGACACAACATACGTAGTGTTGCTCAGCATGTAGTGGCGTAGCCTCTTGGTAGCAAACACCACCGCCAAGCGTAGTTTCTCAACGTATGCATAGTTAAGTTCGTAATCGACCAGGGTGCGGCTAAGATAGTAAGTAGCCTCGTTCTTTGTGAAGTTCATTCTTCCGGGCTAGCATTGCTCCCACTGCCACCTCGCAGCCGAGATGTATAAGTAGAACGGCACACCCGGTCTAGGTGGTGCCAACACCGGCGGCGAAGCCAAGTACTGTTTGATTTCGTCAAAGGCCGACCGGCACTCGTCATCCCAATGAAATGTGACCCCTTGTGCAATAATTTGTTCATGGGTCGGCATTTGTCGAATAATTGCGCTATGAAGCGTTTAATCGACGCGACCTTTCCTTGCAGACTTCGAGCCGCTTGATAGTGGTTGGGGGAGCCATTTCAAGGATTGCCTTGACTTTGTTTGGGTCCACTTCGATGCCTCTCTTTGAGACTATAAAACCCAAGAGTTTTCCGGATGTGACGCCGAACACGCACTTCTTGGGATTCATCCGACCTTATGCTCTATGAGGCGATCGAGAATCTTGCTTAAGTCACCGAGATGATCTGAGCGCAAGAGAGACTTGGCTAACAAATCATCCATGTAATCTTCCAAAGTTTTGTGCATGTAATCGTGGAAGATATACGTCATAGCACGTTGGTATGTAGCGCCAGCATTTTTAAGGCCAAAAGGCATGACCTTATAGCAAAATGTCCCCCAAGGCGTTGTGAATGCCGTTTTGAGTTGGTCTTCGGGATTGATACGAATTTGATTGTATCCCGAGAAACCGTCCATTAGGGAGAGCATTTCGTGACCTGTCGTAGCGTCTACCAATGCGTCGATGCTTGGCAAGGGGAAATCATCCTTAGGACTCGCTTTGTTTAGGTCTCGAAAGTCGGTGCATATGCGAATCCTCCCGTCGGGCTTCTTGACGGGAACCATGTTGGACAACCATGGCGGATAATCCACGCAGATGACAAATTGTGCATCCAACAGCTTTTGCAATTCGTCTTTGACCATCAAGGCCACCGTTGGGTGCATCTTTCTTAGTTTTTGCTTTACAGGCTTGATTTTCGGATCAAGCGTTAAATTGTGCATGACTAGTCACGGGTCTAGCCCCGGCATATCTTTGTACGACCATGCAAAAACTTCCTTCTTCTCTTTGAGAAGGGCAATATATTCGGCTTGCTCTTTGGGGGAAAGGCTTACCCCCAACCTGAGAATCCATGGATTCATTGGATCTCGTGCCGATGTCCACGCCGCTCGTCTCCTCGACCGACATGTGAGATCCGTCCTCCAACCGATGTGGAGTTGGGATTAAATGGATATCATCACCTGAGTTAAGATCTACGTTTGGAACCTCGGGTCCCTCTTCAGCTTGAAAAATATCCTGAGTTGTCCTTGGGGTAAAATGAAGCATTTCACCGAAAGGCCAGGACTCGATGGTGACAATGGTGAATTGCCGGATCCCAATCGATGGCATCCATGTCTAGATGCAATGACCGTGATGGATCGGTCGGATTGCGGATGGGTGCGGTCAAATCAATGGAGATCATGTGGATGGAATGAATTTGGTCTCCATAACCGCGGGTGTGATGACTTGATTCTTTTAGATGTTCCCTATACTCTGGATCTGGCTCCACGGGAACGGGCACGAATGGATCCTCTCTAGGTGCAAATTCATCTCTATGTGTGAAAAGGAAGGCGGGGTCTTCCCTCGGCACCGCTGTCATGATGGGATCTCGAGGTGGACGATGCTCATCTTGAATTTGGAGCCATAGGTCTAACACTTGGTCCCACCTCGCCGGGTCTACGTGCCATTCATGTCCTAACAAGATACCCATCTCGTCCCATTAGATCTTCATGAGTTAGAGCACGGTGATTTTGTCACGCATGTCTGAGATAGATCATCTTAGTCTCATCTTCTGAATCACTTTCATAGATCCAAAATTGTTCATCCTCTTCAAAGATCTGTTGCTTGCGACGTTGAGGACTCTTCCCTGTTCCATGAATTAATCTGGTCCCATTGCGGTTGTTCCACTCTTAGTGGAGGGACCCGATTCTCTTGAGACTGTGTTATTTCGTCCGGAACCTCTAAGGGGAACAGTTTCGGAAAGATTTCCGGCAGCCGTTGATATTCTCTTTGAGGATTAATTTCTAAACTTTCGCCTCTCTCTAGAAAAGAAGAGGGATTACCGTTTCTGCCAGGGGTGTTTGTTGACCATGGGAGATAGTACCCCAATGTGTATTCTCGTATTCGGATTGGCATAAGGACCCAATGCCAATCCCCCCTTGTTGCCTATTTCTAGGCCTTGCATATTTTCAACCAAGATGTCTAATGGCAGGGGATGGTTGAACCCTACCCCTGACTTGTCATATGGCATCTGATATCTTGGTTGGCAAAGGATCCGCATCCCTTGCTCATATCTGCCGAGCCCGTATCCATGCCAATTGCATTGGCCGAGATATTTTAGGGCAAATTCTAGGTTTGATAGATAATTGATGTTTTCAACAAAAGGCTCTTCGTCTGTTTCCTTTTGTTGGCATGGTTCAAGACCATGATCAAAGCCCCCATACACAAAATTTGTCTGGTTCGGTGGGTAGCCTAGAGGGACGATTGTTCCAATGGGAAGGCGAGGTCTTCCCATGTCTTGTACCGACTCCAAGTGTGGGGGTTGCCACAACATTTTGCACTAAGTATTCCCCAGTGCCTGTACCGGCCATTTCAACGAGTGATTGTTGATGATTGGGTGGGAGGAAACGGTAGTCCTTCCCGAGTCCATTCCATGTTTGGTGGTTCAGGAATCTTGGTTTCCGTTGCGTTGGGCGCTTCCTCTCTTGTTATTGTTGAAATTGTGGGCAACCTTTCTTCTAAGGGCTTAACCTCTTCCATGATTTGTTTTCCCTTGTCCTTCTGTTGGGCCATGATAGGTGGCGTTGATGATGAAGGAGCCGATGATGAAGTCTCACCCTGGTCGGGATTTTGCCTTGTTGGCCACCAGTGGTGCCTCGCGGTATTGGACCTTGTTTAGATGGATTTAATTGGAAATCCAAATGCGTTGAAGGGAGGGTCGATTGAGGTATGAATTGTACCGCATTGCAATACTTGAAGGGCTCTAAGTCCATTGGGACTACATGTATTTCTCCTTCATAAGCATACTTCAAGCACCGGTGGGCGATCGAAGGGACACATTTCATATCCCTGATCCAAGGCCGCCCTAGCAAGATATTATAAGCCATTTCACCTTCCAAAGACATGGCACAGTTGTAGGTATTGACTTTTGTCCTACCTGGACCGCGTAACGACCGTGCCGACCGTCGAGCATATTGCATCATTAAAAGCTCGGAGTGTGTACGTGGAGGCCGTGATGTGAGAGGTCGGCACCTTCAAATGCTTTAAGGCTGCAGTGGTTATGATGTTACCGGACGAGCCGCATCTATCAAGACTCTCTTGTACGGAATCCCGTTGACCCGCGCGATAACGTGCGGGGTGGATCTGCCATGTCATTTGATATCGTTTTGACCTCATCTTCTCTGAATGTGATGACCGGCTCCGTACATTGTTTCACATGTCCCACGAAGGCGTTGAAAGAATTTGCCTCATGGGGTTGTAATTCAATGGCTTTTAAAATGTCCATAAGAGCTTCTCTATGGGGAGCTGATTGTTGAATAAGCTCGTAGATGGACAGCCTAGCCGACGTGGTCCGCAAACTCTGCGTGAGTTTGGTTCGTATCGTGACCTCAGGTCTAGGCGGAGGTAACTGCGTTGGGCGTTGTTGAGGATGCGATGTTGCCGGAACTTCCTTCGTAGCTACCTCAGGGGCAGCTGCCGGGTACCTTCTGTTCCTTGTTACTATGCTAATCATTCCCACAAATCCTTGTGTGGGAAGATCTTGTCGCACCTCGTTAATCTGGAGTGGTTTTGTTTGTGCCTCGTGGGCTGGCAAGGGGTCCTTGAATACCCCCATTTGTTGGTTGTTTGGTGCGATGGGGTTGTCCACAACCAATGTTCTGTTGTCAATCAAATCCTGGACTAGGTCTTTGAATTTCCAAGGACCCATTCAAGTCATGTCCTCTCGCGCCTATGGAATCTACAATACAATTCCTCTCTCTACCCCCTAGGCTTGGGAATGTTAGGGTCTATAATTTGGATTTTCTGCAGAGTGACTAAATTTGCCGCCGACAAGCGGTCAAATAAGGAGTCCCTAGACTCTGCATATGGGGTGAAATTTTGCCTAGGGCGACGCAGGTAATTTTGCTCATGTCTTCTATTATCTCTTTCATAAGCGGGAGGCACCGCCCGGTAGTTAGCCTTTTGAGGCTGCGTTTCTTGCACTGGCGCGGGAACATTTATCGCAACTTGGTTGACTGCAGCGTGTTGTGGTTGCGTTGTCCCGTTTTAGTGGTTTTATTCCACTCTTTCTTCTTAGGCTTGGCAATTGCGCCTTCGCCTATCTTAATCTCTTCTATGACTCGGCTTGCGCCAAAGCTTCTTCTAAGCTGTCGTATTGTCGCAAGAATAATAGACCGTAGATTGATTTTAAGCAACTTTTTGCGAACATCTCCGTGAGATCATACATAGGAGGACGGTAGGGTAACCTAGAAAGCAAAGCTCTCCATCGATTCCCGTACGCTGCCATTGTTTCCTCTTCAAATTGCTTGAGGCTCGCTAAATCACTTAGTGATGCCTTCTTCCTTGTGTTGAAGGCAAAGCGTTCAAGAAACGCGTCTACTAATTGATCTAAATTGCTTATGCTCGTGTTTGGGCGCTTGTGTGAACCAATCCGAGGTAGGGCCTGCGAATGTGGTTATGAATGTTCTAAGCAACAATGCGTCATTATCTTGGATGCCGAAGCATTGGCTTAGAAATCGTGTAACGTGTTCTTGTGCGTCCTCTTCACCTTTAAAAACTGCCAATTGAGGCAACTTGAAGTGTTCGGGGTAAAGAGGTGTAGGCACCGAGGGATGCACCGGATCACCGCGGAGTAGACGTAATGTGGGTTTTTGATGCCCAACGATTTTTGTCTCCACAGACTCCAAACGCTCCAATAGCGCTTGGTATGCATCGGAAGATTTTATTTCTTCCTCTCTTGTTCGCTCTTGTTGCAAGTTACGGTAAACCGGAGGCCTATGGAGGGGTGGCCGAATGGCATCCTTCCCGCCTTGATGGGGAGTTTCAACATATTCCTCTTCCGGTTCATACTCCTCGTAAAATTCTTGAGGAGTCTCTCGGGCGAAACCTATGACCCCGATCAAGCTCTTGCCGAAGGTACCCATCATTGTTTCGGGGAGTTGCCTCCCTCTCGAATCTATGAGGTCTTGGAGGCAGAGCTTGACGAGGTCGTGGAGACCCGTCCTGCACCAACAGATTACGCCTCTCATACTGTTCAGCTCTTTGGATGCGAGGGGTTGGCCCCCTCTCATGTATTTCATAGCGTAACTCATCCGCTTCGCGTTGCATGCGCTCTCTATCCAAGCGGTGTCGATACTCTATTTCCTGATGACTTTGTTTAAGCCGCATGATTTGGGCTTGATGGGTGGTATATCTGGCGACAACTGGGTCAATTTGGTCTACCCTATTTTTCTCAGGAGGTTCGAATGTTTCTCCTATGTGTTTACCTCGAGTTTGCTGGTCTAAGGTTTCAATGGGTCGCTTCCCTCTGTCGAGGTAAGCGGTATGTGCTCGAGGTTCTGGCCTCAAGGGGTGATCATGATATCCTGCTGGTGCGGAAATGCAAGGTTCCCGCGTTGTTTGTTGCCCTCGAGGAATGCGATGGCTTTCCTCGTACTCCCTTTCATGGGTGTAAAGGGGGTGGGCGGAGTTAGGTCGCCCTATGTAAGGAGCCCCGCGCTCCGGATTTGGTCTCTCTCTTCTGATGATAGGTAAAGAAGGGACGCCATATCCACGTTGCCCCTCCAAATGGACGGTGTGCCTGTCTAGCGCTTCATCGCGCGGTGGCCACTCATGCCTAACTTCAAGAGGTGATTCTCTATTTATGTCAAGGTCTACATGTAAGGCATCTTCCCGAAAGGGGCTGCTTTGAATAGGCATACCCCACCGAGGATTCTGAATTGGATTCTTTTGTAGGTTAGACCTATAAGGCGGTATGACCAAATCCTCAGGACTGAAGTGAAGGCGACTTGTGCCTACTTTTTGTGTACCTTTCGGAGCTTCTGCCCTTGATTGGGCTTGACTGCGGGTGTACACCATTGCGGTGCTTCTATGCTATCTAAATAAGTTTTTATCTCGTTTATGATTTTTTTTTGTCTACACTAAGCAAAATTAAGCACACACATTCACAAAACCGTGATTATCTCTTTTAAGGATTAAATGGTGTGTCCTAAACTGGTTTAGTGCATTTTGGTGTTTTGTTTTGTTTTTGTAGGTTTTGAAGATCGTTTAAATGCATTATGACGGCTCATATAACTCCCAAAATGGTAGCCCCTTCAATATACCAACCAGGCCGATATACCAACCTCTCTATATACCCGCCCTTACGAGAGGGAGACTATAGGTACGTGAGAGCAGAAGGTACATGGTACGTAGGCAGTACGAAAGGGGGATTGTCCTGTTAATGGCACCTACCATAGAAAACTTATCCTCGTGCGCATGGGAATCACCCCAGCGACACTCGGTCTGCTTTCGTCAGGATTTACGCCTAACAACAGTTGACAATCGAGAAATGGATGCAAAGCTAAGCCAAGGTGGTGATGAACCCACCGTTGGTCTTGCTCAAGGGCTAGGGTCTTACGACCAGCTCCTTGGTTTAAAATTGTTGCGTGGAGTGTGTGAGATTCATTTTATTTAGCGAAAATTGAAACAAGCATGAATGATTTTCCCTAAGTAATGCAGGATAAAAATGAAAACAATCAAAGAAACAGAAAAGAAACAGAAATTTTAACAGAGATTATAAAAATCCCTACCTCTTCTCTCGCTGCTCCAGCTTGCTTCGAATTTCTTGCTCTAAAAATCCGTAGGCAAGAATTCGTCCCTCCGGGAGACGAATTACATAACAGAATTCGTCCCTCCCAGAGACGAATTTGAATTCGTCTCAGGGTCAGACGAATTGCAGTTAAGAATTCATACCCCCGCAGAGACGAATAGCAGTCCACAACAAAAAAATGTACTCGTCAAGCACAAAACACAAAAATTTAATCACTTTTCTATGATTTTAAAAATATGGGACAGGGTCCCACCGTGATCGCCACCGAAAGCACGAGATTTCGGGCAAAGGGAACACTAATTGCAATGCAACCAAAACCAAATGTAACGCTTAAGTCCTAGAAACGTAAAGTGCATGAAATGGAAAAGAAACGAATTTGAAGAGACACAAGCAAATGGAGAAAACACAGCCCTTTCATTCAAATATCCCTTGATCTCTGTTACAAAGACGTCTCCTCCCTTTTCTGGGGCTAGGAGCGTTAAATAGAATTCGATTACAATTCACTCAATCTTCCTCTTTCCGCGTGCCCACGATTGCAATGGGCGGGCCAAGATGATGCCGCCGCTGATGTCGATGAGTTCTTCACCTCCGCCGCTTCTCCCACGAACAAAGAAACAACGAAGATGTCAGTAGCACCTGCCGCAAGTGAAAAGTGTTCGTTCTTCTAAAATCATCAAAAGATGCATGCAAACATTTATCTAAAACAAGAAACAAAATGATTCTAAACAACCAAAACTTGACAAGACAGAAAATGTTACCGAAGGCCATTGCCACCGAGACAACTGCCAATCTACCTTCAATCTGAATTCGTCCCTGGGTGGGACGATTTTGACTGCAATTCATCCCTGGGTGGGACGAATTCTTCCGTGTTGAAGAAGCCGACCTGCCGCTGCTCCAATGTCGATTCCCGAGACCTGCAAAATGCCTGCAAACAAGGGGGTTATGTAATTGGGGCCATTTTGGGACGACCCAGATGGTCGGATTCTCCCAATTTGGCCTCTACCCTCGGGAATTTGATCTCGCCACCTGCAAGTCAGTGAAACAACAAAGCGACACAAAACATACTAGAATCTGACCAAAAGTTACGAAATTGCAGCTATGAGTTAACCAAACATAATAACACAAAATGCAACCTAAAAAAAAGTAATCTAGAATGCTCTAAAACCTAGAAAGTGTGGGGGTGCCCAAGTGGGCCTCCCACCGTTGGCACTTGATTCCGGCGCCAATCCACTAGGGATGGGCCCAAAACCTCTTAGGATTGGGGGGTCGGCGAATTGGTTGGTTCAAGTGTCCATGTGTTGGATTTGGGTCAGGTTCAAGCTTCCAAAAGCCACCCAACAACCTCCCTTGCAAAAGAGATTGGTGGATGTGGGAAGGTGAACCAAAAGGGATGCAAGTGGGTCTTCAACTCGGCAGCACTTCGTTGCTTGAAAACTCCTTCAACTTCGTATATTTTGGGTGAGAAAAGTCCCACCTTTTATAGACCCATGGGGTCTCTTTTGGGAGGGAAGCACAAATGCCATGTGTTGGTCATAGGCGCCATGTGGCGCCTTTCCTTCCCATGAGGGAGGGGAGTCCTCCGTTGACTTGGGCTTTGATAAATGCCTTTTGTGACAGTCTTCTAACGGCCCCTCTCGTCCACCTACACACGCGTGCGAGGCAGAGTCATCAATCGATCTGTTTTGGGCTGCCACTTGGCGCCATTTGTCTTTTTGCCCGTTGCTTAGAATTCGTCCCACCCAGGGACGGATTCAGAATTCGTCCCGGGGTGGGACGGATTCTATTTTGAATTCGTCCCCGGGTGAGACGAATACCGGGCAAAGTGTCCAAGTGTGCCAAATTGCTTCTTGACCTTACAAAATTGCTATGAAAGTGGTTAAGACCACTGTTTAACCTCTGAGGGCTGCCCTGGGGGCTGTGTTTGTCAAAGCGATCAGTGTTTGCAGTCACATAATCGGATTGGTGCTGTTTTGGTGTCTACAACTATAACCTCCAATTGCATCGAGTAAATATTTTACGTAGTTGGCTATGCCGACTCAACATACCCACTGGTACTACAGAGCCCAGGGGATTGGATCCATAAAGTTATATATTCCTTAAATAACATTATATTATGGGTATATAAGGAAGTGATATAATTACTATAATCATCATTCATACTCTTCAATATCTAAATGAAAGAGAGAGTTATGCAAAAGTTCCAGAATGTATACAATCTCTACGTTTAGTAAGAATAAAAGTATCACGTTCACACCAAGCAAGCCAAGTTTGTGTATGCACAAGTTTTCAGTGCGAGATATTTTTTATTTATTATTGATTATTATGTACAACAAAAACCATCAATGGTACGACAATATTTTCAATCGAATAATTAGTTGTTTGGAAATCCATACCCTTCTTTGTTGTTTGGAATATTTGGAAGGATGGAAACAGGTTGAATTTTTAAGAAAAATGAGAAAAAATAGTATTCTCATTGAAAAATAATCAAATACCTAGTAACTAACTTGAAATCCACCTTCAAACGTAAGCATAATAAAAAATATTGAAATGTATAAGCCTAGGAATTGCTTCCAATAAAGGCACTAGCATGCACGATTGGATTGATGTTGATAACAGAATAGTGGCTAAGATACCTATATCTATCTATCTATATAACAAGGTTAAAGTGAGGATGTTTTGCTTCACAATAGTTCTAAAGGATTTTGAATAGATTCTAAATTTATAGGTTCCTTAAGTGATCATATGATGATTATAGCTTCACAATGTTATGCATATGATGATTTTTAATTCTAATAGGATAAGGGAGGCAACTATAGCCATAAAATACATATAGATATTGCTAGAAGGAGGAGTAGTCTTAATAGTAATCTTGTCAATCAAGGCCATTAGTTTATTGATAATATATTTATATGGCCTAAGCTTGTCTTCTTTGGTTTGGTAGAATCCACTGATTTTTTTGACCACAAGTTTTGAAACTTTGAGAATAGAGAGAGTTTTAACTTTCAAGGCCAAGGCTAGATGGAGTTCAGGGATGATCATCTCATAATATACGCTATTATTACTACACTAAAATTGAAGCTTGGAAGATAAGGAAATTATAGTCTATTATCAAGAAACTAAAATAGTTCTTACCCATGCTCCTTTAACATGCATAGCACCATTAAAATATAGTGTTCCAAAATTAGATTGGTTAGTTTTGATGTTAAAAATGGTGTCATATATGAATCATATGACTAAAGGATAACTAGTAGCTAACGATGCTATTGCTAACTAGTCGATTATCACCTATCCATTTAGAAACTTTTGACAAGGACAACATTTTTTTCCATATATGGGCACTGCCTCTTAAAAATATACCCACTTTAAATTTATATGGGTACTACAAGTTATTTTTTACCATTTGTGACAATGTGTTACAACTAATCAATTACTCTACTTTTAATTTAATCATACGTGAAAATTAATTCTTATATAGAAATGAATATGAACCTCCTTGGGCATTAATGAATATAAATAGTTATCATATCTTATATATGGTCACTTTTATCTTTCACCAAAATCTATATATATATATATATATATATATATATATTTATAATAAAATTTATAAAACTAATTATATGATAAAAATAAAATTTATTGTGAGAATACTATATAAACTTTTAAGGTAATCACAATAATAAGAAGTTTTTTTGATATTAAAAATCGAGGTTCCATTAATCAATAATCATAAATTTGGTCCGTGCCAACAAAGAAGAATTCGCAAGTAAAGAGCAGACGAGATTAATTTCCTTTAGTCAATAATCATACATTTGGTTCCAATTTGCAGTTTAAGTCATACAAGATTCCTGCATGTCTAGTAAGAAAGGTGGAAGGATTTTGATTGGCATTATCATTGTCATTGTCATCGTCATTCCCATTACAAGTAAAGTGATCCTTCTTCAATTTGAAAAAAACATGGGAGGTAAGCAGGCTAAGAGATGCCTGATGGAGAAGCCAATCCTGTCGACTCGAAGACGTTCGGCAAATGCGATTAGACCTTTTCCCTGAGCATGTCTCCAACGTCATCAAATATGACATGTCCCTCATCAATTCAGAACTCGATCCCACCAACATCGTGTATGTCCTCATTCTCATTAAATTTGAAATTAAACTGCCAAACACAGCAGTCGAAGTGGAAGCGCTCATGTGATTCTGCAAAGCAGCGCGGCAGGCTTCCGTCCTTGTCAGAGAAGGTGAGGCCGAGCTGAATGAGATTTAGGGCATCCACATTGGCTTTTAGGTCTCTATAATTCACTTTTTATTTCTTCTTAAACGTGTTGAAGCTTGCATCCCAAACTGTCTTTTGAACAAAGCCCGGAAACTCCGTATCGAGGGCCACATAAACATACCGCTTTTGCTCTACAATGTGTTTGATCATCTTCACTTCTTCTTCCAAGTTGTCCGCCCACACCTCCCTTATGCGAACGGAATATCGCTTTCTCTCATTTTCATTGTGCTTGCTCTCGCTCTCACTTTCTCTCATTATCCTTGCCATTGCCTTTGTCATTGTGATTTCACACACTTGGGTTTGCTTGGAAGCACAAGATTTTAACCTGCGATGAATTCCTAAGTCTTCCTCCTCCTTTATGTCGCGAAAATTATCTAAAATAATCAATCTCATTGGTTGAGAAGAGCTTAGGGATGGCAGTGTATATATTAATTTTATGCAATTACCGATGCTTGAGGCCGACGGACGGCTGCTGGCCGCTATATCTTTTCCGATTTTGCCTTTGTTCTGAATTTGCGGGGTCGCTTAACTATTTCACATCATTTTTACAATTATATTGCATTGACACCATCAAACACTGTTGTCCAACAACTATGTGCATCATACCGAGGAATGCTTTGCTGTAATGCAACATTTAACCTAATTTTTTATTTTTATTTTTTAAATGTCATTGATGATTTTACTTTGCCGCTTTCAAGTGATTTTATTGCTCTAAATTTAAAAGCATTTCAAAATTAATTGATCATTCTTTTTATCAATAATTATTTTTTGAGAATAAGTATAGATATTTCATTTTTGAGTTTTAAAAATAAATTACAATGTTATGCATATGAAGTATTCTTAAAAATTTTAGTGACATACTATTTAGGAGTTGATATAAAATGATTAAGAGGAGTATTGTAATAACATGTAGTCAACCCACAATCCAAAAACATAATCTTAATAATCAGACTAATAAGACTGAGAAGTGGAAAGCAAGAGTAGCAACTGATAAGTGGAAAGCAAGAGTAACTTCTTGGTCAATTATAGTGACTCTTGCATGAGTTCTAAAATTGAGAACTCAGATTTTAATCCTAAAGGTTAGCTTTATTTAATATAATTTATTATGTTTTTTAGGTAACATTGCATTGATCCTTTAGAATAATTGGCCATATCAAAACTAAAGGCCACATAGACATCCAATACGCATAATTCATGAAATAAATGGAAGAAGGGGATCACTCTTGGTATCTTGGAGGGTGCATTTAGATTATAACATAATTGTTAAGTAGTAGTACATTTTATTCTAAAGGCATCTATCAAGGCACTTATATGAGAGGATGTAAATGTTATGGGTTGTGAGGAGGGGATTAAGAGAAACCACTATAATTAATGATATAATTACAAAATATAATATAAAATATGCTAGTCTAACTAGGATCATCATCACATAGCAATGATTTCTTGACTCAATATGCATCAAGCACTTGTAAATGATCAAGTCATGAAATTAGACAATCATGCAAACAAGTCAAAATAGAAAAACAAATGATATGGTACAAATTACATGCATAACCTTTTTTAAGTGAATTATCTTCATTAGTTATATTAATTCTCTCATTCATTTTAGCTAGGCAATAAGCTCGCTCTTGATCCATACCTGGCATTTAGTATGAAAGGGGGGCACATGATATCAAATCTCATGATATCATATCTAGCATTATATTCATGGGTTATTTTAATTCTCTCCTATTAAGTATAGCCAAGTTATAATATCTTGATCCATATCTTGTAGTTATTAAGAAAGGACCTAGCCGGTTGGGATTAAACTTACCTTTGATCTTATCTTTCACATTCATATTTTTCTAGTTTTTCTTAAGAACCATGTCACCCACTTCAAAGGTATGAGATTGCATATTTTTCTCATATAGCTCTATTTGACTAAGAAAAGCATGATGGTACTCATCGCCTATAGAGGATTCCTTTAATATAATTCATAAGGTACATCTAAATCAAAGGAAAATACTACCTTAGTGTCATAGACTAAGGCATAGGGAATTGTACCAATTAGAGTTTGAACACTAGTATGATAGTCCCATAAGGCATGATACAACTAGAGATACTAATCCTAATCTATCTTATTGACAAGTTTCTTAAGGATTTTAATTAGAGTTTTATTGGATACTTTGTGCTAGTCATTGCCTTATGGATAATAAGATCTTGATCACTTGTGCTAGATTTTATATTTAGCACAAATTTTGAAGTTATACTTATTCTTGAAAATATCCTATTTTGGGATAATCAGTATATAAAGAAGGAATATTATCACCATAATCATCATTCATTCTTGTTATATTAAGTTAATCCTAGTTTACATATAAGACTTCACCCTCTCTAAATGGCTACAATATATTTTCCTTCACCCTCCCTATGTGGCTACAAGATGTTTCCCTCTCTAAGTGGATGGGATTTGTATTAATATGAATTCTAGAATCTGTTACTTTTGATATTTGATTTTCTACAATAGCATCTAATTTATTGTTCTAATAAATATTTTTTTGTGCATTTTTAAGTTTGCTCTTGCTACTATTATTTTTGTAAATGTTTTATTAGAGAGGAGGATGGGTCATCAACATAGAACTTTATCGCATCCTGAATAAATGGATAAAATAATTAAGAGGTCAAATTGTATAATATCACTTAAATAAGTCATTCTCAAATAGCATATAAAATAACATTATTTTTGTTAGCTTTAGATGTAGCATATAATGGGAGATATCAATCACAAGATGCAGATAATATGAAATAAACTAAATCTGTGAGATGACTAAAAATATACTATAAATAAAAATGATGGAGATGTTTACAAAAGTAACTATGGAGGAAATAAACACTACATGAATAAAGTTACTGCTCAAGAATGGGCATTGAGCATATTACACTCCATCACATTACATCACACTGCTACATCATACCACACTGTTCTACACTACTTCCTACTACTATATATTGCTCTATGTCTATGGTGATTTATATAGAAAATAAGTTTCTTGGCCAATACTCTACCTAGCTATGCAAAGGATAACTTGCACATATACAACTTGCACTTTAACACTTGTGCATTTATAATATTGCATGAAGTAACTAGATAACTTCTCCCTAAAGTAATCTAATGTTCTAAGTATGTACCAAGAAAGGTGTATTTACATGATCCAAATGATGTAATATAATATATTTCTAACACCCCGCTATATTACATTATTTGGATATTTAAGTCTATAGTCTTCAATGTGGATATTCTTCCAGTCCTTGAAATTCTAAATCTTCTTCTCTTTTTTCTGCAACCTGTGCAAGCAAGTGATTAGTGTCTTCATAATATATCATTCTTGTTGAGAGAGCTTTGATTTCAAAATCATCTGTCGATTCTTCCAGTTCTTCAATTTCTTCTATCCTTTGAGCTAGATCTCCTTTTTTATTTCTTTTTCGATAATCTAATTGAGGGAAATTGGATGGATGCTAAAATTGTTGATGACGAGGATTTTGATATTGACATGCTTGAAATTGATTTCCATTATTCATCTAATTTCCTTGATTCTGATTTTTGGGATTGAACCTGCAGTAGTTGGTGCTATGGCCTTTTCTCTTGCATATCTGACAATACCTATTGCACCATGATTTTCATCCTTTTGATGAAGTAGCAATGTTTCCCTATGGATTTTCTTTAGATGACAATGCATTGTTAGATATTTCATCTTTACCTATATTTTCTACTTCATATTCATGTAGAATATTGATTAATTCATAAAAAGAAGTATCTTTACTTAGAACTTGTAAAGATGTTACCAACTATTTATAATTGTTTGGAAGTGCTCTCATAGTTATTTGAGTAATAATATCATCCTTGATTGTTTCTCCTAAGGTAAAAAATTTCCCTTTGATATATGTTATCTTCCTTATGAACAGTTATATGCTTACTCCATTATTCATTTTTAATGAATGAAGTTGAGTCTGAAGATGGAGAATAGTTGCCTAATTCTTTTCTTCAAATATTTTCTTTAGGCTTGTCCATACATCTGAAGATATTTTTGTTAAACTGATATAGGGTTGTATTTCATCAGTGATAGCAAAGGTTATTATCATTAGTGTCTTTGAATCATTTTCTATGAACTTTTGGATTTCAATATCATATATGGTAGGTATTTGTATTTTCTCTTTGATGATATCCCATATTTTTTCATATACCAAGATAGCTTTCACTTTATTCTTCAAGGAAAAATAATTAAGATCCTTGAGTAATTGATATTCTACTAGAAAGAATTTGTTTGAAGCCATTGAAAATCCTTGTATCAATCCTTAGATTTTGTAGAATACCTTCTGACTCCCTAGTATGCTATGGATAAAATATAGTACTTTTGTAAATTATAGATTCATATTTAATTAATTTTATAAAGTTTTGTAGAATACCAAAATCAATTTCTATTATTCCTTATTGCTCCTATTGAACTAAGCATTGTTTCCAAATTTTAAAGAGGTTATAAAGTTGGATATTTTATCTCCTTCTGAGAATTTTGAGACAATAATATTATGAATATCCAACCTTTGAAAAAACTTTCTTTTGGGAATTAGGTTAAGTGTATCTAATTTTCCAATTAATTAATTTGATGTAGTAGCCCTTATGACTCCCTAATATTTGGATAAATTAGATCACAATAATATTTACAAATATTCAATATTTATCCAAGTAGAAACCCTTATTACTCCTAGATTTTATAATGCAAATATTATATTTATTTGATAAAATATTCCCTTTGATGTATGGATTTAAATATAATTAAGTTTTTCAATTTAAACCTTATAACTCTAAGGAAAGAAAGCACTTATAAATGGGAATAAATTTTACCTTTCTCCATGTAATTTTTGGCATTATTTTTAGAGAAGCTTGGGATGCAGTATTGACGTGGACATCGTAGATGTTGTGACTGCACCCTCCAATGGAATTTCTTAGAGCTTAAAGTGTTCCAAATATGGTACTATTTAGACTCTTCCCTTGACTTCGGTTACCTTGAGTATTTAAAGCTCTATCACCTTCTTCACATGCTGCAACTTGGCCCTTTTTATGTATATGATGAGGTAGTAAATATAAAGACAAAGAATTAAACTGCTGACTTTGATCATTGACATCCTTAAAATAGAGAAGATTCTTGTTTAAAGTGCCAAGTGGCATGTTTGTTTCCCTTTGAGTTCTTGAGGAGAGTTTGGTGCCAAAGAAATATTTGTCTACCTTCTTGTAACATAATAATATTATGTTATTTAGTAAAACATTTGTTCTCTCAATTGACAAGTGTATCACATATGCTCAATGCACCATCTTATTCTTGTAACTCCTCTCTTAAATATGAGTGCTCTCTTGATTCGAGCATTAGGATTTTTTCCTTAGTGATAAGTGTCACTTTCATATATGAATGGATGTCATCTCTATTGCTAGTTTGAATGGACCCTTTGAATATATTTTTAGCTTCACAAATCCCCACCTTATCTTTTTTTCACCTACATTATTTTTTGTTGGGATATGGAGCAACAATCTAGAGGCTTTGAGCATTGATTTCAGTAAATGTATGTGGGGTAAGTGTTACTCCAATGGTACTTCAATTTTCTCTTTCTTACTTGTTTACATATTCTTTAATAGATGACGTTTCTCCATTAATTTTATATATTGTATCTTGTAGGTTCGATCGTCTAGGATGTGAGGAGAATGAACCCTTTGAATGGCTCCTTAAGTTAAGCTTGGATGGCTTCTAGTGAACGGTCGCTTTTGATTGGTTTTTCCAGCAAGTGTAGTGCCTTTGAGACACCTTTAAATATACCTTCTCTCCCTATATAACCATATTAGGATAGTGCAATATAATGTAAAATAGTTTTTATAAAAAATATTTCTTATTGCACCTTCTTTTGTACTCCTCTTTACAAATCTATATTTCTGGTTTTGAGGCAGAATCTTGAATGCAATATAAGTGTTTTGAGATTGTCTTTTTGATTAGATACCTTCTCCTTTTTACTTGGATATTTTATAAATAAATCTAAGCCTGTAACCACATGATAGAATCTCTATTTTACTATATTGGTTTGCACTATTTATTGTGCTTTGAACTTGAGACTCACCAAGTCTTATTCGAGGCTTCTTTTGATGCTTTTTTGGTGGTTGCTTTCTTCTCCAATGCTTGGAGGATTGAGCTGATTTTGTGGCTTCCTTAGGCCACTTCAAAGTTGCATATCTAGGTGCACTAATAGTATTTTTAGAAACTTTGACAAATTCTATTTTTATGCCCTTCTAACAAACACAAACAAGAATATTTGAGAGCAATATAATAGTGCAAATGAATCTAATAATATTTTACTTCTACTGCACTAACAATTTCACTTTATCACTCCAATAAACTCTCAAAAATAATGCACTTAATCAATTTACTACAAATAATCAACAAAATATAAAATAAATCTTCAAGAATTATTCTGTAATTTCTTTATAAGCAAGGTAAAGTATTTTTTTATTAAGAATAAAAAAAATAATGCATACAATCTCTCTGCGTTTACTAAGAATAAAAGCATCACGTCCAGAATTAGCAAGCCAATTTTGTGCATGCACAAGTTTTCAAATTCAATTTGAGAATTGACAACTTTGCCATTTCAATGCGAGATATTTTTTTTATTTTGAAAGCACGAGATTCTGGAAATAAAAAGAAACACTAAAGCTATATAGTGTAAAACACAATACAACGCTTTAATCCTATGACTTTGAAATGCACGAAACAAAGAAAAGAGACGAATCAAAAACGAAAGAACAGAGGTATAGAAAGCACAACCCTTCTTATTTAATTCTCTTAACCTCGGTTACAAAGACGTCTCCTCCCTTTTTAGGGGCTAGGAGCGTTAACATGTTTTCATTACAAAAGTGAATAATGATCTTCTTTTCGCGTGCCCACATGCAAAATGGGCGGGCCAAAGCATTGTCGCCGCTGGTGTTGATGAGTCTTTGATATTTGTTGCTACTCCTGTGTTCAAAGAAACAACAAAGGCATTAGTAGTACCTGCTGCAAATATAAAACATTTGTTCTCTACAAACAATGAAGAATATATGCCTAAGACTGAATAAAATGATGCATGAAATGATTCTAAGTGACTTGCAATTTTGATAGAGACCAGAAAACATTACCAAAGGGCCACTATCATCAAAACAGTTGGTGAAACTCTGCCCATTCACATTCAACTGAAATTCATCCCTGGGCAGGACGAATTCAACTGTAATTCGTCCCCGGGTAGGACAAATTCGACTATGTTAAAATGCCGAGTTGATGCCGCTCAAATGTCACACCTCGAGATCTCCAAAATACCTGCAAACATAGGGGTTAGCTAATTGGGGGCATTTTGGGACGACCCAGATGGTCGGATTCTCCCAATTTGACCTCCATCAACAAGAATTTGATGTCACTATCTGCAAGTTAGTGGGACAACAAAAGTGACAAAAACATGATGAGATCTGATTAAAACATTATGAAATCGAAGCTACAAACTATCTAGACAGCATAGAATGGAATGGAATCTAGACGAATTATAGAAGAACAAATTAAAATGAAACTTAGAAAGTGTGGGGCGCCCAAGCGGGCCGCCCACTGTTAGAACTTGATTTCGGCACCAGTCCACTTGGGATAGGCCCAAAATCTCTTGTGCTGGGTTGTCAGCAATTTGGTAGATTACTATGGTCAAATGTCGGGTTTGGGTCTAGATCCACACTTCCAAAAGCCACCCAATAACCTCTCTTGCGAAAGATATTAAGGATGTGGAAGAGGTGAATCGAAAAAGGGTGCAATGGGGTGTTCAATTTGGCAGCACTTCGTTGCTTGAAAATGCCTCCAACTTGTGTCCCTTCTGGGTGGGAAAGTCCACCATTTTATAGACCCAATGGGGTCTCTTTGGAGGGGCATGCAGGGGTTCCATGTGGCAGCCATGCCTTCTTAGGAGGGAGGAGACTCCTCCCTGACTTGGGCTTCCGTGACTGCCCTTGTGACAGTCCTCCAACGACCAATCTACCCACCTACACGCGCATGCAAGGCAGGAGTCATAAATTGACATTCTTCGTCTGCCACTTGGCGCAATTCTTCTTTTTTCCCGTTAAACTTGGAATTCGTCCTGACCAAAGACGAATTCAGAATTCGTCCCTGGGTGAGACGGATCCTAGTTAGAATTCGTCCCTAGGAGGGACGAATACTGAGCAAAGTGCCTGAATGTGCCAAACTGCCTTTTGACCTTCCAAAATTGCTACAAAAGTGGTTAGGAACACTATTTAACCTTCGAGGGCTGCCCTGGGGGCTGTGTGTGTCAAAGCGATTAGTGCTTGCAGTCACATAATCAGATTGGTGTTGTTTTGGTGTCTACAGATGCCCCTTTTTGGGATGTGCTATGCATGGCGTAGCGTCGAGCAAAAATAGATAACCAAAGCACTAATGATTAGGGTTTCTTGGCAACCTAACCAACTTTTTATGCCCCAAGCCTGGAAAGGGCATGCATTCTTGAATCCTTGCTTCTGACAAGCTAAGGAATTTTATTTCAAGTATTAACCTGTTTTGGTGAGGTGTGACTTGAGCTTGGACATTGATCAGTCATGATTAGGCAAAGGGCGCAACATTTTGTCCACAGGGGAACCTTGTGTTCATGCTTCGGGAATGCCAAGTGTTTGATCAATTTGTGATTATTGCTTGTTTACTGCCCCAAGCAGGATCGTAATTATCTTTGTCAATGATTCTTTGAATGCATGTCATTTTCGTTAATTGGGTGTGTGCTTGTTGATTGGTGACTAAGTGTGACTACCCCCTCAAGCGACGAATCGATGAGGGAATGACTTTCGTGAGAAAAGCGATGAGTCACTTGACCCAAGATGACTTGTGCAAGGGTGCCTTCGGAGATTTAGCATTAAGCATGTGCAATTTTTCTGACATTTAGACCTGTTTTTGGTGGGTGGTAACCCTTTTTGTGACGCTTTTTGGAGCTGAAATTGGCAAAAATATGTCTTCTCGTGGAGTGGTCAGGCTATGGTAGCCTTCTTAGGGAGTAGGATAGTGACAATTTGTGACCCCAACATCTATTTTGTATGCCTGGGATGCCAAGTGCAACAGCACTCCCATCGGGCAAGTTTATTATCTGTTTTAGTGCATTTTTTTATGTTATCTCAGGGTAGGACGAATTCCAGCTTAGAATTTTTCCCTGGGCGGGACGAGCGCTAACCAGAGCACTCGTCCCAAGGAAAGAGGAATTTAAGCTCAAAAGGCTTATTTAAAGGTCAAATCTAGGGTTTGGGCTCATTTGTGTCTGATTTTTCTTGCAATTTGGAGCTTTGGGGAGGAGGAGGTTAATTCTGCGAAGTGAAGCGCTGCCAGATTTTCCCTACCATCATGAGTACACAAACCAGTTCAAGCGGCGGAGCCGAAGCAAGACCAGTAAGTGCTTCCTAGAGTTTATTTTTATTTTAAAACTGCAAGTGTTTTGTTTAATTATTTTTGTGGTGATGTTTTCCAAAATTTTAAAACTTAAACCCTGAACTGAACTGAAGACAACTAAAACTTAGTGTTCAACTAAACGTATCAAAAACCTAAGTAGAGAATTTTTATTGTTTTAACTAAACCCTAGGATAAACGAAACGTAAAACCCTAAGACTTAATGTTTGTTGTTTTTTAATTTTTGTACTATTTTTAAATTAATCAGTTAGGATTAGAAACCCTAAGACTAAAAAATTGATTTTTTTAAATTTTTTTTCGTTTTATTTTTTTTTGGAATTTATCAGTTAGGATTAGGAACCCTAGAACTGAAACATTTTTGAATTTTTGTGTTTAAATTAATCAGTTAGGATTAGAAACCCTAGAACTGAAAAATTTAATTTTTTATTTGAATTTTTGTGTTTGTTTTTTTTGTTGCTATACTGTTTTTTTTTCATGATTTTAATGTTTTTGAGTTATTTTCTTTTCCAGGTTGTTAGGAGCTAGTACCATGTACCCATTGCTTTCACTGAGGTGCGGGGGGCACTGACTGAGGCTGACTAGGAGTGCTTTGATGCCCTTGGGCTCAAGCAGGTGGCTCGACTAGAGCCTGTGGTCGCGGATCAGGCCTATTTGACGGCCCTGATCAATCTCTAGGATTCGTAGACCAACACTTTCCATCTCCCAATAGGGGAGATGAATGTTACCTTGGAGGATATCTATCGGCTTCTATGGATTTCGATAGATGGACTGCCCATCCGGACATCGTCGCGTGATCAGCAGACAGCTATACTGATGAGATGCTTCGGACATGGGGAGGAGCTGGGTGTGGAGGATCCACTGGAGAGGGCAGAGGGCGATTGCCAGATTGGCAAGATTTTGGTCATATGGTGGTTGGATAGGGGGGTTTTGGGCATGAGGCATGCATTATTTATGGGCCTCATGTCCAACATGCTATTACCTGATTCATCAGGCATGAGGTTCCCGTGGAACCTACTAGATTTGGTGTGGCAATTGGTAAAGTGCCCGATAGAGGCACCGCTTATCCTGAGATGGGGACAGACACTGCTGGCATAGCTCTATGGGGAGCTATATGAGGTCCATTGCCAGCAACGGAAGGGGATCAGCTACAGCTATCTGCTGCAGTGCTGGGGTTGGCAGCACATAATAGTTGAGAGGCTAATCGGGTTACCATGGATGACTCGGGCGATGATGGAGGATAAGGAGATAGGGTATGCAGTTCTATGGTGGTGGTCCAGAGAGCAGGGATAGAGTCGATGGTGGGTAGGTGCCATAGGGCACTATGTCGATACCTTCTCTCGGCTCACTCTCGGGGAGGTGATTTTGTGCCCTTATCGAGACTGTCCAGCCTGGTCGGAGGCTGGAGAGTGGCTCTGACGGGTACATAGATAACAGTGGCTAATTGGGTGGCATAGGACCGAGCATGAGTTCTTCTCGTATAGCTAGGTTACACAACAATTTTGGGTGTGCCAGGGGTTTCCTGGTGAGCCCGTGGTCTATCGACGTCGGGGGGATGAGATGACTCTAGACCGACCGATCATCACGCCACTGGACGAGGATTCGAACGCGATGATCGACATCCCAGACATGGATGACGTCGGGGCTACCGCTGAGTATGACTCGTGGTGGGTACTACGACGATGGCGAGGAGAGGGGCCACTGGGAGATGCGGAGGCAACAACAGTGGGCGGGGAGGGTGCTGAGGCACCAGGGGATGATTGGGGAGTTCCTTTGGAGGATGCAGAGATGGTAGAGGTTGAGGGTGAGGATGTGGATTTGGGAGCTCCAGATCAACCGGAGATGCAGGACATGGTGAAGTAGTGGGAGCCAGGGAAGGCTACTGTTTCAGAGATTCCCATGCCTCAGGCGGATGCGGAGGAGATGGAATCTGGGGTACGCGCTAAGAATGCACATTTTGTGGAGCTGCTACGGAGGCGAGACCAAGAGCTGGGGGATGTGTTGCAGGAGAGGGATCTCCTGCGGGCTCAGCTAGCAGAGTAGGATAGGGTTTTGGCATAGCATGATGATGCATTAGCTTACTACCATCGGTGGGAGGTAGAGTGGGATCGACGAGAATCATATTGGCAACGACATCGGCTGGAGATGGAAGGGGATATTATCTGCCTCGATGGTCGGCTACCTAAGCCATCAGGAGGTGGATCTTCACGTCGGATGAGGGACAGTGGTACTGAGTAGTCAGCATCATCTCGTCGCAGGCGATTAGATGAGGGAGGGGGCAACAGGCATGATGTGGGGGCTAGCAGTAGCTGCCATGAGGGGTCGCATAGGACCCACACCACGGGGGGTAGTTCCCGTCGCACCGATCTTGCATGATCATGGTGGATGACGCCTTAGGCTAGGGGTTTTTGAGTATGATTGCGGGGTCAAAGGACCAGTTTTGTAGCCTACGGGCATTTTTTTGACGATATATATATATATATATATATATATATATATATCGACTTTATTTTGTTTATGCACATGTGATGATTTGATCTTATGCATGATGGTTGATGAATATGGATGTATGCATGTTAATTTATTTTGATGGATGCATATGTTATGATGAATGCAAATGTTTTTTATTTATATGTGATATGCAAAATGTAATGGATGAAATGAATTTGTGTTGGTTTGGTTAGGGCACCATAGACTGTTTAGGACTTTGTTATTTTACTTTTAGGCAATTGCTATAATAAATGACTTTGTATGTATACATGTGGTTTTTCTTGTATTTTTTGATGGTATTGCAAGGATGAAAAGTAGCGCAATTGGTTTAGAAATGTAGCTACAGTTTTCTGAGACTCAGACGGTTTTAACTCACTAGCCACGACTGTACTTTATCTTACAAGACTTTTGAACAAGGTATGAATCGAACTTGTTCTTGACCAAGTTATTTCACATCCTTGTGTGTGCAATTGAGTTTATTTATGTGGTATTTGTCAGGATACTACCAGTTCCAGATGGGCTTTCAACCGAACCTGTACTAAGGATCACCTAATTAGCTCCACTAACTCCTTTATTGTATTTAGTCAGATTAATCTGCGGTGCTATCTAGGATACCATAAGCTAGCTCATCCACATGCAAACATTGATTTGTACACAAGTTAATGTGATTGATATATCGTCATGTGGGAAGTTTTACCGCCAGTGACCGATAGGCTATCCACCAAACCGGTACTGAGGCTTGCCTCATGACCTATCGAAATGCTGAGAGTTCTAGGGATTCAAGTTCGACTCCCTTATTTTCTTTAATTGTATTGGGATACTTGCTCCTTTGTAGTGATAAAATCACTGTTTATTTTTGTTTTATTTGTTTTTATTTTTGAGCAAGGGATTTGGATATGGAGTGACGAGAATCACTATTGTTTGTGCCTTTTGATGTGTGCACTGTAGGATGTCAAATTTTGGTGTTTTGAATTTTTGCAAATTTTTGATGTTTTGCAACTATTTGGGATTCTTGGGGAATTGGGTAGGGAAGATGCTTGTCCTTTTGCCAACTCTTAGCATTCTTTGGGTCATTCGCACAGGGGGATGAGCAAGATAGCCATTTCGCTTATGGTGACCTGGATTGCTTTGTAGGTGTCATCTTTCGTTCACACAACTTGGGAATTTTTATGTGTTTTAATTTGTGTTGGGATGCTACGTAACAAAGTGTGATTCAAGTAGAACTCTACCTTCGTAAAATTTGTCTGACTTGGTATAGTACATGGCTAGAAAGCAAAATTTACGACTGAAAGATGAAAACTCTTGATACATTATAATACCACTGGCTCTAGTGTGGTAAAAAGCAGTAAATGGTGTATTTTTGTTGTTCTTTTGGACTATTTATAAAATGAAAAAAAATGTGGAACCAGATGGACTAACAGAGTAATTACAGCCTATGGTGCCTTTGACCTATACGACCACAAATATGCAATGTATGGATGCGATGCTTAGTACAGCTATATATTTTTGTATTTTTATGGAATGATTTTTGTGAAATATGAAGATGAGATGTAAGAAGAGCTTTTATTGATGAATTTGAGCATGCCTAAAAATGAGATGCAAATTTTTGTTGTTTTTGATGATTTTTTGGATTTTGGATTTCTTTATTTCTGACCAACCGATTGTGGGAATCCTTGGAGCATTTTTTGGATTGACCAAGCGATTATAGGAATCCTTGGAGCATTTTGGGGTTGACCAAGCGATTATAGGAATCCTTGGAGCATTTTGGGATTGACCAAGCGATTGCGAGAATCCTTGGAGCGTTTTGGGATTGACCAAGCGATTGCGAGAATCCTTGGAGCATTTTGGGGATTGACCAAGCGATTGCGAGAATCCTTGGAGCATTTTGGGAATTGACCAAGCGATTACAAGAATCCTTGGTAAATGACTAATGTTCAAGGGTTCTATTTCCTTGATTTCATCAAGAGAGGCTAGCCTATACATCA